>CM076584.1:1490045557-1490656852 GCA_034641835.2 Pinus albicaulis
TGTTGACATGTGTTGTCCTTGATGGCAATCCACCTAATGAAGTTATTCTTGACATAATGGACTTGTGTGTACAGAAGGCAATGAAGAAAGGATTTCAGCATGTGCTAAATCTTGATGAAAAGACTATGTCTCTAGGTATACGCGGATTTTCCTAAGGGGGGTCGCGTATGCACGCGGGAAACAACGTTCCAAGTCGCGTATGGGTAAAAGCGCTCAAAAAGTGCAAAACCAGGGGTATCCACCATGGTATTGACCCATTGTATTGGGTAATGATCCGCCTAATTGACCCCGTCCAAGAATACCATCGGAAGTGATGAAGTTTTGGGCTCATGGTATTGAAAAAGGTTAAACCTATATAAAGAGATGAAATTCATTATGCAAGTACAAGGTAGTGGGTGCAAGATGTCTGAGCTTGAATGAATACTTCACTCTGAAGTAGATCTAAATGGTAAGGGTTACAATTGAATGATAAATCTGAATGGATGATGCACCAATGATGAAGAAGGGGATCTAGATATGAAATGCACTTGTATCTACTCGATCTGCTTATGGAAGGCTTAGATATGTGATGAGGCGAACATCTAGGCGGACATCTGTCTGAAGAAAAAGGGTAAATATGAACTGAATATCTAATCTGAAGAAGTATGCTGCTCTATAATGATTGAAGATCTATACGCTACTTCGCCGCAGAGGAAGCGCGTATATATGCGGATTCGCTGAAGATAAAGCGCGTATGCGCAATGAAATATACACAGAGGTATACGCTGGTTTGTGTGGACGAAAGCACGTATATACGCGACATCAGTGAAGTGAAAGCGCGTATGCAAACTAGGGTTTTCTGAAGCATGGGGTATGAAACATCTGATCTGTTCTGCTGTATTACTGCTATCTGATCTGTGTTGTCTGAATTGGTTAGTATCTGTTTGGTGAAGTATGTTTGAGCTTAAAAGTATGGAATGGGTCCAGTCTGAAAATATGATGAAACGTGGCCTGCAAGTTGTGTTCTATTGAAGTTGTTGGATCCAGTGTGAAAATTGATGAAACGTGGTCCAAGGTGGTGCTGAGGGTTGTAGCCTTCAGTCAGGGGGTCGTAGCTCCCTTCCAGGTGAGGCTGGTAAACGAGATCGTGGGGTCGTAGCTCCCTTCCAGGAGAGGCTGGTAAACGAGTCAGGGGGTTGGAGCTCCCTTCCAGGAGAGGCTGGTAAACGAGCGCAGGTGGGTGCCTGCGTGCTGGTAGAGTCTACACCAGCACATATGTTGTAAGATGTTTTCTCTATAATAAAAGATTGAAGGCTGAGCAACGGCAGCGGTGGTTTTCTCCCGACTTGGGTTTCCACCTAAAAAATCCTGGTGTTCATGTGTGATGCTTTGTGTGATGATTTACTCTGCTCTTACTGTTCATGTTTACTGTTTATTAAACATCTGATGAATGAATGATGGAATGATTTAAGTGAAGATCTCATAACATAATTAGATATTTGTGTATACGCGAGTTTCATAAAGGGTATCCGCGTATATACGCGAGTCTGTTTCAGGAAAGTAGCGTATGGGTTTTAGAAGCAAGAAAAAGTAAAAGTTTTGAATATGCAGTAAATACTGATTCACCCCCCCTCTCAGTATTTTTCCCAAAAATTGGTATCAGAGCAGGTCCTTCTGCAGAAGCTTGATCTCTTGAAGGAGATCTGTCGCAATGGGAATTCAAGAAGGAATAATGTCTATAAAGCCACCTCTATTCAATGGAAGCAATCTGATATTCTGGAAGGTACGAACAAAAGCATATCTGCAAAGTCTTGGTGCAGATGTATGAGCAATCGTGGAAGAAGGCTATCAATATCCGACAAGTATTCCTACTGATGCAGCTAAAAGGAAGAAGTATGAAATCAATGCCAAAGCAGTGAATGTCTTATTAGGAAGCATGTTTGAATCAGAATTTCCTAAAGTGATGCAGCTACATTCAACAAAAGAAATATGGGACAAAATCATTCTGAGCTATGAAGGAGATACAAAGGTAAAAAGTGCAAAACTCCAAACTCTTAGAATCGAATATGAAAATTTGAAGATGCATAGTGATGAAAATGTTGCCAGTTTCTTTCTTCGTCTGGATGATATTGTAAATCAGATGAGAAATTTGGGTGAAACCATAAGCGATACTACTCTGGTGGAAAAGGTCTTAAGATCCTTGACTTCAAAATTTGACTCTAAAGTTTCAGCTATTGAAGAAAGGCAAGATCTGCAAACTCTTACTAGTGTTCAACTGCATGGTATTCTGACTACTTTTGAAATGAGGCAAGGAGGCCCTTCTCAAATCAAAGAAGTTTCTTTTAAGGCTTTAGCAAAAGGAAAATAAAAGGAAGTTGTCAAAGAATCCAGCTATATATCTGAAGAAGAAGAAGAAGCAAATTTTGTGAGAAGACTTCAACTAGGTACCGGAAAGTTCAAAGGTAAGCTTCCTTTCAAATGTTTCAATTGTGGAAGAGTTGGTCATTATGCTGCAAAGTGTCCTTATAAAGAAACCTTGGCTAAAGGAAAAGAAGTAGCAAGAAGAAATAAGAATCGATCTAGCACAAGGAAAAGTTATTATACTAATGAAGACAGTGATGGATCATCTAATAGTGAGGAAGAATGTGAAGAAGACTTTAGACTTCTCATGGCTTTTGAACAAAGAGAAGAAAAGGATACTTTCGTGGATGCTCTAGAGGACAATTATTTTCTTGAAGAAAACAATCAACTCAAAGTAAGCCTAGCAGAAAATAACATAATCATAGAGACTCTTGAAAGACAGCTTGAAGCCAAGGAAAAACGCATTGAGGAATTGGAGTGTGAAATAGTAAGTCTAAGGAAGGATAATGAGAAAGTGAAGACTCTCAATCTTAGATTTGCTAAAGGTTCATAAACCTTAGATGATATTATCAAGACACAACGGTCTCCTCTTATAAAAATAGGTCTTGGATATACTGGGGAATCTTCCCAGACTTCAACACCAAATTATCTGAAAGCAGTCACAACTGGTTCTCTTCACTCAGCCACTCAGTAAGGGAACAAAGGTTCTTTACAGGTAAAGCATGATCATCTCAAATCAAGGATCACTAACAGGGAGATCCCTCAAAGAAGCAACAACCAACAGGTAAATTCAAATAGAATATTTCATGGTCGCCGGAATTACTACTTCAATGGACAATGTTTCTCATGTCACAATTTTGGTCATAAAGCTGTTCAATGTGTTGCATATAAAACCATCATGACAAGAGAAGCAAGAAAGAAAAGAATGAATATTGAACCAAAGAATAATACCTATAAGAACTTCTCTCCTCTTCAAAATGAAGTTGAATGTACTTATTGCAATAACTTTGGTCATGAAGAATCTGAATGCAGGAGCAAGGTCCAGCCAAATGAACATGTTTTCTCAAGCTCTAAAGTTTGGAAAAAGAAAGAATTACAGGTTGAAAATTGTGGGATAGCATTATTTGCAGAAGGTGAAGAAAATCAATGGTACATTGATAGTGGGTGCTCAAGACACATGATAGGTGACAAAAGCAAACTTCTTACATATAATGCTCTAGAAAAGGAAAAGAAAGTTACATTTGGAAATGATACTCCTGCTGTGATTAAAGGAAAAGGGTCAGTATTTCTAAAAGAAAAGGTGAAGGCTAATGATGTCATGTATGTGGATGGATTAAGGCATAACCTGTTAAGTGTAAGTCAAATGTGTGATCAAGGAACAGAAGTGGTCTTTAGTTCAAAGGAATGTGTGGTTCGTGATCTGATACAAGTAAAATCATTATAAAAGGAAAAAGAAATCCTAGCAACCTGTATATACTAAACGGTATAGATCAATGTTACTTGAGCAAGACTTCAGAAAATTGGCTATGGCATAGAAGGCTGGGGCATCTGAGCTTCTCTCAAATCAACAAAGCAAGCAGACTTCAAGCTGTTCGTGGTCTTCCCAATGTTAATCTACCAGAAAGCATCATATGCAAATCTTGTCAATTCGGTAAGCAGACCAGAGTACGTTTTAATGCCAAAGAAGGATCATCAAGTAAGCCTCTTGAACTCATTCATACTGACATATGTGGACCTATGAGGAAGAATTCACCACGTGGGGAAGAATACTATATCTTATTTATTGATGATTACTCTAGAATGTGTTGGATCGGTCTCATTAAACACAAGGATGAAGCATTTGAAAAATTTCAGATCTTCAAAGCTTTAGTTGAAAATGAAGTAGATCTAAAAATCAAGTGTCTTAGATCTGATCAAGGAGGAGAATATACTTCAAATGAATTCCTTGAATTTTGTGAACAACATGGCATAAAAAGACAATTCTCTGTAGCAGGTACTCCACAACAAAATGGCGTAGTAGAAAGAATGAATAGAACAATTCAACAAATGGCTAGAGCTATGCTCGATGATTCTGGAACTCCTGACATGTTCTGGGGAGAAGCATCACATACAGCAACTAACATTCTCAACAAGGCTCATATTTGGGTAAATAGTGACAAAACTCCATATGAACTCTGGTATGGTAATTCTCCATCTGTGAAGCATTTTAGAGTTTTTGGAAGTAAATGTTTTATAAAAAATAATGATGAAAAGCTTGGCAAGTTTGAACCTAGATCAGATGAAGGGATATTTCTTGGTTACTCATCTTCAAGCAAAGCATACAAATGTTACAATAAAAGGCTTCAAAAGATTGTTGAATGTATTGATGTTGTTATTGATGAGTCTCCTACAGCTCCTAAAGAAGAAAAACAAACAACAAAAGAAGATGATGGTGACCTATGTCCTTCTACATCAAATGATATAGACAATGGATCCAATGAAGAACCTGAAGATGATCTATCTGGAAAAGCTCCATCAAGATATGTGCAAAAGAATCATCATGAATCTCAAATTTTGGGTGACAAGGAATCAGGTGTACAAACAAGGAGAACTCTTGTAGGATCTTCTAATCATCTGGCACTTCTATCCACAATTGAACCACACAATGTCAATCAAGCTAGCAAAGATGAATGTTGGAAGCAAGCCATGAATGAAGAACTTGATCAAATTGAAAAAAATGACACTTGGGATTTGGTACCAAGACCACATGATAAAAATGTCATTGGAACTAAATGGATCTTCAAGAACAAGCTAAATGAGAATGGGGATGTTGTAAGAAACAAAGCTAGATTGGTCTGCAAAGGGTATACTCAACAAGAAGGTATAGACTTTGAAGAAAATTTTGCTCCTGTATTTAGACTTGAAGCCATAAGAATGTTTCTTGCCTTTTCAAGTTATCAACAAATCAAAGTCTATCAAATGGATGTTAAATCTGCTTTTCTTAATGGTGATCTAGAAGAAGAAGTATATATAGAAAAACCGGAAGGATTCATTTTGGGAAATGATGCAAATCTTGTTTGTAGACTCAAAAAGGCTCTATATGGTCTCAAACAAGCTCCAAGGGCTTGGTATTACCATCTTGACAAATATCTTCATCAACAAGGATTTTCAAAGGGGTCTGCTGATAGCAACTTATACACAAAAGTTGAAAATGATAAACTATTGATTGTGGTTGTATATGTTGATGATATCATATTTGGGAGTAATGAAGAATATTTGAGTCAAAAATTTGCTTCTGTCATGTAGCAAGAATTTGAAATGTCCTTACTTGGAGAACTAACATTCTTTCTTGGCTTACAAGTGCATCAAACTGCAGATGGTATATTCCTATCACAAGCAAAATATCTTAAGCAAATTCTGAAGAAGTATGGCATGGAAGAATGCAAACCCGTAAGTACACCAATGATAACCGGATGCAATCTCAGTTCTCATGATGATTCTCCCACGGTGAATCAACCAGAATACAGATCAATGATAGGAAGTCTACTTTATCTCACTGGAACTAGACCAGACATTATGCATGCAGTTGGGATTGTTGGACGATTCCAAGCTAATCCAAAAGAATCTCACCTTCAGGCTATTAAAAGAATTTTCAAATATCTTCAAGGAACTCAAGACCTTGGTCTATGGTATCCAAAGAATGGTGATCTTACTCTTCATGCTTACACTGATGCAGATTGGGCTGGAAGTGTTGATGATCAGAAAAGCACTAGTGGTGGTGCATTCTATATGGGACCCCGGTTAGTATCTTGGTTCAGCAAGAAGCAAAATTCTATTGCCTTATCTACAGCAGAAGCAGAATATGTGGTTGCCGCATCTTGTTGCACTCAACTCCTTTGGATGATGCAAACCTTGCAAGATTTTGAAATCAAATGTACATCTCCTGTCCCCATTAAGTGTGACAATACAAGTGCCATCAGTATTTCAAAGAATCCTGTTATGCATTCGAAGACCAAGCACATTCCCATCAAGTATCACTTCTTACGTGAACAAGTGCTTGAGAAAAAGGTGAAGTTGGACTATGTTCCCTCCAAAGAACAAGTTGTTGATATCTTTACCAAACCTCTGCCCAGGGAAGCGTTCGAGTATCTAAGACAGAAGCTGGGAGTGTTCTCTGCCAGTCAAAAGAACAATTCTGCTTAAATTTAGAAGATGGCATTGGATACGCGGGTTTCCTGAAACACAGTCACGTATATACGCGAGTTCATGCACAGAAAACCGCGTATGTCTGATTGCTGACATTTTTCTGATTGGAGTCAGCTCTCTTCAGCACATCTGCAGTGCTGTTTGGTATCTCTGGTGGTGTTCCAGTTCTCATAATTCTAATTCATGCCTTGATGATTTTTTGCTGAAAGTGTTCAGGATGCACTAACTAAGGGGGAGCCTTAGTCATATGGAAAGGTTTCTTGGATGCACAAACTCAGGGGGAGCATTAGCTTTGCTGAGTATAATGCATTGTTGGCATTATGATGGTTCTGAAATATGTTCTCCTTCTTGAGGACTTTCTGATGTTGGTTATGAAAAGTCATTTTTGTATATTGATGAAAAGGTCATGTTGAGACCCATGATGTAAATTTGTAATATTCATTCATGTAAGGACTAGTCAAAGTTGCAAACCCACTTGGTTGGGTAGCTGAGTCTTTTTTTTGTAAACCCACTTGGTTGGGTACTTGAGTCTCATATGTAAATCCACTTGGTTGGACATTTGATGTAAGTATGAGTCTTTAGTGATAAGAAGTTCATAGAGTCATGTACTTCATTGGAAAATATGTTTGAAGATTCAGCATGGACTCAGGGGGAGCTTGATCACTTCTATGTATATCAGATCTGCTTCTTACACATGAGGAGAGTATGTTGGTTTTTGATCAGCCCTTTGCCCTTGATGTCAAAGGGGGAGAGTGACATGGTGTTTGAATGGTGTCATTGTATTCTTAATGTACCTATCTGCTGTGGTAACCAAACACCATCGTGGTTGCCATCAAGTCCAAAGGGGGAGATTGTTGGCAATATGATGCAGAGTGTTGTCCTTGATGGCAACCCACTGAATGAAGATGCATACATATGACTGTTGACATGTGTTGTCCTTGATGGCAATCCACCTAATCAAGTTATTCTTGACATAATGGACTTGTGTGTACAGAAGGCAATGAAGAAAGGATTTCAGCATGTGCTAAATCTTGATGAAAAGAGTATGTCTCTAGGTATACGTGGATTTTCCTAGCGGGAGTCGCGTATGCATGCGGGAAACAACGTTCCAGGTCGCGTATGGGCAAAAGCGCTCAAAAAGTGCAAACCGGTGTATCTTGCTGTAATGATATGCTTCAGTAGTAGTCAAACTGTTGTTGTCAAAGAATACCATCGGAAGTAATGTGGTTTTGGCTCATGGTATTGAAAAAGTTTAAACCTATATAAAGAGATGAAATTCATTATGCAAGAACAGAGGTGTTGTGCAAGATGTATGAGCTTGAATGAATACTTCACTCTGAAGTAGATCTGAATGGAAAGGGTTACACTTGAATGATAAATCTGAATGGATGATGCACCAATGATGAAGAAGGGGATCTAGATCTGAAATGCACTTGTATCTACTCGATACACTTATGGAAGGCTTAGATCTTGTGATGGGCGACATCAGGTGGACATGCATGCAGAGAAAAGTCAAATCAAAACTAAATATCTAATGCGAACAAGTACCTTTGCTCCATAATGATTGAAGATCTATACGCTACTTAACCGCGGAGGAAGCGCGTATATACGCGGCTTCAGCGAAGAGAAAGCGCGTATGCGCAATAAAATATACACTGAGGTATACGCTGGTTTGTGTGGACGGAAGCGCGTATATACGCGACATTAGTGAAGTGAAAGCGCGTATGCAAACTAGGGTTTGCTGAAGAGCATGGGGTATAAGCATTTCGATACATTTCTTGCTTATTCTTTGCTATCTAATAGGCATGTTGTCGTTGGTTAGTATCTGTTTGGTGATGTATATTTGTGCTTAAAAGAATGGAAAGGGTCCAGTCTGAAAATATGATGAAATGTGGCCTGCAAGTGGTGTTCTATTGAAGTTGTTGGATCCAGTGTGAAAATTGATGAAACGTGGTCCAAGGTGGTGCTGAAGGTTGTAGCCTTCAGTCAGGGGGTTGTAGCTCCCTTCCAGGTGAGGCTGGTAAACGAGATTAGGGGGTCGTAGCTCCCTTCCAGGAGAGGCTGGTAAACGAGTCAGGGGGTTGGAGCTCCCTTCCAGGAGAGGCTGGTAAACGAGCGCAGGTGGGTGCCTGCGTGCTGGTAGGAGTCTGCACCAGCACATATGTTGTAAGATGTTTTCTCTATAATAAAATATTGAAGGCTGAGCAACGGCAGCGGTGGTTTTCTCCCGTCTTGGGTTTCCACCTAAAAATCCTGGTGTTCATGTGTGATGCTTTGTGTGATGGTTTACTCTGCTCTTACTGTTCATGTTTACTGTTTATTAAACATCTGATGAATGAATGATGGAATGATTTAAGTGAAGATCTAATAACATAATTAGATATTTGTGTATACGCGAGTTTCATGAAGAGTATCCGCGTATATACGTGAGTCTGTTTCAGGAAAGTAGCGTATGGGTTTTAGAATCAAGAAAAAGTAAAAGTTTTGAATATGCAGTAAATACTGATTCACCCCCCCCCCCCTCTCAGTATTTTTCCCAACAAATTCCTTCCCATTTTGTGTTTTTATGTTATATTCCTTATAAAAGTGTCAAATTTCTCTCAAAGTAAGAAACCACTGAATAAAATAAAAAATAGTTGAGATATGATTGAGAAATGGTCATTTATTTCTTGAAAGGATCTTCACAATTTCTTTGGTTATTTTTCATCTCAAGAAACAAGAAATGACCTAAGAAACTATCGTGATGTAATATAAGAAACAACACGGTGCAATGGCCATTTTCAAAGCCAAATGATGTCCATTGAGGACATGGCCTTTATTTGGTTCCTTTTTCATAGGAGTTTCGGGTAGAAATGGAACTTTTTTGTACCATTTCCAGTAGTAAAAAGGGAAAACCTTATTTTTCCATGGGAAATAATTTACCTTTCCTTTTTCAAGATAATCTAAATCACAAACAATATGAACTATACTGCACACATTCTTGGATAATGTGAAAGTGGAAAAGGAATACCCTACACAAGTGATGCACACATGTACATTTGAACACTAATAGATTTTTGTAGTTGATATGCAATGCTTGTTTTCATTTAAATGTAGGGTTTTTAAAGCAGGGAGAAATAATGGCTGCCAAATTAATAAGCGTTTCTTTGGGAAAAATTTAAATCTTGTATTGGGTGATGAAGATAATAGAGGGTATTGAATCTTGATTCTTGACATCTAGAGAGAACCCTATAGCCTAACACAATCTAATGGAATTGACCAAAAAAACCAAAATAGAGTCAACCCTACTATAGGAGGAAGGGCCTGCAGTAAGAACTTACCATTTTGCAAGAGCTGAGGGCGAATGCTGTTCTGCAAGAGCTGTGGGCGAATGCTGTTCTACAAGAGCTGAGGGCGAATGCTGTTCTGCAAGAGCTGAGGGCGAATGCAGGGCGAATGATATTCTGCAAGAGCTGAGGGCGAATGTAGGGAAAATTTTGTTCTGCAAGAGCTCAGGGCGAATGCTGAGGGCGAATGCTATTCTACAAGAGCTGAGGGCGAATGCTAAGGGCGAATGTTGTTCTGCAAGAGCTGAGGGCGAATGCTGAGGGTGAATGTTGTTCTGCAAGAGCGGAGGGCGAATGTGCATGTGATATCAGACGTTAATGTAGCACACATGTACATTTGAACACTAATAGATTTTTGTAGTTGAAATGCAAAGCTTGTTTTCATTTAAATGTAGGGTTTTTAAAGCAGGGAGAAATAATGGCTGCCAAATTAATAAGCATTTCTTTGGGAAAAATTTAATCTTGTATTGGGTGATGAAGATAATAGAGGGTATTGAATCTTGATTCTTGGCATCTAGAGAGAACCCTACAGCCTAACACAATCCAATGGAATTGACCAAAAAAACCCAAATAGAGTCAACCCTACTATAGGAGGAAGGGCCTGCAGTAAGAACTTACCATTTTGCAAGAGCTAAGGGAGAATGCTATTCTGCAAGAGCTAAGGGCGAACGCTGAGGGCGAATGCTGAGGGAAAATGTTGTTCTGCAAGAGCTGAGGGTGAATGATGTTCTGCAAGAGTGGAGGGCGAATGCGCGCGTGATATCAGACATTAATGTAGCTATTGCGACGGATACGAAATAATAAAATCATTTTTATGTAGAGCACATATAAGTTTCGTATTTGTATTTAGCGTGCATATAAGTGTCGTTATACCGACAGTGGAAAAGGCGTCGCTATTGCGATGAAGGCCTTGAAACGTCGCAATTACGACACTTAGACATTTTTTCGCACTTGCAACATTTAGAGGCAGTCATCGCAATAGCGACGCATTGGACCATAGTGTCGCAATTGTGACGTCTTCCTCCAAACGTCACAATTGCGACCCTTTTCTAAGTGTCGGTATTGCGACACTTTTCTATAAACATCGGTATAGCGATGGTTTCGGGCAGGATGGAAAAAATTTGGGGAAATTTCTGACATTTGGTCAAAAGAATCGGAACCAAGTGTCGGAATTTCCGCCAAATGTAGTAGTGAATGATCTGATCAATAAAGGGAGTGGGATAATTATCATTAGGACAAGCCTGATTAATATCACGATAATCAACACAGACATGAATAGTTCCCTACTTCTTATTTACAGGAACAATATTAGAGACCCATTCTGTCAAAGAAATCAGATAAATAAATCCAGCTAAGAGAAGTTTTTCAACTTCAGCCTTAATGGCGGCAGCTTTTCTAGGGTGCACCGGAGGAAGATGCTAGCGAACAGGTTTCGAACAGGGATAAGTAGGAATTTCATGCACCACTATACTAGGATCAATTCCAGGAATTTCTTCATAGGACCATGCAGAGACATCACAGAACTCATGAAAAAGGTTAGTATAAACTTGGACTTCATCAAAAGAACAAGTAACCCCAATATGAATGTTCTCGACAATTCTCGATTTAACGGAAATTTCAATAGGCATCGTCTGTGAAATGTTACTCAAGTTACCTTCTGTAAAGACATCATGCATCAAAACAAGTAATTGAAGTAGAGGCGAAGGAACCTGAGTTACAAAACGCTCGAGACAAGTAGACAAGGCCCCGAGGCCGGGCATAAACGAGGAATGATGATGACCATCATCCCACAACAAATCCTCAAGAGACATGGTTTACACGATGGTCTCATCGGAGGGAAACACTTCTTTCAAAGGATCAGGTGAATCTGAATCACCAAGCTAGGGGGATTGAGAATAAATGTCAAGAGACATGCTCAAATGAGCACAATTAGAAGACGGAGGTTCCGAAGCAGCAATGAGTTCACAATAATCAATCTTAATCGGACTCAAAGGCATCGAGTCTCCGAAGGAATCAATCTGTTTAGGTGAAGGAATAATCCATGGGTCATCAGACCAAGAGATCATATGAATCTGAACAGTATTCAGAGGAGGAAGAGGAAAAATACCCATGAGGGCAGGATCTTTAAAAAGACCTAGCCCTATGCTCTTTTAGGGAGTGGGAATATTGTCCACATATGGAACGTTTTTCTTGGAAGAAGAGGTGAAGAGAGACAATTGATCAATAGTAACAATCGTTCCTTCATGTGGAAATTTCAAAACATGAAAGAGAGTGTACGGAACACACAACATGGGATGAGTCCAACTGTGATCGAGGAGAAGATTATAATTAAGCTTATCATCAATGACTTCAATCTCGACATTGACTGTCTTCCCTTTCAAAGTAATCAGTAAACTAGCAAGAACACCTAAAGTTTTTGATTCTCTCCCATCAAATTCTTCTAAGGCGTTTGGTGATGAATTTAGCATTGGAGAACCAATGGCTTTCCAACACGAAGATGACATGATACAGGTTGATGCACCTTCGTCCACAACTAATCGATGAATTTCGAGACCATTAATAACAACTTAAATAATGAGCGCAATTTGATGCAGAAGTCGTGGAACGAAATTCTCTAGATCAAGAGAAAGAAGGCTAGAATTGGCAGGATCAATCCTACCAATCACAGATAACAAAGCTCTTCACTATGACAGATAGCTCTGAAGTACTTCTAACGCGGACATCACAAACGTTGCCTGAGCCAAATCCTCAACCATATTGTAATGGTGAGTGGCACAGGCGTTGGGATTATAAGAATACTTTCGGAGGACACCTTTATCAGGTGGTCGTACAACAGATTAAACATTGGGCCTTTCAATCTCAAAATGACTAGTAACAGGTGGAGGAGGAGGACCATCAATGATCTCCTTCCTCGTGGCCTGACGGGATCCAACATAATCCTTCGACCGAGTAGCAATAGAAATGGTTCTCGGACCATTCATCATGAACACCTGAGATCCAAATGGGGTAGAGGACTGAGGTTTCTCTACCATTTGAGTCTGCTGAGATGGGAAAGGTTCTTTAAGAATGGCCATAGTTCCCTGGGTGCCTTTCAGCAATCATCTCACTTCGTACAATCGAGGATAGTCTTTGGTGAAGTGATATTTGTCACAGATCAAACAAGGGTACTTCAGTTTGCATTGAGAACCATCACTAGCACGAGGTTTCTAATAATCTTGTTTCGGGGTATCAGCTTTGGATTTACCTTTACCCTTATTTTTACCTTTATAAGTATTATCCATAGGATTGGCCTAAATGGCATTAAATTCTGTGGGTTTACTAGAATTCAAAGTAGACTAAGAAGCAACATTATTGGAAGAAGTGGACTTCGGCTTCCCAGAGTTTGAAGATGAGGAATTTTGAGAAATCTAAGACACAAAACCAATAATACCATCGACGGATGGAGTCGCTAGTGGGTTATAAGTTCTAGGTCGAGGAGCATCAGGAAATATATCATATAATGTGCCAGACAGAGAGTACACAAGATCAAGGTATTGGGTGTAAGCAATGGCTTGTTCCTCGTTTACACATGCCCCCATAGCTATGTATTTGGCAATCTGATTGACAATGGAGGTGGTGAACCAATGGGTTAGAAGCTAATCAGGAATTTCAAATTTGATCATGCGACGACAACATCGCCACTCATGAATATGATCCGAGATATGAGTAGCTCAGTCCTGTTTCAATGAAGTGAGGAGATGTGTCCTAGTCTCATAACGGACTAGTAACTAAAAATTTGTAAGGAACACCATAGCTAAAGAATTGAAATCTTGGAAGACGCCATGAGATAGCTCAATGTACCACTTTGCAGCGGCACCAGTAAGAGTTCGCTAGAAAAGACGGAGTCTAATAGAATCGTCAACCCAAGAGTTAGAGGAACACCACAAATGGTAAGTCATAACATGCACTTAGGGGTCTTAACCAGACTTGCCCTCAAATTGAGGACAATCACCAAGAATATTGGTTGGAACCAGAGGCCAATATGGGTTATGAAGAATGGGATCATTCGTCAACTTTGACACATCAGGTAATTCCAACGTAGAAATTCATCAGAGGTATTTTATAAGGACCTACATGTACATTCCATCTAGTTCAAACAGGATTCTATCCCCATAAATTCTATCCTGGAGGATTCGGATCATAGGGATTAGAAGCCGGATAAGTCAGTTGATACTGGGGTTGAGGACCACGATACTAGGTCAGAGTAGACCATTGAGGTCCTTGCTGAGCAGTGATGATAGACAGGTTGATTTTGAGGGTAAGTAATTCGAGGTGCGGTATATACCCATTAATATGAACCTTGAGGGTAGTAAATACCTTGCGGTTAAGCAGGTGGACCCAGCTGAGCAGGTTGAGCAGGTTGTTGAGCGGGTAGAACGAGCTGCTGAAACGATGGAACTGGTTGAGGAGTAGGTTCACTTAGTTTTTGAGGGCCACCAGGTTTTCCTTGTGGAAAAGGTTGGCCTAATGGTTGCGATGGACTAGGTTGTCCATGATAACCAGGTTGACCCGGAGACGGACCGTACGGTTGTCCTGGTTGCACAACATTTGGGCCATATTGAGCATGTGGCTGCAGTTTTGGTGCAATAGGTTTTTCCTGTGGTGGGTATATTTACCCCCAGGAGCATAAGATAGTCTTGGTTGATTTGAATATTGACCAAAAATACTAGAGGGTTGTCCTTGCAAGCCAAAGGGTTGCACAGGCAAGGTAGGCCTGAAACGAGAAACAGTCTGATAAGGATCAGTAGGAGGAAAATAAAATGGATTACCATGGTCATCATAATGAATTAGATATGAATAAATAGGGTTACCAACAACATCATAATGATGAAAAAGAGGATTACCAGGAGCTTGAGGCTACTGAGAACCCTGAGAGCTCTGCTGCTAAACAACTAACAGATACTGTTCAAAAGTAATACCGCCAAAAATCACAGGGGTAGTGGAAATAACACTAGAATCAGGTGTGGCCTCCATCGAAGGAGCATAACGTTATTGAATATCCAACATCTGCTCATCAAACACATAGGCAGAAACCATAGGCGTGGTATAGGTAGATGGGGTTTCCATGGCACGATTTGTGAGCTACCTGGGCCGAGATTAACAGGCCACATAGGGTTGAGAAAAATAGACCTGTAGGTGTGAAAAGATACTGATGACTGATGAATATCAATAGGTGTGGATGAAGCCACATAGACTGTTGGTCGAATTGGAACAGATGTAACAGTAATCGATGAACCAGGTGTCGAAGGCGATAGTCCTAATGAAGGTAAGACTAAACTCTGTGAAGGAGTTACTGTATTGGATTACATAATGGAGGCAACACCATACATAATCTGACTCAAGGACAAATGGCCAGGATGAAGTGACACCGATGGCGGAGAAGACTAAGTAGAAACATGAGGGACATATTCTAGAAAAATATGATATTCTCCTGTGGAAACAGGTATTCCTTCATTACCAACAAGACTAGATGGGTCCATATCTGACTCCGCTATAAGATATTCAAAAATACTACCGGGACTAGGAGGCATAGTAAGAACAAAAAATAGCGAGCCCGACGTAAGAGGAGGAAAATATCCTTCTTCCCCAAAACCAGACCAAGCACCAGAAGAAGGCCAATTGAACTCAACTGGCTCTTTAGGAGGAGATCGAGTAGCAAGAGGCAGGACAGACAAGAGAATAGGCTGTGAGATCTCGGCAGACCTAGTGGACTGAGGAGTTTCAAAAGAAACATCCGAGAAAGAACTACCACTAGGAGGCAGTGACGACGATGAAATCGGTGGCTCCGCCATCGTGACCATATAATAAAACAACAAGGGAAAAATAAAACCAATCAAGGACTCCAAGATCAAAAGTAAGGAAAAAACAGCTGGCCAAGTAATAAAACTTCAACGGGCCTGTGATCGTAGGTGATTAATTTTATGACACTGAAACCATATTTTTTTGTTTCATTTTTAAAGAGTTGAGAAACAAGCCAAAGATGACTCTAGTCGCTTTCAATTTTAAACAAGCGCAAAAGGACAAGTGCTTGATGATCTCTTCTCTTTTTAAAGAGTCATGAAAAGATCAAAATGACTACTCTGGAATACTAAGAAAGAGGGTATACCAGGTTTCCGTGAACTTCCATATACACCTTGGTGATCAAATGAAACATAAATGACCAGGGACTTGACGTACGTGAAGGTAGTATCCCCGAATGTTGTGTTTGGTGTATCACGGTTACAAGGTGGCAGACTCAGCTTCCTATGGATAAAAGGATTGCAACCTAGAAGGGTCTCCCTTTATATACTCGATGGTATGGGTAGCACAAGTCTATACTGGCACTGTCTAAAGCCAAATGGAAAATGACAGCTACTAGGTTTTAAGATGCCGGAACACGTCTCTAGCCTAGACCACTAAAAATGTTTCATTAGGTTTGAATGCTTCCTTAGGTTAATTAAATAAGATTTAAAGTTGATCTTGGATTACGTTTTAGTTTTAAGGTCCTATCGATGTTGGATCTGAAAAATCCCTAAATGCAAGCTATATTCAAATGAACATCATTTTTTATTCAATGAATGCTAGTTATGACAAGGATAGAGATCTTTCAAACAAAAAGAAAGCAATGAGATTACGCAAAGAAATCCAGTAATGCATCTAACAGAATATGAAAATGAAAATCTTTCCTAGATAATCAGATGCTAGTTATGCAAAAGGGTATTTCACTTTCAATGCAAAGAAAGAATGCAAAATATGTTTTTTTTTTCAATGAAAAGAAGTACATGATGCACTAATTACATGAAAAAAAAAAACAAACACTAGCTTAAGTGTCGTGTAGGAATCGAAATTGAATTACTCAATAAAACACAAAACAAACACAACAAATCACTCAAACTAATATCGCAATCTTTCAAACCAAGAGACAATTTTCAAAATGATCTAAAACAAGCAATGTAATCTATGCTTGGACCAAAAGGGCAAAGAACCAATTGACAAAATAAAATGACTCTACAACCAAGGAAATAACTCAAAGGATTAATAAAACTGAGTGCAATCAAGCCACAAATGGGGCTAACAACAATCAAACCGACTCGATTTTCGAACATAAGGCTCAGTGCACAAGGACACCTAGAAACCCTAAGGTCTCAACTGACACTAATAAGAAGATGGACAAACAACTCAGAAAACCAAGTCGACAACAATTAAAAAAATCCGAAAGGAAAAATCATGCATAAAAAATAACCCAGAAGCAAGCACAATTGACCAAAATACTCATCAAGGAGGTCAAACCAATTCCTACAGGGATTAGCATGACTGTAAGGATGTAATCCGCGCCATACAAGGGTTGGCGTGACTGAAAAAAGAGCAACTTGTGCCAATTGGCGCGACTATTCAGAGAAAAATCGTGCCAAAGTTAACTATGGGAAAAAGAGGAAAAACCAAAACCTAATGAGCAGAGGTCAATCTTGACACTCTGGAGCTGAACAGAGGATGAAAAACTAAACAAGAAAACTAGAAAAGATAGATAAAAAAAAGTAATAATTGAAACTGACCTAAAAAAATGGAACAACAAACTCGCACAGATCCCCAACAGAGTCGCCAATTTGTTATGTAGGTAAATCTTCTCTGTGGATAGAGACAACCCCTCTAGTCCTAGAGTGGGTCTAGAAAGAAAGGGAAATGCTAAAGTGTTGCTTCCTAATTATTGAATGAAAAAGGGACACAGTAGATCGACCTACCTGGAATCCAACGATGTCGTTGTTGCTGTAGTAGTGGTGGCCTCTCACTCTTGCTTCGGCAAGTCACAAACCATTCGCCATTATGCTTGGATACCTGCACAAATAACAAGAAAACAAGAACAACATAGAAGATGACAACATTTCATTCATAACTATTAACCAGTCAAAGAGGGCTAAACATATTGTGTTAAAAAAGCATCATACCACAACAGTGGAACCAAACAGTAGTCATGTATATAAATTAATAGAAGGAAGAGTTACAACATATTCTTTGACGTCGCAGTCTCCTCCAGCAGGGTTCAGGTGAAGCACATCTCAGATGCTCGTCAGGGAATTCAGACGGGATGAAGGCATGGACTCAAGCTTCCTCAACGTAATTCCTTCTATCTTCTCTAGTCATTCAGCTATAGTATGTCTAATTCTCCAAGTTCAATAAGCTTTTACTAAGAGAGATATCTTCTTTTATAGAGGAAAAAGAGGAGGTTAGGATCCCTACAAAGGTGGGAGGGAGGCCTATCCTTTAGGGAGTTCCCATAAGAGGTGGAAACCATAAACCTGAAGGAGGTAGTCCACGGTTTATCAGTTCAACCACTCCAAAAGACTCATCCTCGAGGTGGTTGGAGTGGAATCTCCGCCTCTATTTTAAAAAAAAATTCCATAAATAGCTTGGCGTGGGTGGAAAACTAGGACAAACTGCTAGCTGGCGTGAGCCCAATGTAAATTTTCCCCTTCGGCGCGAGGTCATAACTGATTACCCGCGCCAAGGCAAAAATAGGGGTTTTTGAGTCTCTACTCAAGGAATTGTCAACAAGAGGAATGTTATTCTCATGTAAAGGGGAACAATGATGGTTTTTGCAAGGCATGAAACTTCTTATTGGTCACAGAAATGACTCTCTAATGGGCGAGATGGGGATTGCAAGGACAGTGACAAAATGTTTGTAACAATGTATAAGGCTCCTGTTGGTTGTCTGTGCAGAGACCTTAGTCTAGTTGTGTGTGGACCCCACTGGATCTGTGCACAGGTGAATTTGAAGAAGTATAAAGGGTTTTATGACTGTCGATGAATAAATAAGTATTTGTGATAATTTTGAGTATTAAATGCATATGTGATATATTTCTGAGATATTTTTACTTATGCTTTACGTTATATGTGATTGGATCAGTTGCATACTTGTTTCATTGCTTAATATGAATGTTATATGCACAGATCTATTACTGTAAGACCTAACTATCACTTTATTAAGACTAATAAGGGATTTTGAAGTCATTACCAGTGCGCGTGCAAGGTAGTCTGTGTAACTTGACCTAGATCTGTTTCTAGTTAGGGTTTATGGTGTGAAGGATAGTTCGCTAGTATTATAGATATGAAGACACCCACATCAATTAATTCTCTCTCAGGGTGTGGAAACCTAGTTCTAGCACCCCCCATACTACTTCGGGTGAGAATTTCATCTGTGCAAGTAGGTCACTGCCGAAAGAGCCAGTAGTAAGATGGTTTTTTTGGTTAAGCTTAACTCTGAACCAGGGTCAAGACCCCTCAACGCAACAAATGGTTCCATTGCAGGGACTCGGATAATTTATATATTTGGTGATGTGATGGCCATCAAATCCTAAATTAGAAGACTAGTTTGATAAAAAAATTCAAGAATTTTCCATTAAGGAGAACATAAGTAAGAAGTTTTCTACTGAATATAGGAAACAAAAGTATATTTTCATAGAGGTTCATCAGATTTTCTTTGTGAGCTTTGCGCAATAATTACAGGAGTGGTTATCAAGGTTAGCTGAGTTCCAAACTTGTTGGAAGGATGATAAGGTCACTCAGTGGACACCTGAGTTGATTCAATAGTTAGAGCAGACTGATAACTCCATCACCCGCATTGTAGATCATTGGGTTGACAGAATTTTGGGTGGGTTTGTAATAGAGTTTGCAGTAGATCAATTTGTGTCTTATTTTGAAGCTAAGAAGAGGTTCTTCAAAGGACTCAGGGGTAAATTCATATTCTCTCTGCCTTTTTTTATTAAGATTATATTGTGTGAAAAGGGTGTTTTGTGTAGTCACACTGAGTGAATGACCTAAAACAAGCTGGAAAGCACTACACACAGCAGAAAGTACTTTCGAGTTAACCAGAGAGGAGAAAAATCTGTATACAACCCTCTCAGAAATTCACAAGATAGTGATACAGAAAGAGGTGATGCTACGTGGGCCGAAGGTAGCCCTCCACCTACTCCGCAGTCAAATTCATGCAAGGGTAAGTCATCTCCTACTCCACCACCACCACCACCAGGAGAAGATATGGTTGCGCACATGAAGCTACCTACCTTCAAGGGTATGGGAGATGACGATATGGATAGGTTTTGGTTTGCTGCAAATGCAGTATGGACTGTGTTATCACTCAGATTGAACCTCAAGGCTGAGAGAGGAAATCCCAAGGTAACCTCAAACCAAAATTTGGACTTGGTGTCTAGCCCTACCAAGTCAAAGAGGGATCTCTCGATAAAATCACAGCCAAGAGGGTTGGATGAAAAGATCATTTCAAGTAAAGAAGAGCATTTTCATAGGTGCTATTATGCTCAAGGGGACATGGGAATGAGTCAGAAATATGAATCCTGGAGAGAGTGGAGTTTATTTACAAGGACAACCACTAGTGGAACAATTTTATATCATGACCTAATGGAATGATGAAAAATTTATTCATAATGGGACACCTAATATGCGCATGCAAATGTGTTTTGATCCTTGGTGGAAGTATGAAAATAATGACACTAACATACTGCATAAATTGTTAAAGTTGATGTTTCGAAGAGAGATCACCTAGCTATGGAGTTTGAAGGTCGTCGCTGGACTGGATTAATGGGTATCTGACTTAGGACACTAATCCAACTGTTTCTCAAATCAAGGATGCTTTGAAGTAGAAATTCAAAAAAATAAAGTCCTACTCACAGTGTGTAACACAGTTGAAAGATATCAAACAAGAGCCAACTGAATCTGTTTGTGAGGCAGATCAGTAGCTGAAGCGAACTATCAGCGAGGGAGGATTTGTCTATGATGATAAGTAGCATAAGGAATGGTTTATTGCCATGCTCTTGTCACATCTACGTGGGCCTATGAATCGATAAAATATTGACTCTTAGCCTGAAGCCCTGTAATTTTCTATGAAACTGGAAGTCACGCCCAGATCTGATGACCAATTTGGAACTCTGCAAATCCAAAATCAGTTGGAAGTGATGCACTTGGATATTCAGAACCTGTGCAGAGATAGAGGAAAGGAATTTGGCACAGATGTATGGTGTATATGTTGTAAGGTTTCCTACCAAAAAAAATATTAGTGTAACTTGTTTCAAGATTACATGCAAGCACGAGGGCCAAATCCATTGTGCCCTAGGGAAGTTGCAGTACCAAGTGGCACCCCAACGTTGTGGTGTGTTAACTATAAGGTAGTTGGATGGTAGGACACAGAATATTTCCCTCAATTAGGAAGTTATGTGCCAGAACTAAAGCAGAAATGGTGCAGGTTTTGCTCTTCGGTTGGCCATGATGAGCACCACTGCCGCACATTTGACCTAATGATGGATAGTGCCAACCTCTATAGGGTGTAGTCTGACCCATCTTCACCAACATCTCCATCTGGGCATGGAGTATCTCTAGCCAGAGGAAAGGGAGCAGGGAAAGGTGTAGGTGCAAGACGTGGAAGAGGAAAACTAATTTTCTATAATTGTGGAGACGTTGGACACTATGCGTGTGATTGTATGAATCCTGAGCAACAACCGTGTAGGTATTGCAGATAATTTGATCATGTTATTTTAAGATTTTCCTATTTTGATTGATAGAATGCAGGGAAACAAACAACAGACACCTACACAGAACATACTAATGGTTAAAGCTGAGCCATGAGATGATGACCCAAGTGTAAACATAATTACATGCACTGGTGTTGTCACCAGAGAAGATGAGGGAAAGAAGGTTGATGCAGAGCCTTTTATCAAGGAGGCCTCTGAGAATAAGGAAGGACTCAACCTGTAGCAGGAAAAGAAATTTTTTGTAGAAGATAGGAAGGATTTTGCTACTACAGGTGCGTCCACATCCCAGTCTCTCATGGAAGCAAAGATTGATGATGAATTCAAACCTTTCCTACAAGCCTGCATTAATCTACTGCATAAATAGAAATCATTATACAACCTTCAGGCCCTGATTGATAGTTTCACGAATAAGGAATTTTATTGAACTTAGAGTAAGGTTGTGAACAAGATCTGTAAAAACAAGAAGAGAACAGGTTGGGAGATGTGCATTACCGTGCAAATTGGATAATATGATATGGATAAGGTCATCTTGGACTTAGGTTCTGATGAAAATTTTCTACCTAAGAATACCTAGAAAAATATGGGAAAAAAAATCTGAAGTGGTCCATCATTCAACTGTACATGGCTAATCAACAAAAGATTATTCCACTTGGAAGACTCCCACAGTTTCTCGTAGACATTTTTGGCATAGAGGTACATGCATATTTTGAGGTAATACAAATTGTAAATGATGCAGACCCCTACGCTGCACTGCTAGGGCTGGACTTGGCCATCGATATGGGAGGCATCATCAATTTGAAGCGCAGGAGCATGATCTTTGAGAACGATGGTACTTGGGTTATAGTACCTCTAGATCTGACGAAAGGAGAAAGATATACAGAACCAGTGCACGAAGGAGACGATGTCAACCATATCTATAAGTTGAATACATGGGATGAGGATTGGATGAACCCTACGGCTGATGGAATGCTAAATTGGGAAAAGCATAGCTCATGTTTCTCATATTTGGATGGAGAAATGGAGAACTAGTAGAACCATCTGCATGATGTTTCTGCACTGTGTTGCCTCAAGATTACTAAGAATTTGTGATGCATCTCATCAAAGGTAAAAGAATTTCTATATTTTTATGGTTATGATAGTGTTGTATTATTTCTGGAAAATTTGGAAAAGGGTTTCCCAGAAGAGCAAAGGTTCTGGGAACTTAATCTTGCCATGCACGCAACTCCAGCGCGTTGGTGGGATATGCACAAAGGGAGCTTTAAGAATTGGGAGGAATGCAGTAGGATGATGAGGTTGTGCTTTGAGAAGCCCGATACCCCACCAACTGAGTTGTTTTATGGCCAAGGTGATCCACGCAAACATCTGGTCAAATGGATGTAGGTTTGTAATGAGAAGACCTCGACTGAATGGGTTCACATGTTTTTCCATTCGTTGGGACCAATACCTAATAAATGGTATTTGGAAACATAGATGCACCAAGGGACTCGCTATTATATTACAATGACTGACAGTTTCCTGTCAACCTTTGGCTTGGTCAGAGGATCGGCGAAATTGGATGAAGCCCTGCTGGATATAGAATCACTTGTCTTTGATGATTCCTTGCCTCCGATAGAATGTGCTATGCCAGCATGGGAAGTACATATGAAAGACATTGTCAACTATATGAACTTTTCAGTAGAAGATACTGAAGAAGATCCATGAAATATCAACATCCCCGAGTATGAGGGGGAGCACACAGTTGCAGGGCCCTTATTAGGAATGGTGGATGTAAATAAGCCTCTTAAGCTAAAGGAAATCAACATTGGGATAGAAGAACAACCCAAGTTGGCCAAAATAGGAGATTATTGAGATGATGACACAGTGGGAAAGGTTGTCAAGATGTTGAAAGAGTATTAGGACCTGTTTCCTATGGATTTCATTGAGATCAAAGGAATTACAGGAGATTTTGGAGTTATGAAGATCACTATGAAACCAGATGTGTTCCCTCTCAAGCAACGACCATACCAATTAAATCCCAAGTATAAGTAGAAAGTGATAGAGGAATTAGAGAAGATAGTTTTTTAGGCATCATGGAGCTTGTGGAGCAGTCTAATTGGGTGAGCCCAATGGTTTCTCAAGAAAATAAGACTAAGGGAGAAATAAGGGTTTGTGTGGATCTGTGAAAATTGAATGATGCATGTGTGCATGACACCTTCCCTACTTGTAATATTCCAAAAATAGCATGCAGCTAATTGGAATATTATTTTTTTCTTTTATCATTTAGATAGATGAAATAAGTGGGTAGGGAGACCCATAAATCTCTTTAGTAGGAATAAAATCCCTCTTAATGTGAAAATGGAAAATCTTGATAGCTAGATAAAGAACCTCCATGTGTGAACATGGACTAAAGCTGTTGGGAAAAATACTGAGAGGGGGGGGTGAATCAGTATTTAGGAATTTATCAAATCTTTTTACTTTTTCACTCTCTAAAACCCATACGCTACTTTGCTGAACCAAACTAGCGTATACACACAGATATCCTTCATAAAACTCGAGTATACACAGAGATCTAATTATGCCATTAATTCTTCACTTATATCATTCCATCATTTATTCATTCAATGTTCAATAAATAGTAAACATGTGCAGTAAGAACAGAATAAACCATCACACATAAGCATCACACATGAACACCAGGATTTTAAGTGGAAACCCAAGTCGGGATAAAACCACCGCTGCAGTTGCTCAGCCTTCAATATTTTATTATAGAGAAAACATCTTACAACAAATGTGTCAAGAATTCTCCTACCAAGCAACTGCTTGGCACCCACCGCGCTCCTTTACCAAATTTCCCGGAAGGGAGCCACGACTCCTTGCTGACTGGGCCTCTCCTGGAAGGGAGCTACGACCCCTTGATCTCGTTTACCAGCCTCACCTGGAAGGGAGCTACAACCCCCTGACTGAAGGCTACAACCCTTAGCACCACCATGGACCACGTTTCATCAATTTTCACACTGGATCCAAAGCTTCCTTTAGAACACAACTTGCAGGCCACTTTTCATCATATTTTCAGACTGGACCCACTCCATACATTTAAGCTCAATCATACATCAAAACTGATACTTATCAATTCAGACAACCCAGATCAGATAGCAGTAACACAACAGAACAGATCAGACATTTCATACTTCATCCTTCAACAAACCCTAGTTTTCATACGCGATTTCCTTTTACTGATCTGGCGTATATATTTACCGTCCATACAACCGCGCATACTTCTCGCACATTTTTTGCGTAATCCACTTCCCCACCGCCCATACGCGCTTTCTCTTCAGCAAACCCGCGTATATACACGCTTACTCTGCGGCGAACTAGCGTATATTTCTTTAGACATTTAGGTCATTGCAATTCTTCAAAATAGATACATCACTCAGATTTTACCCTTTACTTCAGACAGATGTTCGCCTCATCTCTGATCTAATCATTCCATAAACAGATCTAGAAAATACAAATACATTTCAGATCTAGATCCCCTTCTTCATCATTTTCTTCTTTGGTGCATCATGCATTCAGATCTATCATTCAACTGTAACCCTTTCCATTCAGATATACTTCAGAGAGAAGTATTCATTCAAGCTCAAACATCTTACACTCATACACATACCTTGCATAATGATTTTCTTCTCCTTATATAGGTTTACCCTTTTTTAATACCATGAGCCAAAACCACATTACTTCCGATGGTATTCCTGGACGGGGTCATTTAGACGAATCATTACCCAATACAATGGGTCAATACCATGGTGGTTACCTCTGGTTTTGCACTTTATGAGCGCTTTTTCCCATACGCGACTTGGCACGTTGTTTCCCGCGTGCATACGCGACTTCTCCTAGGAAAATCCGCATATGCCTTGAGACATACTCTTTTCATCATTTCATCATGTTCTAGCACCCATCGACATTCCTCTCCATCATTACCTTCTCCGCACTCATTGTATATACATCGCATTTACATCATTTAACAAGTTCATCAAGACATATTCCATCAAGTACAACTTCATCAAGTAGGTCATCATCTTCATCAAGTGGCTTCATTCAAGAACAACACTCTATCATGGGTTGCCATCAAGGACAACACTCCGCATCATATTGCCAACAATCTCCCCCTTTGGACTTGATGGCAACCACGATGGTGTTTGATCACCACAACAGATAGGTACATTAAGAATACAATGACACCATGTCACTCTCCCCATTCTTTGACACCATTATTTCTCTTCATTCAAACACCATGTCACTCTCCCCCTTTGACATCAAGGGCAAAGGGTGGATCAAAACCAACACACTCTCCCCCTTTTCTCCTCATGTAGAAGAAGGGCGTTGTAGATTTGATGTGCATTGAAATTACCATGCTCCTCCCGAGTTCATGCTGAAAGTTCATCCATATGTTTCAATGAAGTACATGACTCTATGACCGTCCTATCACCAATGACTCATACTTACATCAAATATCCAACCAAGTGGATTTACATATGAGACTCAAATACCCAACCAAGTGGGTTTACATATTTTGACTCAGCTACCCAACCAAGTGGGTTTACAAATTCGACTCAACTACCCAACCAAGTGGGTTTACAACTTTGACTCATATACCCAATCAAGTGGGTTTACAAATTGAACAAGTCCTTACATGACTGAATATTACAATTTTACATCATGGGTCTCATCATGACCTTTTCATCAAATTACAAATATGATTTTTCATGACCAATACCAGAAAGACCTCAAAAGAGAGATCATATATCAGAACCATCATAATTCCAACAATGCATTAAACTCAGTTAGGCTAGTGCTCCCCCTAAAAATGTGCATCCAAACATCCTTTCCATATTTCCAAGTCTCCTCCTTAGCTTTTGCAATCTGAATACTTTTAACAGCAAGTCATCAGCAACAATCTCTGCATGATCTGTCCAGATCTCCGAATCATAAGACTTCCATCATATCCAAAAGATATTCTTCATTAAATAAGCAATCCGGGCTCATCCATAATCTTCAACATAAGAAACCATGTATCATTTCATTAGCATGAGTATAACCAGAATAATGCTAACAGTACAATCATTAGCAGTCAGACTGATGCTCCCGCTGAACCTCTGCTCCTGATCTTCAGCTGTCATCCCAAATCTCTTATCATCAATGCATACGCGACTGTGTCTGCTGGAACTTGCGTGTATACGCGGCTTTTGTTCATCTAACCCGCGTATGGAAAGTGAAGCATAGAAATTTTCACATTCCTTCATCTCCCCCTTAACTTGTCCTTCCTGTACCTGTCTTCTTCATATCAGATGCTCTGTCAGAAATACATATAACCAGAATAATCAAATCAACCATGAGAATCATCATACATTGCTCCCCCTGTGATGATACATTACTAATCACTAGAATGTATCTCACATCATTCATGCAGTCATTAAGCTTCAGAAGCGGATGACTGCAGTAGGGTCAGTATACCCTACGTTTCTGACCGGTTCTCCTTCTTTCTCCAGCTTTGCTTGAAACTTCTTATTGTGGGCTGGAAGTTATCCAATTTCTCATATCTGTTCATCCTTCATTCTTTTTCCACATTTCCATACTTGTTACAAGCATAACATCTCAAGTGACCAGAGAAATAAGAATAAGAATCATAATGTGTTTTTCTATTCTTCCTTGTATTACAATCAGCTGCTTTATGACCATACTTGTTGCATGAAAAACAATATCCCTTGAAGAAACCAGAGTACCTATCTGTGTAGAATCTGCTTGTTTGTGACTGAAACATTCTTCTCCTGTAATTTGCTGCAACATGCCCATAATTATGACAATTAAAGCATTCAACATTATTGATGTTTCTATAGTTAGGAGGGAATGGTTTCTTTTGAGAGTTCATGATTGTCGGTTGACCCTTTGCTTCTTTCAACTCTTCAGGTTTTGCATTGATATCCTTTGAATCTTCAGCACTTCCTTGTGAACTAGATTCTCCTTTAACAGTTTCATGAAAACCAAGACCAAGTTTGATAGCAGGAGACCTTTGATTACTCAGAATATTGTCCAAAATCTTAGTGCTATCTTGAAACCTCAAAAGTTTAACCTTTTCTCCTAATTTACCTTTAAGAATGTTTACCTCCACCTCCAAGGCTTGGCATTTCTTCTTCATGCTTTCTTCTTTCCTTCTTCCATCTTCTACTTGATTATTCAGATTTATAATTTCTTCTTTCAACCCATTTTCTTGTTCTGCAAAAGTTTGTAAGAGTTATTCATTCTTCTTATTCGATGCTTCGAGATCTGTTTTCAGAGAGATGTTTTCTGCTTCAAGTCCTGCATTCTTCTTATTTGATTTATCCAGATCTTCTTTGAGGGAGATGATTTCTGCTTCAAGACCTTCCTTTTCAAATGATTGTAGAGGTTCCTCATTCTTCTTACTTGATGCTTCAAGATCTGCTTGTAGAGAGATGATTCCAGCTTCAAGACCTTCATTCTTTCTTTTTGATTTTTCGAGATCTGCATTTAGATCATTGATTTCTGATTCTAGTCTTTTCATTTGATTGGATGCATAAGTATGAAACCTTTGATACTTGTCTATAGATTCACTCTCCTTAGATGATTTTTTCTGATCTTCAACTTTAATCTTGACGACTTCTTCTAGATCCATACTGTTACTTTCACTATATTTACCTTTGCATGCACAAGAGAGTAAAATACAAGAACAGTGATCAATACCTATTTCATCTTCTTCAGTTTCTACTATACAAGATTTCTGAGGTATCTCCTTTCCTTGAGTAACCTTCTTCTTTTGCTTCTTTGCCATGAGTACTTGTAGAACTTGGTCAGAATCTTATTCATCTTCACTGGACACTTCATCATCATCTTCATTTGCATAATAACTCTTTCTCTTTTCAAATTGTTTCCCTTTACCATGTTTTTCTCTATAAGGACATTTAGCAGCATAGTGACCAACTCTTCCACAATCAAAACATTTTAAGGGAAGCTTACCTTTGAATCTTCCAGTTCCTAGTTGGAGTTTTCTCACAAAATTTGCTTCTTCTTCTTCTGATATATAATCTGCTTCCTTGACATCTTCCTTGTCTTTTCTTTTTGCACAAGCCTTAAAAGTAGCTTCTTTAATTTGAGAGGGACCTCCTTGTCTCATTTCATAAGCAGTTAAGATACCATGCAATTGAACAATAGTAAGGGTTTGTAGATCTTGCCTTTCTTCAATA
Organism: Pinus albicaulis; assembly: GCA_034641835.2. Lineage (NCBI taxonomy): Eukaryota > Viridiplantae > Streptophyta > Pinopsida > Pinales > Pinaceae > Pinus > Pinus albicaulis. The sequence continues at coordinate 1,490,074,199 of CM076584.1, forward strand.
GCTGCTACTTTTGACTCAAATTTTGAAGTCAAAGATCTTAAGACTTTTTCAACCAGAGTAGTATCAGTTATAGTTTCACCCAAACTTCTCATACGATTTACAATATCATCTAGACGTAAAAAGAAACTGGCAATACTCTCATTACTATGCATCTTCAAATTTTCATATTCAATTCTGAGAGTTTGGAGTTTTGCACTTTTTACCTTTGTATCTCCTTCATAGCTCAGAATGATTTTGTCCCATATTTCTTTTGCTAAATTCAGCTGCATTACTTTAGCAAATTCTGGTTCAGACATGCTTCCTAACAAGACATTGACTGCTTTGGCATTGATTTCATACTTCTTCCTTTCTGCTGCATCAGTAGGAATACTTGCCGGATATTGATAACCTTCTTCCACGATTGCCCAAACTTCTGAACCAAGACTTTGCAGATATGCTTTTGTTCATATCTTCCAGAATAACAGATTATCTCCATTGAATAGAGGTTTCCTTATAGACATTACTCCTTCATGACTTACCATTGCGACAGATCTCCTTCAAGCGATCAAGCTTCTGCAGAAGGACCTCCTCTGATACCAATTGTTGGGAAAAATACTGAGAGGGGGGGGTGAATCAGTTATTAGGACTTTATCAAATCTTTTTACTTTTTCACTCTCTAAAACCCATACGCTACTTTGCTGAACCAAACTAGCGTATACACGTGGATATCCTTCATAAAAATCGCGTATACACAGAGATCTAATTATGCCATTAATTCTTCACTTATATCATTCCATCATTTATTCATTAGATGTTCAATAAACAGTAAACATGTGCAGTAAGAACAGAATAAACCATCACACATAAGCATCACACATGAACACCAGAATTTTAGGTGGAAACCCAAGTCGGGAGAAAACCACCACTACAGTTGCTCAGCCTTTAATATTTTATTATAGAGAAAACATCTTACAACAAATGTGTTGGCGCAGCCTCCTACCAGCACACAGGAACCCACCTGCGCTCCTTTACCAGCCTCTCCTGGAAGGGAGCTACGACCCCCTGCTCTCGTTTACCAGCCTCTCCTGGAAGGGAGCTACGACCCCCTGATCTCGTTTACCAACCTCACCTAGAAGGGAGCTACAACCCACAGACTGAAGGCTACAACCCTCAACACCTCTATGGACCACGTTTCATCAATTTTCACACTGGATCCAACAGCTTCAATAGAACACAACTTGCAGGCCACGTTTCATCATATTTTCATACTGGACCCACTTCACACATTTAAGCTCAATCATACAACAAAACAGATACTTATCAATTCAGACAGCCCAGATCAGATAGCAGTAACACAACAGAACAGATCAGACATTTCATACTTCATCCTTCAACAAACCCTATTTTTCATACGCGCTTTCCTTTCACTGATCTTGCGTATATATGCGCCTTCATCCATACAAATCCGCGTATACTTCTGCACATTTTACAGAACTAATTTCACTACCCATACGTGCTTTCTCTTAAGCAAACCCGCGTATATACGCGCTTACTCTGCGGCGAACTAGCGTATAGTTCTTCAGACATTTAGGTCATTGCAATTCTTCAGAACAGATACATCACTCAGATTTTACCCTTTACTTCAGACAGATGTTTGCCTCATCTCAGATCTAATCATTCCATAAACAGATCTAGCAAATACAAATACATTTCAGATCTAGATCCCCTTCTTCATCATTTTCTTCTTTGGTGCATCATGCATTCAGATCTATCATTCAACTGTAACCCTTTCCATTCAGATATACTTCAGAGAGAAGTATTCATTCAAGCTCAGACATCTTACACTCACGCTCATACTTTGCACAATGAATTTCTTCTCCTTATATAGGTTTACCCTTTTTTAATACCATGAGCCAAAACCACATTACTTCCGATGGTATTTCTGGACGGGGTCACATAGACGAATCATTACTCAATAAAATGGGTCAATACCATGGTGGTTACCCCTGGTTTTGCATATTTAGAGCGCTTTTGCCCATACGCGACTTGGTACGTTGTTTCCCGCGTGCATACGCTACTTTGTCTAGACAAATCCACGTATTCCTTGAGACATACTCTTTTCATCATGTTCTAGCACATACTGACATTCCTTCCATCATTACCTTCTGTACTCATTTTATATACATTAGATTTACATCATTTAACAGGTTCATCAAGACATATTCCATCAAGGACAACTTCATCAAGTAGGTTGCCATCATCTTCATCAAGTGGGTTTCCATTCAAGGAAAACACTCTATCAAGTGGGTTGCCATCAAGGACAACACTCTGCATCATATTGCCAACAAAACCATGTGGACAAGGTCAATCTTGACCAAATCAACAACGCTGGTATGGAGAGAGTGGATCATTAATGGGAGACAATGCAGTGTTAATGGGATAAAGTCTCCAAGAGAGTAGTGACTTTAATGAGTGGGACCCAAGGTGAGAAGGCTCACAATGCATATAAGGAAGGGCAAGGCATCCATAGAATACATGTTAGATGATTATTTAATTTGATATTTTTAGATTTGGAATTTTTCAGGTGACATTTCTATGCATGCTTTTGTTGTTTAGCAAGGTCTGTTGTACTATTTAGTACAAGGGTGTTCCCGATAGGGAATCCCACACTCATCCTTGTAGGTATTTGAGTGCCTACTCAAGAGATATTATTGATTTGTATAGTCGACATTCTGGCATCATTACAAGCTTTCGTCTTCAGCTACAACACATTTTATATTTAGAGTTGCGTTGTGTTGAAGGATTTTGCAGTGGAGGATTGTTAGGGTCACTTTTAGTGTTTTTTTTTTTAGTGGAGAGGAATCCTTTCCATTGGGAGGCCAGAAAGGAAGGCCCTGAAGATTATTTCCATATTTTGGCATCAGGGAAAGCTTATTCCACCTCCTACAACACAGTTTCCCTCAAGTATTGTGTTATTTTAGTGAGCATTTGCAGGGGAGGTTTCAATGCTTCAGTTGGAGGGTTAGATCTTCATTCACGGTATCATCCTTTCACCTGGAGGATCTATTGGAGGAGATATATTCATTTCATATCAGTTTCAGCAACCTCTATCTAGTTATTCAGTTCCAACTGCAATTCAGCCCCAGGGTTGCACCCCGACATTTTTGTGTTTTGGGTATTTCCCGAAACCCTTTCTGGGTTCTCTAGGAAAAGTTCTTGGGAGCATAGATATCTATCCCTAGCACCATTTGAGCTATATAAAAATAGATATATATTTTTATACCTTTCTTGTAGCAGTGTACTCAATAAAACTACGTTGTCTTGGCTCAAGGCATTTGTATAGAAACTATTTTTCATGTATTGACATATTTGTTGATGGGAGGCTTGTGTTGTATTGCTTGAGTAACTTGATCCTTAAGATTTTATGCCCATTATGGATAATATGCTTAATAATATGGCTTTGCATTTTTATCACATATTGGTGTATTGATTTATTCACTTCTATTTCCATTATTGCGTTCAATATTTCTGTCTTTCCCAATTTGGAATATTATAGTGGTATCAAAGAATACTCTTGGCTCCGCCTGTGAGTTTCAACCAATATGCTATAAGAAGAAGAAGTAGAAGAGGAAAAAGAGATCTACAAAGATGGAAGGAATGAGTTTTGTCTCATATCTTTTCAGATCTATGAAGGAAATCTCCAAGGAGGCCAAGAAAATGAGAATGGAGAGATGCAATGAGACCTCAAGAAGGCTTCAAGATGAGGAAGGTCCATGCACTTCCTATCAACAACAGAAGAAACTGGTATTGGATGGAGCTCCAAAGAGATCTACTATGTGTACTTTCTTTGAAGAGGAAGCTGAGAAACATGTAGATGGAGGAAACTTAGATCATGAGATTCTAAGTGATTATCTTGTAGAGTACAAGTCTTATTCAAGGAATTTCAAGGAGAATATAATTCTACCATAGTTCATTCAGCTCAAAGAAGAGAGGAAACCTTGCAGCAATAGAAGAAGAAAAACAAATAGATTTCTATTGTCTACATTTGATGGGTCATCCATATGCACATCAAGGTCCTTGAGAAGAAAGTTAGATGTATTCTTCCTGCTACATCTAGTGGTAGAAAGAGAAGTTGATGAGATTGCAATGTTGCACCTTGAGGGTGAAGCAAACATTTGGTGGTTCAGCCATTTGAGATATGCAAGAGTGACTGCATATGCATATTTTACCCAAAGTTTGATCAAGAAGTTTGATAAGAAGAAACTAGAGAAGCCAAGGGAAGATGCCCATATTATTATTCTGAAGGAAGAGAAAATTCCACCACCACTTGCTGTAGGAGTACTTTTATCAGGAGAAGGAACACTTCCATCATTGCAAAGTGGTCTTTATCTCTTAACAGTTAGAGTCCCATGCATTATTCAGGAGATGCATGAGGATGAGGAGACTTATACCAGTGTTGGTGCAACAAAAGAGGAGTAGCCATCACAATCAGCAGTGGTTGGAGGAGTCGTTACACTGGTAGGAGGAACCCTTGTAGTTATACAAGATGTTCCCAAGCTTAACCAAGGCATGCAAACATTTCCAATTCCTATTATTTCATCACATCATATGGAGGATTGTGGGAACATACCGTCAGGGAAATTTCATGGCCTAGGGTCAAAGCACATTGCTGATTTGGAGTAGCAGACTATCACTACGCAGAGGACCCTTGACTGGTTCAAGGAGGAGATGTATAATCATCCTGGTTACTCATTGATGAGCTGCACACAACACTTTGGGTTGGAGTGTAGAGTTTTGGAGGCTAGGATGAGCATTATCCTAATCAATCCAATGAAGAACTGTATGTTCAGCATTGTGCATGATCATGAGACAACAGATGCACCATCATGGAGATCAACAACGCTGTCATTGAACAAAAATGATGAGTTGGGGGGGCAACTATTACTGGGACATTCTGATGACCATTATACGTGTGTATCAATGGATAGGTAGATGGTTGATGGAGGACATACTTTGATGGATGACATCTCCCATTATTTTAATGGATCCTTCTTGATGAGCACCTCAAAGCTTGATGAGAAGTCTTTTCCTACATCATATTTGGATCCTTATGGGTTAAACTTGGACATTGATGAGTGGTATTCATATGGATATATCCAGGAGGTTGCACTTCAACATCCCATGAAGTGAAAAAAAAAATTCATACTTGGGAGGATCGTATTCTCCATTGGATGGATACCAAAGTGGAGCATGGTAGGGGACACCCACATTTGGATGAATGGGTGTGGATGGTGAGCAAGGGGTTGGTGAGGCACTTTCATATCTATTTCACAGGGTAGCAGGAGGAATGGCTGCACTGGATAATCTTGAAATAGTTTGGCCATCATGATACATATCCTATTTCTAGAGGTATGTCATGGTTTGATGCATTGCATGGCACCCATATGATATGGAAGCAGAATATTTGGTTGTATGGGGAATTCTACAAGTCAACTATCGTGATGTTATTTTATGACTTGTATGATGGTGAGATGAGGAGGAAACAAATGCTAGTGTTGCTTTGGTTACTCTTGGGAGAGTATGGGTTGATTTTCTCCCATACTTTGCATGATGTTTTAGGAGTAGAGGATGGCACAATCATGGTGAAAAGGGGCTACTCTTTAGCCTTGGAGGATCATGAGGTAATTCCACATAGGAAGGAATATCCCACATATAGCAGCATTATGGTATGTGACTTTGGCATGGGGAATGTAAAAGAGGGGAGTTATGAGATGATGAGAGCCCTGTCACAATTTCCAATGGCGCTGCCACTTAGGAGTATGTATCTATTGATGGAGTGTTCCAAAGGGAGTATGTATCCCTTCACATTTCAAACCACTATGAAGATATTCTCATGGTAGGGATCATTTATGGACCTCATTTTCAGCCTCCTCACAGTGTATGGTAATAGTTGTATTTTTGTACTTATTGATCATATAACAAAGTATTTGCATTCTCCTCCCATATATATATAGTGCATTGCTCCACAATAGGGAAAGTTTATTGAGCTTCATGGTCTTTATAAGAGCAAGATATATGATTGAGATAGAAATTTATTGTACGGATTTGGGGAAGTGTTGTGTTATTATTTGTATGCTCAGTTGATACACAATTCCATTTACTATTTTCTATAGGTGAGGTAACATGCACAACTAGAAATTGTTGGGAGACAAATTTCCACACGATGTTTTGAAATATAAATTAGCAAAACTACACTGTCACCACATGGGGAACTATTGGTACCATCCAACACCTCACATAACACTAAGTATCATCTTGATGCCATGTTGTGATGAGGTACTATTCATTATACGTGGAATAACTTGGGCAAGAAAGGCCCATAAAAACAAAGAATGGGTCTTTAAGTGCTAGTATGAATCTTAATTTCAAGTGTGTGAAAAAATACCACTTCAGTTGTGCATAAAAAACATCCCTAACAACAAATATGGCTGCCAATATCTTCAGATTTTCAATTAGGTGATCAAGATAAATGCTGCAAAAATATAGATCTTTGCATTAATAGACATTAAGCAGTAAATAAAAATGAGATTTACTCCATGCATCCAATAGACAAGACAAGAATATGTTGAATGAATTTTATATTAAGGGCACCTGGGAGGAAAACGGAGAAGGATGTTACCAGTTCTCCTCAGTGGGATGGTTTCTTGTAAGTCCTCATCACTTTAGATCTAAAATTCCTCTCTCTTGATGGTGTAGAAAACCCAAACAAAAATGGAACTCAAAGGGAGCTCACAAGCAAAAAGATAGAAAAATACGACGATGATGGTGGATCAAATGAGACCAAAAGTATAGATCCAGAGTGATCTTTAGGCAACAAAAGGTTGTGAATGAATGGAAAAACCCTTCTTTTTATAACAAAATATTGAGTTAGTCTAGATATTGTTGCATAATTAAAATATTATTAACCAAATCAAGATCCAACTTTTATGGAATATTTTATTATATTTGTTGCAGGGAAAATAATTTGACTTGGGTCAAATCCATTTATTTGTAAATAATAAAAAAATAAATGATTTATTTATCATTTTAAGGATGTGGTTGAGTAATAATAAAATAAATAATGATTTATTCAATTATTAATGGATGATTTAGTCAAATTTACCAAGGAATATTATTTAAATAAGGTTTAAATAATTATTCCTAGAAAATAATAAGATAAATAATCATTTATCTAAGTAATTTTCCTATTTTGGGTTAAATTTGACCAGGAATATTAATTAAATTGATGTTTAACTAATTATTCCTTGAGGAAAATAAAAAAAATGTAGATTTATTTAATATTTCCTCATGGGGTTTCCTGTTCAGACCATAAACAACTTAATAAAGGTGTTTTACTTAGTTATTTTTCATAGTGAAAGAAATTTTACTTAGGGTAAAATTGGTCTTACATGGTGTACTTAGGTCCATCTAATAGTAACATATTAGATGACCAAAAAAATGGTGTAACAGATTTCCCCCCAGTGTGAAAGCGTTAGGAGCTAATCCTATGACCGAAGTACATTGTAAGAACTCAATCACTAGACACCAAAGGGGAATTCAAATAGAGAGAAATATAAGGTAGCCTAAAGCACTAGAGGACTAGACTCTAAGGAGGTGAGACTTACAGGTGCGACAAGTATTTTTTATGAGTGAGTACCTGTGCTATAGGCGGTGGGGGAGGCATACCTATGCTCGCCGAGACAAAGTACAAAGAATAGTGCGTCCAGTAAACAAGGGACTGAACAATATAGTACATGCTGGCATAAACATGAGCTAGGTAAAAACTTGATAATGAATCCCACATACATACTGTGCCTAGGATAACAACCAGGACTTATACAATAATATCTGAGTACATGAGATACAAATACAACCCAAATGCACCTGTAAACAGGAAAGGGCTCTGAAAACCTAACTGATACATGCAAACAAGAAGGCACTACAAGCGGCTGAGGCCGACATCATCAAATATATGGAGTTTCATCAAAGGCTGTAATGAAGAGGTCATCCGGGCATGTGGGGGCCGACCTGTAGGGCCACCCCCTCATGATGGTTGAAACATCTCACACACACCCGGGCACCGCCGGTATCATCTGTCGCATCACTGAATCATCAAGTATATGGATCTTGATCATGCTTAAAGGAGATAGAGCTGAGAAACAATCAAGTCAAAGGGAAATAAGGAGTCCCTTTGCCTGATCTGAGGCACCGAACAAGAGTGGAAGATGGAACCAAGGTACACCGCCTTCTAGACCTGTATTCTGGAATGAATGATCTGATGTTGACAGAAGGAGATCTACCATAGGTGAGGTAATAAGGGATCCTCAAATAAGGCACGAGAGAAAATAGTAGAGTGACTGATAGACTGACACCAGGGATGATGTTGAAATGGGGGGTACTGAGTAGCAGATAGACGACTTCCTTTGTTAGATCATAAAGGGCATGGATGACCTGGAAGCAACTGACACAATATCATGAGGGATAGGGGGCAGTGGGACTGAAGGCCATAATGTGCGACACAAGAGAGGAACCAAGTAATGAATGATGGAGGAATATAGCGGGATACAAAGGGACTCGGGATAGACTCCATGAATGTGATGATGAATTAACTCAGATGCTCTAAACAAGGGCGACTCAATGATGCTGTCACACAGAAAAGGTCCAATGGGGACCATAAAAACATGAGTACATGATGGTTACTCACGATGAAAATCGACCCAAGCATGGACAAGTATGAAGGAAAAGTGGTGCCCCAAATACAAGTGTTGCAGGTGAAGAAATTCGATTTTGAGGAGTGGTGAAGTGACCCTTCTTGGAAAAAATGTGTCGTGGTGAAGTATCAAATCACAAAAAACTAATAGATACCCATTTGAGGTCTTGTTGAGAGCTTTCCAACGGTACAAACGGTTTTTCAAACTAAGCTACGGTTTGGCCGCAACAAGCGAAAGAAAAATCATGGGTTTCTCTTTTAATAAGGCATTTTCCCTCCAAATTCACTCACTTTCATGTGGAGCTATGGTGAATGTAGAGAGGAGAGAAGGCCCTAAATCTTGCAGCGATCATAGTGGACAAACTGACTGTTCGAATCGAGATCCGTCAGTTGCAGGTAAGAGGCCTAGCCCTACTCTTTCATTTCAGTGGATTGAAAGTTTAGTTTAGGTCCCTAGAGCTTAGTAACAGACCCCCGCTCCTCTTCACGACCAGGTCACACTTTTTGGGGCAAAAACTGTGACCTGGATAGCAGGTTTTGGGCAGAAAACTATGACCTATCCTAGGATTGGGCCTAAAAAATGCAACCTGACAGAGAGGGGTTTTTCTGTGCTGTTTTTTGGCTGAGAACTGGGTTTTTATGTTTGGACACAGTATTTCCTATCTGTACACTAAAAAATATAATGGTTTTGTACAGATATGGTAGAATTACAGATCAATTGGAGAGAGAGAGACCTGGACACATTACAGTTGGATATCAGGGAGGATCAGGGTGTCCGCAGTGCATTGGCCAGGTTTGGGGTTATGAAGTTTGTGGAGAACCCTTTGATGAGAGCTGGAGAGACCTTATTGGCCTGGATTGTAAGCTATTGGGACCCGAACCATGAGTTCTTTATAGTGCAGGGGCACTAGATCGAGTTGACGATCCAGGATATATATTTCTTGACTGGTCTCCCACCACTTGGGATGGTTGGGAATACACAACCAGTGTTACCGCGAGGGTGGAACATCATGGAGTTTGTAGAGCACCATTGTCATCCAGGTCTCCATGTCAAAGGGACATAGATACCCATCGGGGATCTAGAGAGGTTAGAGACCCATGCTATGGCTGCAACTGTGCTGTGGATCTTAGGCAACTAGGCACTCCACCACATCACTGGAGGGCAGATGATGCTTGTGGAGAGTGTGTTGAGTGGGAAATACAATGGGTGGGCCCAGATGATGCTGTCATCGTTGAAATGAAAGTTGTCCCTATGCAAGCGGTAAGTGAACCATGACTGCGCATATGGTATATTTTTGTGCTCGCTCTTCTTTGAGAAGATCTCGACACTTTTACCTCGCATAAAACTCCAGGATGGTGACTCGAGAGAGCCTAGGATGCACCGGTGGGGGCGACTACTGTGCATAGGAGGAGGTGGGGCAATCAGATGGGTGTTTCGACCAGATTTTTTTGTGCATTGGGATCAAATTCCATTGTACATAGACAACTATCCCTATAGTGGGATGAGTTATAGTGGGGACCTAGATTTGCCACTGCCTCCTGGTCGAGTATGGGGCCCCGATGGTAATTGAAAAATTGCTAATATTTTTTGTGCATTGTAAAGTTTTAGAATATTGTATATGGTACTAATTCTTCCACTTTTATATGTAGATACAACACCGGTAAAACTAGCCGGGTATATGGGATGGCCTGCAATATCAGGAACTACCAGACCTAGTGGATCGAGAGTGCCACAAAATGAGGATGCAACAACCCTCCTAGAGGACATCTGTTGTAGACATGAGAGGCTTCTGACCAGTGTTTCAGAGCGCGACTGGAAAGACTTATAGGACCAGTACATAGAGCCATGTATTGGTCTACCCTCCAAGTGGCGAGGGGTCATGCGATGCATGGCGATGGCCAGACATGGGATGCGTGATCTACGAGCTGCGGGAGCAGAGCCATTGGCTCGGGATCCTCTAGATAGTGATTAGTTGTGTAGGGGAAAGTGGTGCCCCCAGTTTTTAGTTTTTGTAACATGTTATGGGCATGTCATATGTATCAGAGTTGATGGACTCTAAAACATTTTATACGACACATATTATTGATATGCATCATTTTGATGGTTTTATGTTATTATCTTGTGTTAAATGCGTGTGCTAAATGCCAATCTAGAATATTGTTTGCAATGCTATCTACATAGTGATTTTGTGCTCTAGGTACATGACTAAATATAATGATTTCAAATTCACGTATCAAAATCTTTACCCGTAAATATCTTCTAAAAAAAATAGGATTATGCACACGATATACACCATTCAATTGCATGACAACAAGCAGGGAATCTAAATGAACATGAAGGTGGAGGATGCGATGGGAGATGGAATTGGCTAATAGACCTCACACTGCATCATATTTAGCCTAATTATTGGTAGCAGTACCAATGCATACACCGTTTGAGAGAACAAGCAAATGCAAGGGGGTAAAGATGGCCCAATCTATCGAGGCTAGATTCCGGGAGTAGCGACTTGCACCATCGGTATAACCGATATAAGGTGTGGATGAGAGGTCCATCTGAAAGGTGCCATAAGACAATAAATGGGAGGATGATGAACAATGATGGAATCCTAAGCACAAAGTAGACATTGAACACACACCATGAGAGGGAGTGATCTCGGTAGGATATCTACTAGTCACACGTCGACGATGAGGTGGAGTGTGGGAGCTACTGGAGGTGTAGCTTGTGCTCAGGCCGTGAAAGTCACCATAGACACGAATGGTGCCATCTCACTTATGGGTGGGAAAGATGAAGTCAGGGGTGTACAAGGATTCCATGATGTCATCATCACAATAGAAGATGAAGTGAGTGGAGGAAGGGAGACCACATGATGCGGCAAAGCTACCTGACTCATCATCATGAGAAGAAAGGTTCACATGCGCATCATCATGGGGGATGATGGAAGAACAAGTAGATAAGGGATCCACCGATGTTGATCCCAGGGTGATTGCTGAAGGGAAGTCAAGCTAAACAATAGGGGAAGATGCAGAGGGAACTTCAACCGACAGTATCACAGATGATGATAGGTAGAGGATGGTGGCTATAGACTCAGTCATCTTGACATCAGGAGGGGGAATGTCAATGGGAGCGGGTAAATCCTTAGGCTGGCCTATAGCATACTGCACAAGTACGGGAGAAGTAAATTGGTTCTGTTCAACCTCGTACTCCCGAACTACCTCCAAAGAGGCGCAGTAATGCTTTAGGTGGGACACTGGTGGGAATAATGGCCATGGAGATCACACAAAGAATAGGGTTGGTTGGTGTGAATATTCTTCGGGTTCTTGGTTGCAATCGAGGAAGAAACAGAGGCTTCAAGGATTGTAGACTCAGGGAACGCAACATTAAGCATGGGCTTGATACAGAGCAACTCAGGACAGGTATGGGTGCCATGGCCGATGACATCACACAAAGCACAAGGATTTGGAGGTGAAGGAGGAGTAGGGTCAATCAGGGAAACCTTGTATTTTGATGCCCTCTTGCGAGCTTTTCCCTTCTTATCCAAAGCAATTGAAATAGGAGGTGGTTCCTGTAGAGGTAGCTGAGGCACTGGAATAGTGGTAGAAGTCATGGGGACCAGTTGAACTAGGGTCAAAGAAAGATAAGGTTTGGGTTGACCAGGCAGGGTAGTGGCTAGAGGATAAAGGTACCAGATGGGAATCCCAAGGGTCAGACTAGGAAGAGAGAGGGTAGCCATGATAGGTACCGTGTACACTCCTTGGGGGGGAGCTAGGAATAGTATCTGACCAGAGGGGTAATGGCCAGGCAGGATGGCTCCAATATGGTTAAGGCCTGGAGGAACCATTCCAGGAGGGTAAAGAAGCTCATGGATACCAGCTGTAGGTGAAGGGCTAGGAGGAGGAGGTCTAGAAGGTTGAATCGAAGGGCTAGGAGTACACTACGGAGGGCAAGGAGGATGTTGACTAGTCGAAGCGGTCTTCTTGAGGGAAGCCTAAGATGATTGCATCATGCAAACATTTGATGAGATGAGATCAGAGATAGGAGGAGGAAGACCAGGGAATGTACCAAGAAAATATAAGTTTTTGTAGACTCCAGGTGAGACACTGGTCAAAGGATCGATGGTTTTCTTATTGGCCACCGAAGAGATGATGGACTCTGGAAAGGTCTGAGACTTTGGTTTGTAATATTTCAACTAGTCAATGGTGACTATCTTTCCGTTATGAGGGAAGGACATCTTGTGGTGAATCACAGATGAGACAGCATACATCACATAGGTGTAGCTACAACCCAATAGAATTTTGTAATCTAAGGGGGCATCTATGACTTCTACCTCAATGAAAATAGTCTTGCCCGCAAGAGTAATAGGACAGTTGCAGAATAGGCCAATGGGCTGGGAGGCATGGCCATCCCATGCTCAGAGAGTGATCGTGGAAGGATCCAACTCAGGCGATCCAATTTTCTTCCAAACCAAAGAGGATATCACATAGGTGGATTCCCCCTCATCAATGATGCATCGGGAAATGTTGGCGTTCTAGATCTTGATGGGGATTTGGAAGGTGAAGGAAGTAGGGAGAGGAGGATGTTCTAACTGGTCAACATCGAATACAATCAATTGATCATCAGAAGTTTATACAACACCTATGGCAGATAGTAGAGCTTTTTGTTGTGAAGGGCACGACTGGAGGAGTTCTATTGTTGAAACCGCAGTAGGAGATTGCGCCAAATCATCTACTATACTATATGAATGGGCAGCTTTTCTAGAAGTAGCATTTCGGCGTAGTGGTCCCTTAGGGATCTTGGTATGAACCTCTGCCTTAGGCTGAGGGATTTTCAAGGGACCATTAGGTGTCGAAATAGGCTCTGTAGAGACCAAGGGAGGTGGCTCAGGGCTAGATGTAGCGGGAGGCTCATTGACCTGACGACATCGAGTCTGAAGATTGATATCTACGGTTATAGGTTGGTTAGAATTCATCATGAGAATCTGGTAATCAGAGGTACCAGATGGAAGAGGTTGAGTGGCCACCTGATCTTCAAGTGGTTGGGTAGCCACAAATCCCTCTGAGGGAAAGGATTAGTAAACACAACCAGTTGACTAGGCGCAGCACTGGGAGGGATGAAAGGGGAGGCTTGATGTCCTTGCAATGTTGCTTGAGACTCCCACATCTGTTTCATCTGTAGTAAAAGAGGACAACCATGCATGTAATGACTATAAACACCACAACAAGAACAAGGTTTATTCATGTGAACATGCCTGTCTTGCTTGGACTGAGTGCCCTGTTGCTGGTTAGCAGTGTTAGGAGAATTATTTTACAGATTAGGTCTAGGATTATCAAGATCAGATTTATTTTGAGTGCATTTCCTTTTCTTTTTGGAAGGAGGAGGATTAGTCATGCCTTGTTGTGCATACACCTACCCCTAGGGGGGTGGTGGCTGGTATTGGGGGGGTTGAGAAGGCAAGGGAGGAGGAGGTGCTAATGCTAGAGGATCTGGAGCACCAGGATGTGGATAAGGATAATAAATAGTTTGGGTAACAGTGTGGTAAATAGGATATTGGGCAAAAGGAGGAGGCATTCCATATCCTAGATACATGCTACCGGGACAGGGAAAGTGCAAGAGGTGTTGCCCCCCCCTGAGCAAAACCATAGCCCATGGGAGGCTGAGCGTATGGATGAGAGAGAGCTCCAACGATACCATTGGTGGCATGAGATACCCTGATTCGTTGCCACCATCGGGTCTAGGAAGATCAGGTAGAATGGTATAAACATAACCTGACTGAGCGTAGTTCATGTCATATTTTAACGCAATTTGGAGAGCGGATTCTTCGGTTTGAGGGAAATGCAATGCGACATCTTTGTCGATATTAGGCAAGAGAGATCTAAGGAACCAGTGCATGTAGACACGGTCTTCGAAGGTAGGGGCTCGATATAGGCTCTTTCTTCTCCGCCATTCGTGGACATGATCGGATAGGCGGGTTGCAGACGATTGAAGGAAAGAAGTCAAAATTTCGGTACCAGTGTCGTAATGAAGGGGAAGCTGGAAATAAGATAGAAAAGCCTGAGCAAGAGTCACAAAGGTGGTATGAGAGGATGAGGCTTGATCAACATACCACTTAGAAGATTCACCTGTAAGCGTACGTTGGAACAAACGAAGACGGATAGAGTCATCGGTAATGGAGTTAGACGAACACCACATGTGGAAAGATCGAACATGATATGTAGGATCTTCTCCAGCAAGGCCTTCAAACTTGGGGATGTCATAAGGGAGCTTTGTCGACATAGCAGGAAAACTAGCGTCATGGTGTATAGGGTCATTAATCAAGTGGTTGAAATCAGGAAAGCTGAGGCCTGTCATATAGGGGAGCAAGGGAGCAGCTGGAGTAGTTCATGTTGCAGTCCCACTACTAGTATTCCTAGAATAAGGGCCGGGTCTACCACCAATATTAGGTCTTGAACCAGACATGGAGAAGGTGACAGGGGGAGAACTAGCAGTAGAACTAGAAGGGGAACCCAATGAACCAGAAGAGGAGTCACAATGTGGACTTGGTGGAGGACTAACTCGAATCCTAAGCGGAGGAGTAAGTATTCCTACAGGAAACTGAGGATGAAGGCCAAGAATTCTCCAGGATAAATGCCTTGGTGGCACAATGATGACTGTTGGGGTTCCTGTGTTTTGGCCAGATTGGCAAAAACAAAATACAAGACAACATCAAACCACTTTGTGATCTCAAGATCTAGCCCTCTTGGATCTAGAGAGGGATCTCTCTATAAATGTAAAGAATGATATATCTTTAAGGTCAATTTATGGTATTAGGCTAGGTATGAAGCACATGGGTTTAGTTTGTTTGTTTTTTTGGAGATCATTAACTGAGAAGGTTATGTGAAGTGAAGAAGGAACAAAGTAGCAGGATGTTTCAGCATGGGAAGATAGGTCAAGAGAAGTGCCAATCCATTGGGCTATGGAGTCATAAAAGAGTTTACTTGCATAACAACTATCCAAGGGTTACCATAGGGCAAGTCATCTATAGCAAAGGATCTCTTTAGATAGGTCATGAGAGGGAACATAAAAAAGTGTGGTGAAATAAAGAAACCAAAGAGCAGCATAAGATCAGGTAAGGAATTTTAACCTATCCTGATTTTGACATACTTTCCAAGGAAACTCTCAATAAAGACACAAAGGGTAGCTTAAGATCAAGTAAGGACTTTTAACCTAACCTTATTTCAGCATACTCTCAAGGGAAACAATCTAGCAGTCCTCATAATCACTTTCAAAAAGTAGAAAACATTTAAGATTAACATAGAACAAGGCCTAAGATCAGAGAAAGACTTTTAACCTTCTCTTCTTTGACACCTACTCACAGGGAAACTTTCAAGACAAACTGTTGGAGAAGAAACTAGAGGACAGGGCTAACCATAGACTTCCCTAGTTCAATATTTTACTTAGCATGAAATGAAAATATCATTTAAGAAAAATGTTTCAAGTTCTACTCAGCAAGATATGGGATCACCAACATTTCTTGACTGGGTATACTCTATGGAATTATCCTTAAAATACACAATTAGAGGAAAACATAAAGATAAAGCTTATCGGTGAGATTGAGGGTACTTCCAATAGTATGTCCTAATCTATACTTGATGCTATTTATCAAAGAATAATGCACAGTATGATAAAACATGAAATGAGACAATTACAGTAAGGAAAACATCACCAATAATATAGACCAGGATCCTGTGAATCTGCTTGTTCAATTTATGTGCAAAACCAGTTACATACTTTGAGTCCAATGGCTCTTTACAGTCCAAAATTTTCTTCCCAGCCTACTATATTACAAACTACTCAACTACTTCCCCTCAATAATAGTTCAAATCGTCAATAAAATTCCAATCAACCAAAAACCCTTTACAATGAATCTTCAATGAGTACTTATAGGTGAATGAGGAGGTGGAGTAGTAGATATGAGCTTAAATGATTCATTAAGACAGAGGGAAGGAATATTCGAATGCCCACTCTGCATAATGGCTTTTATTTAACTGTTGGTACCCTTTAGGCTGGTTTAAAATTCTTTGTCAGTTCGATAATAACTTCAGGTACGTTTCTTTGAAGTACTTTCTGGTTGTTGGTACTCTGTGTTGTCTTCTGAGATAATTAAGGTGGATAGTTTCGCTTGCAAGTCTTCCATGCCTTCATAACTATTGTCCTGATAGTTTTAGGAATTTTTGTCAGTGTAATAACTTCCTGGATGCTTGGAGGAGAATGGAGTAGGTCGTGTGGCTTGTTCCTTCCTTGGAGAAAAAACGTTCTGCTGATGTTAAATCACTGATATAACTTCTTTGAAACACTGATATCACTTGTTTATTTTATGGTCTGAGCTTTATTAATTTTGCTTCATTGTTCTTAGCTACGGATTAGATACTTAAGTCTTCAATATCGTGCACTAATCCTTTTGATATTCTTTTGATACTCTTTAGAATTTTGCTGACCCGTTTGTGTCAATATACAGGCTACAAAGGCGCCAGAGGGTTTGTGTCAGGGTTAATAACCCTGATCTTAAATAAAACATCTCATTAAATCTCCTTAGTGGTGTCTTCCTCTGCGATATTTGGCTCTGGGACTGTCTTTCTGTGCTACATGTCACCATGACTGTGACTGTGGAGATAGTATAAATTCACAACCCTTTGAAACCTGAAAAAATGAAAAACACATTATAAAAAACCCAGCAGGAGTGGGGATGACTTCTTCAGAGGCTCATGAGGGTCGAGGAGAAGTGAGGAAAAAAGTGGATGCAGCGGAAAATGGAATGAAAAACATAGCAGAGAAGCTAACCAAGTGAAAATGGAGGTTTGGGCATGACGGCAAACAGGAGCCGTTGGATTAGGACAATCAACGGCAAAGATTGGTTGATGAAGTCATTTGGGAGATTAGATGAATGTTAGACGTGTTGTCGACAGATATTGTCACTCCTAGAGACAGCCTAGAGTTTCCATAGACCAGTGCCTAGGACATATTATCATAGCAAGGAGTGTATCATATAACTTGGGTGTCAATCCAAAACTCTCCTGCTATCTCTTGTAAAACAAGGGAATTGATTTAAATGGAACCAGAAATCATAGAAACTGTCACAGGGAAATTAATGTTGCAGAGGCACAATGAAAAGCTCCAATATTAAAGCATCAGACAGTTAAGAGAAAATTTACTGCAAAGAGGGCTGGTTCAAGTAATATGCCACAGAAATTAAATATCAGAAAGTGAATGCGGTGAAAGAAAAGTTAAGAAGATACTAGTCAACATTGGGCTGATACCCAAATACACAACAGAACCATATATGGGCTTATCAATCTAAGAATCCATACATGACACTGGCGTTTTAGAAGCACCCTCCCAAAGCAACTAATATAGCAGAAAGATGGTTGAGATGAATATGGAACAATATATCATGCATAAGCCATATTTAAAGCGCTTGACTGATTTAAGTATGGGCATCAGCTAGGATGAATCCTTACCAAACCAGTGAGCCACTCGCATTCCAAAACATGATACAAGAAAGTGGATGAAATGAAATGTTATATTAAACACATAAGAGAAAGTTACATACTGTGAAATACCAAAGACGAGAATCCTCATTACAGATAGAACTCCTCCTCACTGAGACCATATGGGCTCTGAGCCTTCACACAAAAGTTTTGCAAGATGTATACAAAAAAAAATGCCTTTCACTGCACCATGTTCTGATAAAAGTCTGGAACCCTTACAATGTCTTTTTCCTAGGTTTTTATAGAATAAGAAGGAGAAAAACCTAATAGAAGAAGTCGGTGAACATTTAATTGACTCATTAAAACCTGAATGGTGAGAGAGTGCCCTCCCACACTGTTTGACAGCGCTAAACTGCTGTAAGTACTCTGCTGCTGATCTATGGAGTAAATGCTGTAGGTGCAGATTTCTCCAGGGATAAGACATGAAGAATAAAATATGTAATATTTTGTACCTTCCTGAGAGAAAAATCTATTGAAATTAAACCTGAAGGATATGATTTTTGTGCACTTGTACTCTTTGCATTCTGAATGATGAATTGTTATTTAAAATCTTCAGCTCCAAACATTGAATTCTTCGCTCTCTGACTGATATTCTTAATCTGCAACATTAATAATTTCATCTACAAGAATCTACCTTTTGAATGGTTCTTGATGGTTGGACAGATCTGAGTCCCGTTTCTTTTAATGAAAGTCGCGTTGAAGCAACTACCCAGGACCTTCTTCATGAATTTTGCATTTAAAAACCGGTCCTTTGACGCACCCCCGACCTCTGCAATGAGGGCTGTAAGTTATGGTTAACCTCCAGCGCTGAAACCCTGCAAAAATCCGCAAACCTGTTAGGAAAATCATGCACGGGAAGGCAGAAACGGTGGGGATAATGGGGTGGCAACTGTTGCATGGTCGATTGGTGAAAAATGTGGGACTATGGTGGGGAATGCAACGTAACAGTGTGGAGTGGTCGTGGAGGAGAAGGTGAATATAATCGTGAAAATACATTAGAAATGAAGCAACAAACTTAATATAGACCCGTGGTGGCGAAATGCACGTGGAGTAAAATGGAGGGACAGGTGGTACTATGACAGGATGACGGGAACATATGACATGGAGTACTGAATGTGGGATCTGGTCAATAGCAAAGGTGAGTAAATCGTAACCGTCCGATTTCGAGGGTAATCTACGGTGAAGAATGCGACTAGAAGCAATGAGGAGGTGGGCTAGGGGCGATGTGGACGGGAGTTAAAAGCTGCACGACTTTTGAAAGCAAGAGTCGTTAGATCGAATGCTTAAGATCGAACGGTTTGTATGAATTTCGCTGCACTTCTTTGCCTGGGAGATAATGCGCAAAATAGGGTGGTATTGGGATCGTACTCTGGGACACTTGTCATGCTGCGTGTGGAATCGCTGGCCCAATGGGGAATACCGCCTGCCCAGCAAAGGTGGTGAGGAATAAACAGGCCGGTTTTTTAGCAGTGGTTGCGGGCGTGGGGACCACCATAGCAAATAAGATTTTGAGCCATTGATTTGTGTTTTGATCAAACGGTCTAGGGCGCGCGCCATGGGTATATGCGTTCGGCACCTTTGGGACTTAACACTCTGTTCTGAGCTTCGGTTATGCAGAAAATAAGATATAGGGGGCCATAAATAAAAGGATCTAGACCTCTTATGACTTTGAATACGCATCCGTGATACTTTCTAATGCGTTTCATGGGGGCGGGAAAGGCAACGGTAAGCAAAAATGGATTTCTGAAGCCACGATGGGGGATTTGAAGGGTTCAAAAGGGGCGGAAAGCCAAAAATTTAAATGGGGGGCTGACATGGATAACATCGGCTCCAACTAGGGATGGCACGTTCATCCCTGGACGTGTCGAGAAATCGCAGACCACCTGATCATCTTCTGTGCACACTCTGCCCCCCAGCACTTCTCACTTTTCACTTGATAATTCATTACAGCACCCACATTATTCAAACAAAGATAAAAATAGAAACTAAAAATAGCCAAGCCAATATTAGACTATCCGGCTCGCTGGAATTTGCAGAAATCGGAACAACTACCTACATGCTCATAGGCTAAGCTTTATTCAGCTTTTCCTACCTACCCTACTCTACTCTGGAAAACTCTGATGTCCTAGTTGATACAATAATGCCAGTGCAGCCAGTCAAGCATTAACAAAAAAGGATATGAGTAGTGACCGCTTGTCAGAGATAACCACAGGGCGCTCTGCATGTGGTTCTTCAAAATTGCGGTCATCATCGATGGTGACCATTCTTGATGAATCTGGCCATGTTGAAATATTAATGTTGGAAAATTTGAGCTAATCAGGGCCTCCATATATTCTGCCACAGGATCATTAAATACATGATATAGCACCTCTTCTTTTAGGCCTTCTGTGGTTGGTAGGCCATCTTCATCCTGGGCAGCTCTGACCACTGTATTTTCCACTGCATCTTCAGAGTAGCTCTTGAAAGCCTGATTTCCTGCTGTTTGTATTTCAAAAGGCAGTGGAATCCTTTCTTTTTTAAGAGGTAGGAGAGTTTCACAAACTTCCTGAACATCTTTTAGGATATCTCCCTCTACAACATTCTCTTGCTCATCACCTGCAAATTTACCTTTAAGAAGTAAATTACCTTTTAATTATTTAACTGCAGTAGCATAATTATTCATTTCTCCTTGTGTACTTGTAAGCATATTCAAGTTCTGCAAACTAGTATCTACTCCTGCTTCTTTCACAACTTCAGGCACTTCCACTTCAGTGTCTGCAATTTCATTTTCTTCTCTAAATGTTTTCAGCAAACAAATCAGCCATTTATTCTCAAACCTTTCATCAATATGATGCACATTTATTTCAGCATACTCTTCTTCTTCTTCCTTGACAATCTTCAGTAATTTGCCTTCACCCTCTTGATTGCTTCTGGAAATCAAATCAAGTTCTTCAGATTTTGGACTCTTGTCTTCTATCAAAATAGAATTCTGATTTCCCATCACTGTAGTAGTTCCAAAATTCTGTCCTCCAGTGTCCTCTTTGTCTATCAGGCACATCAGCTCATTCTTGTCATTATCAGTAATAACAAGTTCCTTCCCGTGGGGCATTATTGCTTCACCTTCCTTCTTCTGCGACAGTTCATCTGTATCCAAGACAACTCCAAAGGATGGATTGTCTTCTGCAAAACCTATCAACACAGCCAAATTTTCAGTTCCGAAATCATAAGACCTAATGGTCTTACTTGATGATTCAGTCACCAATTCTTTCCTAAAAAATCTTAAGTCTCTTCCAGGACCCAGGAAGTCTTCAATGTCTTCCTTTCCTTGTATCTTTACATCCTGCAATTCCCAATTTAGAAATTGAGGTTCTTCTTCCTGTACTGAATCATGTTTATTCAACATAATCTCCAGCGACCTGATTTCTTCATTCCATGGATTAAAGTCTTCCACCGAATTTCCTTCCTCCTTTCTTTGACTATCAAGTGGTGTCAAATTTCTTTCATCAGCATCAATCTCCATGTTGGAGAATTCACCTTCTATTTCTAGGAATCCTGTCATTTGTTCTTCATCCTCAAATACCTTCAAGTGCTTGATATTATCTGGGGTGAGTGCTTCTTCTGGAGGAAGTATGAAAGATGTGACTTGAGATTGATATGCTGGTTGTTTCAACAGTTCAGTCAAGGGGACTGGGATTTTGATCTTCTCAAGTTCTTTTTGAAAATTGAAATAAAAAGGGGACTTTTCTATTACGACTTCTTTGGACTCTTCATTTTCAGCTGAGGATTTGACTTCTTTTGACACAAGACTAGCCTTAGGTGGATTTACTACTTTTGAAGAAGGGATTTGATCATCAGATTGCAAAGGTTTGTTTAGAGGACTCTTACCTTTGTCTGTGCCTTTCTGCACTGCTGATTCTTTTTGAATAGGTACTTCCTTCTGAGATGGCTCTTCTTCTTGTTATTCAGTCTGCGTTCTCTTCCTAGATGATCTAAGATCATATCTTCTATTGAAATGTGCTTGCATGAAATCATTAAATTGTTTACAATAATGGTCAATTTCTGCTTCTTCCTCTTGCAATGAGTACTTTGTTCCATAATTTGTTTGCACAGGGGATCCTTCTTCATCACTATTCGAAAAGGCAAGATTCGCATCCTCCAGTCCATAGGGAGTACCCTCAGTAAAATCATCTACTGGACCCTCTAGATACAATGGATGTGGTACCTGATTCTGTTGGTCCTTTGCTTCTCTTGGCAATATTTGTAATGGTGGTCTTCTATACTGGGGATTATAACCCCTGTTTGGAGCATTCTGAAAGTTCTTGGAAGCTGAGTTCTTGGTCTCCAATTCAAGCTTAACCAGATTATTAGAAAGATTCTTAATCATTTTGCTCATTTCTTCGATTTTATCTGAAACCTTATCCTGATTAGAAGTAGATACTTCTTCTTTCCCCCTTCTTCTAGTATCCTGTTCAGCTTTCCCTTTTAATTTTCTAGTGGAAGCAAAATTCGCTTCCAACTCAAGAGCATCTGACTGAGCATCATCTAGGGTGGCAGGCTTTCTTTCCCTAAGAGAGAAACCAAATTCTGAGTCAAAGGCTGCTATGAAAACAACTTTAGTAGCATTCTGATGAGGCTTCATATCGGTAGGGAGGTTTAGATATAACTTATTAAATCTCTTGATAAATTCTGACACCCATTCATTATGTTTCTTCTTGAGTGTATTAAACTCAGTAAGACAATGTCCATGATCTTTCTTTTCTCCCCATTTCCTGAGAAAAGTACTTTCCATATCATCCCAAGTGGTTATGGAACGGTTTCCTAATGTTTTGAACCATTTTCTGGCTTCACCGTCCAGAGATTGCACAAACAGTCTTAAGACCACATCTAGATGTTCAACATTAAAGTTTTCTGCAAAAGAGCAGAAAGTTTCAAGATTTTTCTATGCATCAATTTCATTTTATCTAGTGAATCTGGGCAATATCTTCAAATAATCCTGTGGCATATCATTCAACCCTTGACGTAATTCTAGGGGAGAATATTTATTTAACAAGAAAGCTGGAACATTAGCCATTGGAGGAGGTGGGAGTTGTGCAACAATCTGATGTACGAATGAAGGACGAGGAGGGGGCGGAAGTGGAGTATTAATAACAATAGGAATATACTGTACAACATCCTGAGGCGTAGATGGGAACAATTCACAGTTAACAATAGCAACTTCGGTGACTTCTTTAACCTCTTCGACCTCAGGTGTAGGGTGAAGATGAGCTTTAATTCTAGCACCTCCCCTGGGTGGGCTATCTGAGTAGTAATATGTGTCTCCCACACTAGAGTCAGGATTTTCTACTGGAACTTCTTGAGAAGAAGAGGATGGATAATCTTCTACAAAATATTCAGGGATTTCAGCACGAACTAATTTCCTTTCTTTCTAACTTCTTCTATGTATAATATTTTCTGGGTCAGACACTGAAGGTGTCTTTGACTGTGATGTATCTGACCTCAGGTGTGGCTTACGAGGAGCCAGGACTACCAATAGATTTATCTGGTAAACAAAAGTGGAGTCGCCAAGGTGAGTGATATGCAACTCTTCAAATCTCTGTGCTCACCTGATTAGAGAGTGAATATTATTTGTCGAGGCCCAGGGAAACTGATATTATTAAATTCGTCCCTGGCAACGGCGCCAGAAAGATGTTGTCGATAGATATTTTCGCTCCTAGAGACAGCCTAGAGTTGCCATAGACCAGTGCCTAGGACATCTTATAATAGCAAGGAGTGTATCATATAACTTGGGTGTCAATCCAAAACTCTCCTGCTATCTCTTGTAAAACAAGGGAATTGATTTAAATGGAACCAGAAACCACAGAAACTGTCACAGGGAAATTAATGTTGCAGAGGCACAATGCAAAGCTCCAATATTAAAGCATCAGACAATTAAGAGACAAATTACTGCAAAAGAGGTCGGGTTGAAGTAACATGCGAAATCAAATACCTAGCAATGATGCGTATGAAAACAGAAATAGCTATGAATAACTGAGGCTGATACCCAGATACACAACAGAACCATATATGGGCTTATCAATCTAAGAATCCATACATGACAATGGCGTTTTAAAAGCACCCTCCCAGAGCAACTAATATAGCAGAAAGATGGTTGAGATGAATATGGAACAGTATATCATGCATGATCCATATTTAAAGCGCTTGACTGATTTAAGTATGGGCATCAGCTAGGATGAATCCTTACCAAACCAGTGAGCCACTCACATTCCAAAACATGATACAAGAAAGTGGATGAAATGAAATGTTATATTAAACACATAAGAGAAAGTTACATATTGTGAAATAACAAAGACCAGAATCCTCATTACAGATAAACTACTCCTCACTGAGACCCTACGGGCTCTGAGCCTTCACACCAAAGTTTTGCAAGATGTATACAAAAAAAAAATGCCTTTCACTGCACCATGTTCTGATAAAAGTCTGGAACCCTTACAATGTCTTTTTCCTGGGTTTTTATAGAAGAATAAGGAGAAAACCCTAATAGAAGAAGTCGGTGAACATTTAATTGACTCATTAAAACCTGAATGGTGAGAGAGTGCCCGCCCACACTGTTTGACGGCGCTAAACTGCTGTAAGTACTCTGTCGCTGCTCTATGGAGTAAATGTTGTAGGTGTATATTTCTCTAGGGATAAGACATGAAGAATAAAATATGTAATATTCTGTACCTTCCTGGGATAAAAATCTATTGAAATTAAACCTGGAGGATATGATTTTTGTGCACTTGTACTCTTTGCCTTCTGAATGCTGAATTTTTATTTAAAATCTTCGGCTCCACACGTTGAATTCTTCACTCTCTGGCTGATATTATTAATCTACACCATTAATAATTTCATCTACAAGAATCTGCCTTTTGAATGGTTCTTGATGGTTGGACAGATCTGAGTCCCGTTTCTTTTAATGAAAGTCGCATCGAAGCAACTACCCAGGACCTTCTTCATGAATTTTTCATTTAAAAACCGATCCTTTGATGCACCCCCGACCTCTGCAATGAGGGTTGTAAGTTATGGTTAACCTCCGGCACTGAAACCCTGAAAAAATCCGCAAACCTGTTAGGAAAATCATGCACGGGAATGTAGACATAGTGGGGATAATGGGGTGGCAACTGCTGCATGGTCGACTGGTGAAAAATGTGGGACTATGGTGGGGAATGCAACGTAACAGTGTGGAGTGGTCGTGGAGGAGAAGGTGAATATAATTGTAAAAATACATTATAAATGAAGCAAAGAACTTAATATAGACCCGTGGTGGCAGAATGCACGTGGAGTAAAATGGAGGGACAGGTGGTACTATGACAGGATGATGGGAACATATGACGTGGAGTACTGACTGTGGGATCTAGTCAATAGCAAAGGTGAGTAAATCATAACCGTCTGATTTCGAGGGTAATCTACGGTGAAGAATGTGAATAGAAGCAATGAGGAGGTGGGCCAGGGGCGATGTGGACGGGAGTTAAAAGCTGCACGACTTTGGAAAGCAAGAGCCATTGGATCAAATGCTTAAGATCGAACGGTTTGTATGAATTTCGCTGCACGTCTTTGCCCGGGAGATAATGTGCGAAATAGGGCAGTATTGGGATCGTACTCTGGGACACTTGTCACACAGCGTGTGGAATTGCTGGCCCAATGGGGAATACCACCTGCCCAGCAAAGGTGGTGCGGAATAAACAGGCCGGTTTTCGAGCAGTGGTTGCGGGTGTGGGGACCACCATAGCAAATAATATTTTGAGCCATTGATTTTTGTTTTTATCAAACGGTCTAGGGTGCGCGTGATGGGTATATGCGTTCGGCACCTTTGGGACTTAACACTCGGTTCTGAGCTTCGGTTATGCAGACAATAAGATATAGGGGGCCATAACTAAAAGGAGCTAGACCTCTTATGACTTTGAATACGCATCCGTGACGCTTTCTAATGCGTTTCATGGGGGCGGGAAAGGCAACGGTAAGCAAAAATGGATTTCTTAAGCCACGATGGGGGATTTGAAGGGTTCAAGAGGGGCGGAAAGCCAAAAATTTAAATGGGGGGCTGACATGGATAACAAGACGAATTAAATCGCGATGTAATGTGGACCATTTGATCTCAGAGATCAACGGCTAGGGTCAAACACGAAAAGCAACATTGCAGGTGGTATGGAGGAAAACCAAGAATGGTTTTCGCGCGGAAAAATGGGGGGGAGGCGGTATTGCCTTTTGGAGCACGATTCCATATACTGACTGACTGGTGGATTCCTGAAACCACTTTTATAGCACAGAATTTGCATGGTCCTAGGGGGGGAAAATATGCGATATTGTGCGTCGGTTGTCCAATATTAAGGTTGGAGATCAACGGCTATGAGAGAGCGTGACGAAGGATAAGGTGCGTGGGCGGAAAGGTAGGTAGGGTCCATGGCTACGTCAGCAAGTGTATCACGTGGCGGAGAGGTGTTGGGCTATCGAGTTAAGTCTCGACCGTTGGATTGTTGGAATGAATGGTCGAGATCTAAAGTGAAGGTGGATATTTGGAAGGGAGAAAAAAGGGACAGGAGGCGGAAAGGTAGAGGAAGGGAGGTCCGCTGGTCGTTGATCTCTACAGATCAACAGTCCTGATTTATTTCAAACCATAACGTCGGGACATAGTAAAATAAACAAGAGATAAGGTTTAAATGGGGGTTTCTTGGCCCTTTAGTGCCCGATTGCGAGGCTAAGGATATATGAGGAAAGGGGCTAAAGGCTATAAGCCCTCAAGGGCTTAACACCTTTGTAGTGCAAAATATTGTTATTTAGGCCAAAAAAAGGATTTTCAAGGCCAAGTGGGGGTCCTGATAGGCAAAAGAAGGGATTTTTAAAACCAAATAAGGGGAAATATAAGGTTTTAAAATGGTTAAGATGATTTAGGGGTTAAATGAAGGATTATAGAGGAGTTTTGTGAAGGGAATAAGGGTTAAAAATGGGGATTTTGTGGGAGTGAAATGGAGAAAATGGAGGCCTTTTTGAGGAAATATTCTTTCACAAACAGCAGGGTTCATTAATGGAAATAACAGTGAAGATTCTTTAAAGGATAGAAGACACATGAAGGCTTCAAGAATGATAGATTTACAAAGGAAATGTTTCTCTTGAAGGCTCAGAAACATATTTAGCCACCTATTTGCTTTGAAAAATTACTATAGGTGGCTAACAGTGGCTCCACATGGGGATGGTATCTTCTTGAAGGTGTCAAGAATCTGAGATATAATCTTTGGAAGTACGCCAGAGCCTGGTCTTTGATCAACTGCTACATACATGATGTGCATTGTATCAGCAGAAAACATTTTCCCAAATAGCTACCTACCCATCCTACTGTCCTAACATTTTTTTCTTCAAGGTGCACTTAGACTTGCAGACCTCTCTCATCATTTTTTTTATTGAAAGAAAAAACTAATCTAATTCTACCCTTATTCCTCGATGAGACCAAATTAAGAAGTTGGACTCATAGCTTCTCTACCTAAACTAATATCTGCCAGGATTAAACTGTTTGGTAGATTTTCATTCTCTATATTCTAAAACAGAAATTGAAACATAGCCAAACCAGGATTAGACTGTATGATTTTCTGTGGGTTCATGGCATAAAGACAAGCTGCACATGAACTGAAACTTTGCAAAAAATTGGAACAAAATTGTGAAGGCTTGAAATTCTGAAAATTAAAAGCATCCTTATTTCTTTTTGTGACTCAGATTTTGAGCTTTTTAGAGTCATCTTTCTTTCTTCATTTCAGCTCTGATTTTGACCCTGTTAGAGTTGTTTTCTTATTCTTTGTTGGTTCAGTTTTTTAGCATGTTAGAACCAGACTTCTTCCTTTTTCTCTGGCTCAGGTTTTGGTCTAGTTTGAGCCATTATTTTTAGAACTTCATAGGTTCAAGATTTGAGCTTGTCTAAACCTTTCTCTTTCTATTTTTTTTATTTTTTGAATTTTTCTTTCAAAGTAAAATCAACAACTAACTAAATGCTCATAGGATAAGCTTTATTGATATTCCTACCTACCCTAATATAACTTGGAATATTTACATGTCTAGCTAAAAAACTCTCTTTTCCAATACATCCAGTCAATCAGATGATCCCATGACTGGTTTTTTCTCATCTCTTTGAGCATGTTAGACAGGCAGGGCCACTCCCATTCTCTTTGTTTTTTAACAGCAGCTTCTAAAAAATTTCTTGTTTTCTGCAACAAGCTTCTCTTGATGGCCTTTGATCCTTCTTTAAATGTTTGCAGGAAATGAACATAAGGATCTTGAAATAATATCTGGTTGTGAGTATTTGACAAGTAGGTTTCAACCAGGTTTACTTCCTCTTCCACTGGATCAAGGAAAATCTTCTTTTGAGAAAGAAAATCTTCCTCATCTTCATCATTTTTTGAACTGGAGGACTCATCATATACTGCAGTGTTGTCCTATTGTAGCTTTGAGATATTATGATTTGGTGGGTTGAGCTCTGTGAAAAAATTAACATATTCTTGAGCAGGGGTTTGTCCCATTGCTTCCTCTTTTTCAAGAGAAGGCTCCTTGTTTTCAACCTGCTCAAAAATCTCTTCATTGTTTTCCTCTTCATCATCTGAGCTAAAAGGCTGCTGACTTCCATCCTCATGGAAATTATTACTGATGATCTGATATATAGCAGAGTGAAGATTCAATGAATCTTCTTCTACTATCAGGATTTCATAACTTTCTTCATCAATATCATAAATAGCCTGCATTGGCTCATTAATTTCTTGAAGTTGATGGACATGATCTTCCTCCCACAAATCTGTTGATGATGGTCCTACAGGATTAGCTTCTATTTGGAAAAATCATCATCAGATAGATCAAAATTATAAAATTCATAATTATAAGCAATGTTACCAATCAAACCTACTGGATTCTTAGCAAGTCTTTCTTCGAAATAATCTGCAAGTTCATTTTTTGATTTAAAATCTTTCTTATCATACATGCTTTGCATGTTGTTTATGTCTTGCAGTGATTTGGTTTGTTTTTCCTAAGGAATAGGTGTGGGTTTTTTCGAATAAGCATTTCTAGCTTCACCCTCATATTCTTCCTCTTTTATGTTTATCAAGCTGTTGGTTGTCTCTATAAATTTTTCCAACTTGGTTTCTGCAGAGATCAGCCTTCCTTGCTCTTCTTGGTTCTTCTTTATTGCATTTCATTTTTCCTCCCTATACCATATGTTGTATTTGACAGTAATTGCTATGATTTTCATTTCTTCCAGGCTTGAAGGCTCTCTTTCTCTTATATGGAATTCCACCTTAGGGTCAAAAGAACTTGGATAGTGCAATAGGGCCCATCCCAAGGGTGGTTTTATCTTAGTAGGTATTGCATTGTATACCTTATTGAACCGGGCTGAAAAGTCTTGTACTATCTCTCCTGGTTGTCTTTTCAAATTCTGGTATTCTTCTAGGATGAGGAAAACATTTCCCAGGACTGCCCATTTATCAAGGAAAACTTGAGTGAATTGATGAAAATTGATAATGCTTGCAGCTGGAAGATCCTTAAACCAACTCTTAACCTTTTCTTGTAATGATAAGGAAAACATTATAATACGCCCATCATATTATCCTATTTCAAATAAGTCATTTAAAGCCTCAAGATTTTGAATGTGTTTCTCAGCAGTGATATTTTTATTTGCTCCATAAAAAACGGGCAACTTATTTGTAAGTTTTGCAGGAAGGGGCTGGAAGATAAGACGCAAAACTAGAGGTTTATATCTTTCTATGACCTTTGTGGGTGCAGGTAGTGTAGAAAGATATTTATGGTTGCTTGAGCTTTCTGCTAGAGGAGGAAAGGTAGCATGAGGCTCCTTATTCACTAGATCTTCCACAGGTCAGTCTGGGGTAAGCACAGGTGCATGAGATTGGTCATGGTTGAAAATTTGAAGCTTAGATTTTTGATGCTTGAGATCCTCCCAATGATATATTTAGATCTCATCAGTGTGCACTTGACCAGGCTTAAAGTAGGATAGAAAATAATTACAAATAAAAATAATGATTTCTTGAATCCAGATTAAGCCTAATTTCTCTCTGTTTCTAGAATGACTGGCCATGGTTCAGGTTCTTCCTCCAGTGGATTCTTTAGGTCTGTTGAGAATTGTGGAGTGTGGAGTCGCCAGGTGGATGAATTTTAATGTTTTGAAGTAGGATGTTTTCCACCATCAGCAATTAAATAATAATATAAGGAGATTATGGGTCTTCTGAGGTCTTAAGGATGTCTACGATGAGGTTTACTTAGAAGTTCCTAGTGGAGTTTCCATTATGTTTGGGGCTCACTGGCTAACACACCAAATATTCTTGAATCAAGGGGTTTTCTAAATTCCAAAGGGTATATCAGGTATAACCTACACAAAAGTCCCCAGTGGAGTCACCATTATGTTGGGGTTCCTATGTTTTGGCCAGATTGGAAAAACCAAAAGACAAGACAAAATCAAACCACTTTGGGATCTCAGGATCTAGCCCTCCTGGATCCAGAGAGGGATCTCTCTATAAATGTAAATAATGATATATCTTTAAGGTCAGTTTATGGTATTAGGCTAGGTATGAAGCATAGGGGTTTAGTTTGTTTGTTTCGTTGGAGATCATTAACTGAGAAGGTTATGTGAAGTGAAGAAGGAACACAGTAGCAGGATGTTTCAGCATGGGAAGATAGGTCAAGAGAAGTGCCAATCCATTGGGCTATGGAGTCATAAAAGGGTTTACTTGCATAACAACTATCCAAGGGTTTCCATAGGGCAAGTCATCTATACCAAAGGACATCTTTAGATAGGTGGTGAGAGGTGTTGGGACTTAGAAATGTTGTATTTCCATCCGCCTTTCCCTTCACTATTCCTTACATCTCATCATCCCATTAACCTTTCATTATATCATTTTCATAAATACATTTGGGTTTCACCTTCTTATTTTCCACTTTATTCATTTTTGTATTATAAGTGAATTTATGATTAAATATTAGAAAATATACATGTTTTTATATATATCTCAAGAATGTGTGAGCTTTGTAATGTGTAGGAGAAATGTGAAGGATTAATTCTAAGAGACTTCTGGAATATCTCCTCCACCATATTAAGGAGATAATTATTTAAGCCTATTCCTAAGGAGAAGATCATGGAGGATTTGGTTGGCATATCTTATTTAAAGATATGTGAGAGATGTGTGGAGGATTCAAAGGGATCATGTCTTGTAATAATGGGAAAGTAGTTGAGAGTGGTTGAATGAGATGGTTATCTTCTTCATGTATATAAGAGAGTTCTCTCTCTTCATTTGGGGAGAGGAGAGTTCATTAGATTAGTTTTTGGAGTTTTAAGAGATAGTTTTGTAATTAGGAGAAGGGGATTCTTAACTGTGATTCATATTATTTTATTGTATGCTTTCATGGTTTGTCATTTGATTCTTGTAATGTAATTTGAGATAGCTTTATTGTTGTGAGCTCACATATGTTGTTTGTCATTCAGCTCTTCACATGTTGTATTGCTTTTCCCTTATGCAATTTCCTGCTTTCCTAGTTAATGTTTCAATGCCTTTCTAGATTAATTTGATTTCAGTAATTTAGATTAGATTAGTTCCACTTCGGTCCTGCATATATACTGCATGTGATTCGTAAGCCTATGAACCTCGGATTGACAAATTAAATGGTTGGGCAAGTACTACAACAGAATTAAATGACAATAGTTTCACCCAACATTTTGGCGCCATTGCCGGGGAAGCACGATGGATTGAAGTTTAGTTTGATCTTTCATGCAAGTGTGTTTAGACATGTTCCTAACTCCGAGGTGACAGGGTTATAAGACGTGGGGAACAGCCTACGCATCGTTCGACATATTGTAATGGGCTCGGCCTCATATGGATCAGGGAGTGTAGGGTGTGTTGACATTTATGCAAGTGTGTTTAGACATGTTCCTAACACCAAGGTGATAGGGTTGTAAGACGTGGGGAACAGCCTACGCATCGTTCGACATACTGTAACAGGCTCGGCCTCATATGGATCAGGACATGTAGGTGTGACTAATATCAGGAAACAGGTGCTGAAGATTCTTGCTTGGAGGAATAGGGTCTTGTTCTCTATTATGGTTGATTGATCTTCTTTCCTGCAAGAGTGATTTTCAATTTCTGCAAGTGTGTTTGATTTCCGCAACTGTGAAGAGTGTTTTTTTTATCTGTTTCAGCATGATTTCTTTTATTTATGCAAGTAGTTTATTTTCATTTAAGCTTTTTAGATTTAAGTTTTGAGTGCAATAAGAATCCATTTTTCAACATGGTTTAATAATGAGTTTCATCTTGGAACTACTCACTCAGATCTTAGCAGAAGTCGAGATCTCCTCTTCCTTGGAAGAGGAGATCTTGACAAGAATTAAATGTTCAACTACTCCCCAAGAAACAAACGAAGATTTAACATCTGAAGAATCTTGCATATCTGATGACGAACAAGAATTTGAACAGGAAGAAGAAGAGGAGTTACAACATGATCTAAGTAAGAGAAATCGTGCCTATCAAAGCCTTATCGAACAATGGTTCCAGGTAAGTACTCGATTAGAGTCGTCTTTTTATTTTTATTTAGTTGATTTGCAGTTTCAGCAACTAGACCCATTCACTCTGGAATATTTTCATTTTTCATTTGAAAAATTCCTATTGAATATATTGTTGTTACTGCTACGTGAGTGGCTTCATTGGAAGTTTAATTACACGTAACTAATTTTTTAAATTCTAATTAGTATAGAGTAGGTAGGCTTTCATTTTCAGTTTTTGCTTTCAATTTTTCTTTTACCTAGAATAAGTATGCTTTCCTCCGCACTTAGTGAGATTACGAGGATCAGAAAATAAGAATGATTTAGACTAATTTTAGGAAAAAAATGTTTTGCGATATTCCTAATCGATTTTATCATTAATTTTTAAATCATTTTTTTTCTTCTCTCCATTTGCTAATTTTTTTTTTAATCGTGAATTGAGGCTGAATAAAAACAAACTGATTTTTTATCTGAATAGTCGCTGAAACTGTGAATAGTCGCTGAAACTGTGTCTAGCGTTTTATCTAAACAGTTGCTAAAACTGTGTCTAGCTTGAAATTGATTACGTTTTCTGGGCATACTAAAACCTGCAGCAAGCAATTAGATGATAAAACCTGCAAAAACAATTGAATCTGAAATTTCCCAGGTTCATCGTTTCACTTCAATAAAATAACTGTGAGTTTCGTTGGATTTGCAAGCCGTAGCGATGCCAACCCTCCGCCCACTGTTCATAAACCTGCAACAACAAACCAAAATGATAAGCAAAAAACAAATGAAACCGCAATAAAGTAAAAGATAATTCTTATTTTTTTCATATTTTGAACGCTGGAATTTTCTCCTGTGATTAATTCTCACGTTTAATTTGGGGTTTCATAACAAAATCTAGAATATCATGTGGATGTTGATTAAGAAATATTGGCCAAATCCATGGGTTTTGACATTATCTGTGGCATCTTAAAATAATAGGAATGAAATCCCATCAATATCATGGCCAGATAACTATTTTTGGTTTTCCTAAATTTTCTATCCGTCGGCATACTTTATTGAGATTAAACGATTATGTTGTTTCCTATTTGACGGATCCCTTCTTTACTGGCTGCGAATTTTTCTCCATCGTTTATCTTGAAGAAAGCATTTTTATCATGGACGCTGGACAACTGGATTTCTTCTTACGTTCTGGTGCAAAATAGGCTTATGTTCATTTGATGGTAGCATATATGTCATTATGCGAATTGCTAGTGTTCTTGAGAGAGGTAAGGAGGTAACATCAGCCAGTAGCAGTCGCATGTGTGCTGCTTGTGAGATGGCAGTGGTATGGGAAAAGAATCAGCTAAATAGGAATGCATCGAAGGACCAAATTATGACATATCTGAATCAGCTTTGTGACTGGTTTCCAAACTCTAATGGACAAGCGGCTGTGGAGTGCAATAACCTATCAAGCATGCCACTGCGTCGTTTACAATTGGTGATAGAAATTTTCATCTCACTCTTGAGCAGTATATTCTTAAAAGTGGTTTTGTAGCACAATGTATTAGTGGTTTCATGGGATTAGATGTTCCTCCTCCAATGAGGCCTTTCTGGATTCTTGGAGATGTATTCATGGGTGTCTACCATACCATGTTTGATTTCGGTAACATGAGAGTGGGCTTCACGGAAGCGGCTTGAATCATTGAATTCAAATATCTTTATAAAACTTCATGGTTCTGATCATTCTAATAGAAGTCGCTAAAATTTAAATCTTATTGCATTGTATTGGATTACCGATTTTGCATGTGCAAATGTATAGTATGGTAGGAAATCTTGCGTAAGATTTAAACTATGTATTTAAAATTCCATAGCTGTTGATATGATTCTCTTAAAATTGTCTCTTCAGTGACCTCATTACATAATGGGCGGTTTGACATTGATGATAATTCTAGTTCTTTTGCAACTAACACAGAAATTGTGATTCACTTTCCAAAAATGGTAGTTGTTCTGGTGAATCAGAAAATAAAAAATCTTCTGTGTTTCCTGCACATGATCCACCCTTTCCGGCATCTGTTTCTGGAACAAGTCAGATTCCTGTGCGCCCTTCCCTTGGAGCTAATGTATATAAAATTGGTATGCGCAGCGGTACTTTAAGTGCTGATCTACCTAATGTGACATATTCGCAAGGCCCAATTCCTACAGATGTTGGTAAAACATCTCTTTTGGGTAGTATGAACCATGATGCATCATCCACACTGACTACATCATACACAGCAAAAAGATTTCCAATGATATATGAGAGGTCAAGTCAACAAAGTTCTCTTGAAGAGAGTAATGACATTAAAGCACCAAGGCGTGTTCTTAAGTTAGAATCACAAATGGACAAGTCATATATGGATGCCCCATCGAAGGATACAAGTTACAAGGATTTACAATATAGTTCAATACCAAATTTTTAGAGACCACTCTTAAGGAAGCATGGGCCAGGAAGGTCATCTGGGATCAATAGACTAAGTTTTGAGGATAACCAACTACTAGCTAGGGAGGCGTTTAATTATGCGGATGGCCTTATGTCCCTCAATGATGCCCTTACAGAGGGACTTAGTGTCAGTGCAGATTCGTCTGCTAGAGTTGCTACTTTTAATTACTTAAGGAAAATGCTACAGCAAGGGCCCAAAGGCATACAGGACATAACCCAAAGTTTTGAGAAGGTCATGAAATTGTTTTTTCAGAATTTGGATGATCCACATCATAAAGTGGCCCAAGCAGCACTTTCCACACTTGCTGACTTGATACCAGCTTGTCGAAATCCATTTGAAGGGTACCTGGAAAGGATTCTACCTCATGTCTTTTCACGGTTGGTTGATCCGAAGGATTTAATTAGACAACTCTGTTCATCAATGTTGGAGATTGTAAGTAATACTTATAGCATAGACTTGGTCCTTCCTGCCTTACTCCATTCACTTGATGAGCAGCGCTCACCAAAGGCCAAGGTGGCTGTTATAGAGTTTGCTATATCTTCCTTCACAAAGTTAGGAATGAATGGCAAAACTTCTACTGGAAGTGGGTTGCTGAAATTGTGGCTTGCAAAGTTAGCACCATTGGAAAATGATAAGAATAAAAAACTTAAGAAGACAGTTGTTACTGCTATTATATATGTCTATTCATATTTTGATTCAACATCTGTCTTGAATTTTATCTTAGGCCTCACAATTGAAGAGCAAAGCACATTGCGTCGATCTCTGAAGCAGTATACACCCAGAATTGAAGTGGACCTCATGAAATTTTTGCAAA
Organism: Pinus albicaulis; assembly: GCA_034641835.2. Taxonomy (NCBI): domain Eukaryota; kingdom Viridiplantae; phylum Streptophyta; class Pinopsida; order Pinales; family Pinaceae; genus Pinus; species Pinus albicaulis. The sequence continues at coordinate 1,490,110,240 of CM076584.1, forward strand.
GTAAGACCCAACAGACATGGCCTAAGTCATTATATGACCAATCTGATCTTGTTGGCACATCTTCTAAGGAAAGTTCTGCTTTGGAAGGGCAATGGGATTCTGAATAAAATCGAATTAAACTTTTGTTGAAACCAACGTAGCGACAGAACTCGAATCGAATTGATGAGGCAGATATTCATTAAGCATTACAGTTATAATGATGATGATGCCCCATTCTACAAACCCTTTTGGTGATCCATTTGAACAAATTATACTCATGGTGTTGGGGCCTTTCCATTAGAGTAATTGATTTGGAAACCCTGGCTCCCTGTAAACATAAAGCAAAATCTTTAATATTTGTTCGTAACTTGCATACTGAAACTGTGCTATAGAGCCATAATTTGTAAAAAATGTTTCACAATGATATGGTTCAGAGTGTGATTTTACAGGTTGGTCAGAGTGGTTTTCAGCTAGCAGACAAAGGTCTCTTCTTTACAAAAATTTTCCATTTTAATGTTTTGCAGGCATCTTAGATTAGGGAAAAGGCAGAGAACACAACAGAACATATTTCTTTCACTCAATAAATTTGTTTTGATAGCTGCAGCACCTGGCTTCAACGTCAGAAGAGGAAGAGAATGCTGCCTAGCTTAAGATTGGAGAAGATTTTTTGGATTCTTATGCTTATGCTGGATTTTATGCCAGAAATTGATTGTTTTTTTTTTCATGCTCACTATCTCCATTAAACTAATGTTCATGATGCCAGGAAACTTAGGAACATTGATTGGATTATCAGAATTTTCCATCACTGCTTGATGATTGTTACTGGATACTTAGGAATGCTACAATTGAATGGTTTGAATATTCAACTATATCTGACGATGTACAGGTCCAATCTTGCAGAGAAGTAAATGACATTATTGCAGCAAATCGATGTGAATCATACTCTGCCCAACTTCCAATTGCTTGAATAAATTTAACGGTGCATCTAAGAAACTGAATCAGCAAGAAACTGAAGATTCGCTAGCACCAGGACAGTATTGCTACACTTTGCAAAGCATGCCAAGAAATGGAGATCTGAATTTAATTTTTCCTGTTTTTTTTTTCTTTTTGCCTTTTCTTTTGGTGTGTATTATCAACATGAAAATTGCAAATGGACCTTTTAATAAATTCCTGAAAACAATACGAATGCATGTTTTTATGCTTAACACTAATTTTTTTTCTTGAAGTCACTTTGACAGCGATCGATGATGAAATCAGCGCAGGCGACAGGTTTCGGAAATGATCACATTTTACTGTTGAAGTGATTTTCAAAGAGCACAGAACTTTGTGAGAAACATGATTTCATAAACAGCTTGAAGGAGCTGTAACTCGCAATAAACATCATGATGTTTGCGCCTCTTGATGTTTTCTATTACACGACGACTATGTTGATACACCAACATTTCCACTTTTTCCATTATCTATGATGTAACACTGTAACATTTCTCCTTCAAAGCCGATTGACCATCCTTGTGTCGAAGCCCATTTTCCATTACCTTATCTTTCACGACTTCATGCACAATTATTTTTCTGAAATCACATACATTCCTTTATCCTTTTCAGTTTATTTTCCTTCTACTTTGCATTCTGAATAAAACTTATTCCCTTTCCATAATTACATTGCCTTGTTTTCCTCGCCATGTTGATCCACACTGCTTGTCTGTGAGTTCTTTCCATTTATATTCCTACCAAATATCTTTGTAAAAACTCGCGTTGACTGATGTGGGATTTATTAAGGCCCACCTTTCAACAAGTCTTGCCCCATCGACCTCAGCACCTTATCTGGGAAATAGACTAGAGTTCCTGTTGGGTACTTTGAGACTTGCATGCCTTAATGGCAAGTTCTCTCGCTGACAATCATGGGAATACATCAATGTCCCTTGATCATCAGATCTTGCAAATGGCTTGACGTCAACCCCTCTATTCGCATTTCGCAAGATGTACTCGGGTACCTTGGCACTCATTGACATCAATGGTGAGTTTGCCTCGCATTGGTTAACAGCATGCATCAATGGCCGATAATCCAATGATTTCTCTTCATGCTCGACATCAACACATTCTTTTGCATGATTAGACTTGTACCATCAGTTTTGTAGCAGACGAAGACTATACACTTTTTCACGACTCCCTCAGCAGTTATCGCAACATGAATTCTGATCGATGAGAGTACCACAATTCCACTTTCAGCCTTTATATTTTCCATGATTCAGCATCAGCAGTTCAGATTCCTTCATTTCCCAGGATCCAGTTACAGCAACATCAACATTCACAGTTACATTTTCATGATCCTGCTGTAGTAAAACCTTCCATGTTCTAGCAGTTACATCAGTTGCAGTTACATCAGTTGTAGTTACAACAGTTGCAGCTACGACACCAGTCACGTTTTTATGATTCAGCAGCAGCAGCAGCTACATTCCTATTGCATAGTTCATCATTCTTGGGTAAGTGGAAGTATGTTGTTTTCTAATCTTTAATCATGCAATTCCTTATATGCTGACTTGAATATTTTGGAAAATTCCCTCATCATGCTCCATTTCCTTTCATGACCCACGCCAAGTTGCATGAGGACATGCAACCAATTTAGTTGGGGGGGGGGAACTATATTCACTACATATTCACTACCATGATTCCATTTCTCCACCACTATCACTCCATTTTTTTTCTTATTTACCTTTCACCAACATTTATTTTCCAACAATACTTTGTTGCACTTTTCTTCATACGCATTAATATACATATTCGCATGCTTCATGAATATTACAAAAGGGATTTCTTATGCACATTGATAGCTTATGATTTCCAGTGAGTGTTTACATTATTATTGCAGCAAGAGAACAGGAAATGAAATTAATGTTGTTGACACAAGAACCAACATTCTTTGTATTCATGGTTGTCACACAAGAACCAACCATAAGAAAATGTAAGTTGTTACTCATATCCTTCACATATCCTAGAAACATTCATTATTAAAAATATATCATCGTGTAAAGCCAAAGTTTAGATGCCAAAGAGATCCATGCATGGTTGCATGAGGACATGCAACAAGTTCAGTTGGGGGGGATGTTGGGACTTAGAAATGTCGTATTTCCATCCACCTTTCCCTTCACTATTCCTTACATCTCATCATCCCATTAACCTTTCATTATATCATTTTCATAAATACATTTGGGTTTCACCTTCTTATTTTCCACTTTATTCATTTTTGTATTATAAGTGAATTTATGATTAAATATTAGAAAATATACATGTTTATATATATATCTCAAGAATGTGTGAGCTTTGTAATGTGTAGGAGAAATGTGAAGGATTAATTCTAAGAGACTTCTGGAATATCTCCTCCACCATATTAAGGAGATAATTATTCAAGCCTATTCCTAAGGAGAAGATCATGGAGGATTTGGTTGGAATATCTTATTCAAAGATATGTGAGAGATGTGTGGAGGATTCAAAGGGATCATGTCTTTTAATAATGGGAAAGTAGTTGAGAGTGGTTGAATGAGATGGTTATCTTCTTCATGTATATAAGAGAGTGCTCTCTCTTCATTTGGGGAGAGGAGAGTTCATTAGATTAGTTTTTGGAGTTTTAAGAGATAGTCTTGTAATTAGGAGAAGGGGATTCTTAACTGTGATTCATATTATTTTATTGTATGCTTTCATGGTTTGTCATTTGATTCTTGTAATGTAATTTGAGATAGATTTATTTTTGTGAGCTCACATATGTTGTTTTTCATTCAGCTCTTCACATGTTGTATTGCTTTTCCCTTATGCAATTTCCTGCTTTCCTAGTTAATGTTTCAATGCCTTTCTAGATTAATTTGATTTCAGTAATTTAGATTAGATTAGTTCCACTTCGGTCCTGCATATATACTGCATGTGCTTCGTAAGCCTACGAACCTCGGATTGACAAATTAAATGGTTGGGAAAGTACTACAACCGAATTAAACAACAATAGTTTCACCCAACAAGAGGGAACATTAAGAAGTGTGGTGAAAGAAATAAACCAAAGAGCAGCCTAAGATCAGGTAAGGACTTTTAACCTATCCTTATTTTGACATAATTTCCAAGGAAACTCTCAATAAATACACAAAGGGTAGCTTAATATCAAGTAAGGACTTTTAACCTAACCTGCTTTCAACATACTCTCAAGGGAAACAATCCAGCAATCCTCATAACCGCTTTCAGAAAGTAGAAAAAATTTAATATTAACACAGAGCAAGGCCTAAGATCAGAGAAAGAATTTTAACCTTCTCTTCTTTGACACCTACTCACAGGGAAACTTTCAAGACAAACTGTTGGAGAAGAAACTAGAGGACAGGGCTAACCATAGACTTCCCTAGTTCAGTCTTTTACTTAGCATGAAATGAAAATATCATTTAAGAACAATGTTTCAAGTGCTACTTAGCAAGGCATGAGCTCACCAACATTTCTTGACTGGTTATACTCTATGGAATTATCCTTAAAATACAAAATCAGAGGAAAACATAAAGATAAAGTTTATTAGTGAGATTTAGGGTACTTCCAACAGTATGTCCTAATCTATACTTTCTGTTCTTTATCAGAGAATAATGTACAGTATGATAAAACATGAACGGAGACAATTACAGTAACGAAAACATCACCAATAATATAGACCAGGATCCCATGAATCTGCTTGTTCAATTTATGTGCAAAACTAGTTACATACATTGAGTCCAATGGCTCTTTACAGTCAAAACTTTTCTTCCCATCCTACTATATTACAAACTATTGAGCTAATTCCCCTCAGTAACAGTTCAAACAGTCAATAAAATCCCAATCAACCAAAAACCCTTTACAATGAATCTTCAATGAGTACTTATAGGTGAATGAGGAGGTGGAGTAGTAGATATGAGCTTAAATGATTCATTGAGATAGAGGGGAGGAAGTATTAGAATGCCCACTCTACATAATGGCTTTTCTTTAACTGTTGCTACCCTTTAGGCTGGTTTAGAAGTCTTTTTCAGATTGAAAGTAACTTCAGGTATGTTTCTTTGAAGTACTTTCTGGCTATTGGTACTCTGTGTTGTCTTCTGAGATAAGTAAAGTGGATAGTTTGGCTTGCAGGTCTTCCATGCCTTCATAACTACTGTCCTGACAGTTCTAGGAATTTCTATCAATGTAATAACTGCCTGGATGCTTGGAGGAGAATGGAGTAGGTCGTGTGGCTTGTTCCTTCCTTGGAGAAAGAACGTTCTACTGATGTTAAATCACTGATATAACTTCTTTGAAACACTGATATCACTTGTTTATTTTATGGTCTGAGCTTTATTAAGTTTGCTTCACTGTCCTTAGCTGCGGATTAGATACCTAAGTCTTCAATATCGTGCAATAATCCTTTTGATCTTCTTCTGATACTCTTTTAGACTTATGCTGACCCGTTTGTGTGAATATACAGGCTACAGAGGTGCCAGAGGGTTTTTGTCAGTGTTAATAACCCTGATCTTCAATAAAACATGTCATTAAATCTCCTTAGTGGTGTCTTCCTCTGTGATATTTGGCTATGGGACTATCTTTCTGTGCTACATGTCACCATGAATATGACTGTGGAGACAGTATAAATTCACAACCCTTTGAAACCTGCAAAAATGAAAAACACATTATAAAAAATCCAGCGGGAGTGGGGATGACTGCTTCAGAGGCTCGTGAGGGTAGAGGAGCAGTGAGGAAAAAAGTGGATGTAGTGGAAAATTGGATGAAAAACCTGGCAGAGCAGCTAACCATGTGCAAATGGAGGTTTGGGCATGACAGCAAATAGGAGCCGTTGGATTAGGACAATCAACGGTGGAGATTGGTTTATGAAGTCATTTGGGAGATTAGATGAATGGTAGATGAATGAAATCACGATGTAATGTGGACTGTTCGATCTCAAATATTGACGGCTAGGGTTAAACGCGAAAGGCAACATTGGAGAGGGCAGCGGTATGGCAGAAAACCGGGAATGGTTTTCGCGTGGCGAAATGGGGTGGAGGCGGTATTGCCTTTTGGAGCGCGATTCCATACACTGACTGACACGTGGATTCCTGAAACCGCTTTTATTGTGCGAAAGTTGCGCAGTGCTAGGGGAGCAAAAAAAAATACATGATATCGCACGTTGGTCGTCCAATCTTAAGGCCAGAGATCAATGTCTATGGGAGAGCATGATGGAGGATAAGGTGCACGGGCGGAAAGGTAGGTAGGGTCCATGGTTACATCAGCAAGTGTGTCGCGGGGCAAAGAGCTATTGGGCTATCGGGTTAAGTCCCGACCGTTGGATTGCTGGAATGAACGGTCGAGATCTGAAGTGAAGGTGAAGATTTGGAAAGGAGAAAAAAGGGATGGGAAGCAGAAAGGCAGAGAAAGGGAGGTTCACTGGTTGTTGATCTCTGCAGATCAACAGTCCTGATTTATTTCAAACCATAACGTCGGGACATAGTAAAATAAACAGGAGATAAGGTTTAAATGGGGGTTTCTTGGCCATTTAACGCCCGATTGTGGGGCTAAGGATATATGAGGAAAGGGGCTAAAGGTTATAAGACCTCGGGGGCTTAACACCTTTGTATTTAGGCCAAAACAAGGATTTTCAAGGCCAAGTAGGGGCCCGATAGGCAAAAGAAGGGATTTTTAAAACCAAATAAGGGGAAATATAAGATTTTAAGATGGCTAAGATGATTTAGGGGTTAAATGAAGGATTATAGAGGAGTTTTGTGAAGGGAATAAGGGTGAAAAATGGGGATTTTGTGGGAGTGAAATGGAGAAAATGGAGGCCTTTTTGAGAAAATATTCTTTCACAAACAGTAGGGTTCATTAATGGAAATAGAAGTGAAGATTCTTTAAAGGATAGAAGACACATGAAGGCTTCAAGAATGATAGATTTACAAAGGAAATGTTTCTCTTGAAGGCTCAGAAACATATTTAGCCACATGTTTGCTTTGAAAATTTATTATAGGTGGCTAACAATGGCGACACAAACACAGAACAAGGGGAAGACAGACCAACAAGGGAGGAAAGGTGTAAGATCAACTAATTACAATGTCAAAACAAGGGAAAAGAGGTGCAGGATCAATTGATTTCAATGTTAAATTCTTTGCTTGGCAGTGTTAATGAAGCTCTTCTTCGCTTAGGGTGCGTATGTAAAAGTGTGTAAATTTTAATTTTTAAACTAGACGTTTGTAGAGAAAAAATAATGTGTGTTGTATAACTGTAACTAAACCTGCAGGTAACAGTATATGAAACTGAAATAGCAGTAAATAAACAACTAATAATGCAATAATCTAAACCCAAGGAAGCGGGCCTCTCAACAAGTAATCTATAGGTGGGCAAAAAAAAGCTAGTCAAAACACACTAAAATATCTAATAGATCTAAGCTCGAGAGGGACAAGGATCTAAAGGTCGGATCTGCCAGAAACTGGTGCAGAAAAATAGAAACAAAAAAGAGGAAATATTGTTGTGAATGAGGTGGCGAAAGGCTATATCCTGGAGGGAAGCAGAGGGGACCCTAGAGGAAAACCCAAACAAAACTAATGAGGTGATTTGGATGGATAAATAGCCAATCTGAAGTAGATCTGAAGGTGAGGTATCAGATCTGAAAAAAGGCTGAACACTCTAAAAATTTCAGACAACCTGCATAAGCTAAAACTCTTCCACAAAGTGTGGAGGGTACTGAATCCCTAGGGGGCTAGGATCCCACTTTGTTGAGCCAAAAATAACAAGTACAAGTCCAAAACAGGCGGAGACGGAGATCAGACAACCCTGAATAGAGGCCCAAAAAAACCCAGAAAACTTTCACAAAAACTCCAGCAAAAAGTCCAGGTCATAGTTTCTGACCTGTTTGTTGCTGAGGTTGTAGCTTTTGGGAAAATTTCTATGTCCCAAAGCTCTAGGTCGCAAGTTTAGGGCCAAAAAGTGTGACCTGCACTTTTGGCGCTCTCAGGAGTAGGTTTTAGTGGAATGTTTCAACTCAGCTATGGCTGATGTCTGTCATCTGCGCAATATGTCCAAAAACACATGGAATTTAGAATTTTTAATGTTTTAGGGTTTTATAGGTTGAAAATAACATCAAGAAAAGAAAAACAATAAGATGAAGAGAAATCCTAGGTTTTGAAGTAGCTGGATATGTAGGGATCAGAAAAATTACAGTGATCGTAATTGTAAACCCGTGTGGAGTGGCCAGTTGTTAGTATGAATCTTAATTGAAAGTATGCGAAAAAATACCACTTTAGCTATGCATAACAAACAACCCTAACAACAAATATGTCTGCCAATATCTTCAGATCTGAAATTAGGTGATCAAGATAAATGCTGCAAAAATCTAGATCTATGCATTAAAAGAAATTAAGAAGTAAATAAAAATGAGATTTACTCCATGCATCCAATAGACAAGACAAGAGTATGTTGAATTAATTTTATATTAAGGGCACCTGGGAGGAAAACATAGAAGGATGTTACCAATTCTCCTCAATGGGATGGGTTCTTGTAAGTCCTCAACACTTAAGATCTAAAATTCCTCTCTCTTGATGGTGTAGAAAACCCAGACAAAAATGGAACTCAAAGGGAGCTCACAAGCAAAAGATAGAAAAATATGACAATGATGGTGGATCAAAGTCAAACCAAAAGTATAGATCCAGAGTGATATTTAGGCAACAAATGGTAGTGAATGAATGGAAAAACCCTTCTATTTATAACAAAATATTGAGTTAGTCTAGATATTGGTGCATAATTAAAATATTATTAACCAAATCAAGATCCAACTTTTATGGAATATTTTATTATATTTGTTGGAGGGAAAAAGAATTCGACTTGGGTAAAATCCCTTTATTTGTAAATAATAAATAAATAAATGATTTATTTATCATTTTAAGGATGTAGTTGAGTAATAATCAAATAAATAATGATTTATTTAATTATTAATGGATGATTTAGTCAAATTTAATAAGGAATATTGTTTAAATAAGGTTTAAATAATTATTCCTAGAAAATAATAAGATAAATAATAATTTATCTAATTAATTTCCCTGTGTTGGGTTAAATATGGCCAGGAATATTAATTAAATTATTTTTTAACTAATTATTCCCTGAGGAAAATCAAACAAATGTAGATTTATTTAATATTTCCTCATGGGGTTTCCTATTTAGACCATAAACAACTTAATAAAGGTGTTCAACTAATTTATTTTCATAGTGAAAGCAATTTTACTTAGGGTAAAATTGGTCTTACATGGTGTACTTAGGTCCATCTAATAGTAATAGGTTAGATGACCAAAAAATGGTGTAACATTAAGGATCCAGTTGTCCCTTTTTCTCTTGATGGCAACATTATTGCAGCCCAAATTCAGCAGCAGCTCCACACTTTTCATAAGTGGAGAGAGAGACAACGTGGGATAGACAATTTGGTCTATCATGTTCAGCTATGCAACCCACCTACATTATAGGAGCCAAAGGTGGAGGAGTTTTTCCATGAGTTACCATTTTCGAGGGTGACTCACATAGGAATGATAGCTTGGGGTTTGGAGCTTCACATAGGAATGAAGGTTCATAATTTTTTTGGGAAATGTTACCCTAAAGGTCTTGGGTTGATGAACCTTCACAGATCAGGGGCATTCCATTACAAGAAGGAGTCACTAATACAACTTCTATGCAAATAACTAGAATCTACAGGTTGAGACCTTACCCGGATATCCCTCATTTAAAGTAGATCCCACGGGGTACAAACCCCCTGTAACACTTTATCCTCCTTAATATGTAAATAAGCAAAGAAATAACACAAAATCCTAGTTGTATAGCATATATATGTTCTATATGTTAGTGGAAATCATGCATAACATCATAAAAACAAGATTAAATGTTCAATTGATGATCAATACACATGTATAAAAGACTATGGACACGTAAACATCAGGAACAAGATAGCTCTTCTATTATTAATGACATGTACAGTAAATAAACGTGGAGAGATCACCTGAAATCTTCCACGGCCACTGAGCATACCATCCTCTAGATCCGTCCATCCCTAGCCTCTCAGGGTTTCTTCCAAGGATAATGCACAATGGATGTCACATAGTGTGGTAAGAATCTCAAGGAAACAAGAGTTTCCTGTAAATATCTAGAAAGTGTAGGAGGCACGGGAATATATCAGATTTGGATAGGGCTCCAATAGCGTATAATATATATATTTATCTATCTCTTCGTCCCTTAGGCCATCCCCTTTAGGGGCTTTTATACTCCCTCAAATTAGTTTTTATAGTTGGGAACAGTTAGGCCACGGGCTGGGGTGGTTAAGTTACTAGAACAACTGTAAGCCCCACCACTAAAATAGGGAATACATATATATATTTAATGATTAAAATGGCATATGCTGTTCTCTATGTATGGACTCGCGTATATACATGAAAAATTCTGGGCAGAGTTGTGTATGGGGTTTAAGATATTGTTTTTTGAGAGATATGTCCAAGTCTGAAGGGAAGGGTTGCCCAAGGCCAATGTATAAATCATCAAATATAAGCTGGTGATAAATGATGCTATAACAACAATTTTTTTCAGATTTCGTACCTCAAGAAGGCCTCTAGACAACATATAGTTTCCTCCATGGATATCCCACTACTTCATGATGAGAGCCATTTGGATTTTTCACCAAAGGCTAACTTATACACTTGGGAGGAGCAACTTGGAGACATATTGATGAGAAATCATCTTGTTCATTGGATAATCTTATCATATGAGGATGCTACAGGAGGAGGAGAGGAGGCTCTTCAGTTCTACCCTTGTAGTTGCTCGAGGACAAGCAACATTTTGGAGGGGAGGACAATAACATTCCAAAATTAGCATGTAGCTAATTAGAATATTAGTTTTTTCTTTTATCATTTATATAGATGAAATAAGTGGGTAGGGAGACCCATAAATCTCTTTAGTAGGAATAAAATTCCTCTTAATGTGAAAAGGGATCATCTTGATAGCTGGATAAAGCACCTCCATGTGTGAACAAGGGCTAAATCATGTGGACAAGGTCAATGTTGATCAAATCAACAATTACGGTATGGATAGAGTGGATCATTAATGTGATACAATGCAATGTTAATAGGGGAATGTAATATCCCAAAATCGGATTTGCTAGCAAGGCATGACTAGAAAATGCCTTTTCCAGGAAGGGCTGCTATAGGATTTGAAACCAGCACTTGGATCCCTTATATATGAGTATCTAAGTCCTAAATCCAAGAGGATATTAGAAATAAATCCTTCTAGGTGGGTTAAACAAATCTCCCACACCTAGTTTGATTGAAAAATACCCAAAGGAGGGACTACAGCAATATAAGAGAACACTGCCTAGAAAATAATGCAGTTCTAGATAATAGTATAAGTAGGCCAATATGATAGCTTTAAAATGAGTTATACAATAATAAATAAGATTTACAATAAATCCCAATCAATGTACAGGAGAAATAAAGAGACTTTATGGAGAAAAACCCTCTAAAAGAGGTGTTGCAACAAATGTATTTCACTGCAAATCCATGAGAACATTATTTTTATGAGTAAATAGTAGCTGTAGGTTACAAATAAGATCTAGGACAGATTTTTGTACAAAATATTAGATCTATATGAGATCTTTACACTAGACTATCTCTGTTTTACATACCCCTTGGGGTTTTCAGCAAAACATGAAGCACAGACAGTAGATCTAAGATCTACTGCAGCAGATCTGCAGAATGATTCAGAATTTCTGAAGAAGATGTAGCAGTGAATAAAACAGATCTGAAACATACATGGATTAGTTGGCTAATCCATGGATCACCGCAGTGAGAGGAAGACTCCTCTACACCAAAGATCTCTCCTCCAAATAGTTGCCAAACACCCTGCAACTCTTCTCTTGCATAATAATGAAGATCTGGGGAAAAAACCGTGTTGCCAGCTTGAGTACTAAGTAGGCCTGATGCCTTGATCTGAAAATGCAGCTCCAATTATCCAATACACTCTTCCAAGAGGTTAAAATACACACTCACTGAGAAGAGGCACTATATTTTCCTAGATCTGAATAGATCTAGCCTCCACTGGTCCAACTTACAAAGACAAACAAATCCTGAAAAAGATTTAATTGTAGTTGGAAGAAGAAGCTTGGCCAAATTCCTGATAGTGTACCAAGAATAGAAAGACTCTTCCGAGAGGCTCCTCAAGGAAAGAGGAGGATTCCTAAAGAGGAAATCCTTGTGCTAAACAACACAATTCTCAGCTAAACAACTAGAGAATGAGGAGTGTATAAACAGAAAAATCCTTTCAATACAATATGTTCAACAACCTTCTCATGCTGCTCTCCTCTTTCATTTATAGGATGAAAGCCTTGCAAAACCTAAACCATCTCAAAAGGTTTAGCTCCTTTCACATTGGAACCCTCCAACTAGAACTGCGATGTCCCTCTAGGTTCATTGCATCTGGACAATGCTGTAGATTTGGTCCTATTGACCCAATCAATTGCCACAATCCCTTTTCACACTTGAGGGAATTTTATTAAGGCATCCCAGATTTAGCCTTGTTCACATGGGCATTGATTTATTTTACTGCTTAAGGAGTTTAATTTGTTCTCCTTTACAAGTTTATTCTTAAAAAAATAAATAAATAAAAAATTTAATATTCCTATTAGCTTGGGCTAATTAGGAATATTACAAAGAAAGTCTCCAAGAGAGTAGTGACTTTAATGAGTGAGACCCAAGGCATTAATGCTCACAATGCATATAAGGAAGGGTAAGGTATCCATAGAAGACATGTTAGATGATTATTGAATTTGATCTTTTTAGATACGAATTTGTCAGGTGATATTTCTATGCATGCTTTTTTTGTTTAGCAGGGTCTGTTGTATTGTTCAGTACAAGGGTGTTCCCGAGAGGGAATCCCACACTCATCCTCAGGTTGCTTAGAGTGCCTACTCAGGAGAGATTATTGAGTTGTATAGTCCACATTCTGGCATCAAGCCAAGCTTCAGTCTTCAGCTACAACGTAGTTTCTGTTAAGAGTTGTGTTGTGTTGCAGGGTGTTGTAGTGGAGGATTTTTAGGGTCACTTTTAGTGTTTTTTTTTTTTTTCACTAGAGAGGCATCCTTTCCATTGGGAGGTAAGCAAGGAAAGCCCTGGAGATTATTTCCATATTTTGGCATCAAGCCCAGCTATTTCCTTTCCCTCAAGGACTACATTATTTTAGTGAGCATTTGCAGGGGAGGTTTCAGTGCTTTAGTTGGAGGGTTAGATCTTCATTGAGGGGATCAACCTTTCACTTGGAGGATCTATTGGAGGAGATCTATTCATTTCATATTAGTGTCAGCCACCTCCATCCTATTATTTAGTTGTAGCTGCAATTCAGCCCTAGGGATTCATTTAGGCATTTTTGTGTTTTGGGTATTTCCAGAAACCCTTTATGGGTTGTATAGGAAAAGTGCTTGGGAGCATAGATATCTATCCCTGGCACCATTTGAGCTATATAACAACATATATATATTGTTATACTTTTCCTGTAGTATTTTACTCACTAAAACTTCATTATCTTGGCTCAAGGCATTTGTATAACAGATATTTTTCATGTATTGGCATATTTGTTGATGGGAGGCTTGTGTTGTATTGCTTGAGTGACTTGAACCTTAAGATTTTATGCCCATTATGGCTGATATGCTTAATAATATGGCTTTAAATTTGTCTCACATGTTAGTGTATTGATTTATTCGCTGCTATTTCCATTATTGTTTTCAATATTTCTGTCTTTTCCAACTTGGAATATTATAGTGGTATCAGAGCATAATCTTTGCTCAGCTTGTGATTTTAACCCAATATGTTATAAGAAGATGAAAAAGAGATCTAAAAATATGGAAGGAATAAGTTTTGTCTCATATATTTGTATATCTATGAAGGACCTCTCCAAGGAGGTCAATCAAATGATAATGGAGAGATGCAATGATACCTCAAGAGGGTTTCAAGATGAGGAAGGTTCATGCACTTCCTATAAGCAGCAGAAGAAACTCGTATTGCATAGAGCTCCAAAGAGATCTACTATGTCTACTTTCATTGAAGAGGAAGGTGATACACACAAAAATCCAAGAAACTTAGATCATGATAATCTAAGTGATTATCTTGCAAAGTACAAATCTCAATCAAGGGCTTTCAAGGAGAATCTAGCTCTCCCATAGTTCATTCAGATCAAAGAAGAGAGGAGACCTTGCAGCAATAGAAGAAAAAAACAAAATAGATTTCTATTTTCTACATTTGATGGGTCATCCATATGCACAGTAAGGGCTTAGAGAAGAAATTTAGATGCATTCTTCCTACTACATCTAGTGGTAGAAATATAAGATGTTGATATTGAAGCGCTGCACCTTGAGGGTGAAGCAAACATTTGCGGGTTCAGCCATTTGAGCCATGCAAGAGTGATTGCATATTTATATTTTACTCAAAGGTTGATCAAGAAGTTTGATAAGAAGAAACTAGAGAATCCAAGGGAAGATGCCCATATTATTATTGTGGAGGAAGAGAAACTTCCACCACCACTTGCTGTAGGAGTACTTGCATCAGTATAAGGAACACTTGCATCATTGCAAAGTGGTCTTGATCTCTTGACACTTAGAGTCCCATGCATTATTCAAGATATGCATGAGGAGTAGGAGACTTATAGCAGTGTTGGTGCAACAGTAAAGTAGCAGCCATCATAATAACCAGTAGTTGGAGGAGTCATTACACCGGTAGGACGAACCCTTGTAGATGTACAAGATGTTCCCAAGCTTAACCAAGGTATGCAAACATTTCCACTTCCTATTATTTCAGCACGGCATATGGATGATTGAGGGAATATGATACCAGTGAAATTTCATGACCTAGGGTCAAAGCACATTGCTTATTTGGAGCAGCAGAATATCACTACGTAGAGGACCCTTGACTGGTTCAAGGTTGGAGTGTAGATTTTTGGAGGATAGCATGAGAATTATCCTCATCAATCCAATGCATAACTATATTTTCAACATTGTGCATGATCATGATACAACATATTCACCATCATGGAGATCAAAAGAGTTGTCATTGCAGAGTAGTGATAAGTTGGGGGCCCAACTATTATTGGGACATTCTACTAACCATTATACATGTACATCAGCGGATAGGTAGATGGTTGATGGAGGAAATCTTATGATGGATAACATCTCTCATTATTTTGATGAATCCTTCTTGATGGGAACTTCACAGCCCAATGAGAAGTCTTTGCCTATGATGAGGAGATCATTTCCAACTTATGAAAATTTGCTCAAAAATGAAAGTATTCAAAAATGGTTGCATTTTGAATGACTGGAAGGTCTCGTTGCTGCGATTCTGACGTCGTGAACGATTCTCAAAATCGAGGTCATATGCAAAAGTTATTCAGGTTTGAAATCGTCCAGTAAACTCCAAAAATTAGTTGACCAATTTTGACTCTCCAACATTGGAAAATTTTTAAAAAGAATATTCTAAGGAATATTCCTTAGAATATTCTCCAAAATATTCCCTGGAACATTTCAGAGGGGCGAATGATATTTCGACAAGTGTCAGAGGCTCATTGGAGGATAATTTGACTTATTGTATTTGTGGCCAATAATGGGCTTCCATGTGGCAGGCCCAGAGGCTACCACGTGGCCCCAGGTTGGAGTGCTTTGGCATTATAAAAATTTTGGACAACTTACAGGATTTGATCCCGGGTGTCCCGGCTGATAGCCCAAAGGACCGACCGATCGAGCTAATGGACGGACATTGAAAGTCATCTGTGGCACATTGTATTTATACGTTAAAATTATATTGAGCAGAAAACTTAAGGGGCTAGCCCAACCCCACATGACCGAAGGGTTGAGAACCAAATCTTAAAGCTTCCAGCGGTTTACATAACCGGTTTATCTAGCGGTTAAGGCAAGGCATGTGAACATGCAAATTTAACACAAATAGCCACGGGTTGTCAACAGTTTTATAACGATTAAGGTTGTAGTTAGGTCGGAGTAATGGCATTCGATCGCCACCCATAAAAATTAAATGCCAACTATTAACCATCTAGTGGATTAGGTGGAGCATGCAAAAGTTGGTAGAGAAGCCAATTCTAGTTTGTTAACTGGCAGTTCCTCCACTTTTAGTGGGGTTTTTGGGGGACATTGGGCAGTTTTCTTTGGGAGGCCATAACTCCCTCATTATTGAACCAAATTGGATGAAATTTTAGTTAATTTTGGGTCTCTTCAACCTTATGAACAGTTTGGAATAATTTTCAGGTCGAGCAGAGGTGATATACAACATATTTTGCTTCGAATAATATGAAGAAGCCATCAGGAACATCATGGAGAAGGCATTGTATTGGGTAATATTTCACTGTTTAGTGTGAAAGAAAAGCCATTTCTAGCTATTTTCTATCTTTTGAAGCTGAATTTACAACGTTTTTTCCTATTGAGGCATATTTTTACCTGTGTAACCATTTTGAGCAAATTAATAGAGCAAGGACATGTCATTGGGGAGTGTTGTACTGGCAGATGTAGCCCAGGAGGGGTGAATTGCCTCAACAATTTGATGTGTTATGTAATGGTGAATTTTATTTGCTGTTTATTTCTGCTGTGATATGTTAAATAGTAAATTTAATTAACTAATCCTCACACATAAAACTCAGAAACATAACCAAAACTACTTTGTTTAACCTGCAACTCATGGAGAACACTTTGCACACTTTATTATATCAGAATGGATACTTTGCATAGCGTAAGAAATACAATCCATTTCAGATCAGGTTGGTATCAGAGCTAGTGTTTTGAGCATTAGGAGATCTAGTGTTTCTCTCTATATTGTTCTTGTGCAAAAATATTTGTTTAAAGTTTGCATTATAACCCTTTCAAGAAGTGCAGAGCCATTTTGGGGGAGCATTTGTTGTAGGTTTTTGAGGCTTACTAGGCTGAGTTTGCTAGAGGCTAAAGGAATAGCTATGGATAGCTAAGTCTTGGAGAGGAAAAAAAGGAAGAAAGGGCTGAAGGCTTCTTCCTTACCCCAAATTACCTTAAGGTCACCATTGAAACACAAACCCTCTTGAGAATTGTTTTTTAAGAAGCTCTTGGAGTTTGTTTGTTGTTTGGTTGCTTGAATAAGAGTTTGTCTTTACAACCATTTGGTTAAAAAATATTTGTGATTTATTTTGAAAGCTTTGAGAACTTTATTGAAGTTCCTTTTGTTCATTGACATCATAATGACAACTTCTACAAGTGAATTTTCCTCCTTCACAATATTCTTCGATGATGATATGAACTGTGACTTTATTATATTGAAGGACATGGTGCAGATTTTGTTTAAGGATAAAAGAGAAAGCACTGAACTTCGTGAACAGTTGTTTGCCATGAAGTAAGAGAAGGAATAAATTCTTCAAATATTGCATGATATGGAGAGGCAGCTCCATCAAGCCCAAGAGGCTTTGACCAAGAAAATGCATGAGGAAGAGGTAATCCATTCTAATTTGTCTTTAGTTTCCTCTTTAGAAAGATGTGTTGGTTCTTTTGAAAAAAATGCAAGAGGTATAGGGTCCAAATTAATGATTAAAATGGGCTATGAAGGCAAAGAGTTAGGCAAGCATGCACAAGGCATGGTTGAATGGAGTGTAAAAACTCTGGTAAAATTTATATGTAAATATTATTATTGATAAAATATGACATGATTACAAGTGGGGATCACCAAGGCTTTAAATATAGCCTTATGGTGTCCCTTGGCAAAGAGGCATGATCTTTGATCATGCCCTTCCACATAATAAAACCTAAGATAACTATATCTAACTAATAATTAATAAAATATACATAAAATTTCCCCTCTCTTAAATATGGTTTGTCCTCAAAGCATGCGTAATGTTGGACAACGTTGACAAATGCCTGGGTTTCTTGAGCGGCGAGCTCTTTCTTCCCACATTTTAAAAATATTGTGGAGCATCTTCTCGAGCTCAATCTATTGGTGATGTGGATAGCGAAAAGATTTGATATTGACAGGGTCAGTTCCTTTCTTGACTTCTATTGGATGTTCATGTTCCTTATTAGGAGGTATTTTTATTGGCAAGTCTTGGAAGATTTTTTAGTGTTTCCGAACTATTCCTTGTTCTTCTAGTGATTTTTCGTGATTCTTTTTTAGATTTAGAGGTAAGTTACCAAAAATTAGCGTTCGATGCAACTTCTCCTCATCATCAAATGCTTCCTTCTTAAAAACCCTATCTGCTTCATCACCGAAGGCATCAACAGCTTCTGGCACTGTATCTGTGGCTTCGGATGTGTTTGTCTCTTCACATTTTTCTTTCAATTCTGGGGATGGAACATTTTGTTGTTTATAAGCATTTGTATTTTCATGGTTTATTTCATTTTCAATGACTATGTCTGGTGTTGCATCTGTGATAGCAGTCACGTTGAATTCTTTATGTGGCTCTTCCACCAACATTGTTTCATTTTCTACTATTGGATTTTCATTTATATAAAAGTTCTCAATAACTTTTGTTGTTGCATGACTAGCTTTATTAGTGGATTGAGTTGAATTTTCTTCTCTTGGCTTCTCAGCTCTATAACTTTCATATTTGATTTCAAAGTCTCTGCTTCTAGGTATTTCAACACTATAGCTTTCATGTGAGTTAATTTCCAATTCAACCTCATTTAATTTCTCTTTTTCAAACATGTCATATTCATGATTATGATCCGAATTAACTACATTGTTTAGTTGATTATGTTCAACATTTTGGACTATTGGTTTTTGCATTAGATTTAACTTGTCCATAATGGCATTAAATTTCTGCATCATTTTGTCCTGATTGTCTTTGGCCTCCATATGTTTTAGCCATATTTCCCTTTTTATCTGATCGACCATTGTCATTGATGAAGACATACTCCTCATACTCCTTGTAATTAGGGCTTATCCCCTTTTCCTTAAGAGCTTTGACCTCAAAGCTGTATTTTTTTGACAATTTTCTTCACTTAAGATTTATCTTCTTTGGCATATGTCATTCACCACTAGTACCTTCTCTTGTAATGTTGTCTTTGAAAATTGGATTTTTTAATTAATTAATTAATTAATTAATTTTTTTTTAAAAATAATAATAATAATAATTATTTTTATTATTATTATATTATTTGAATTATATATATATATATAACTATGGGGAAATTTTTTTTTGTTAATTTTGAAAAGTCACGTTGTTGAAAAGTCACGTTGTTTTGAAAAGGGTGAATGGGTTTTAATACCATGGGCAATTACCATGGGCTCCAAAACCACGAGCTTGTAAACCACGAGCAATTACTCTTCCTTATTTCTTTTTACTTTGTCTTCACATGTACGTATATGTACTTCTTTATATATATATCTCTTTTTACTTTTTCTTTTTTTCTTTTGGAACTATTTTCTTTTAAATATTTTTTTTTCCTTTTTAATTTATTTCCCCCTTCATGTTAACTTTCCTTCTCTCTTTTATTTTATTAATGTATATATTTCTTCCTTCTTCTTTTTTAAAAAACAAATGTTGCTACCCACAAGCACTTGGTTTTTAAAAAAATCTGCAATTTTGGAATTTTCTTGTAATTCCTTAATTCTGGGTGATCACACAGATCCCGAAGAGCGATGGCTCCGATACCAATGGAGTGTAAAAACTCTGGTAAAATTGAATAAGTATATATTATTATTGATAAAATATGAGATGATTACAATTGGGAATCATCGAGGCTTTAAATAGAGCCTTATGGTGTCCCTTGGCGAAGAGGCATGATCTTTGATCATGCCCTTCCACATACTAAAACCTAAGATTACTATATCTAACTAATAATTAATAAAATATACATAACATTGAACCTACTTCGGTTGAGGAACGACCCAAGAATATTGGTCTTGGTTATGTGCAATTTAATGGCGAAGACTCCAAAACCATGAAGGCATGTGAGGCTATTTCAAAGAGAACCTTTATTTCAAGTTCTAAGATGAAAATATGTCAAATTTGTTTCAAAGATGATTTACATTGCTTTAAGCCTTTATTGCAGCAAGAAGATGGTAGACATGCAGCTTATGGTGAGCATGTAAGTTCATACAGTTTTCAAGACAAGAACAGTGATGTTAGTCTGCAAATGAAAGCTATAGCCTCTACTAGTTCATCTTCTCATGAAGAAAGAAGGATGAACATTCAAAGCAGCACAAGAGGTATAAATCTTCCCATGATCAATTTGATTGTGTTTCTGCAAGGCATGATCATTTTGCATGCTTAAATGGAAGAAATATTTGTTGTACATATTGTGGTCGATTTAACCATGATGTTTCGAGATGCTAGATGAGGAAGAAGGCATACAGGAAGCATATGAAGCAAAGAAAACTTTTAAAGAAGGTGCATAATATGTGCACATATTACCAAAAGAGGGGACATGTTGTCTCCCATTGTTGGAATTTGCATCCAACTAGTCATCCCAAGCACATGCAGCAAGAGGATAGAAATATTGGCAAAGGTGGAACCAAGGATTCCATTATTGAAGTGAAACCGGAAGTTTCACATGAGGAAGATTTGCAGCAGCAAAATTCACCATGGAAGTGGCTTGGTAAGAAGTGGATGTAATTCTAGTACAGTAAGACGCACTCATTTTGTACGTATGCAAATTTCAGTTGTATGCATGTATTTTATATTGTAATCTCTCATTTGTTTTAGCCACCTTGGATCATTGATCAAGGTAGTGATGTATAGTTTCCTTTTGCAAATTTCTCGCCAGAAATTTTCTGAGTGGGTGCAAGAAAGATAGCTCTTGACAGGAGGAAAAGCATTGAGGAAGGGAAGTGTGAATTGCTTTCTAGTTGTGGTTCAAAGTCACTAGCCATTCAAGGCAAGTGTTTGGAGGCTGAAGAGAAGAGGGTGCAGTACTCTTATTTGTTGTAGATATCAGTTTCAGTAGTCTAGAGAGATTTTGGGGTTCAAAAGATTCTCATTGGGGAGGTGTGATCAAGAGATCATTTCCAAGTTATGAAAATTTTCTCAAAAATGAAAGTTTTCAAAAATGGTTTCATTCTAAACAACCGAAAAGGTCTCGTTGCTACAATTCTAGTGGCATGAACGGTTCTCAAAACCAAGGTTGTATCCAAAAGTTATTCAGGCTTGAAATCGTACAGTAAACTCCAAAAATTAGTTGACCAAGTTTGACTTTCCAACATTGGAAAATTTTAAAAAATAATATTCCAAGGAATATTCCTCAAAATATTCCCTATAATATTCCACAGGGGTGAATGATATTCCAACAGGTGTCAGAGGCTCATTGGAGGATAATTTGACTTATTATATTTGTGGCCAATCATGAGTTGCCACGTGGCAGTCCCAGAGGCCACCTTATGGCCCCAGGCCAGAGTGATTTGGCATTATAAAAAATTTGGACAACTTACAGGATTCGACCCTGGGTGTCCCAGCTAATAGCCCAAAGTACCAGCTGATCAGGCTAATGGACGGACGTTGAAAGTCATCGGTGGCACATTGTATTTATACTTTAAAATTGTATTGAGCGGAAAACTTAAGGGGCTAGCCCGACCCCACAAAACTGGAGGGATGAGAACTAGATCTTAAAGCTTTCGGCAGTTTACATAACCAATTTTTTTGGCGGTTAAGGTGAGGCATGTGGCCATGTGAATTTAACACAAATAACCACAAGTTGTCAACGGTTTTATAACAGTGAAGGTTGCGGTTAGGTCGGAGTAATGGCATGTGACTACCACCCATAAAAATTAAATGGAAACTGTTAACCATCCAGCGGATTAGGCGGAGCGTGCCAAAGTTGGTAGAGATGCCAATTTTAGTTTGTTAACTGGAAATTCCTCCAATTTTAGTGGGGTTTTTGGAGGACATTGGGAAGTTTTCTTTGGGAGGCCATAACTCCCTCATTATTGAACAAAATTGGATGAAATGTTAGTCAATTTTGGGTCTCTTCAACCTTTTGAACAATTTTGAATAGGTTTCAGGTCGTGCAGAGGTGATCTACAGTAGATTTTTCTTTGAGGAAGATGAAGAAGCCATCATGGAGAAGGCATTGTATTGGGTAATATTTCACTGTTTAGTGTGAAAAAAAGCTATTTCTAGCTATTTTATATCTTTTGAAGCTAAATTTACGGTTTTTTTTGCCTATTGAGGCATATTTTTACCTTTGTAACCATTTTGAGCAAATTATAGAGCAAGGACATGCCATTGGGGAGCCTTGGACCAACAGATGTAGCCCAGGAGGGGTGAACTACCTCAACAATTTGTTGTGTTATGTCATGGTGAATTTTATTTTTTGTGTATTTCTATTGTGATATGTTAAACAGTAAATTTACTTAACTAATAATCACACATAAAACTTAGAAACATAACCAAAACTACTTTGTTTAACCTGCAACTCATGGAAAACACTTTGCACACTTTATTATATCAGAATGGATACTTTGCATAACTTAACAAATACAATCCATTTCAGATCAGCCTACAACATATTTTGATCCTTATGGGTTCAAATTATTCATTGATGAGTGGTATTCATATGGATATCTCCAGGAGGTTGCACTTCAACATCCCATGAAGTGAAAAGATACAAATCAAATTCGGGAGGATGTTATTCTCCACTGGATGGATACCAATGTGTAGCATGGTAGGAGACACCCACATTTGGATGAATGGGTGTGGATGGTGAGCAAGGGGTTGGTGAGGCACTTTCATATCTATGACACAGGGCAACATGAGGCATGGCTGCGCTGACTACTCTTGAAAGAGTTTGGCCATCATGAGAAATATCGTATTTCTAAAGGTATGTCATGGTTTGATGCATTGGATGGCACCCGTATGATATGGCAACAGAATATTTGGTTGTATGGGAAATTCTACATGTAAACTATCATGATGTTATTTTATGACATGTATGATGGTGAGATGAGGAGGCAGCAAAGGCTATTGTTGATTTGGTTACTCTTGGGAGAGTATGGACTCATTTTCTCCCATACTTTGCTTGATGTATCAGGAGTAGAGGATGGCACAATCATAGTGAAAAGGGGTTACTCTTTAGCCTTGGAGGATCAGGAGATACTTCCACATAGGAATTAATCTCCCACATATAGCATGTTATTCATCCATAATTTTCACTATCTAAATATGACTAAGTATCGGTTCTAGATTTCTAGAAACAAAGTTCATGAACATTGTGAGTTCTAGAAATATCACAGCCTTCACTATCCTTAGGATAAATTTTCACTATTTCATCATTCCATCATGCCAAGCTTAGATCACCCATCCAAAAAGACCCATAATGGGCTCATGTCACTCATTATCACTATTTTTCACCACCTTTGGCCTCAACCCTCTATTTTTGTTTTGCCTAAACTCCTCCATTGTCTATCTAGGGTTTTTAAGGGAATTTATCTTGGTTTCATGACCTCCATGATTAAATCATCTGTAAGGCTTATATTATGATGCTCTTACACCTCATTCTATCCTTAATATACCTTCATAAACACTTCCCATCACTCCTATCCATCAAAATCATCATTTTCCTACAAAACCTAGTCTATTGCCACAATTTGACACTTTTTGAGACTAGGCCTATGTTTTGACTTTTTGGACCCCTTCCCCTCACTCAATTATTGAAATTCCACTTTCCTCTACTCCCTAACGTCTATCCCTATCCCCAAAAATTTCCCCAAGAATTTAGACAACCCTTAACCCCTTCATTCCCCTCCCTCTGCAAGGCGGTCCTAAAAACCCATACACCAAACCCTAATTTCCTCTTCCAACTACGCTAGGGTTTGATATAAAAAGGAGGCATAAGAGAAAAGGATTCATTTGATATATCATGTAAGAAATAATAATTCTATACCATCTCATAAAAATCATGCCTCCATCATTTTCTAAGAATTCATTCCAAGAGACAAGCCATGTGTCACACCTAGGGCTAGTTTTGCTTCAAATTGTGTTTCTGACCAAACAGAGATGAATTTGGAAAAATAAAGAGCGGTTTTTTTCCATAATAGGGCCAATAAGAAAATAACCTTAATTTTTTACACAGGTATCATGGTTTGAGATCAATGTCAAAAATACTGGTGTCACGGGAGAAATTCTGCACTTCTAGAGTTACCTTGGGAAAATCCGTTTTTCTCACAGCTGGAGTGTCAAAATGACTTTCTTAATAATTAAAATGATAACTAGATTTCAAGATATTTCCAATGAGATATCACGAGCTCAATTTGGAACTACTTAAGTCATCCAAAATTGGTCTGCACCATCACTCTGTATTTCTACACCAGCATTTAGCACTTTTTGACTAGTGTTGGGAGAATCCGTTTTTGGACAGGTAAATGAACTTAAATCAAGAAAAAAATTGTACGTTTAGAGAGTAGACTCAACCATACTTCCAATGAGCTAGCATGAGCTCAATTATGAGTTGTGGAAGGCCTCCAAAAGTTGTTTGCACCGGCACTCTTCATTTTTGCACCAACACTCAGCATTTTTTGGTAAGTCATGGGAAAATAAACTTTTGGCAAGGAAAATCAACTTCAATCAAGAAAAAAATTCTATATTTAGAAATTATACAAGTCAATATTTCCAACGAGTTATCACAGATCTCATTCTGACACAGGGAAGGCCTCCAAATTTCCTCTGAAAAATGGCGCTGCGCACAGGAGGAGTTTTTATGTTTTTGAAATTTTGAGGCCCTAGGAGCGCAACACCCTAGGCGCTACACTATTTTTTTGGGCATCCTCAGCTGCTAAAGTTTAAATTTTTTGGTTTTTCATGTCACCAGTAGTCTACCCACAAAATTTCAGGTCAATTGGAGCATTTTTACCCCCTCAAAAGGTCAAAAAACACCTAAAATTTGACCTTTCTGCCTCCTTTTCTGAACAGGTGCTGCGACCCTGGCAGCCTTGGAATTTTCCATTTTTTTGGAAACTTGTAGAGGTAATATTTAGAAAAAAAAAGGTATATTTGAGATTTATACTCTTCAGGCTTTCCAACGAGCCATCACAGAGCCAAATCCGACATCAGGAAGTGGTCCAAAACTTGGTTTCAAAACAACCTATTTTCTGCAAAAGTGGCATTGTGCTCCTGGACTGTCTTTTGCCAAAAAGTCAACAAAACACACAAATTTATGGAAAGATGATTTTTTTAATATTTTCTTGGGAAAATCACTCCTGATTTTATTTGGGAGTTATTTTTTGGTGTTTTTAATTTATTATCTTATCTCTTATATGTCTTGGGCCTTGCATGGTCATTAAGCACATTTATGACATTTATGGCTAAATTAGGGTTTCTGGAAACCTCTTAGGGTTTCCACCTCCTCATTTGAACTATAAATAGAGCATGAGGCTCTTATGTGTTATTTGGATTTTGATGACTTATGCTGAAGAAAATACATAGTCTCTTGAAGTTTTTGATGGAAATTTGATGTCTTGGAGCTCATGCATGCCTTGGTTTGCTTGTTGATGGAGAGAGAATATTTGCAGGATCCATAAGCTTGGTTGATGGTGAAGTGTTTCTTATGTTTATGTTTTCTAGTTTTCCATTATGTTTTCCATCTTGCTATGTTGCAATAGGACAAAAAATTTAGATTAAAAAATGTTTCCTGATGGCACCTTACTTATGTTTGTCCTTCACTACCTTAATGTTTTCTTCTGTTGAGATATATTAGGGAATCCATCTCTTGCTCTCTAAGAAGTTATTAGCTTGTCCATTTCTTGAATGGTTTAGATCAGTTAGTGTCAAGTATGATTTATGACTAGTCCTGCATATTGTTGCTATTGAAATACTCTATTTTGGAATTGACTCTTTAAAGCAGCTTTGCCTAGGTTTGTCAAAGAAATCTATTTGAATCATGCTCTTTGCCTTTACTAGCTAAATTTGTTTCAAAGAACCTTCATAGTTGTAACTTTAGATGTTCATAGTTTTCTCTTATTCTATGCTTATAACTACTTGTGCATTTTAAATTCTTTTCTGCTCTTGATAATGAAATCTATGAAAGTTAAATAAGTTTCTTGCCTTTCTATAATTTCATTTGAATGTTTGCCTTGGATAATCATCTATGTTCAGTTTGAAATCAAATGTATTAGGTTTCAATTATGCCTTTGATTCTCTTTCCATGCTTATGATTTTCTAACTCCCTTAGTCTAAAAATTTATTAAGGATTCAGTTCTGCCATTCACTAGCTTTTATTCTCAAGTTTAATGTTCATCTCATCATCCACCACCACCTCAAAGATCTACCAACCAAGTGAAAATTTCCCTGAAAATGCTCTTGAAACCATTGATGAACTCATCATGACCTTGTTAGACTCCATTGCCCAATGACTTAACAATATTCCATGTTTTCTCTCTAAATCCATCTGAGCATCACACCCAACCAGAAACAATCAAAATACCCTGCACTTAACATCTAGCCTAAAATCAACCCTAATCAGAAAAAAAGTTCACATCTTTGCACCTACTAGAGATATCCCTCTTTGAATCCAGGAAGGCTAGGTCCTTGGATTCCAAAGCTTGGTTTGATGTTACCCTGTCCATTTGTATCTCAATAAATCTAGAAAATTACAGGGAGCTAACATAGCAGCATTATGGTATGTGACTTTGGCATGGCGAATGTCAAAGAGGGGAGTTATGAGATGATAAGAGCCTTGTCACAAAGGCCAAAAAAACTGTCACTTGGGAGTATGTATCTATTGGTGGAATTTTGCAAGGGGAGTATGCATCCCTTCACATTTCAGACCACTATGAGGAGATTCTCATGGGAGAGCCCATCCATGGACCTCATTTTCAGCCTACTCACAATGTATGGTAACAGTTGTATTTTTGTACTTATTGATCATCTAACAAAGGATTTTCATTCTCTTGCCAGCTATATACAGTGAATTTCTCCACAAGAGGGAAAGTTTATTGGCCTTCATGGTCTTTATAAGACCAACATCTATGATGGAGATAGCCATTTCTTGTATGGATTTGGGCACATTTTGTGCTATTCTTTGTATGCTCAATTGATACACAATTCCATTTATTATTTTCTAGTAGATGAGGTAAGATGCATAACTAGAAAATTGTTGGGAGACAACTTGCCACACAATGTTCTAAAACAACGGTTAGCAAAACTACGATGTCACCACATGGGGAACTATTGGTACCATCCAACACCTCACATAACACTTAGTATCATGTTGATGCCATGTTGTGATGATGTACTATTCATTATACGTGGAATAACTTGGGCAAGAAAGGCCCATAAAACCAAGGAATGGGTATTTAAGGATCCAATTGTCCTTTTTTCTCTTGAGGGAAACATTATTACAGCCCAAATTTAGCATCAAATTTACACTTTTCATAATTAGAGAGAGAGACAGTGTGGGACAAACAATTTTTTCTATAATGTTCAGCTATGCAGCCCACCTACATTGTAGGAGCCAAAGGTGGAGGAGTTTTTCCATGAGTTACCATTTTTTAGGGTGACTCACTTTGTGTGGATGATAGCTTGGGGTTTCGAGCTTCACTGTTGGGTGTGGAGCTTGATTTTCTTCCTGATTCATAGATCCTTGTTTTAGCTGGAAGTATACCCCAGGAAAATTGTACACCCTTGCACGCGGGGGGGGGGTGAGGGGGGGACTTGTCCCCCCCGTGGGGTCCCGGGGGGCCGGCCCCCCCGGCTGGGGGGTCCGGGGGCTAGCAGTCCCCCGGCTGGGGTTTTGGGGGCAGCACCCCCAAAGCCAAAAATAGATGTAAAATTTCCTTGTAAAGTATAGTAATTTCTAGTCAATCTGGGCCATTCATTAGGCAGATGATCTGACGGTAGAAGTTATGTTTAGTTTAGGGTTTTTTTCCCTAGAAGGAAACCCCTCGCTTTTATGAGGGTATTGTATTGCGGCTGTGTAATGTATGTGTATTCTCAGAGCGAGGAACAGATAAGGAGACTGTGAGAGAGAACAGAGGATATTACAGCGGATTTGTTGTAGGTTTTGTCTCTTCAATTTTTGTTGGATAATAGAAAGGAAGGACTGGTTGTTCGGGGTGGACGTAGCCAAAACTGGGTGAACCACGTATATCTGTGTCTCTCTGGTTTTATGTGTTTTGTGTGCTTGTATTTCTCGCATATTTTATGTGTTGCATTGCTCCATATAATATAATTTTCTAACAACTGGTATCAAAGTAGAAGGTATATTTGGCTGATAAACTCGCAGGAAAGAAGGGCTCTTGGTTCGAGTGGGAGCAATGGCGAAATATGCTAATTTTAGGGTCGAGAAATTTAATGGCCAAAACTTCCCGCTGTGGAAGATGCAGATGGAAGATTATCTGTATCAAAAATATCTGTACCTACCATTGAGTGGAAAATCAAAGAAGCCGACGGCCATGACAGACACGGAATGGAACATTCTCAATAGAAAGGCACTCGGAACAGTACGGTTGTACCTTGCGGCGTCAGTCGCCTTCAATATTTCAAAGGAAACAACAACAGAGGGTTTGATGCAGATGTTGGCGAAACTATATGAAAAACCCTCAGCCTCAAACAAGGTATTTCTTATGAAACGACTATTTAATATTAAGATGTCAGAAGGTGGATCTGTTGCAGACCATTTGAATGATTTTAATACAATTACTAGTCAGTTAAGTTCTGTAGGGGTAAACTTTGATGATGAAGTTAGAGCTGTGTTATTCTTGTGCTCATTGCCAGAGAGTTGGAATGGTTTAGTAATGGCCATTAGTAACTCTATCTCTGGATCTAGTACTTTAAAGTTTAATGATGTTGTCGGTGCTATCCTTAGCGAGGAAATGCGACGAAAAAGCTCCGGTGAGACATCGGGTAATGCTTTCAGTGCAGAGTCTAGGGGAAGAAGAATGGAAAGAGGAAAGAGCTCAGGATATCGCAGTAAATCAAGGAAAGGCAGATCCAAGTTCATATTTGGGATAGTGTGCTGGAAATGCGGAAAGAAAGGACACCTAAAGAAAGATTGTAGATCTCGAAAGGGAAAATAAGGAGACACACAACAAGAAAACAATCATGAAGAAAATGTGACAGGTGATGTGTTACAAGATGCTTTGATTCTTTCTTTCAAAAATGTTACTGATTCTTGGGTTTTAGATTCAGGGACTTCATTCCATGCCACACCTGATAAGAAATATTTTCATGACTATGCTCAAGGAGATTTTGGACAAGTTTGTTTGGGTGATGATAAACCCTGTAAAATTGTTGGAATGGGTAAAGTTCTTGTAAAACAACAGAATGGAAACCAATGGCTACTAAAGGAGGTAAGGCATGCTCCAGATCTGAAGAAAAATTTGATTTCAAAAGGGCAGTTAGGCAGTGAAGGTTGTGTGACAACTTTCACAGATAAAACTTGGAAGGTCACAAAGGAGCGCTGGTAATAGCAAAAGTTGAAAAGGTTGGTACATTGTATTTATGCAATGGTATTTATAACTCTGTTAATGCTTTAACTTTCAAAGGAGCAGATGCAGGATTATGGCATCATAGGCTCAGACACATGAGTGAGAAGGGAATGAAGATTCTTCACTCAAGAAATTTGTTGCCAAGTTTGAAGAATGTTGATTTGGATTTCTGTGAAAATTGAATTTATGGAAAAAAAAGAGAGTCAGATTTCTCAGAGTTGGGAAAGAAAAGAAGAGCGAAAAATTGGAGCTTGTGCATACAGATGTATGGGACCTGCTCAGGTATCATCTCTCAGTGGCTCTCATTATTATGTTACTTTTATTGATGATGAAACTAGAAAAACATGGATTTATTGTATTCAGAATAAATCTGATGTATTTGATACTTTCAAGAAATGGAAAGCTTTGGTTGAGATTGAGACAGGAAATATATTTAAGTGTCTCAGATCAGACAATAGAGGTTAATATTGCAGAAAAAAGTTTGATAGGTACTATTCAGAGCATGGAATTCGCAGAGAGAAGATAGTTCCAAGAACACCATAAGAAAATGGTGTGTCAGAAATAATGAATAGAACAATCATGGAGCGTGCAAGGTGCATGAGATTGCATGCAAGATTGCCTTTACAATTTTGGGCAGATGTTGTAGATACTGATATTTATATAATAAACAGAGGGCCTTCAAGTTCCTTGGATGGTGGTATTCCAGAGGAAGCATGGACAAGTAAAAAGGTAAACTACTCTTTTTTAAAGCCATTTGGTTGTGAGGCCTTTGTCCATATTAATAAAGAAAATAGAGCAAAGCTTGAGGCAAAATCAATGAAATGTATCTTTATTGGATACGGTGCTAATGATTTTGGTTATCTCTTATATGATTATGAAAATCACAAAATCATTAGGAGAAGAGATGTAATATTCAATGAAAAGGTCTTGTATAAGAATCAGCTGCAGGAAAAGAAACAGGAAAAAGAAAGCAAGGAATACACGGTTCTTGATGAGATAAATGAAAAAGTAAAGGTGCCTGAAAATGATAATAACCAACAACCACAGCAGCAGCAACCACCAAAACAACAACAGGCACCTCAAACACCTGAAAGTGGTGTTAGAAGATCTACCAAGATAAGTAGACCCCCTGAACAATACTCTCCTTCATTATATTATTTATTATTGACTGATTCTGGTGAACCCGAATGTTATGAAGAGGCAATGCAGGTTGAAAGCAGGAAGAAATGGGAGCTATAAATGGATGAAGAGATGGAATCCTTAATGCATAACCAGACTTGGGACTTAGTCAATTTTCCTGCAGGTAAAACTACATTGCAGAATAAATGGGTTTACAGGCTTAAGGAAGAATATGGAGGAAAACAGAGGTACAAAGCTAGACTTGTGGTGAAGGGGTTTGCACAGAAGAAAGGTATTGATTTTGATGAAACATTTTCTCCTGTTTTTAAGATGACTTCAATCAGAACTATCTTAAGTCTTGTAGCAGCGGAATATTTACATCTTGAACAGTTAGATGTAAAGACAACATTTCTCCATGGAGATTTGGAGGAAGAGATATACATGCAGCAACCAGAAGGATATGAGGTCAAAGGGAAAGAAAAATTGGTGTGCAGGTTAAATAAGAGCTTGTATGGCTTAAAACAGGCTCCAAGGCAGTGGTATCTAAAATTTGACAATTTTATGTCTGAACAAGGTTATACTAGATGTCACTATGATCGTTGTGTTTATCTGAAAAGGAAAAATGATGGTAGCTATATTATATTTTTATTGTATGTAGATGACATGCTTGTTGCAGGGTCTAACATGCAGGAAATAAATGTGCTCAAAAGAAAATTGGCAAATTCATTTGCAATGAAGGATTTGGGAGTTGCAAAACAAATCCTTGGTATGAGGATAGCTAGAGATAGGAAAAATCGCAAATTAACACTGTCTCAGAATGAGTACATAGAAAAGGTGTTGAAAATATTTAATATGCAGAATGAAAAACCATTTAGTACACCTTTTTCTATCCATTTCAAACTTAGTAAGGAGATGTGCCCCAAGACCCAAGAAGACATGGATTATATGTCTAAAGTTCCATATGCATCAGCAGTTGGAAGCTTAATGTATGCAATGGTCTGCACAAGGCCTGATATTGCACATGTAGTGGGATTTGTAAGCAGGTACATGAATAATCCAGGAAAAGAACATTGGATGACAGTAAAATGGATTCTCATATATTTGAGAGGTACCAAAAATCGAGCATTATGCTTTGGTGGTTCAAACATTGCTCTACAGGGATATGTTGATGCAGATATGGTAGGTGATAGAGATAACAGGAGGAGCACTATAGGATATGTATTTACTATAGGTGGAACAGCTGTCAGTTGGGTTTCAAAAATGCAAAGTGTTGTTGCACTTTCAACAATAGAAGCAGAGTATGTTGCTGCTACAGAGGCTAGTAAAGAAATAATTTGGTTACAAAGGCTTATGGGTGAATTGGGTAAGAAGCATGATATGGGCACATTATACAGGGATCGCCAAAGTTCCATTCATCTTGCAAAGAACTCAACATTTCATTCTAGTACTAATCACATACATCTCAAGTACCATTTCATATGTTCAGTATTGGAAGACGGAGAGTTGAAGATGGAAAAGATACACACTAGCCAAAATCCTGCAGATATGCTAACAAAAGTTGTAACCAGGGAGAAAATGAAAATGTGCTCAGCTTCAATTAGTCTTCAAGGATGATGATGAAGATGAGGAAAAGCTAGGTCCAAAGAGGATTCATTGTTCAACAAATGAAGTAGCAACGGAGTTGCTACAATCAGTTTCCAAGTGGGAGATTGTTGGGTGTGGAGCCTGATTTTCTTCCTGATTCAGAGATCCTTGTTTTAGCTAGATGTATACCCCAGGAAAATTTTACACCCTTGCACGCTGGGGGGTGCGGGGGGGACTTGTCCCCCTCGCAGGGTCCGTGGGGGGCGACTCCCCTGGCTGGGGGGTTCGGGGGCAAACGGTCCCCCAGCGGAGGTTTCGGGGGCAGTGCCCCCGAAGCCAAAAATAGATGTAAAATTTGCTTGTAAAAGTATAGTAATTTCTAGTCAATCTAGGTCGTTCATTAGGCGGATGATCTGACGGTAGAAGTTATGTTTAGTTTAGGGTTTTTTTCCCTAGAAGGCAACCCCTGGCTTTTATGAGGGTATTGTATTGTGGCTGTGTAATGTATGTGTATTCTCAGAGCAAGAAACAGATAGGGAGACTGTGAGAGAGAACAGAGGATATTACAATAGATCTGCTGTAGGTTTTGTCTCTTCAATTTTTGTTGGATAATAGAAATGAAGGGCTGGTTGTTCGGGGTGGACGTAGCCCAAACTGGGTGAACCACGTATATCTGTGTCTCTCTGGTTTTATGTGTTTTGTGTGCTTGTATTTCTCGCATATTTTATGTGTTGCATTGCTCCATAATATATAATTTTCTAACATTCACATGGGAATGAAGGTTCCCAATGTTTTTCAAATTCCATGCCTCAAGAAGGCCTCTAGACAGGATATAGTTTCCTCCATGGATATCCCACTACTTCATGATGAGAGCCATTTGGATTTGTCACCAAAGGCTAGCTTATACACTTGGGAGGAGCATTTGGATACATATTGATGAGAAAGTATCTTGTTCATTGGAGAATATTATCATATGAGGAAGCTACAGGAGGAGGAGAGGAGGCTCTTTAGTTTTATATTTGTAGTCACTTGAGGATAAGAAAAATTTGGGAGGCGAGGACTATAATATTCCAAAATTAGCATGCAACTAATTGGAATATTATTTTTTGCCTTTATCATTTAGATAGATGAAATAAGTGGGTAGGGAGACCCATAAATCTCTTTAGTAGGAATAAATCCCTCTTAATGTGAAAATTTATCATCTTGATAGCTTAATAAAGCACTTCCATGTGTGAACAGGGGCTAAAGCATGTGGAAAAGGTCAATGTTGACCAAATCAACAACGTTGGTATGGAGAGAGTGGATCATTAATGGGAGACAACGTAGTGTTAATGGGAAAAAGTCTGCAAGAGAGTAGTGAATTTAATGAGTGGGACCCAAGGTGAAAAGGCTCACAATGCATATAAGGAAGGGAAAGGAATCCATATAAGACATGTTATATGATTATTGAATTTGATATTTTTTGATTTGGATTTTTAAAGTGACATTTCTATGCATGCTTTTGTTGTTTAATAGGGTTTGTTGTACTGTTCATTACAAGGGTGTTCCCAAGCGAGAATCCCACACTCATCCTCAGCGGACTTCGAGTACCTACTCAAGAGAGATTATTGAGTTGTATAGTCTACATTTTCACATCAGTTCAAGCTTTAGTCTTCAACTACAGTGCAGTTTGTGTTCAAAGTTGTGTTTTGGTGCAAGGTGTTGAAGTGGAGGATTGTTAGGTTCACTTTTAGTGTTTTTTTTTCAATGGAGAGGCATCATTTCCCTTGGGAGGCCAGCAAGGAAGGCCCTAGAGCTTATTTCCATATTTTGGCATCAGGCCTAGCTATTTTCACTTCCTGCAGTGTAGTTTCCCTCAAGGACTATGTTATTTCAGTGAGCATTTGTCGGGGAGGTTTCAATGCTTCAGTTGGAGGGTTAGATCTTCATTGAGGGGATCAGCCTTGCACTTCGAGGATCTATTGGATGAGATCTATTCATTTCATATCAGTTTCAGCCACCTCCATCCTATTATTCAGTTGTAGCTACAATTCAGCCCTAGGGATTCATTCCGGCATTTTTGTGCTTTGGGTATTTCCGGGTAAATTTTTTAAGAAGGATGTGTCCTTTTTCTGGGATGAGGAATGAAAAAAGAGATTTGAGCTACTAAAGGAAAATATGGTTACTGCACCTATTATAATATTTGCAGACTGTTCCAAGGTCTTCCATGTACATGCTGATGCATCCGACATTGCACTTGGAGTTGTTTTAGCACAGCGAGGAGAAGGAGACATTGATCACCATGTTTCCTTTTCCAATAGGAAGTTGTCTAGTGCAGAGCACAACTACTCAACCACAGAAGGGAGGGATTTTCCATGGTCTATGATATGCATAAATATAGTTACTATCTACTAGGAGGGCACTTTAGGATGTTTATTAACCAGTCTGCTTTGAAATACCTGGTCAATAAGCCTATGTTGTGGGGGAATATTTGTAGATGGTTGTTGTTATTTTAGGAATATGACTTTGAAATTATTTTGAAGTCTAGTAGATTGAACGTTGGACCATATCACCTATCATGCATTAATAATGGAGAAGAACCAACCATTCTGGAGGAGGGACTACTTGATATGCAGCTCTTTTTTATTAACATGGTTGATGAACAATTTGCTGATATTATTCACTTTCTGACTAATGGAAGTGCACTTGTTGAATACTCGGTACAAAAAAAGAAGGATCTGGCTTCATGTGCAACCGATTTTACAGATATTTCTAACCAACCGTACATATTGGAAACAGATGAAGTGCTAAGAAGGTATGTTTTGGAACATGAAAGACATGACATCTTGGCAAAAGCTCATGGAGGAGTGGCAAGAGGCCACTATGCAAGGAAGGCTACTACGCAAAATGTGTTGTGTGCTTGGTTATGTTGGCCTACACTTCACAACGATGCACATGCGTATTTTTAAGCTTGTGATGCATGACAAATAATGGGGAAGCCTTCATGCAGAGATGAAATTCCATTGCAGCCACATATGGCACTCAAGGCTTTTGATAAATGGGCTATAGAATTTTTTGGACATATCAATCCTCCTGGGAAGAATACTGGCGTGTGATACATCATCACTGCCACAGATTATGTAACTAGATGGGAAGAAGCTAATCCAGTCAAGGATTTTAACTCAAATATTTCTGCACACTTCATTTTTTAAAATATCTTGACTAGATTTGGGTGCCTAAAGTTATTGATGAGTGATATGGGTACGCACTTTGTTAATGAAACCATTGAAGCTCTAACATAGGAATTTCAGATGCATCACTAGACAAGTACTCCTTATCACCCTCAAGAAAATAGTGTAATAGAATATTTCAACAAAATCTTGTAAGATACGTTCACTAATATCTGTAATGTAAATCATATTTATTGGGACGTGTGCATCCCTTCAGTGTTATGGGCTTATAGGACCACATGCAAGAAGTTGACTTGAAAAACACCTTTTAGGATGGATTATGGAAAAGAAGAAATCATACAAATGGAATATATTGTCCCAAGCTTGCGCATCACTACATTCACTAATATGGTTGTGCCAGACATCATGGAAGAAAGTTTAGCATAATTTGTTGCCTTAGACGAAGATCAGTTTATTTCCAATTTCCATGAGCAAGTATAGAAGGTGTGCGAAAAGGCCTGGCATGATAGACACATTAGACAGAAGGCATTCAAATAAGGAGACTTGGCCTTGTTATATGACAGTCAATTTGCGCGCCACCCAGGGAAGTTCAGAAAGCATTGGCTAGGGCCATACATTGTGAAAGAGATCACTAATGGAGGTGTGGTGCGCTTGTCCACGTTTCTCGGTGAGAGTCTTCCTGGGTACATCAACAGAAGTTGACTAAATCCATATAGGGATAACCATGTACCTACCAAATGACTATATGGCCAGAGAATGGGAATCCACTTATCTGCGCGTTGTGCATAGGACATACACAAACAAGTGCGATAGAAGCGCAGAGGTATTGCACGGTAGGTGAAACTAGTCATTGGAACAATAAATCTGGGTGAAAAAAATAGTTTACCATTGAATGGAGCTGGTTTTCTGCATTGAATGAGGATATCTTATCAGATTTTTGACAATTTTTACGAGGATAAGGTGCAATTAATGAAGTTCAAACAATTATTACCATGGATCACTTATAAAATGGAGGATGTGGGTCATATTATGTTCCTTTGTTGTCTAAGTATATTACACTTTGAAATCCTCTCTGAGATGCACTTTGAATTCATTTTTGAATACTATATGTCTGCCCATGAGGCCCCCACATCTAACATGAGTAACCCAGAGTTCATTTTCAAAATAAGTATGATGGGCATGAACCCTGAGAGCGCGCCATCTGAAGAGCACTATATGCCGCCTATAGCACCTATAGAGCTTGAATCTGATGATGTTCACGAAATAATACCTGAGATGCAAGAAGTAGTTTCAATGCCTACTGAAGGAAAGAGCAAGGTGACTAAGGGCTTAACCTCAAATCCAAGGACATCCCCTAGACATGTTACATCCCCATGCTAAGCAACAAAGGATAGGTCTCCTATGGGTGACCCGACCAAAATAACCATGAGCACCACTGAGGAGGTCATGCTCTTCGAGCCAATTTCATGGCAACCGAATTATGTCAAGCCATGCAGACACTATATGTGGGTCCCAAAGTGTAATGTTCCCAATTTTTAGCCTCAAGCTAAAAGGAACATTATAGTTAGCATATTTTTATTTTGTTAAATAAAATGGGTAAGGAGACACCTTAACCCATTTTGATGAAGAAATAACACTACTTGTGTGAAAGGAGAAATTATAATGCAGTTGAATTGAGCACCACATGGTGTGAACAGGATTGGATCATGCTTGATCTAGTCATTTTGACCAAGTCAACTAAAATTGTCTAGATGCATTGAACCTACTTGGACAGCGCAGTTTTAGTGGAGGCTTCACTTGCTTGAGCTAGAATAAAGTGTGAATGGGACCCATAGTGAGATGAGTTCATTTGCTTTATAATGAGGAGATGGCAGTCCAATTTCATTATGCATTGGCTTATTATTTTCGTAGGGCCTGCAAAGACTTGCATCCCCAGGCTGTTTAGCAGGGTTGTAGTGTTCTTCACCCAAGGGTGTTCCCGGTCAAGAATCCCTACATCATCCTCAAGGAAGGAGAGGATTTGAGCTACATTTCCTCATTCTGACATTTGGCCAAGCTTATCCCTTCAGATACAACATTGTTTATGCAGCGAAAAAAATTGTGTTGCTGAGTGCAGCAACAGAAGAACTCATTAAGTCATTCTTCGGCTTATTCTTCAATGGATATCTTGGATATTATTTGGAGGAGTAGAAGAGGAGACTCCCAGGCTTCATTTAAGATCTTTGGCATCAGGCCAAAAACTCACCATCTCTCACAGTGAAGTCTAGGGCAAAAACTGCGTTTTTCAGAGGCAGTTGCTGGGAGAGTCATTTGTGCTTAGCAGGAGGAGTGTCTTTGAGTGAAAGGGATCAGCCCTTTGATTTAGAACATTATCAGAGGATGGCATGATTATTTCAGATCTTCCATAGCCTCATTCTCATTTTGATTCAGTTGCAGTGACAAGTTATTTGTCACATTGTACATTTTCCGGCATTTCTAGCAATCTCTTCTAGATTGGCTAGAAATATTGTATTAGAGCCCATTCTTCTATTATTGGGAATTTCTTGTATATTTAAGTCATATTTCATGTATGAACATCTATAGCAGAAGCTACACTCTTAGAGACAATGTTGTCACTGCTTCCCGACATTTTATGCAGTTGTTGCATCTCTTGTATTTCATTGCTTATTCATTGGAGGCTGATTCCCATTGCATGAGGGGTTTATTCCTCATGATATTTCTGTATATTGTTGTTGATACACTAATGTAAATGATGGATGTAATATATTACATCTTATTTTTCATTTATTTTTGCAGATTTTGATGATTATGTTCATGTATTGCTATAAGCTTTCTATTTGAGCATTTTCTAAGAGATCTACTTTGGGGAGATCTGTATAAGTTCTCTAGGCTTATTTCATTGAGCTAATATTCTAGGAAAGTAATTTATGAGGAGTAAACAGAGGGATCCAAGTCCTAGTTTAAATTTTTTTGACACTGCCTTCCTTATACAGCGTCCTTGAGGACCCTAGAACAGAAATTCCTGAAAAAGGAATATTATAGTGGTATCAGAGCATGATCTTTGGCTCAGCCTGTGGCTTCAAGCCAAAGTGTTGAATCCCTAAAGGGGAATATTTCAAACTCTATAGACAGAGTCTACAAATGGCTAGGTATCCTCTGGATCTCATCCTTTTTTCAAAGGTGACATATCCAGTAAATGCCCCTGCAGTCAATCTCTGGAATAGAATTTTGATATTCTTGAGAAGGTAACTTTACAGCTGTGCAGCCCAAGATAAAATTCCATTGGAAGGAGAAGATCCTCATTCGGAAGAGGATATTTACAAAAAAAAAAAAAAAAGAGGAATGACAGAAGAGGAGGTTTCCCTTCTTCTTTTCTAGACCCTGGAGGGTATCATTGAAGACCTTTAGGAGAAAGAAAGGGAAAGTTGGAGAGATTTTATGAGAGGGTTTGAAGATGAAGCAATCCCTATCTATTATTATGATGGGTGTGAGCATTTAGCCACACATGCAGATACACAGTAGAGTACATTTCCCATATCTATTGCTGGGATAATGGAGGAAGATGAGTCACCAAGGGAGGATACCTTGAGTGATTTTCTTTGGGAGTATGAATCTCAATCATGGAGGTTCGAAGTGCACTTGGACTTCCAAGATTTTTTCAGACTCAAGGGAGCA
Organism: Pinus albicaulis; assembly: GCA_034641835.2. Classification (NCBI taxonomy): domain Eukaryota; kingdom Viridiplantae; phylum Streptophyta; class Pinopsida; order Pinales; family Pinaceae; genus Pinus; species Pinus albicaulis. The sequence goes on from CM076584.1 coordinate 1,490,149,166, forward strand.
AGGTCCAGTAGCTACAAAGGGAGAAATGAAGATACATTCTTTCTATCCACTTTCAATGGATCAGCAAGGTGTAAAGCCACAACTTGGGTGGAGGAGCTTGATGCATATTTTCAGCTACACCAAGTTGTAGCCAAGGAGGCCATCACTATAGTAGCGCTACATCTCAGAGGTATGGCCCATGATTGGTGGTTTAAAATTTCTATTTCATGTTATCATGCAAATATAAAAACTTATGATGAATTCACTAAGGGTTTGGTGAAGAAATTTGATGGGAGTCAATGTGAATCATCATGCATCATATCTTCAAACACTTTGCATGCATTGGAAGGAAACATGAAACAAACTCCACTCCACATTTATAGAGGGGAACAGAACTGGAATGATGACTTGATAGAGGCAAGACCCCCATTGTATGAAGGGCACTCTTCCATTTGTGATAACATGGAGATCCCTCTTTCAGAGGAATACTGAAATGCATGGCCTCTCATTGAAGGGGAGGCATACTCACATATCAATGAAGAGTATGTGCATGAGAGAATCCACAACACTGTATCATGGGAGGAAGAAGAGGAGGATCAGCAGGAAGGGTTGATACACCCTTATCCATTCCAGAGAGTATTTTCATAAGGGAGAGAGACTGTACAGCGTAGTGAAGAGAGGGACAAATTAGTACTCTTATACATACATTCCACTTCTGAGCTTGATGTCTCACTATATGGAGGCATTCCACATGGGAGGCCACTTGATCTAGATTTTTTGAGAGGCATCTTGTCACTTGGTTCACCACTCTTGGATTCTGGAGAGGTGAAGACATTGGAGGAGTCCAGCACAGTGCAGAGAGTTTGGGATAAACCCAAGGAGGAGAGAGACACTCTCTCATTTTCAGCACCACCCACTCTCATCAGTTATATTGTGCTGACAGAGTTTGCTGCAGGGATGGAGGATTGCATATTCATGATACAGGATGAATTCTCCACATATTTGATGAGGAGGAGGATACTTCATTTGAGGAAGGACTCTTTCACACATGGGAGTAGATGGAGGTTATTCATGCTTACTTTGACCCAGCTTGGGAGATTCTTGTTGGATGACAGTTTCTCAAGGGAGGCTAGCTTCCCAGGATCACCATTATTATTTGAGCATGAGTAGCTACATGATGGGCATGTCAGCATTTTGGAGGATGATTTTTTCATGGGGGATGTCAAAGTAGCAGGCATCTGCATGAGGGGAGCACTACATTGCAGATTACCAGCGCTGCCTATAAGGAGGATGGATCCAGATTGGAGGACTCAATTCTTGGTAGAGTACTCCCAGGATCTTGGTGGATGCATGATTATTGATGAACAGGAGGGAGATGATAGATACATGGGGGATTATGTGGTCATCTATTGTTATGGCAGGATCTTCTTGACTAGATTTTCTAGTCTCAAGGAGAAACTATAGCATGCAGCACATGAGGACTTTCTAGCTATGCACTTTGAGGCGTATTTTTCTTTGCTAGAGGATTTCATTTGGGAGGGTATTCAACATGATATATATCATCATTTGGACAAATGAATAGATTAGACTATTTTGGAGAGGTTGGCACAACCATTTCCCTACTCATTGGAGGTGAGGGAGAGCATTCAGATGAGCCATTTGAACTCAAGGACCGGAGTGCATGGTAAATGAGGTATATGTTTTCATTTTGGTTTAACTTTATTTAAATTATATGAGCAACTTTATGAGATAAGGTTTATCACATCTCTTTATGCTCCTTATTATGATTTACTTTTGTCCCATTCCAGCAATGGGAGTGGCTATTTTTACGATGGTTTGTAAGGGAAGCCACATATTTCTTGGTGTGCACCATTGGCACCAATTTGTATTTTCATGTTTCCATCTTATGAGATGTTTGTGGCAGCAAACAAGTGGCTGGGAAAGCACTTTTTGTTTTTAGTTTTGATGCAGGCCAAAGGTGCACTACGCTGGGTCCATGAGTGGAGCTATGGACCACTCTACGGTTGTCCTATGACAACTTGTTTTTATTGCATATTTCTCCCTAGTATTTCTGATATTTGTACACTTATGAGGAGCATTTTTTGGAGGGTATTGGATTTACAACCCATTGGGAGCATGATTCTCCCCATTGTACATGTTTTATGTTGCAGGAGACACCATGTGCAAACCATGATTGCCACATTGCTACTTTTCTCTTCTTGTGGGAAAAACCACTTGGAGAACTTGAGGGGGCACTTCATGGATGATTTTCATGATGGGGAAGCTTGGGCCATTCTTGGAGGCCATACCATTTCAGACCAACGACAAAGGCAGCCCCATGTGTACCACAAATGGAGTGAGAAACACCATGGGAATCAAAAGCCCATCTCTCCATTCAGCCCCAACACATTGCATATACCAGGGGTTGAGACTTTTATTTGGATGATAGCATGGATGAGAGGATCATCATTGGGAATAAATTTTTCCCATGCATGTCATCACTCCTACCTTGAGGAGGCCATAGCACAGCAAGAAGGTTTCCATCTACACCATCTATTTTTCCATGATGAGCACCATTCTGGTTTTCATATTTGGAGGAAGCATGGGAGGACAGATTTATTGCAGCATATCTTAAGTAGTGGTGGAGATTGTGATGAGGAGGCCACAAGAGAAGAAGGGGGAGGAAATTTTTGTTCTCTCTATGCAGTTTCTTGAGGACAAGCCACATGTGGGAGGGGAGGACTGTAATGTTCCCAATTTTTAGCCTCAAGCTAAAAGGAACATTATAGTTAGCATATTTTTATTTTTTTAAATAAAATGGGTAAGGAGACACCTTAACCCCTTTTGATGAATAAATAACACTCCTTGTGTGAAAGGAGGAATAATAATGGAGCTGAATTGAGCACCACATGGTGTGAACAGGATTGGATCATGCTTGATCTAGTCATTTTGACCAAGTCAACTAAAACTGTCTAGATGCATTAAACCTACTTGGACAATGCAGTTTTAGTGGAGGCTTCACTTGCTTGAGCTAGAAGCAAGTGTGAATGGGGCCCATGGTGAGATGAGTTCATTTTCTTTATAAGGAGGAGATGGCAGCCCAATTTCATTATGCATTGGCTTATTATTTTTGTAGGGTCTGCAAAGACTTGCATCCCGGGCTGTTTAGCAAGGTTGTAGTGTTCTTCACCCAAGGGTGTTCCCAGTCAGGAATCCCTACCTCATCCTCAAGGAAGGAGAGGATTTGAGCTACATTTTCTCATTCCGACATTTTTCCAAGCTTGTCCCTTCAGCTACATCATTATTTCTGCAGCAGAAAACGTTGTGTTGCTGGGTGCAGCAATAGAGGAACTCATTGAGTCATTCCTTGGCTTATTCTTCAGTGGAGCTCTTGGGTATTCTTTGGAGGAGCAGCAGAGGAGACTCCCAAGGTTCATTTCAGATCTTTGGCGTCAGGCCAAACACTCACCATCTCTCATAGTGTAGTCTAGGGTAGAAACTGTGTTTTTCAGAGGCAGTTGCTAGGAGAGTCATTTATGCTTAGCAGGAGGAGTGTATTTGAGTGAAAGGGATCAGCCCTTTGCTTGAGAAAATTATCAGAGGAAGGCATGAGTATTTCAGATCTGCCATAGCCTCATTCTCATTTTGATTCAGTTGTAGTGACAAGTTATTTGTCACATTGTACATTTTCCGGAATTTCTAGCAATCTCTTCTAGATTGGCTAGAAATCTTGTATTGGAGCCCATTCTTCTATTCTTAGGAATTTCTTGTATATTTCAGTCATATTTAATGTATGAAAATCTATAGCAGCATCTACACTCCTAGAGACAATGTTTTCACTGCTTCCCGACATTTTATGCAGTTGTTGCATTTCTTGTATTTTATTGCTTATTCATTGGAGGTTGATTCCCATTGCATGAGGGGTTTAATCCTCATGATATTTCTGTATATTTTTGATGATACACTAATTTAAATGATGTCTATAATATATTACATCTTATTTTTCATTCATTTTTGCAAATTTTGATGATTATGTTCATGTATTGCTGTAAGCTCTCTATTTGAGAATTTTCTAAGAGATCTACTTTGGGGAGATCTGTATAAGCCCTCTAGGCTTATTTCTTTGAGATCATCTTCTAGGAAAGTAATGTATGAAGAGTAAATAGATGGATCCAAGTCCCATTTTAACTTGTTTTGACACTTCCTTCCTTATACAGCGTCCTTGAGGACCTTAGAGCCAAAATTCCCAAAAAAGGAACATTACACAAAGGATGTCAATGTCATACGTGACTATCTTAAAATTCCAATGATCTCACAAGTGGTCCCATTTCAAGGTGATATGTTTGGAAAAATCCCTTTGGTGAAGTTCAATGAAGATGACCTAGCGAATGAAGAAACATTTTATTAGCTAGCGTTTGAGTTTTACCTAGAGCGCGTATTGTACGATGATGTTTTGAAGGTGGAACTGATGCAATCACCACACGGGATAAGCAATGCTAGGATTCTCAATTTTCTGAGGATCCCTCACTTTGGGAGGTACCCCATCATGACTGTCTGCGTGTGCCATTTGTTGGCACTGGTGCACGATGGGTGCCTGTGGATCCATAACAAAATTCCAATTGATGCCATGCTGATCTAGTGGATCACTGGCCTGCCCCATAAGGGGCTCCATTACATGGCCTAGTATGGAAATAGTCAAGAGATGAAGGTCACTAACAAGGTGAAGAAGGACTACAAAGTCATATGGGACTCCAGGTGATTCCTTGTGCAATAGATTGAAGACCCAATGGTGTGCCTTGGTACCTTGGTTTTAGGAGGTAAGATGAAGTGAAAATTCCACCCCAAGGCAATCCCGGCGCATGTCATCACATTAGTAGGACAATGCTAGAAGGGGGTAAGCTACAAATGGTCCCATTACCTCTGCTAGGAGTTTTTGTAGAATGTGCATGAGGCACAGGATGAAGGAAATAAGTTTTGTTACTCATGGTTGCTACTCTTAATTTATTTGGTGGCATGGGAGATGCCAGAGGGCGCAGTTCTCCTAGAAGTGGAACCTGGTGTGTGTGAAGGGGCACATTATGCCAATATGTGGGATTCATCAGACCAGAAGCGAGCTAAATAAAATGGGATATTCTAGGTTTTTTTCGAGGGTAACTTGGCAGTAGCTATACACTCGAAACCTTAATTGTCCTCAGCTACTTATGAGAAGTACCGCACTATTACAGATTTCCAAGTGACCATGCAGTATATGCAAATCTAGGCGTGCAACGACCCAGAATGGTACAAACTTTCGTATATGGTCACAAAGGTAGAAATTTACCAGGTCATTGTGACCTAGCTAGAAGAATGGAAGGTTGGGCTTATCTTTTCCTAACCTGTCACAGCCTCAACGTTTGACAAGGAGGAAATGACAGCCGAAAAGGAGAAAGATGTCGAGAAGGATGCAAAAAAGGAAGGGGAGAAAGAAATAGAAAAAGAAGGAAAAATAGAGCCTAAAGGTGAAGCAGAGGTGGATCTTGGAGGACTAGATGGCCTAGATGGCACTGGAGTTGAGTCTCCCAAAGTTACTAAGCGTGGCAGAAAAACCCCCAAGGGTCTGCGCAAGAAGAGGAAAGGTTCGAAGGTCGAAGGAACATAATATGTTACACTCACTGAAGAGGACCTTGACAATATCACATATGTGATTGCATCTGCCTCCGAAGATAGGTGGACTACACTGGAAGATCAGTACAAGGCTCCATTCGAATCATTGCAGGCTGGATTACAGGTGTTGCAGCTAAAGACCGACAACATTAAAGCAAGCGTGAATCAAGAGGGGTAAATTCAAGTGATAGAGAGCATTATCGTGGTTCTCAACACCTCAAATAGCAGGATATTCACCTTCCCTAGACCCATAGTTACAGTAGAACAACCTGAGTTGCGCGCACGCATGCAAACCTACCTAGAAGTTGACATAGATTTATCTATGCTGCCCAGTGGCAAGCTGCATGCCAGTCAAATGATCATCATGGATGAGTTGCAGTGCATGGAGGCATGTGTAGACCAGAAACTTACTGAAGCCGAGAAAAATGTCACAGCCAAGACAAAGGAGTATCTCCAAGCTTAGACAGTGTAGGAAGCAGTGGTGGCAGAGCACGTGGTGCTGGAAATATTAATTGATCGTCTATGTCGTGACTTGATAGATGTTTCCATCCTTGTTTCGGCTGCGACGCAAGCTACATTTGAAGGTCTAGTCACAGATTTGAAGTCCTCCAGATCAAAAGTTCAAGAATTGAAGGCAGAATTTGAGCAACAGATCATGGAGTTGCAAGCCAAGCTTCAACCAGAAACTCCACCAGAAGTGAGATCATAGCGCGTTGCATTAGTCAAAAAGTTTCAGAAAGTATCATAGCCACTGTCACCAAGGGTACTGAACTCTTGGACAAAGTAATGGGTTTGTGGACGTCATTTCAGACCGATCTGTTAGGCCTTTGTAAATTAGTAGAGTGGCAAGACTAAATGCTGTAGAGACTACATCCAAAACCACTTTGGGATTCTAGGATCTAGCCCTCCTGAATCCAGAGAGGTATCTCTCTATAAGTGCAAAGATTGATTTATCTTTTAAGGTTCTAGTATGATATTAGGCTAGTTATTAAGAACAAGGGGTTTTTTTTTTGTTTGGTTGGTCAGGTATGATCTTTAATTGGATGGAATATCACAAAATGAAATATTTCCAAAAGGTGAAGATGCAAGTATATTGAGAAGTGTTCAACAAATATGATTAGCATGAAGCAACTTTAAACCATTGGGAAATGGAGTCACAAAAGGGTTTAATTGTACAACAATTTCAAGAGTGGTCCAAGGGGAAAGTCATCTATATTAAAAGATGTTTTAGATTAAATGATGGAATGGAACATTAAAAGTGTTGAGAAAGTGGAAAAAGTCAACAATTTCAACAAGGATTTATCAACTTTCCATACAAGAAAATCCTTTTTAAGCAACTGTTTGAAACCAACCAAAGGGCAGGGCTAGCCATAAACTTCTTTGGACAAGCTTGTATTAAAGCTAACTTATCAGACAACAATCCAGTAATCCACATAACTACTTTCAGAAGGGATGAAAATAGATAAGAAAACAAAGTGCAGCTTAAGATCAAGTCAGATGCATTAAAATATAGGCTTGATTTCAGCATACTCTTAGGGAAACCTTCAAACAACCTTTGGAGAAAGAACTAGAAGACAGGGCAAACCATAAACTTTTCTAGTTTAACTCTACTTAGCATGTAATGAAAATATCATTCAAGAACTTCCTTTCAAGTTTTGCACATCAAGACATGGACTAACCAACATTCCTTGATAATTTTCACACTTAACTTAAGTTATTCTTAAATACACAATTGGAGGAAAATATAAAGATAAATCTTATCAGTGAGAGTAGGGTACTTTTAACAGTAAATCCTAGCTTTATGCTTGCTTCTCTTTATCAGAGAAAAGTGAACAAAATGGCATACATGAAAGGAAAATATTAACCGTAAGAGGTACTTCACCAATGATATAGAACATGATCCCAAAAATCAGCTTGTATATTGATTTTCAATCCAGTTACAAACTACAAGTCGAATGTTTCATCACAGCAACAACTTCTCTTCTTAGCCTAACTTCTTCAATAACTTAACAGAGCTTCAGAGCTTCATAATTTATTTACATTCAACAATTATTCGATATAGCAGCTATTACATCAAAAATCCAATAACCAACCCTTTACAATGTGCTCCTCAAGGAGATTTTATAAGAAGATGAGGAGGTGGGATGAAAGAAAAGATCTATTGGTTCAATTAATACAAGTTAATGCCTCTCTACCTTTGAGAAACTCAACAGAGAATATTTATGATATTTCCTCTGTATTAATGGGTTTTAATTAAGTATTTAAGATACTTGGAAGATTTTGTTGACTTTAAAACTCTTTTAGGCAGGCTGGCAATAACTTTGGCTGTCTTCAAACAAAATATCACTGACTAGGCAATAACTATGCCTTATTTTTTCTTATTTTGATTTATGAAAGCTGCAGGTGGCACTTTGGTAGCTGAAAAGGATAAATAGCCTCTAGTGTGGCAATGGAGGCCTTTCGGACTGATATATCTCTTTTCTTTTCCTTAAAAGACTCTAAATTTTCTTTGGGTCTATGTTTAGGCTTAATTAGCCTTGATCTTTATCTTCAGGTATTTGTTCTTTAACACTGTCTTTATCTGTGGATTAAGCCTTTGACTCCTGAGTTTGTGCCTTAATCCCTTTAAAATCTGATTTAAAATATTTAATTCTTCACTTATGCACTGATCTTCACCTTTGACACTGATACTCTTTATTTAATTGATGTTCACTATATTTTTTGTTTTGCAGGCGGGTAGAAGGTTTACATAGGTGGAGGTGTTTGTTTTAATGAAAAAATCATTGGGTCCCTTCCTGTACTGAAGGTTAGGAATCGTCATTCCTGGCCTTCTTTTTATTTTTAAAACTGTGGGAAAATCCCATATAACCTGCACAAAACAAAGAAAAATTACATAAATCCTGCGAAAAATAGGTTTAAAACTGCTTTGGAGGTTTCCGGCGCGACAACAAACGTGGACCATTAGATTAGAATAATCAATGGTTGAGATTAATCGGTGAAACGTTTCGGGAGCGAGTTGGGTGAAAAGTGAAATGGGGGCGATATTAAAACATGACTATTCGATCTCAGAGATCGAAGACTAGGATTAAAATATCAAAGGCAACGTTGATGAGGGTAGCAGTTTCGGAAAACCATTAATGGTTTTCGTGCAGGCTCTAGGGGGGTAGGTGGTATGAAAAAAAAAATGCAATTCCATACATTAGTTGACATGTGGAAAATGGAAATCGCCTATTTTGCGTAGAACTTTTGCACTGCGGGGAGGTCCAAAAAATTACGCGATATGGTTTTTCAGTCGTCGGATGATCGTCAGGAGATTTGACGGTGCGGATAAAATGCGATGGGAAAAAAGCTGCACAGAGGATGTATGGTGGGGCATAGGGCTCAACGGCATGCAATGGGACCGATAGTGTTGATCTGAGGGAAGGAGCACAGATCAACGTCTATCATTGAGCGCGAAAACTCAAAAGTCCTGAGGGAAAATGGAGTGGGCCAGGCAATGACGTAATGTTTCTGTCGCGTGGTGGACGCGCTGAATGGTTCACTGGGTTAAGTCCCGACCTTAGAATCCCTCAAATGAATGGTCAAGATTTAAAGGGAAGATCGGATAAATGGATGGAGAAAAAGGTGAGGCTGGGTGAATGGGAGGAAAGGTAGGGCTCGATGGCCGTTGATTTGCAGAGATCAACGGTCCATAATTGTTTAAAACACATCGTCAAGGTAATGCAAGAACCAAAGGAAAGAAGGGTTCATAAAGGTTTTTTAGGCCCCTTTAGCACCCGATTGTGGGGCTTTAGGACACATGAGGAAAGGTGCTAAGGAAATAAGCCCTCGAGGGCTTAAGAATATTATAGCACCTTTAGACTGTTTTTTAGGCCAAAAACAGGGTTTTTAAGTTAAAATAGGGGTTCTGATAAGTGAAATAAGAGTTTTTAAACCAAATGAAAGGAGAACATAAGGTTTAAAAAGGTATTTGGAATGATTTAGAGGTTAAATGAAGGTTAATGGAGGGATTTTATGAAGGTTTTATGGAGGAAATAAGGGTTAAAATGGAATTTGACAAGAGTGAAATGGAGAAGTGTAATGAGGGAAAATGGAGCTTCTTAAACAGTTTTCTCTTGGTAAAATAGCAGGTTCTTTAGGATTAATAAAGAAATAATAGTGAAGATTAACTCAAAGGGTAAAGATCTTCATAAGACTTTAAGAACTAACAATTTGGACATGAATTGTTTCTTAAAGGCTAAAAGAGATTTAGCCACCATTTGATATGACAAATTTTTATAGGTGGCTAACAGTGGCTCCACATGGGGATGGCATCTTCTTGAAGATGTCAAGAATCTTCAGACAATTTTCTTTGGCTTTTCAGTAAACCAGTGCCTTATCCATTGGGCATCAACTTTTCTTTTCTTTGGCTGACCTTCTTTGATCTGACAATCTTTTAAACAATTTGACACAATGGAATTCTATCAAAACAACTTCTCTACCTACCCATTCCTAATGATCCTAACATTTTTTCTTCTTTTAGAGTGCATTTGGATTAGCAAAATATTTTCATAAACATTTTATTCTTTTGGAAAACAGGAAACTAATCTAAGTTTAATCTTATTCCTCCATGAACTCAATTTAAACAGTTGAGTTCATAAGTTCCCTACTTAACTAATATCTGTCAGGATTAGACTGTCTGACAGACCTTTATTCTCTAAATTCTAAAAATAGAAATTTAAAAGAAGCCAAGCCAGGATTAAGCAATTTGACTTGCTGCAGATCTATGGCATAAAAACAAGCTGCACATAGATTTTTATTTGTAGAAAATTAAAGAAAAATGGTGAAGGCTTAAGAGCTGAAAACTAAAACATCCTTGATTATTTCTTCAGCTCTGGTTTTGAATTTGTTTGAGCTGTTTTTTCTCTCTTATCTGGTTCAATTTTTGAGCTTTTTAGAACCAGTTTTTTTTCTATCTTTGGCTCAAGATTTAAACTAATTAGAGCCATTCCTCTTTTGAAACTCATAGGTTCAGACTTTGAGTTTGTATGAACCTTTGTTTTTCTATCCTAATATACCTTACTGATAAGCCAAGATTGAGCTATTTGGAAAATCTGATTCACTAACCTATCAGCAATAAATTGAAAAGCTAATTAGTCATGATTAGGCTGTATGACTAACTAGAAGTGTGTTTTTAGGAGTGGCATTTGAGCTTGCACACTTTCAGACTTTGTCTCTTCTTTTTTGGTATGGGGCTATACCTTTCTTGTTTTTAGCATCTGCCCTCTTTTCTCTTTTCTATTGTTTTTGTATTTTTATTTTTCTAACTTTGAATGCAATGTTCAGATATGATATTTACAATGAAAAAAAGCTTAAAACTGGTATAGTCAAGAAAAATAATGTTTGAGCATCCTGCCATTGACAGGACCTCCAAATAGTTCAGTTACATTCACTTCCTACAAAAAATAAGCATTGTTACCAGCACTAGAATGAATGAGATAAGGGCCTAGCCATAAGCTATCAAATTTTCCATGCTTTCCCTTATCTTCTCTCCTGGAATCCCACTTCAAAAATTTGTCACCAATGTTGAACTCACTGGCCTTGGTTCTTTTATCAAACAACTTCATGATGTTTTCTTGCTTATGTAGTGCTCTATTGTAGACTTTCTCTCTGGTTTGTTGAAGATGTATAGTCTGATGTATTCTCCTTGTCATACCATTTTCTTCAGACTATACCTCTTGGATCAGCTTCATGACTGGCACTCCTAGACTTGTTGTAAAAATTGCATCTTCTCCATAAACTAGCTGAAAGGGAGACATTCAAATTGATTTCTTAAGTGTTAATCTGTCAGCCCATAATGCATGTACTAGCTTTGTGTGCCATGATTTCTTATTCTCTTCCAGCAAATTTTTTATTAAAATTTTGTTTGAGGATTCTACTAACCCATTACCTTGAGGGTAATAAGCAGTAGAATGGCCCAATGTAATCTGATATTTATGACAAAATTCAACCATATTTTTGGATCCAAATGCAACAGCATTATCAGTGATAATATTTCTAGGACAGCCAAATCTAGATAAGATATGATTTTCAAGGAATTTTATGATGACAGAGTCAGTGGCTTGCCTAGAAGGGATGGCTTCTATCCATTTGGCAAAGTAGTCTGTTGTAGTGAGGATCCATCTATGTTGGGAAGATGAGGGTGGATGGATTTCCCCAATGAAGTCTAGACCCCACTGCTGAAAGGGAGCTTCAACAATGATTGAATGCTAGGGTAAGGGAAGCAATTTTCTTTTGCCTTCAAAGAGTTAGCATTTATGACAGGCAATAATCATTTTGTGGACATCTTGAAAGAGGGTGGGCCAATAGTAACCAGCTCTAAGGATTTTATTGGCAGTTGTCTTCCAATAGAATTGGCCTCCACATTCTCCTTCATTGAACTCATGATTGATCTTATCTGCATCATTCTCAGGCAAACATTTAAGCAATAATCCACTAGCATTTTTCCAATATAGACATTTATCCAAAATGCAGTAATTAACAACTTTCAACTTTAAAAATCTTGCCTTTGTTTTAGGAAAACCAGGAGGTGTATTCAAATTGAGCAAAACATATAAAATATCAGCATACCAAGATGAAAACAGAAAATGATCTTAAACAATGGGAGTTGGTAACTCCTCCTGTTCATCTAATGCATCTATCATGTTTATATCAAGAGCTTCAAAATTAGACTTAGCCATTAATCTTTCTAGTCCTTGGCCTTTTATGAGCTTAGTGGGCTTGATTTCTAAATCATATTCAAGTATCACAACAATCCACTTTCCTCTTTTTCCATTTGGATCTTGGGTTAAAATGTCTTTTACAACTGAATTTGGCACAAATGCAATTATGTGGGAATGTAAAATGTAAACTATGAAGTCCTTTAAGGCTTTGAATAAAGAAAAGGCTTGTTTTTCCATGATATTATACTTCAGAAGTGCATCTCTCAATGCCTTACTAAAGAATGCAATTGGCTGCTCTTGTCCTTTTAAATTTTTTTATAATAGGACAACAGTTATAGTGTGTTTTGATGCAAATGAAAAAATGAATAAATCCTTTGTAAAATTTGGACTAATGAGTGTTACACCATTTTTTGGTCATCTAACCTACTATCATTATATGGACCCAAGTACACCATGTAAGACCAATTTTACCCTAAGTAAAATTGCTTTCACTATGTAAAATAACTTAATAAAACACATTTATTAGGTTGTTTATGGTCTAAACGGGAAACCCCAAAAGGAAATATTAAACAAACCTATATTTGTTTGATTTTCCTGGTCATGTTTAACCCAAAACAAAGAAATTAATTAGATAAATCTTTATTTATCCTATTATTTTCTAGGAATAATTATTTAAATCTTATTTAAATAATATTCCTTGTTAAATATAACTAAATCGCCCATAAATAATTAAATAAATCATTATTTATTTGATTATCCTTCAACCACTTCCTTAAAATGATAAATAAATCATTTATTTATTTATTATTCACAAATAAAGGGATTTGACCCAAGTCAAATACCTTTTCCCTCCAACAAACATAATAAAATAGTCCATAAATGGTGGATCTAGATTTGGTTAATGTTATTTTAATCATGCACCAAGATCTAGAATGACCCAATATTTTGTTATAAATAGGAGGGTTTTTCCTATCATTCTTCACCTTTTGTTGCCTATTAGATCACTCTGGATCTATACACTTGGTCACATTCTTCATTTGTTGTGTGAGCTATCTTTGAGCTCTATCTTTGTCTGGGTTTTCTACACCAACAAGAGAGAGAAATTCTAGATCTGAAATGCTAAGGACTTCCAAGAACCCATCCCATTGAGGAGAATTGGATACACCTTCTTGTTTTCCTCCCAGGTGCCCTTAATACAAAAATCTTTCAAAAAATATTGTTCTTGTCTTGTCTATTGGATGTATGGAGCAAAACCTTATTTTTACTGCTTAATGTCTCTCTATGCATAAATCTGGTTTTTTGCAGCACTTGTCTTGATCAACTAACTGCAGATCTGAAGATATTGGCAGCCACATTTGATGTTAGGGCTATAAGTTATGCGTAGCTAAAGTGGTATTTTTTCGCACACTTCGACAAAAGATTCATACTAACAATTAGCGACTCCACACGGGTTTTCAATTACGACCGCTATCGTTTTTCATATTCCTGCATATCCAGCTACTTCAGACCCTAGGGTTTCTTTTCGGCTTTTTGTTTTTCCTATTTTTATGTTGTTTTTCTCACATAAAACCCTAAAACATTAAAATTCCTATCTTCCGCGTGTTTCTGGCCCTATTGCGCAGGTGACAGACATCAGCCGCAACTGAGACGGAAACTTTTTCGGAAATCTGCCGCCGAGACACTCGGAGCTTCAAGTCGCACTTTTCAGCCCAGAAACTGCGACCTGGACCTCTAGGTCGTACTTTCCAGCCCATTATCTGCGACCTGCACAGAAAACAAGTCAGAACCTGCAACCTGCCAATTTTCTGCTATTTTTCTGTAATTTTTCTGGGTTTTTCTGAAGCTTCTGTCAGGGTTTTCCAGCCTCTCTTTCAGCCTGTTTTGACCTGTTTCTGATCTGTTTTTCTCATCTAAGTGGGAAAATAGCCCCCTAGGGCTTCAGTACCCTCCACTTTTGGTGGAAGAGTTTTTATCTATTTCAGGTGTCTGTTTTTTCAGAGCTTCAGCTCCCCCTTTTCCAGATCTGATACCTCCTTTTTAGATCTCTTTTAATCATCTCTTCTCCCTTTCAAATCACCTCCTGAAGATTTGTTTGGATCTACCTTTAGGGCCTTCTCCTTGCCCCATCTGCTTTTTGCTGATTTCCTCCTTTTTTCCAGCCACCTTGCCTCTGCCTCTTGGGTGTGTTCTGCCCCTCTTTTCAGCAGTTTTCTCCTTTAGATCCCTGTCCCTTTCGACCCTAGATCTATTGGCCTCTTTTTCGTGTGCTCTGACTATATTTTTTCCCTCTGTTAGACTAGTTTTGAGAGCCCCGCCTTTTTGGGTTAGATCGATGCATTGATTAGCTGTTAATTTTATGTTATTTCAGCATTATATACTGTTCTCTGCAGCATTATTTTCAGTTACGCAGCACAATTTTTTTCTTGCTCTCAAAACAAAAAGGGTTTAAAAATTAAAATTAACACACGCCACACACTCACCCTAAGAGAAGAGGAGCCTGGTTTACACCGCCAGGCAAAGACTTTAAAATCAATTGACAATGCGCCTCTCTGCCCTTGTTTCGATAGTGTAATCTCTTGATTCTGCACCTCCCTGCCTTTGTTGATATTTCTTCTTCCCCCTGTGCCGTGTTTGTTTTCTCACCATTCCGCCCCCAAGGCGCGCATCCCAGAGACTTCTTGGCCTTCACCCTCAGTTTTCGGTCGGTCGACCTACTCCCTCCCGTCGTCGACGAGTTAGTCCTCCTCTGAGTCCGCACTCCGACTCCTCTTCTGATTCATTGGGTTCTCCTTTTACTTCTGGTTCTCCCCCTGTCACCTTCACTATGTCTGGTCTAGGGCCTAACGCTAGCAGTCATCCCGGCCCTAATGTCGGGACTACTACTAGCAAAATCGCCACAGGAACTACCTCGGCTGCCCCTTTGCTCCCTTACATGGCAGGCCTCATCCTCCCCGATCTGAATCAGTTGACCAATGACCTTATCCGCCACGATGTTGGTTGGCCTGCTATGCCAACCAAGCTCCCCTCCGACATCCCTAAGTTCGAAGGCCTTGCTGGAGAAGATCCAACTAACCATGTCTGATCTTTCCACATGTGGTGTTCCTCCAATTCCATTACCGATGATTCCATCCATCTTCGGTTTTTCCAATGCATGCTTACCGGCGAAGCTTATAAATGGTATGTTGACCATGCCACCTCTTCCCATACCACCTTTGCGACCATCGCCCAAGCCTTTTTATCTTATTTCTAGCTCCCTCTCTGATACGATACTGGTACAGAGCTTTTGACTTCTTTCAAGCAAACCTCTTCAACCCGCCTTTCCACTCATGTCCAGGAATGGCGACAAAGAAGGAGCTTATGTCGAGCCCCCACCTTAGAAGATCGGGTTTATATGGACTGGTTCCTTCACACTCTCTTACCTCCTATTGGAAAATATGTCGCCTCCCATTTCCCTCAAACCGAAGAAGCTGCCCTCCAAATAGCCTTGAAATATGACCTGATCTACGCTTAGTCTGGTTATGTTTATACTGTCCTTCCTGACCTCCCCAGGCCTAGTGGCGCTAACGCCCCGGGGGCATCTCATTCCGCCGACGGTATCGTTGGAGCCCTTTCTCATCCGTATGCTCAACCTCCTATGGGCTATGGTCTCCCTCCGGGAGGGGCCAGCACCTCTAGCACTTTTCCCCCTCCAGGTAGCATGTATCTAGGATACGGCATGCCTCATCCTTTTGCCCAACCTCCTGCTTACCTCAATGTTGCCCAACCGAACCATTATCCTTATCCGCAGCCTGGCGCTCCAGCTCCTCCAGCATATGCGCTTCCACCTCCCTTGCCTTCTCAACCCCAGCAACAACACCTATAGCCCCCTCCAGGGCAAGTATTTGCACAACAGGGCGCGACTAATCCCCCTTCCTCTCAAAGAAGGCGGAGAGGCAATCAAAATCAATCTACCCCTGGTACTCGTGGACCCAATCCCCAAGGTACTGACCCTAACACTGCTAACCAGCAATAGGGCACTCAACCCAAGCCGGACAGACCTATTCGCATGAATAAGCCTTGTTCTTGTTGCGGTGTTTATGGTCATTACACTCACGATTGTCCCCTTCTACCACAGATGCGGCAGATGTGGGAGTCTCAAGCCACATTGCAAGGACAACATGCCTCCCCTCATGCTCCCCCTAATGTGGCCACTACTCAACTGGTTGTGTTTACCGATCCTTTCCCCCAGCAAGGATTCGTGGCTACCCAACCACCTGACGGACAGGTCGCCACTCAACCTTCCCCTTCTGGTTCCTCCGATTACCAGATCCTCATGATGAACTCTGATCCATCCCCAACCGTCAACCTTAAACTTCAAACTCGGTCTCGCCAGTACCCCAAGTCTCCCACTCATTCTGCCTCCGAGTCCCCTTCTTTAGGTTATACCGAGCCTCTTTCAACATCCAATGGTCCCTTACATATCCCTCAACCCAAAGTTGAGGTTCATACCAAGATTCCTAAAGGACCATTACGCCGAAATGCTGCTCCTGGTCGAGCTGCTCATTCGTATAGCATAGTAGATGATTTGGCGCAGTCTCCTGCTTCCATTTCCACATTGGAACTCCTCCAATCATGCCCTTCCCAAAATAAGGCTCTGCTATCTACCGTGGACGCTGTAGATCCTGCCGATGACCAAATGATTGTTTTCGATGCCCATCAATCAGAACATCCGCCTCTTCCTTCTTCCGTAGCCTTCCAAATCCCAGTCAAAATCCGGAACGCTAACGTTTCTCGGTGTATAATTGATGAGGGGGCATCCACCTGTGTGATGTCCACTTCGGTTTGGAAGCAACTCGGATCTCCTGAATTAGCCCCTTCCACGATCACCCTTCAAGCGTGGGATGGCCATGCCTCCCAGCCCATTGGCCTCTTCCGTAATTTTCCTATCACTCTTGCGGGCAAGACTGTTTGCGTTGATGTCGAAGTCATCGACACCCCTCTAGACTACAACATTCTCTTGGGGCGAAGCTACACCTATGCCATGTCTGTTGTCCCATCCGTGGTTTTTCATAAGATGTATTTTCCTCACAATGGAAAGATAGTCACCATTGACCAGTTGACTTATCATGAGCCAAATTCTCAGACCTCCCCTGAGACGACCATCTCTTCTGTAGCCAATAAGCAAACCGTCGATTCCTTGACCAGTGTCTCTCTCGGCGTCTACAAATACTCCTCTTTGCTTGGAACTTTCCCTGGTCTCCCTCCTCCTCCTATCTCTGATCCCTACTTATCAAATGTTTGCATGATTCAATCGTCTCAGTCAGCCCTCAAGCGGCCCGCTACAGCTCGTCAGCAACCTCAACCTCAACCTCGCCCTTCGCAACCTGTTCCTAGCCATTCCTCTCAGCCAGCCGGACCTCTTCCTTCTGGCCCTTCTCCTTTAGCTGGTATTCATGAGCCCCTCTATCCTCCTGGGTTGGTTCCCCCAAGCCTCAACCATCTCGGAGCTGTCCCCCCTGGTCATTACCCCGCTGGTCAGAGACCCTTCCTGGCTCCCCCTCCCGGAGTCTATTCGGTCCCCGTCATGGCCACCCTCTCTCTTCCCAACCTGACCCTGGGCATACCCGTCTGGTACCTTGACCCTCCAGCCGCTACCCCACCTGGTCACCCCAAACCCTACCTTGCTTTGACACCGGTTCAACCGGTCCCCCTCGCTTCCTCTATGGCCACTGTGCCCCCAGTACCTCCATAGGATCCTTCTCCTGTTGTGACGACTCCTGGGAAGAAAGGCAAAGCTCGCAAGGGGGCATCCAAAGACAAGGCCACCCCGACTGACACGGCCCCTCCTCCGCCCGCAAAGCCTTGCGCCTTGTGTGATGTCATCGGTCATGCCACCCATGCTTGTCCTGAATTTCCCCGTATTCAACCCATGGTTAAAGTCACATTCCCTGAGTCTACGGTCCCTGAAGCCTCTGTTCCTTCCTCGTCCGTAACCAAGAACCCCAAGATTATCCACACCAACAAACCCTGTGCTCTGTGTGGTGTCCATGGCCATTATTCCCACCATTGTCCTCACCTCACGCATTACCGCGCCTCTTTAGAGGTAGTTCGAGAGTATGAGGTTGAACAAAATCAATCCGCCTCTCCCATACTTGCGCAATATGCTTCTGGTCAGTTTGAGGATCCACCCGCTCCCCTCGACATTCCCCCCCCTGATGTCCAGATGTCAGAGCCTACCACCACCATTTGATACCTATCATCATCCATGCGACCCTCGGAGAACATTCCCTCGGATTCCTCCCCTGATGGTTCGCTCGACCCCCTTCAGCAACCACCCTGGGCTCAACATCTTTTGACCATCTATTCATTTGTTCTTCTGTCATCCCCCGTGACAATCCGTATGGGAGCCTTTCTTCCTGTACGGATGGTTTAGGTAGCTTTTCCACGTCATGTGGTTTCCCTTCCTCTCCTCATCCCCTCGTTTCCTGTCAGGATCCCCCCTTGGAATCCTTCTTTTCCCATGACCTCATCCTTCCCGCCCTTAACCGAGATAACACCACCCGTATCCATGTTGACCTCTGCAGCCTGTTGACCTCTGCAGCACGAGTCCACGCCATACCTCAGCCTGAGTCCACGCCATATCTCTTATCACCTTCATATACCACCCTCTAGTTTGTATATGAGTCATAGCCATCCTGCCCATCGCACTCCCTCCTGCAGTTGCCGCTCGATGTCTTCTGTACACTCACGTTGCCGTCATTGTCCCTCCCCCCCCCATTTTTTGTCTTGTAACACTATTACATAGGACCTCCCATCCACACCCTATATCGGTTACGCCGATGGTGCAAGTCGTTACTCCCGGAATCTCGCCTCGGCAGGTTGGGCCATCTTCACCCCCTTGCATGCCCTTGTTCTCTGAAATGAGTTCTGCATTGGTCCTGCCACCAACAATCAGGCCGAATACGATGCAGTGCAGGGTCTTTTAGCCGATGCCCTCTCTCATTGCATCCTCCATCTGCATGTTCATATAGATTCCCTACTTCTTGTCATGCAACTAAATGGTGTCTATCGTGTGCATAATCCTGTGCTGTTTAGACGATATTTACGAGTGAAACTCTTGATACGTGAATTTGAAACCGTAACTTTCAACCATGTACCACGAGAACAAAATCACTATGTAGATAGCATTGCAAACCATGTTCTAGATTGGCATTTATCACATGCATTTTATACAAGACAATAACAATCATAATCATTAACAAGATACATATCCATAATATGTGTCACAAAACATGTGTTTAGAGTCCATCTACTCTGATACATATGACATGCCCATAGCATGTTACAAAAAACTCAAAACTGGGGGCACCACTCACCCCTACATACATACTAGGGGGAACCACACGCCCCACACCTAATCACTATCTGGCGGATCCCGAGCCAATGGCTCTGCTCCTGCAGCTCGTAGATCACGTATCCCCTGACCGGCCATCGCCATGCACCGCATGACCCCTCGCCATTCCGAGGGTAGACCAATACATGGATCTATGTACTGGTCGTCTAAGTCTTGCCACCCGCGCTTTGAAACACCAGTCAGAAACCTCTCACATCTATGGCGGATGTCCTCCAGGAGGTCGGCTGCATCCTCATTATGCGTTGCTCTCGCTCCACTGGGGCCTGCAGCTCCTGATGCTGCAGGTCGTCCCATATATCCGGCCGGTTTTACCGGAGCTATATCTGCATACCAAAAGTACATGAATCAGTACCCTATCTACTGTTCAATAACTTTAACATGCCTAAAAAAGAATAGTCACTTGTCACTTACCATCGGGCCCCCATACTCGACCAGGCAGAAGTGGCAGGTACGGATCCCCACAATAACTCATCCCACTATAGGGATAGTCGTCTATGTATAACGGCATCTGATCCCAATGGGCAAAGAACTCTGGTCTAAACACCCGTCCAACCGCCCCTCCTCCTCCTCTACACAGTATTCACCCCCACCGGTGCATCTTGGGCTCTCTCGGGCCCCCATCTGGGAGCTGTATACGAGGTCGTAAGGTCGGGATCTTCTCAAAAAATAAGGAGCACAATAAAATCCCATACGAACAATCGTGGTTCACTTGCCGCTTGCAAAGTGACAACTGTCGTTTTAATGACACCAGCATCATTTGGGCCCACCCATAGTAGGTCCCACTCAACACACTCTCTACAATCATCATCTGCCCCCCAGTGATGTGATGGAACACCTGGTTGCCCAGGATCCGCAGCACCGCTGCGGCCACTGCACGGGTCTCCAATCTCTCTAGGTCCCCGATTGGTATCTACGTCCCTTTGACTTGGAGACCCGGTCGACAATGCCGCTCTACAAACTCCATGATGTTCCGCCCCCACGGTAACACTGGCTACATATTTCCCACCATCCCAAGTGGCGGGAGACCAGTCAGGAAATACACATCCTGGACTGTCAGTTTGATCCTGTGCCCCTGCACTACAAAGACCTCATGCTATGGATCCCAATAACTGATAATCTGGGCCAACAAGGGCTCTCCAGCTCTCATCAAAGGGTTCTCCAAAAACTTTAGAACCCCAAACCTCGCCAACACACGACGGACACCCTGATCTGCCTGGATCTTTGCCCGTAATGTACCCAGGTCTCTCTCTCTCCAGTTAACCCGTATATCTGCCATATCTACACAAAAACATCATCTTTGTCAGCATACAGATAGGGAATACTGTAACCAAACACACAAACCCAACTCTCAGCCATAAAACAACACTAAAATCCCCTCATCTTCCAGGTCGCACTTTTCTTCCAAATCCTGGGATAGGTCGGACCTTTTTGTTCAAAGCCTGCTTCCCAGGTCGCAGATTTTGGCCCAAAAAGTGCGACCTGGCCAAAAATATGCAAGAGGGTTTGTTCCTGAGATTCTGGGCCCTAATCTGAACTTTCAAACCATCAAAATGAACGAGTAAGGTTAGGCCTCTTACCTGCAACTGACAGATCTCAATTCCAATGGTTGGTTTGTCCGCTATGCTCGCCGCAAGATTTAGGGCCTTCTCTCCTCTCTACCTTCACCATAGCAACACTAGAAAATGAGTGAATTTGGAGGGAAAAATGCCTTATTAAAAGAGAACCCTGGTTTTTCTTTCGCCTGTTGCGACCACACCGTAACTCAGTTTGACAAACCGTCCGCACCATTGGAAATCTCTCACCGAGCCCTCTAATGGGTCTCTGTTAGTTTTTTGTGATTTGATACTTCATGAGGACACATTTTGTCCAAGAAGGGTCACTTCACCTCCCCCCAAAATCGGATTTCCTCACTTACAACACTTGTACTTGGGGCACCACTTTGCCTCCATTCTTGTCTTTGTTCATGTCGATTTTCGTCACGAGATACCATCTTATACTCATGTTTCATGGTCCCCCATTCGAATTTTACTGTGTGGTAGCACCATCAAGTCACCCTTATTTAGAGCATCCAAGTTGAGTCATCATCACATTCATGGAGTCTATCCCGAGTCCCTTTGTACCCCGCTATAGTCCTCCATCCTTCATTGCTTGGTCTCTCTCTTGTGTCACACATTATGACTGTCAGTCCCACTGTCCCCTATCCCTCATGATACTGTGTCAGTTGCTGCCATGTCATTCATGTCCTTTATGCTCTAGCAAGGGAAGTCGTCCATTTGCTACTCAGTCCCATCCATTCCATCATCATCATTGGTATTAGTCTGTCAGTCGCTCTACTATTTTCTCTCGTGCCTTAGTTGAGGATCTCTCATTGCCTCACCTACGGCGGACCTCCTTCTATCGACATCAGCTCCTTCATTCCAGAGGACAAGTCTAGAGAGCGGTGTACCTTGGTTCCAGCTCCCACTCTTATTCGGTGCCTCAGATCAGGCAAAGGGATCTCTCATTTCCCTTTGACTTGATTGTTTCTCCACTTCAGCTCCTTTCAGCATGATCGAGATCCATATGCTTGATGATCCAGTGATGCAGCATCAGCTATTGGTGATGCCCGGGAGTGTGTGAGATGTCTCAGCCCTCATGAGGGGGTGGCCCTGCAGGTAGCCCCCCACATGCCCGGATGACCTCTTCATTGTAGCCTTTGATGCAGCTCCATATATTTGATGATGTCGGCCTTAGCCGCTTGCAGCGCCTCTTTGATTTGCATGCATCAGTTAGATTTTGTGAGCCCTTCCCCGCTTGTAGGGGGCATTTGGGTTGTACTTGTATCTCATGTACTCAGATATTATTGTATAAGTCCTGGCTGTTATCCCAGGCATAACATGTATATGGGATCCCTCATAGTATTTCTATCTGGCTCATGTTTATGCCGGCTGTACTTTATAGTTCGGTCCCTTGTTTACTGGACACACTATTCTTTTGTACTTTGTCTCGGCGGGCATAGGTATGCCTCCCCCGCCGCCTTTAGCACAGGTACCTTCTCATAAAAAGAGACTTGTTGCACCTGTAAGTCTCGTCTCCTCAGGGTCTAGTTCTTCAGCACATTAGTCTACCTCCCATTTCTCTCTCTGACTTCCCTTTTGATGTCTGGTGATTGAGTTCTTACAACGTAATTCGGTCATATGATTCGCTCCTAACACTCACACGCTAGGGGGAAATCTGTTACACCATTTTTTGGTAATCTAACCTACTATCATTAGATGGACCCAAGTACACCACGTAAGACCAATTTTACCCTAAGTAAAATTGCTTTCACTATGTAAAATAACTTAATAAAACACATTTATTAGGTTATTTATGGTCTAAACAGGAAACCCCAAAAGGAAATATTAAACAAACCTATATTTGTTTGATTTTCCTGGTCATGTTTAA
Organism: Pinus albicaulis; assembly: GCA_034641835.2. NCBI lineage: Eukaryota > Viridiplantae > Streptophyta > Pinopsida > Pinales > Pinaceae > Pinus > Pinus albicaulis. The sequence continues at coordinate 1,490,172,308 of CM076584.1, forward strand.
CCCAAAACAAAGAAATTAATTAGATAAATCTTTATTTATCTTATTATTTTCTAGGAATAATTATTTAAATCTTATTTAAGTAATATTCCTTGTTAAATATGACTAAATCACCCTTAAATAATTAAATAAATCATTATTTATTTGATTATCCTTCAACCACTTCCTTAAAATGATAAATAAATCATTTATTTATTTATTATTCACAAATAAAGGGATTTGACCCAAGTCAAATACCTTTTCCCTCCAACAAACATAATAAAATAGTCCATAAATGGTGGATCTAGATTTGGTTAATGTTATTTTAATCATGCACCAAGATCTAGAATGACCCAATATTTTGTTATAAATAGGAGGGTTTTTCCTATCATTCTTCACATTTTGTTGCCTATTAGATTACTCTGAATCTATACACTTGGTCACATTCTTCATTTGATGTGTGAGCTCCCTTTGAGTTCTATCTTTGTCTGGGTTTTCTACACCAACAAGAGAGAGAAATTCTAGATCTGAAGTGTTGAGGACTTCCAAGAACCCATCCCATTGAGGAGAATTGGATACACCTTCTTGTTTTCCTCCTAGGTTCCCTTAACACAAAATTTTCAAAAATATTGTTCATTTTGCTCCTGTTTGCTGATAAATTTGCAAAACCTTATTTTTTACTGCTTAATGTCTCTCTATGCATAGATTTGGTTTTTTGCAGCACTTGTCTTGATCAACTAACTGCAGATCTGAAGATATTGGCAGCCACATTTGATGTTAGGGCTATAAGTTATGCATAGCTAAAGTGGTCTTTTTTCGCACACTTCGACAAAAGATTCATACTAACAATGAGAACTGGTGTTTTGGTTAATTCTTGTTTAAATAGCTCAAATTATTTCTTTGCTTCTAAGGTCCATTTAACTCCTTCTACTTTTTTAAGCATATTGGTCATGTTTCTAAGGAGTTCAGCTATATTGGGTATGAACCTTCTCAAGAAATTAATCTTCCCAATGAAAGATTGTAGTTCCTTGATGTTTCTAGGATGGTCGATTTCCAATATACCATCAATTCTATTTGGGTCTATCTTTATCCCTTCTTCTGATATGATGTGTCCAAGTAGTTTTCCTTCTTGGAGACCAAACATTTTTTTCTTTGGATTTAAAGATAACCCATATTTTCTGCATTTCTCAAAGACTTTTCTCAAGTGTTCTAGGTGTTCTTCATCTGTTTTGGAAAAAACAGTGATATCATCAAGGTAAATAATGATGAAGAAGCCTAATTCTTCTGAGAATGAAATATCCATGGCTCTCTGAAATGTGGCACCAGCATTCATTAAACCAAAGGGAATTTTCACATACATGAAAGTACCCCAAGGTGTAGTAAAGGTTGTTTTGAGTTGATCATCAGGATGTACCAGAATTTGGTTGTAACCTGAGAAGCCATCTAGCAAAGAAATTCTTTTAGAACCAACTACCTTTTGTAAAATGTGATCCATCTTGGGTAAAGGGTAGTTGTCCCTTAATGAGGCTCTGTTTAAGTTCCTAAAATCAATACAAAGCCTTATTTCTCCTATATATTTCCTAACTGACACAATATTAGACACCCAATCTAAATATCTAATAGGGAATATAATTCCAGCATCATACATTTTCTTAATTTCTTTCTCAACCAGGGGTAATTGAACAGGGTTTATTCTGCGCAGTTTTTGTCTATAGGGCTTCTGGTTTTCTTTCAGGGGTATCTTATGCTAAATTATCTCTGTGTCATATGATTTTAAATCCTCATAACTCCATGAAAATACATCAAAAAATTCCTTAAAGAGCTCAATGTATTTCAATTTAATGTGAGTTGGCAAGGTTTTAGATAGTTTAATCATTTTTGGCTTTTGTTCATTGCCTATGTTACATTCTTCTACTTCAGTTTCAACAAGTTCTAGTTTTTGTTTTTTAGCGAAATCATTGAAATAAAACAACTCTTATAGTGGGAACAGACCTTTTGGCAAGCTTTGAGTGCTAGATTGCATCATTTCTAAGTCTTCTTTTTCTAAATTTTGCACTAAATTCTATGGTATGTTCGAGTTTATTAGATAACATATTTATCTCAGCAATCTCTGGAGACTTTTCTTCCTCATCAATTGGGTTTTCTTCAATAGGACAGTCATTTTCATAATCTGAATCTGAACTTGGTGGCTCAAACTCATTTCTAGACTGCAGGAAGTCTTCTATTTGTTTATCTCCATCAAAAACTTGCCAGTATTTTTCATTATCTAGGACAGCTAGTCTAAATTTGACTTGGGTGGTGCATTGTTTGGTTTCATAAGGTGTTAGAAAAGTTCTAGCAGCAAAGGCTAAACCATTGGCAAGGACATTTTGGTTTCTCGGGACAAAGCTAAGTTGGAATTCATCAAATGTTTTTAATAATTCCATGACATCATTTCTATAGGCTCTAAGTCTAGGGTGTTTGGCACTATATTCCCCATTCACTTGCCTAATAATCAACTCTGAATCCCCATGAAATTTTATCTTTTTTGCCCCTAATTTCTTCAATAAGTGTAGGCCGAAAAGAAGGGCTTCATACTCAGCTATGTTATTTGAACATTGAAAACTTAACCTATAGGAATGCCCTTCAGCATGATTTTTTTCAGTGTTGTGTATCCATATGCCTGCTCCGGCATTATTCTTAGTGCAAGACCCATCAAAATTCATACTCCAAAGAGGACTAGTTTTAGATTTACTAGTTTTACTACTATCCTCTTTATCTTCTGTGCTTTCATATTATTCTTGTAAGTTAGCACTATGTTGAATATGGTTTATTTCCTCATATTCTTCATTATGTTGAGGATTCTTCTCTTGACTCTCAAGGTTGAAAAACAATGGATGATTGTTTTGTAGCTCTAGACCTGTGATTTGTTTGCTGCAAATTCCTGATTTGGAAAATTGTTTTGATACTTTTGTCTTCTTTTCCTCATTTTCTGTGTCTGCCACTATGTTAGAGTAAGGAGTGGCCACTAGGTTAGTTAAGGTTTCCTGCTCATTTGATGTTTCATGATTGAAGAGAATAAATGATTCAAGGCCTGTGCACAGAATAAAGAGGAGAATTTTCCGGTCTTTCTTGGCTACTAACCATGTATTGAATGTAATATTCCGTACAAAGTATTATAGTTTGATTAAAGACAGGGATGGTTGCATATGTCATATCCATTTGCATTGTTCCTTGTAACTTAGCTACCCATGATCTTGATAACAACATACCATATTTGGGGGGTACATCAGCCACTACAATATCCATCACTAAACACTTGGCTGGAATTTGAGCTAAGTTCACACAAAGGTCTTTGATCAAGCCTAAACATTTCACTTTGCTGGAGTCAAAGGAATATAGATCTTCGTATGGTCTACTAATTTCAAGGCCTAGACTCTCCATTACTTTTTTGGGCATTAAGTTATGAGATGCCCCTGAATCATGCATAGCATTGTGTAAAATTTTGTCATGATTTTTCAAACTAACATAAAATGGAGGAACTGGCCCTTCTTGGTATCTTCCCTCAATCTTAGGACCAAATAAGAGCTCTGGTTGTTCATCATTGAGGTTTACAATGTCATTACTTTTTTCAATGTTGAAAGCTTTCAAAATTTGTGATCTATATACATCTTGGGTGACTAATTCAGTGAGGGGAATAGAGATTTTGATCTTGTCAATTTCTTGTTCCAAACCAAAAGGCAGCTGATTTTTTACAATGTTTGTTTCAGCCTTGTTAATCACTACTTTATCAGCAAAATCAGTTTGATGATTTTCTCTATTTACATTAGTCAAAATTGTTTTAATAGGAGCACCAGCTAAAGTACTAATGCTGCTAAGGTCTGCACTCCGTTTTTCATTAATTTGAATGCCTTTCTCTTTGTTTTGATCAGAATTTACAACCACTATTTTGTCTTTTTGTTTAATGTTTTTGGGTCTTCTCACGGGGCTGTTTTTTGTAGAATTGTCAGAGGTTTTATTCTTGGGAGCTTCCTGATTCTTTTTACTCCTAAGGTCATATTCTTTTGGAGTTTCTATGATGACATTTTCCAGCTCTTGATAATAATGTTCATACTCTATTATTTTATCATCATAGGGTGTGTATAGACCTTGTTTCCTACTATGAGGAACATCAAAAGTATCATTGTCTACTCCCAACATGTTTATGTCATCTTCCTCTATTTGTTCAATTGTTTCTTCAACCTCACTTACATAGTTTTGATGAAAAGGAGGTATAATCTCCTGATTACGGTCTCTTGGTCTGTTTTGAGGTTGGTTTCTCCTGAAAAACTGATTTTCATTTTGAGATTGATTTCTGTTTCAGGGAGCTAATTGGTTTTCTCTAGATTGTGCTCTCTCAAGTATGCTCATCGTTTTCATCATTTCCTCCATCATTCTTTTCATCTTAGGGTTAGAGGTGGAGGGTGAAAATTCCTCCCTAAATGATACTTTCTTTTCATTCCTCATCCTTGCTCTTTTCTCCATCAAGTTCACTTCCACAGCAAGAGCTCCCTTTTGCATGTGTTCTAAGGTCAAGGGGTCTCTTTCCCTAAGCTGATAGGCTATTTCAGGATCAAATCCTTCGGGAAACTTGTTCAAGGCTGAGCCTTGTGGAAGTTTCAATTCTGGGGGTAAGGCATTATACACACTATTGAATCTAGTGCAATAATTTTGAACACTTTCCCCAGTGTTTATTTTGAGGTTATTGTAATCTGAAAGTATTTGGAGAGGGGTTTTCTTAACTTCCCACTTGTTTAGGAATAACTGATGGAGGGCTTGGAGGTCATTAATACTATTAGGGGTTAAGCCTTTGAACCATTTTCTTGCTTCTCTCCCTAGAATTTGAGCAAACAATCTCAGTTTGACAGTTTCATCATCAATCTCATTCTTGTCAAAATAGTCATTCATCTTGTCCACGTGTTGTGAAGCAACAGTAGCACCAATGGCATCATATAATGGTATCTTGGACTGATAGTCATGTGGCAAATTGACTAGAGGTAAAGGAAGGACTAGGGGAGCATACCACGTTGCCATGATAGGAGGTTGTGGAAAAAATGGGGGGTTTACAGGTGGAGGATGTAAGAAGGGAGGTGGTTGGTGGGTGGTGTGGTTTGAACAATGGATGTATGGATAACAGAACTGGAAGGACCAGAATTAGATTTTTGAGTATATATAGGATGAGAGAAACCAAAATTATACAGAAAATGTAAATCAGGTGGGGTAGTTTCTCTGCTACCAGGATGTTCACTTCTATCTTGAGATGAAGGTGAAGGCTCCAAATCTATCTGATCTATATCATCAAGTGACCTAGTTCTAAATGCGTTTCTTAAGTCAACTTGTGAATCTTGTAGAGCTGTAAGGTTTTCAGGAACAGAATTAGCTCTATCGAGTGACCTAACAATATTTCAAGTTTTGGCATTAGGAGATTTCCTAAGGATTATTTCAGGATTATCAACTATCTCAGGAGGATTTGGGTCAGGATGGGCTCTAGTATGGATTCTTTTAGAAGCCACTATGCTATGTTTCATACCCAATAACAAGAAAATTTTAACCAGATATGACAATCTTCAGTAGGCTAACTGATCTTTAGCAAGAAAACTTTAATCCTCAAAGTTTTCTTAACTGAGTTTGTATGATGTTATGATAATAATGGGTTTCCCAGTGGAGTCTTTAGGTCTATTTAGGATTTTGGAGTCACCAGGTGGAAATTTCTAGCTTTAGAAGGTAAAATGTTTTATGGTCCACCACTATTAGTAAGTTTGAATACCAATCTGAAATATTTTAGGTTTTTTCTGAGTTTTTTAGTATTATAGGTTATGAGAGTGTCCTAAATCTGTTTCAACACTTAGCTACACTGATGAGACAAAGAGAGTTTACTCTTATGGCTTAGCTAGCTGATTCCTTCAAGGTTTGATAAGGATCTATGAGAATCCTAAGGGTTACTTAGTTTGTCACTGATTCAAATAAGTCCTATCATGATCACCATGTGCTTTGGTAGTGCTTGAAGAGAGCTACTTATACTGCACTGAATGCTGAGTGTTTTGTTTTAAGGATTTCACTCAGAATTCCCAGGTGGAGTTTCTTAGAAAACTAAGGAAAATCAGTAGGCCTATTGATGTTCAGTGGAGTCACCAGGTGAAGGATTTTTACTTGATTTCAGGGCTTGAAATTTGTTCACCATCAACAATCAAAACCACTTTAGGTAGACACTTGGTTCATTTAAAAAATGGGATTATCTAAGTTTTGAAGTTATCTTTTACTTCATAAAGTCCCCAGTATGGTCACCAGAAGATTTTAGGCCTCTGTAATTTAGTAGAGTGGCAAGACTAAATGCTGCAGAGACTACATCCAAAACCACTTTGGGATTCTAGGATCTAGCCCTCTTGAATCCAGAGAGGGATCTTTCTATAAGTGCAAAGATTGATTTATATTTTAAGGTTCTAGTATGATATTAGGCTAGTTATTAAGAACAAGGGGTTTTTTGTTTGTTTGGTTGGTCAGGTATGATCTTTAATTGGATGGAATATCACAAAATGAAATATTTACAAAAGGTGAAGATGAAAGTATATTGAGAAGTGTTCAGCAAATAGGATTAGCATGAAGCAACTTTAAACCATTGGGCAATGGAGTCACAAAAGGGTTTAATTGTACAACAATTTCAAGAGTGGTCCAAGGGGCAAGTCATCTATATCAAAATATCTTTTAGATTAAATGATGGAATGGAACATTAAAAGTGTTGAGAAAGTGGAAAAAGTCAACAATTTCAACAAGGATTTATCAAATTTCCATACAAGAAAATCCTTTTTAAGCAACTTTTTGAAACCAACCAAAGGACAGGGCTAACCATAAACTTATTTGGACAAGCTTGTATTAAAGCTAACTTATCAGACAACAATCTAGTAATCCACATGACTAATTTCATAAGGGATGAAAATAGATAAGAAAACAAAGTGCAACTTAAGATCAAGTCAGATGCATTAAAATCTAGGCCTGCTTTCAGCATACTCTTAGGGAAACCTTCAAACAACCTTTGGAGAAAGAACTAGAAGACAGGGAAAACCATAAAATTTTCTATTTTAACTCTACTTAGCATGTAATGAAAATATCATTCAAGAACTTCCTTTCAAGTTTTTCACATCAAGACATGGACTAACCAACATTCCTTGATAATGTTCAAACTTAACTTAAGTCATTCTTAAATACACAATTGGAGGAAAACATAAAGATAAAGCTTATTAGTGAGAGTAGGGTACTTTTAATAGTAAATCCTAGCTCTATGCTTGCTGCTCTTTATCAGAGAAAAGTGAACAAAATGGCATACATGAAAGGAAAACAATAACAGTAAGAGGTACTTCACCAATGATATAGACCAGGATCCCAAAAATCAGCTTGTATATTGATTGTCAATCCAGTTACAAACTACAAGTCCACTGTTTCATCACAGCAACAACTTCTCTTCTCAGCCTAACTTATTCAATAGCTTAACAGAGCTTCAAAGCTTCAAAATTTATTTCCATTCAACAATGATTCAATACAACAACTATTAAATCAGAAATCCAATAACAAACCCTTTACAATGTGCTCCTCAAGGATATTTTATAAGAAGATGAGGAGGTGGGATGAAAGAAAAGATCTCTTGGTTCAATTAATACAATTTAATGCCTCTCTACCTTTGAGAAACTCAAAAGAGAATATTTCTGATATTTCCTCTGTATTAATGGGTTTTCATTAAGTGTTTAAGCTACTCGGCAGATTTTTTTGACTTTAAAACTCTTTTAGGCAAGCTGGCAATAACTTTGGCTATCTTCCAACAAAATATCACTGACTAGGCAATAACTATGCCTTATTTTGATTTATGAAAGCTTCAGGTGGTACTTTGGTAGCTGAAAAGGATAAATAGCCTCTGGTGTGGCAGTGAAGGCCTTTTGGACTGATATATATCTTTGTTTTTCCTTAAAACACTCTAAATTTGTTTTGGGTCTATGTTTAGGCTTAATTAGCCTTTATCTTTATCTTCAGGTCTTTGTTCTTTAACACTGTCTTTATCTGTGGATTAGGCCTTTGATTCCTAAGTTTTTTCCTTAATCCCTTTAAACTATGATTTAAAATCTTTAATTCTTCACTTATGCACTGATCTTCACCTTTGACACTGATACTCTTTATTTAATTGATGTTCACTATATTTTCTATTTTGCAGACACGGAGAAGGTTTACACAGGTGGAGGTGTTTGTTTTAATGAAAAACTCCTTGGGCCCCTTCCTGTACTGAAGGTTAGGAATCGTCATTCCTAGCCTTCGTGTTATTTTTAAAACTGTGGGAAAACCCCATATAACCTGCACAAAACAAAGAAAAATTACATAAATCCTGCGAAAATGGGTTTAAAACTTCTTTGGAGTTTTTGGGCATGACAGTGAACATGGACCGTTAGATTAGAATAATCAATGGTTGAGATTAATCGGTGAAACATTTTGGGAGCGAGTTGGGTGAAAAGTGAAATGGGGGTGAGATTAAAACAGGACCGTCTGATCTCGGACATCGACGGACAAGATTAAAAGATGAAAAGCAACGTTGATGAGGGCAGTGGTTTCGGAAAACCATTAATGGTTTTCGCACGGGCTCTGGGGGTAGGTGGTATGCCAAAAAAAATGTGATTCCATACATTATTTGACATGTGGAAAAATGGAAACTGCCTATTTCACGCGGAACTTGTGCACTGCGGGGAGGTCCAAAAAATTACACGATATGGGTTTTCACCCTTTGGATTATCGTCGCGAGATCTGACGGTGCGGATAAAACACGATGGATGGAAAGCTGCACGGAGGATGTATGGTGGGGCATAGGGCTCGATGGAGTGTGATGGGACCGAGACTGTTGATCTGAGCGAAGAAGCATAGATCAACAACTATCATTGAGTGCGAAAACTCAAAAGTCCCAAGGGCAAATGGAGTGGGCAAGCAATGACGTAACGTTTCTGTCGCATGGTGGGAGGCTGAATGGTTCACCGGGTTAAGTCCTGACAATAGGATCTCTCAAATGAACAGTCAAGATTTAAAGGGAAGATCAGATAAATGGATGGAGAAAAAGGTGAGGCTGGGTGAATGGGAGGAAAGTTACCATAATTGTTTAAAACACATCGTCGGGGTAATGCAAAAAACAAAAGAAAGAAGGGTTCGGAAAGGTTTTTTAATCCCTTTAGCACTTGATTGCGGGGCTTTAGGACACATGAGGAAAGGTGCTAAGGAAATAAGCCCTTGGGGGCTTAAGAATATCATAGCGTCTTTAGACTGGTTTTAAGGCCAAAAACAGGGTTTTAAAGTTTAAAAAGGGGTTCCGATAGGTGAAATAAGAGTTTTTAAACCAAATGAAAGGAGAACATAAGGTTTTAAAAGGTATTTGGAATGATTTAGAGGTTAAATGAAGGTTAATGGAGGGATTTTATGAAGGGTTTATGGAGGAAATAAGGGTTAAAATGGAATTTGATAAGAGTGAAATGGAGAAGTGTAATGAGGGAAAATGGAGCTTCTTAAACAGTTTTCTCTTGGTAAAACAACAGGTTCTTTAGGATTAATAGGGAAACAGTAGTGAAGATTAACTCAAAGGGTAAAGATCTTCATAAGACTTTAAGAACTAACAATTTGAACATGAAATGTTTCTTAAAGGCTAAAAGAGATTTAGCCACCATTTGATATGACAATTTTTTATAGGTGGCTAACACGATCCACTAGTGAAGAATATTTCATAGGAATTTCATGCTAAGGAGTAGGCGTTCAATGAACTATAAGAGGCATTGCCTACATTTATACATTGTAATATACCAAATAGGGACTGCAACAATTTATAAACATTTATGCATAGAAATAATGTAGATCATCTATGTAAGAGTAGGAGGCCAATATGGAGGCTCTTTATTTACATTTACATCAGCTAAATAGATTCATAAGAAATCCCATGCTATGTACAATGGGAAACGGAAGACTTTTATAGAAGAAAATCCTCAAAAAAAGGTGCTGCAACCATGTATTAAAACTAAAAGAGCTTGACAGCGTTATTTTATTGGATGCAACTGTTGTATATTACACTTCATATCTAGAGAATATTTTTGTATGAAAAGTTAGATCTATATCAGATCTGTACACTATATAGGCTCTTCTTCAAATCCCCCTTGGGGTTTTTAGCAAAACATGAAGTACAAAGAGCAGATCTAAGATCTAATGCAGCAGATCTGCAGAAATATTTAGAAATAAATGAACATTCAAATATGATCTGATATATGAAATATAATTATCCCCTCCAATTGGATCTCAAATGTGAAGGGAAAATCCCCAACACATGAAAACCACTCCTCCAAAAGGTGTGCCAAAAGACCCTGCAACAGTACCCACAGAACTAATGCAGTTTTGGAAGCAAGACTGTTTTGTAGGCTTTAGAACATGTTTGGCCTAATGCCGAGATCTAAAAATGTAGCTCCAATGATCCAAAACTCTTTTTCCAACGGGATAGAAGACTTTCCCACTGAAAAGGAGCACTATAATGGCCTAGATCTGAGTAGATCTAGCCTCCACTTGTTGCAACTTTCAAATACAACCAAACCCTCAATAGGATATGTGTTGTAGTTGGAAGAAGAAGCTTTGAATTTAGCTAGATAGTGGAAAAGAAATGCAATACTCTCCCAAGAGCTACTCAATGAGAAGAGGTGGGATTCCCGATCAGGAACACCCAATGCTAAACATCATTTGCAATCTAGGCTAAACAGCCAAAGAAAGCTTGTATGTCTAAATAGACAATACTTCAAAAATCTAATATCATTCAACAATATTTTCATGCTGCCATCCCCTTCCTTTTATAATTTAAGAGCTTGCAAACCCTAAACCACCTTCAATAAGATAGCTCCTTTCACATGAGCCACCTCCAACTAAAAATGCGTTGTGCCTCATTGATGACGACTCCTCCAAGACAACGTTGTTGATTTGGTCATGGTTGACCCAGTCAAAAGATTCAGCCCCTTTCAAACCTAAGGGTGCTTATTTAAATAGCCTAGATTTAACCTTCTTCATGTGGCATTGATTTATTTACTATTTAGGAGTTTTATTGATCCTCCTTTACACATTTATTCATCAAACAGAAAAATAAAACAAAATTGAATATTCCCATTAGCTCGGGACTAATTGGGAATATTACAGTCCTCCCCTCCAAAATGTTGCTTGTCCTCAAGAAACTGATAAGGTGAGGGTTGCAACTCTTCTCCTCCTTCATTGGTGACACCATCATCATGTGTTAAGCTTCCTCCATAAGCTAAGTGTTCACCATTCCAACCCTCCATGAATCATTCCTCCGAAGTTCTTATGAGATGTAAATATTTCATCCCACAAGGATTCAATAACTCAAATGAAACAAACATGGTTGAACCAATGCTCTCCCTGAAACATGTAGCATAAGACACATAGAGAGTCTCCATCCCATGTGGTACATACATGCCTCCCATCCTCCCTCCATACATTCCCATAAAGGTAAAAGTATATCATCAATGTATGGGAGAAAAACTACATACATACAAATAGAAATTTGAGCATGTGGAGGTGGGTCATAGTCCCAGATATGGAACCAGTGCAGTGCATCTCCTGCCTGCATCAGATCAATATATGGTAAGTGGTTTCCCCACCAACTAGTTGCTGCACATGTTATCTCACCATGGCTGAAAGTGTGAGATATATTTGGGGCCTTAAGCACCCATCATGATAAAATATCTCCCTTTTTCCACCAAGGGAATGGCCAAATTTAGAATTTTTTGTGGCCCATTGTTGGCCATGAGATTTACAAGATGTATTACTCCTCCTTGGGGCCATGGCCTGCATAAACATGGTGAAAGAATATATAAAATCAGAAAATAAAGCATGATTTACATGATCAGATTCTTCACCAAAAATACTCCTCATACAAACGGAGTGGTGCATGGATCTATCTCCTCTCTCAAAAGAAGGAAGAGATGGCTGAAATAGCTTCTTCATAGAGTCATGTTGTTGCCCCAACTCCACATAGTTCATGCATTCTTGAAAATTCTGATATATTTCTTCTTTCACGCCTTCCCAATCAAAGCTTCTCATGATGATGTTGTAGATATTCATGGAATACATGTGGCTGAAATAGAACTCTTTGTAAGCCCTTTGTAGCAACTTCTCCTTGATCTTGGAAGCTCTAGACAAGAAGATCCTACCATGATGATAGATAACTCCTTCATGGGATAGATAGCACTCTTCATGAAGCTAGTCATCAAGTATCATACACGTGTGAAGATCCTTGGAATAATCCACCAACAATTGGGATTTCCAATATAGATCTATACTCCCCAACAATGATAGCATTGGTAGTGTATCAATAGAAATGTCTGTCATGTTGTTTCTCTCCTCCTTGACATCTCCCATGCCAAAGGTGTATGTTGGGAGGCAATTCATTCCATTCTTCTCCTCCCACAGTGCAGAACCAAAAATGAGAGTGGGTGATGATGATAAGGGAAGAAGATTTCCCTCCTTCTTGAGCTTACCCAAGACTCCCAGCATTGCAGCTTTGTCTTCTAGTACTCCAATCCCTCTTGGGTCTAAGCTTGGAGCATCATGTTGTGAGGTCTTACCCACAAAATATGAATCAAGTGGCCTCCTAGGTGGTTTGCCACTAGATAAGAGTGTGCCATGAGGAAATATCATGAACATGATAGATGGGATTGTAAAGTCCTTGCTTCCACTACACAAATCGATCTTTTATTTCTGTGCGGAAGTAGTATGTGAGTGGTATGTATGCATGCCTTCGATAATTTAAGATTCACCACTCTTCTTGTCCACCCATTCCATTTTTAAAGCCTCCCAATCAGTGGTGACTTTCCCCAATGTAATCAACCATTTAACACCCAAAATCACATTGGTGTCTGGTATGTCAACCACAAAGAAGCGATCAACCAATATGTAATTTCCCATGGTGACTGAAAGTGATGGGATATAATGCATGCATTGCATTGTTCTATCTCCTAGGACCAAAAAAGAGAATCCCTCAAAAGTATCAATGGGTATTTTCATCCTTTGTACAAGACGAGAATCAATGAAGTTGTGGGTGGCCCCACTATCAATCAATATAGAAACCCTATGATTCAAGACTGAACCTTGAACTCTTAAGGTCAAGTACTTAGGTAATCCCCTCAAAGATGCAAGAATCCCTCCAATAGGATAAAATACTCCATTCCCATCTCCTGATGGTGTTGGATCTCCTCCATCAGTGTCAGCACTGTGAACCCTTCTTGTTTCATCTTCTTGTTTCTCCTCGATATCTGAGAATACCTCTATGTAATATGCTTTTCCAGAAGAAAATCTATGCCTCTGTGCCCATGATTCTTGGAAAGTGAAGCATAGCTTCTTCTTCCTTAGATCTCTCCGGACTTCATCATCAAGAGGCTTATTGTATGAGCTCTCCTCTGAAGGAGCAACTATTTTTTCCTTCCCTTTTGAAGGAAAAGAGGGCTTGTGCTGAAATTTTGCCTTTGCTTTTGGCAAGGCATATTGAAGGTCTCTAGCCCTTTCAATAGAATCATTCAAAGTAGTGGGCTTAGTAGAATTTACCAACCCATGAAGAGGTTCATATAGACCATCAATGAACATGTACACCCTTCTTGCTGCAGACAAATCAGGAACTATAACAGATAATCTCAAAAATTCATAAATATAAGACTCTGTATTGCCTGATTGTTTCAACTTTGAAAGGCTCATGAATGGTGCTTTTGGATCTCTTCTGTCAAACCTTTCCACCAGCCTTCTAGTGAAATCTAAATAAGAAGTCACATTGGCATGACCCAATGTAGGCAACCCATGGAACCACCAGTTGTGTGCTTCACCTTCAAAGTGCAGCACTGCAATCTTGATAGCCTCCATCTCAGGGAAGTTGTTCAACTGAAAGTAGATGTTAAGTTTTTCTACCTATGCTTTAGAAAAACACTTGGATGACCCATCAAATTTGGGTAAAAATAATATGCCCATAGAGTGATGTCGATCATGATTCTGAGTGAATCCACCATCTCTATGTTGATGACTTGGTCTTCTTTTGTCCTTGAGGTGACAAAACTATTGAAAACTCAAGTGATATTTGAATCTCTGATTTTGAGATTCATATTATTAAAAATAGTTTGCAAGGGATGCTCGCTCTTGAAACCCCTCATTTCCCACAGCCAAAAAGGTAGGCACGGTAGAGCATTGGGAAACTTGTGGTTGATGCATTGGTTGATCATTCCAGTGGTGAGACATGCCAGAGCTTTCTCCAAGATGAAATATCTTAGGAAAATCTTTGATTTTTTCCATTCTCATCTCTTTTATCTCTATAGCAAGATCTTGCATGGCTCTCAAAAGTATCTTAGGAAAATCCTTTGGTTATTCATCACTTCTAGATTCAGGGGCTTTACCCTTGTCTTTATCATAATTTGTGTAATAAAATTTTTTCTGTCTTCTTTTTAGATACCTCTTCTCTCTATCAGTAAGAGGATCTTCTTCTTCTGAAGAAATATTGACTTCTTAGAAAGCAAAGCACAACCTGTGCCAAGATGATTGCTCTGATAGCACTGTAATATCCCAAATAGGGACTACAACAATTTATAAATAGTTATGCAGAGAAATAATGCAGATGATCTATGTAAGAGCAGGAGACCAATATGAAGGCTCTTTATTTAAATTTACATTAGTTAAATAGATGCATAATAAAGCCCATGAGATGTACAATATGAAATAGAAGACCTTTATAGAATAAAATACTCAAAAAGAGGTGCTGCAACCATGTATTAAAACTAAAAATAGCTTTACAACGTTATTTTATTGGCTACAACTACTGTAGATTACACTTCCGATCTAGAGTAGATCTGTGTATGAAAATTTAGATCTATATCAGATCTATACAATAGATAGGATCTTCTTCAAATCCCCCTTGGGTTTTTTAGCAAAACATGAAGTACAAGGAGCAAATCTGAGATCTAATGCTGCAGATCTGCAAAAATATTCAAAAATACATGAACATTCATATATGATCTGATATATGCAATATAATGATCCCACCCAATTGGATCTCAAATGTGAAGGGCATATCTCCAACACATGAAAACCACTCCTCCAAAAAGTGTGCCAAAAGACCCTACAACAGTACCCACACAAATAACGTAGTTCTAGAAGAAATATTGTGTTGTAGGATTTATAACATGTTTGGCCTGATGCCAAGATCTAAAAATGTAGGTCCAATGATCCAATACTCTCTTTCCAATGGGATAGAAGACTTTCCCACTAAAATGGAGCACTATATTGGCCTAGATCTGAGTAGATCTAGCCTCCACTTGCTGCAGCTTTCAAAGACAACCAAACCCTCAACAGGATCTACATTGTAGCTAGAAGAAGAAGCTTGGCCTTCAGCTAGATAGTGGATAAGAAATGCAATACTCTCACAAGAGCTACTCAATGGGAAGAGGTGGGATTCCCGATTAGGAACACCCAATGCTAAACAACATTTGCAATGTAGGCTAAATAGCCAATGAAAGCTTGTATGTCTAAACAAACAATACTTCAAAATTTTGATATCATTCAACAACCTTTTCATGTTTCCATCCCCTTCATTTTATAAGTTGAGAGCTTTCAAACCCTAAACCACCTTCAATAAGATAGCTCCTTTCACATGAGCCACCTCGAACTAAAACTGCATCGTGCCTCATTGATGGCCACTCCTCCAAGACAACGTTGTTGATTTCGTCATGGTTGACCCTGTCAAACGATTCAGCCCCTTTCACACCTAAGGGTGCTTATTTAAATAACCCATATTTAGCCTTGTTCATGTAGCATTGATTTATTTATTGTTTAGGAGTTTTATTGATCCTCCTTTACACATTTATTCATCAAACAGGAAAATAAAACAAAATTGAATATTTCCATTAGCTTGGGACTAATTCGGAATATTACATACATGCTCAGTGAATGGCACGATTACACACCATCCAGGTATTGCGCAATGAATTTGAGAAGATGCGAAGAAAGAAGCATATCGTGACCACCCACATGAAGCCGTGGGCAGATGAAGATATGAAGCTATCGTAGGATTTGGATGTTGTAGTCAAAAATCTGAATCAAACCTTCCACAGTATCAGTCTCACAGTAGAGGGGGTCACCTCTCATAATTTTGTCGATAGAGTGCAGAGTGTAGGCATCCTTGCACCCTTCATTGCTTCCATCGAAGACTTGAAAATCAGGATGAAGACCCCAGTACATCTGTGACTCGGTACGAGTCACAAGATTATGTTGGGGGCCTGTTGGAGCGGGGTCCCTTAGGACCACATTTTGGTGAAAATAATAGTATTTTTGTAATTTTGATTCATGTGCACTAAGAAATGCATAGGTCAAGGGGCTTTGGGGTGGTTCAAATCCCCTTCATAAGTGGTAATGGGATAAAGGGTAAAACTAGGAGTCACAAACCATAGTTTGTGGAACTTAGGATGAGCACGGGATAAGATATAAATAGGAGTCTAGATTGAGTCAGATAAGACAATTTTTTGATGAAGTTTGATGTTATTTTGATGAATGATAGATCTATGAGTTAATTTTGTGGTTTCTGTCTGGGTGTAGAAGGCTCTTGTTGGCTGTGTACATAGAGACCTTAGTTCGGCTGTGTGCAGACCCCGCTGGCTATGTGGGCTGGTGAATTTGAAGAATAAAGGATTTTTTTAATGTCAATGAATAAATAATTATTTGTGATAATTTTGAGTACTAAATACATCTGTGATATATTTCTGAGATTTGTTTACTTACGATTAATGTTATCTATGGTTGGATCAGTTGCGTACATGTTTTATTGCTTAATATGAATGTTAGATGCATAGATCTATTAATGTAAGACCTAAATAGCACTTTATTAATAATGATAAGGGATTGTGAAGCCATTACCAGTGCACGTGTAGCGTATCCTACGTAACTTGACCTAGATTTGTTTCTGGTTAGGGTTTTTGGTGCGAAGGATAGTCTGCTAGTATTATAGATCTTAAGACACCAACATCAATTAATTCTCTCTCAGGGTGTGGAAACCTGGTTCCAACACCCCCCCATATTTCTTCAGGTGAGACTTTGACCTATGCAAGTAGGTCACTACCGAAAGGGCCAGTAGTAAGAGGATTTTTTTGGTTAAGCTTAACTCTAAACCTCAGCCAGGACCCCTCAACCCAACACTACCTAAAGCATCGTCATGAGATATATGGTTCACATGTGCATTGACAACAGGAGGGGATGAATTACTATTAGATGGAATATATATTGATTTTGATGCCAAGGTATATGACGAAGAAAGTGCGACCGAATCAGAATAGGGAACTTCAGAAGAGTTCCCATATGACGATCTCATGGATGAAGGCATGTAGACAATAGGAGATATCATTTCCACCATATCAACATCGAGAGTAGGGATCACAATGTGTGGTGAAGGTACCTCCTATTCTGGCACAAAAATGGTATCAGAAGTTATAGGTATAGAAGAGGTCAATTCAATACGATCAACCTCTATTTCATGAAGATCCTGACAGGCATGGCAAAAATATTCAAGACAAGGACTATGGTGAGAATAGTGGCCAAAATTATCACAGTAAGCACAAGAGTGATTCATGCATAATGAGATGTTTTTCTTGGTTGACTTAGGTAAGGTAACATCTACATCTAGGATGTTAGAGTCAGGAAAATTTTTAGTGACCACATATTTAAGATGAGGGAGTTCAGGATAATTATTAGTGGCATGCCTTACAACATCACGCAAAGTGTACAAAGGTGTCTTCTTTGGAGGAGTTGGATTTGTTTGGGTTTTATTGTCTTTAGTTACCTTTTTGTGGGCTTCAACCCCCTCTCCACATGCTTTCACAATAGGTGTATATTCCACGAAGGATGGGAAAGCTACAACAGGTTGTACTAGGGTCAAATATGTGTAAGGTTTAATTTTATCAGGGAAAGTGTTTGCGTGGGGATCAATGTACCACACTGGGATCCCCAGAGTAATGTTTGGTAAGCTCAACATAGCGATGGAAGGGATAAAAAAATTCCTAGTAAGGGGAATAAGAAAGGTATTTTACCAAAAGGATAATGGCCTCGAGGAACTTCTCCTAGATGATTAAGGCATGGACGAACTATTCTTGGTTGGAATGGACTAGGAGAGACACCAACAAAAGGAATTGATCCTTGAGGAACAATACCTATATGTTGGGTTTAGTTGGGAATAATAGGCCGTGGAGGTGCTGGTTGTTAATGGGCATACTGTACCACTTTTGAGGAGCCCTAGATTCTTGTAGCATGCAAAAACTAGATGATTTAGGCTCATAAGGGGTAGGTGGTAGATCATAGTAGGAACTAAGAATAACATAGTCTTTATAGACTCTAGGTGAAACATTGGTGAGGGATGAGACAATCATATTTTATGTCACTGATGAGACATTGGACCAAGGAGAATTTTATGCTTTAGGATCATAGTATGTCAGTTTATCGATGGTGAAAATATTTACTTTATGGGGAGAGCACATCTTACAAAAAACCACAGATGCTACAGTTGACATGGCATAGGTGTAACTACGACCCAGAAGGATGTTGTAATCTAATGGGGAATCTATGACTTCATTATCAATCGAGACAATATTATCAGTAATAGTGATAAGACAACTGTGAATTAATCCAAGGCATTGATATGGATGGTCGTCCCATGTAGGGAGAGTGACGGTGGATGGGGAGAGGTTAGGTGAAGAAATATTTTTCCAAACACTACCATCCATCACACAGGTGGAGGAACCTTCGTCGATGATACCTCATTGAAAAGTGTTGTTTCTTATTGAGATTGGTATTTGAAAAGAAACAAATGAAAAAATTGGGGGATGTCATGATTGATCAATTTCACAGATGATCATAAGATCATCTAAAGGACCCACAGTTCCAAAAGTTGTGAGTATATATTTACATTCTTATGGGAACCAATGAAGTAATTCCAATGTTGACATGGTAGTATGGATTGTGCCAAGTCATCTACTATGCTATAAGTATGGGTGGCTTTAGCTAAAGTAGCATTTCGATGTAATGGAACTTTGGGGATCTTGGTAATAACCTATTCCTTATGTTGAGGGGCCCATAAGGTACCATTTTATGGTGGAATAGGATCAATGGAAACTTGTGGCTAGGACTGAGTCACAGACTTAGAAAGTGGCTTGAGATTCTGGTGTGATCGAGTCTAAAGTTTTACTTGATTTTTGTTAACCTCATCATAATTCATCATAATAATCTGATAATCATGGTGACCAGATTATGGAGGTTGGGGAGATTCTTTACCATGTGTACTTTGGGAAGCTATGTATCCTTTGTAAGTAAATTGGTTAGTATGCACAGTCAGTTGAGATGAATCAGGGGTCGAAGGAAGCGAATCCATAGGTTGTTTTATTCTAAAGGTATTTTCTTAGGCTTCCCATACTTGAGCATCTGAGGTAAAAAGGGAAAAATCATGATTATAATGGCCATATAAGTTGTAGCATGCACAAGGATTATTCATACAAAGTGCCTTGTTCTACTTGGGTTGTCCGTCTTGTTGTAGGGTTGTGGGATTAGGCTGATTTCCCTAGGGTGTATTAGGTGGAGGAACCTAGTTACCCTAATTACCTTGGGATTTCTAATTCATGTTACCCTTCCCCTTGTTCTTCTTCTCTCTTTTGGGGGGATTGGTCACGCTCTGTTGAGCATACACTTGACCTTGAGGAGGAGATGGTTGTTTTGTATGAGGCTGAGGAGGCATGGGCAGTTGAGGTGTCAGTGATGGAGGGGCTAGAGCACTAGGTAGTGCATAAGTAACATATGGATTAGGGTAATATTTAGATAAACAGGTTTAGAAACAGCTGGCCCTTGCTTTCTAATGTGGTTAGGGATATGTATACGACATGCTTTGACCTAGATAAGAGTTTCTTGGTAGAGGCACATAATTTTAAGAGGTACTGGTGCCCCCTAGGGTTGAACATAACTCGTCATAGGTAGAGAATATGATTTCAGGTGAGGGTGTGAAATAGATCCAACGATACTGTTGGCAACAAGAGATTCCCCTGTTGCATTAGCAGCACTAGGTCAAGGAAGATCAGGCAAGTAATATTTTAAAGTTAATTGAAGTGCCTCTTCCTCTATCCAAGGGAAGTGTGACATGAAATATTTACCTATGGGGGCCAAAATAAATCTAATAAATCAATCAATATACAGACAGTCTTCAAATTCAGGGGCCTTACACATGCTCCTCCTTTTGCGCCATTCTTTGACATGGTTAGATAGGAATGTGTCAAAAGTTTGATGAAATTAAGTGAATATTTTCACACTTGTTTCATAACAGAGAGGTAACTAGAAATATGATAGAAAATATTTGGCAAGAGTCACAAAAATTAAATGAGTGGCACAAGGTTGGTCGGCATACCACTTGGCAGCAATTCCAGTAAGCGTGTGCAATAATAAATGAAGATAGATGGAGTCTTTAGTGATGGAATTAGAGGAACACCACATGTGAAATGAGAGAACATTATTAGTGGTATATTCTTTAGGATTTCCTTCAAACTTAGGTATGTCTAAAGGAATTTTTGTAGGCATAATTGGCCAATTTGGGTTATTGAGGAGAGGGTATTTGATTAACTGATTGAAATTAGGGAGATTCAAACCAACCATCAAGGGTAGAAATGGATTTGGAGTGACCACATCAATTGAGTTTCCCCTGGTGTTATTACCTGTGTTAGGTCCTGAGTTACCACATTGGTTGACCGCATTTTCATTGGCGCCTGACATGGTGATGATATGAGGTTCAGAAGACATGGAATAAAAGGAAGAACTGGATGAATCAGTAGAATCATAGTCAGAAGGACTTGATGGAGGAGTGGGATGATTAAATCTAACTCAATGGGGAGAATTAATACGTCCTAATGGGAACTGAGGGTGAAGTCCTTGAATTCACTACAGAAAACACCTAGGGGCACAATTATTTCAAGACAAAAATGAAACTAAAGTACTAAACTATGATAGGAAAAAGAAGTAATAAATAGCAAGAAAATATCTAGTGCAGTGGTGCCAAGAGTAAACAAAATTTATAATTATGATACTATAATACAAGAAAACACATCCTATCAAATAAAATGACCTCTATCATATAGGTGATATAAATCCTCAAACAATATTAAATCTACTATTTTAGATGGCCTTCAAAAGAACTTATTACTTGACAAAATATCATCCCTGAAAGCACAGTTGTCTCGAGAAATTTAGGGCTGATAACCAACTACTTCCCACATCCAGTCCTATAAGGTGTTTTCCTAAGATTTGTTACTACAATTACCTTCATCCCATGGGGGTGGTTGAGTCTTGAGCTTCTTGGTGATCATTAAATGCACAAAATTCCCTACCACAGGTTGGGTATCCCTGAGTTGAACGTTTTTCATGATGACCTAGCCTAACCTCCTCTAAATTAGGTTTTTGATGCACTCCATCTTTGCACTGTGGCATGGTGAAGGAATTTAAGCTTTTATTGACGGGAAGAAATGTCTGGCCGAGAGTAAGGGATATCCCCGGTAGAAAGTCCTGATTAGCCTCTAAACCATTTGTGATAGGGATCCCGTTCGGGGTGTGGGTCTGACTACTACTGGATATTCCTTTTCTCAGACACAAACGAGCTCTGCAGACCTATGAACACATGATTATTTGGATGATACAATACAAATGGTTGAGCAGTCTCAATGACCATAAAACACTACAAATAGCAAGATGAGTTAAAGCATGTAGTCAAAGGAAATGTTATTAGTAGCACATCATTAGGGTCATGCTTGTAAAAGTTGTTCAAACAACAAAAGAAACAATTCTTTATGGCCAGATCACCCTTCACTTCCTTAAGCGGTCTCAAAGATGAGATAAATGTTAGTAACGAAGTTTCTAACATATCCTAATTAAACATCCTAACATCATTAACACATTTAGTGAGCTGAAATGTATAAATGATATCAGCAAAAAATGCAGATTAATTAATCATAAAGATATCAGATACATAAGACAAAAAATTTCATAGTGTTAACACATTAGTCCTCATCGAATCCAAGAGTGGAATCAAAACATGTGTTTGTATTCATTCTCAGAGAGGTTTATTCAATGCTATACAATTCTCTTTTCTCCTTTGGAGTCCCAAAAAAAATAACCTTTACATTTCCCCAGAGGGAGTACTTATAGAAAAAAATTGACCCTTGGGTGTCCCTAACTTTTCGCCTTCCTGACCATTGACATACTCTGTGACCCGAAGGGAATTTGTGACTTGCGACCTCAGATTTGACTGTGACCTATGACCTTCTTGTCTGTTGCGACCTGCGACCTCTTCTGTTTGCTACAATATGCAACTTGGTCATGGAATCAATTGGGTGATTGTGAGATCAGGGACATCTACCTATTGTTGTTCCTTGAGGTATTTTCGCCATGCTCGATAATCTATAACAACTGGGGAGACCTAAGGAGTATCTTCTCTCAATATGTGAAGGCACTTGAGAGCATTTGGGATTAAAATGTCTCTCTTGATAGTGATCTGGTTCGAATGGGAGGCCAATTTGGTATAGATCCAGACCGGTGTCACGATGAATTGAACTAGATTTTCTTGTGATTCCAGAAGGTCTTGGGAGGCATCCGCTTGCCTTATGGGTTGTAGAAATTCTTGAATGTCTTCGATGACTTCCTCCCACATTTTCTCTTCGCCTAGTCCACCCAGAGAAGGAATGTGGTGTACTTCGGCCATTGAGTCAATGCCACTAATAAAATGTTCATATGTGGACATTACTTTCTCCAAATCCTTAACAAGTTTCTATTTGGATTGTACCTTTATCCGGATTTGAACTTTGTCATTTTGGGTGCCAATCCAATATTTTCTAGGCAAGGTGTCCGGAGCCTGTGGATACATGTTCAACCATTCTAGTATTCTGTCCAAGGTATTAGAGGCTTCCTTTAGCTGTGTGTTCCTCCTCTTGGTTTCTACCTGTGCTTTCAGTAGTGGCGCGAAGGTCTGTTTTATTGTAAACAGTTCTTCATATAATTGCTTCATGGTGGCTTCCAAAGTGACTAGCTCTCTTTGAATAGTGAGTGGCACTTTATTAGTAGGGGAATTCTTAACCTGAAGCTGTTGGATTTCTTCTTCTAGTGCCTTATTTTCTTGTTCCAACTTAGCTGTCTTTTTTTCGAAGGCCTGTATTCTATTCTGCAAGGACATAATTTCTCTACTTATTCTACTTGTGGTCTCCTCTGTGGCTACTACAAAAGTGGTGCCAGCTGATGTAATCATAACTGGATTGGTCCTGGTATCCAAGACTATATATTTTTCTGTTGTGGCCATGAGAGGTGCAACAGGGTTCTGTGCTAAGAATATTCTCTTCTCCTTCCTGATCTTGTGTGTGAACTAATCATAGGTTAGTCTTGTCAAATCGAACACTTCCTCATCCTGATCCTCGGAGGCACCCAGTTCCGAGAGAGAAAAATGCATGCTGGTTGGAGGAGTTGTCTGGGGCACCTTGATGTGTGGTAGCTCCGTCTATTTTCTTGTCTCTATGGTAGGTGTCTTTTTTCCTTCTGATTCCTTGGAGGAAATTCCCTTAACTTCTAACTTTCTTCCTCCCTCCTCTTTCACTCTGCTTTTTCTCTATCTTGTTCTTTCTTTAGATAGTGCTCTGCTTCTGCTTTATCTTGATCTTCCTTTAGCTGGCGCTCTATTTTTGCATTATCCTGATCTTCCTTTAGTTGGCGCTCAACTTCTTCTTTATCTTTCTTTATCTTTAGCTGGTGCTCAACTTCTGCCTTTTCTTCCTCTTCTTTCCTCCTTTGTTCCTCTTCCTTTTTCTTGTGGATTTCTTCCACCTGCTTCTTTCTCTGTTCTTCCTTCAGTTATTTCTTTCGTTTATCCTCTTCTTCCTTTGCCTTGTCCTCAACTTCTTGTTGTGCTTTACCCTCCTTTTCTCTTCGTTGGGCAGAATATTTATCGCCCGTACCGGTCCTTTGATTCTTAGCTTTAGAAGATGAGGCTCCTCCTAGTGTGTGGATTCTTTCCTCTAAAGTTTGATTGTCTTGATCTTCTTGATCAGTTGATTCCTCTGGAGTGGCCTCCCTCTCTTTTTTCTACCAGTTCTTGATTCTATCTTTAGTCAAGCATTCCGTATGCTGGTAACTCCATTTAAATTTTTCCCATTTGCAATGGGAGGGGATGATTCTCTCAGGATCATACGTCTGGTGTGTCATGGGAGGTAGACAAAATCCCTTTACTTCCTCAGCCTCTACCTCTACTTCCCTTAAATATTTGACTGTGTAGGTGTCGATAGTGAGCAGAAGAGTGGGCCATGGCTTCTTCTTGCCCTTAGTGAGAACCTTTGAAAAAATGCCTGACATTTGGTAACATCTTTCTTGAAGGAGTATTTTTTCAGTGACGAACTGGGGTAGTGCGTGGGGAGCCTTGAGCAACCCAAAGACTCAGATGAAAGTGCTATCCGTGAAAAGAAACCAGTTAGCCACTCCGGTTATTGTCTCCATGGCTCTGTCGGAAATGCACGAGGTGTCTGTAATATCCCAAAAGGGAGAATGCAGTAATAATTCACACAATAGAAGAAATTATAGCAAGATAAAAAATAAATATTAAGTGCACATCAAAATATGTAGAAAGAGATAAGCCATTTTATTATATGGGAGATAAATCAGTTACACAAGTAAAAAATATAGGTAGATGTAATTGGAGAGGCTCTATAGCAAATACTGCGCTGTCTTTTCAGCAGAATATGAACATATGGTTTTAGGATAAAAAGATAAATTTAGATATACTCAAAACTACAGCTTAGATGATGCCAAGATTCAAGATCTGGCCAATGTTATGGATTCCCAAGATAACCCAGAAAGGATTTTCCAGATGTGCAACTTTGGAAATCACCTCCCTAGGATTTGATCCTTGATTTGCTGGGAAATACAAATCTGAAGCTAGATCTGACAAATAGATGGCAGAAATATGATATTAGATTAGATCTGTGCTTGAAGGGCTGATCCATTCTTCAGATATATGAGCTAGAAGCTCTAGATCTAGCTTCTCAATCCTCCAATGATGATTGTAGTTGTTGCAACACAACTGCCTCTAAAAACTGCACTGTGAGGGAAAGAGAGGCCTTCTTCTTGCTAAAAATTTCTACAATAAAATCCAAGCTAATGGTAAAACTGATGGAAATGTGAGGGGCTGATCCCTCATAGGATTTCTAGCTGAAATACTAGCAACTTCCTTCCTCCTTTCAGATCTGCAATATGGACAACGTTATTCCTAAGGAGAATATTGATGCTAGGAGGTCAATAAATTTTGGCCTGATGCCAGATCTACAATGTGGCTTTGGGACTGCTGATATATAAGCCCAAGTGATGGGAATAATCCCTCACCTTGTTCTCCAGCTGAATTACTGAAGACAACTTCCACCTTCCAAACTGATCTTCAAAAATATGCAAATTTCTGAATATGAATGTTCTGCAGGAAGTAGGAAAAGGAAATGGCACTTAAAGCCTGATGCATAATGAAGTGAAATCCTCTTTATAGAGCTACTCTAAGAAAGAGGTAGGATTCCCGCCCGGGAACACCCTGTGCTAAACAACACCTGCAATCTCTACTAAACAGCCCAAGAATGCAGTGGAATGTCACTTGACAATTCCAGATCTAAAAGATCATACATCAAATAATCCAAGATTCCTTTCAGCCTTGCCTTCATATCATTTTATAATGTTGATCCTTCCCAAGCCTTGGCCCTATTCTTAATTGCGCAGTCACATGTGGACAAAATCCTCCAAGTGGGACTACACTGTGTGAACAAATCAACCAACAAGTCTATGTGCAATGTACACCTCCTCCATCATGTGTGCTTAATTTGCACCTGATCTTCCATCACTTGATCATGAATGCTCAATTATCCTTTGTTTGACACCCTCAAGATCTTAGTTGACTGAATCAACCCTCCATGATCTTTCTCATTAAATGAGACATGGTCTCTAATATAATTCACATTAGTAGTTGCTCAACTACCTTATTTTGTAGATCTAGGCTAAATTAATCCACATTCACAGAGATAAAGTGGATATTTATTATTATTGAGGATTGTGGGTCCCTCCACCCTTTTATTTACTTAATTCATTAAGAAAATCAAGGACTCTAATATTCCAAATATAATGTGAAAATTTGGGAATATTACAGCCCCCCTCGGAAAATGTTTCTTATCCTCAAGAAACTCCAAAAGTAGATGCCAGGCCATCTATTCCCCTCCAAATGGCATCCACATAAGGAAGGCTTCCTCCATTTTCTGTAATAGGTTATGTATGTTTGGCTTCAAAATTGTCTTTTAAAAACATAACAAATGACCTCCAACTATTTGGTTAGATGTCCTCCTTCCATCATGAAGTACCAAGTGAAAAAAATATGATGTCCAACGTCATCATCAATACATGAGAGACATAAAATAAAGTAGCTCTCTCCATAAAGGAAAAGCTTCATCATACAATACACTCCTTCATCCCATGTTTCATGAACTTGATTGAGCATTGTTATGCTCTCATTCTTAGCCCTGTTGGCCTTATTGGATCCAAAATTCATCATTCCAAAGTTATGCAAAAGAAGAAGGGAAGAAGTAGCATGGGTAGAAAAAGGATGTCAAACCATATTCTCCTAACAATAACCACCAGACTAAGGCCCTTTGCTGCCATCCTCCATCTCCTCCATGTAAGATGGATAATCCAAACTCCCCCAAAAGCAACCAAAGCAACAAGATATATTGTTGCTTCCTCTCCCCCTCATGTGCATCATGAAGCAAAAGCATACTAATGGACATATGGAATGTCACATCGGCCCAATACAAAACATCATCAATGCACATCATGAGATCATTATGCCAAATTTTACACAATACAAAACACATAGACATAGAAGATGTCATGTGGTGGCCAAACTCTCTCAAGTGAAACCAAAATGAACATGCCTTCCTTTGCTGCAATTTATCATTGAAACATAAGACATGATTCAGAAAATGACGAGCTATTGGGTGGTATCCATACTCACCCAAGAGCAGCTAGCACAGCCATGCCTCCTTCTTCATTTCATATGTGTTTTTCAAGGCATGGATAAGAAAAATAGGAGCCTTTGGAAAGTGACAGAAATCTCCCAATGGAAACCAACATAACCAAGCTTGTTGGCCCATGTAAATCTGCAAGTTATCATGTGACCCCTTGCTCATCATCCTCATCCACTCACCCCAATATGGAAGATGAGTGATGTGCTGCAGAATCATGGTATCCTCCCTTTGTAGAATACCATCTCCCCCAAACTGTTGAAGAACTTTTCACTTCATGAAATTTTGAAATGCATCTCTAAGGAGATCTCTTAATGATATTCTCTCTCCATCAAAGGCCCTCCAAAACCAAATAATTTTTGGGTTTGCTGCAAGTACAAGTTTGCCTTTGAGCAGTGAGATGCTCATTGAAAAAGGGCCATCTAGAAGGGAGAAAAGGTTTCTCATTTCAATATGTCTACCATTTGTCATCTTTGATTCCATTTCTTCATGGGTGAAGCTACCTCCAGAATGCTCCAAGAATGATGAAGCCCTTTCTTTGTGACAACTACTAAGTGACAACGTTTTAGATCTACAGGGTAACACATATGCTGTCTCAAAGTAAGGCACAATATTGATCTCATAATCAGCCATTGTACATAGGATAATGCTAATCCCATTTTCTGAAACTCTACATCTCAACTCAAAGAGTTGAATGTAACTCAACAATGATGAACAGAGATATTTTTCAGTCTCCTCCTTGATTATATCGAGGGTCCTCTGCGTTATGAGATGTCTCTTCTTCAAATCAACATTTTGTTCTAACCCTTGGTTATGCATTGATCTTGAAACAATATGTGCTAAGATTTTATGCATACCTTGCATCAACTGATATGTGGGAACCTCTTAATAGAACACAGGAGTTCCTCCAACCAAGACAATAGTGTCTCCAACTTCTGGTAAGAGTGATGGCCTCTTTTCTTCAAGTGTACCAGCGCTGGTATCTTCCTCCTCCTCCTCATGCATCTCCTAATCCATGCATGGGACTCCATATGTCAAGAGCTCAAGACTACATCGCAAAGATGCAAGTGCCTCTTCTCTAGATACAATTACTTCTGCAACAGGTGGTGAAAGTAGTGACCTCTTGTCCAGAGTGACAATATTTACATTCTCCTTGGTTTCCTTAGGAGATGTCTCTTTGTAGCACATCTCTGTCTTCTTCACATCAAACTCTTTCCTTAACTTGTGAAAGAGATCTGAGTACTTGGTCACCTTTGCATGCTCTAGGTGCCCAAACCACCAATATTTTGCTTCATCTAAGAGATGAAGTGCTGCAATTTGAACAACCTCTTATTCAGCCACCAGATGTAGCTTGAAAAATGAATCTAACTCCCTCCTTCAAGCCTTGACATTCCTTGAGGAAGATCCATCAAATGTAGGCAAATAGAATCTATTATGCCTCTTCCTTCTATTGCTGCTATAAGATCCTCTTTATTCTCTAATCTGGAAGAATTTTTGGAGAGATAGCTTCTCCTTGAAAGCTCTAGACTGTGCTTTGTACTCTTCAAGATATAGAATGAGAGTCTCATGAGTCTCATGTCCATTCCTTTCTTCACTTCTATGCCTCTCACCTTCTTCAAAGAAAGTGGGCATAGTGGATCTATGAGGAGATCTAGGATTCTCCGGTCTTCTTTGCTGCTGATAGGAAGTACCTTCCTCATCACATCTTCTTCTTGGATATTCTCTCTGTTCTTCCTCCTTCATTTGATTGACCTCCTTGGAGAGATCTTGAATGGATCTGAAGAGAGGAGTGATAGATTCCATATCCTCCTTGATAGATATCATCTATCTATTCTTCTTTCAATGTAAAATATGAAGTGTCCACAAGCTGAGCCAAAGATCATGCTTTGATACCATTGTAATATCCCAAAAGGGAGAATGCAGAAATACATTACACAATATAACAACTTACAGCAAGATAAAAAATAAATCTTAAGTACATATCAGAATATGTAGAAAGAGCTGAGCCATTTTATTATATGGGAGATGAATCAGTTACACAAGTACAAAATATAGGTAGATCTAGCCATATATATGAGCTAGGATCACCCTAAAAACATGTATGCAATAAATACAGCGTAACTGGAGAGGCTCTGCAGCAAATACTGCGCTGTCTCTTCAATGGAATATGAACATATGGTTGCAGGATAAAAAGAGAAATGCAGACCTACTCAAAACTGGAGCTCAGATGATGCCAAGATTCAAGATCTAGCCAATGTGATGGATTCCCAAGATAACCCAGAAAGGATTTTCTAGATCTGCAACTTTGGAAAATCACCTCCCTAGAATTTGATCCTTGATCTACTGGGAAATACAGATCTGAAGCGAGATATAACAAATAGATCGCTGAAATATGATATCAAATCAGATATATGCTTGGAGGGCTCATCCATTTTTCAGATCTATGAGTTAGAAGCTCTAGATCTAGCTTCTCAATCCTCCAATGATCATTGCAGCTGCTGCAACACAACTGCCTCTAAAAATTGCACTGTGAGGGAAAGAGAGGCCTTATTCCTGCTGAAAATGCTACAATAAACTCCAGGCTGATGGTAATACTGATGGAAATGTGAGGGGATGATCCCTCACAATATTTCTAGCTGAAATACTAGCAATTTCTTTCCTCCTTTCAGATCTGCAATATGGACAACGTTATTCCTGAGGAGAATAATGCTGCTAGGAGATCAATAAATTTTGGCCTGATGCCAGATCTGCAATGTGGCTCTGGGAGTGTTGATATATAAGCCCAAGTGATGGGAATAATCCCTCACCTTGTTCTCCAGCTGAAGTACTGAAGACAACATCCACCTTCCAAACTGATCTTCAGAAATCTGTAGATTTTTGAATATAAATGTTTTGCAGGAAGTAGGAAAAGGAAATGGCACTTAAAGCCTGATTTATATTGAATTACAATCCTCTTTCTAGAGCTACTCTAAGAAAGAGGTAGGATTCCTGCCCGGGAACACCCTATGCTAAACAGCACCTGCAATCTCTGCTAAATAGCCCAAGAATGCAGTGGAATGTCACTTGGAAATTCCAGATCTAAAATATCATACATCAAATAATCCAAGATGCCTTTCACCCTTGCCTTCATATCCTTTTATAATGTTGAGCCTTCCCAAGCCTTGGACCTATTCTCAACTGCGCAGTCACATGTGGACAATATCCTCCAAGTGGGACTACATTGTTTGACCAAATCAGCCAACAAGTCTAGGTGCAATGTACACCTCCTCCATCATGTGTGCTTAATTTGCACCTGATCTTCCATCGCTTGATCATGAATGCTCAGTGATCCTTTTCTTTAAATCTTCAAGATCTTAGTTGACTGAATCAACCCTCCATGACCTTTCTCATTAAATGAGACATGATCTCCAATCTCATTCACATTAGTATTTGCTCAACTACCTTATTTTGCAGATCTAGGCTAAATTAATCCACATTCAAAAAAATAAAGTGGATATTTATTCTTATTGATGATTGCGGGTCCCTCCACCCTTTTATTTACTTAATTCATTAATAAAATCAAGGACTCTAATATTCCAAATATAATGTGAAAATTTGGGAATGTTACAGTGTCTTTTCCAAACAGTTTTCCGTAGAGTGAGGGGATGAAGCTGTGCGAAATTGACTCTATATCTTTCTTATACTTGGAGTACTAGAACACCTGCAACCCCTTGTGAATTGTACCACCATGCTTCGCATCCTAGTTGTGTGCCCACCCCTAAAAATGGCACCTTGCTCATACTGCATCCAAAAGGTAGGAGGCCATATAAAATTTTTATGCATACCCTTCATTAGGCGCTAGTGCTAACGATATGTTCGATTTGAGGTTTGCCACTATCAAGTTGGCCCAGTTTAAGCGAGTACCATATACAGTGACAACGTACATGAGTGAAACCCACACGTTGTTGAAAGTGGTGGCATCTAGTCGGCCATACATCCTACATAACATTGCTGCCATGAGCTTGAAGACCTTCTTGAGACCTGCTGTCTTACATTCCTAGTCATTTTTGAACTTGAACTTTCTTGGGTCCTCCCACCATCCCCTTAAGGTCTCGGGTATGGGAAATGCATGAGTGGTGGCCTGTTCCTTGGTGAAAGTCTGTTCTCGGGCAGGAAGTGCATAATAGAATTTGACATCCTGTCCTTTCATATTTGTGAATGATTTCTCTGCATGATCTTGAATAACCCAGTGCTTGGGGTCGACCTTTTGCAAGATCCATTTGATCGTCTCTGCACATGGAAATATAGGTGGATGGGCCCCTGCATAGTGGAGCTTGGACCTCCTGACCTAAATATACACCTTTCAGTCTAGGAGGTCTTCTGGAAATTCAGGCTTTGTGAATTCTTGGTACACTTGATACAAACTCATAGTATCCCCTTTACCGAATGTGCAAGCGGTATCTCCATATATAGAGGGGAGATTAAGAGGCATTCCTTCTTCCGAGATTTCTATCTCAAGGCTTTTTTTCCTTTTTCGAACTGCTGGAGGACCCATATCACTTGAGGCCGACGAGATGGATACGCACTTGAGCTCGGCTTTGAGGTTCTGTGGCATATTCATAAAACAATAACACGATAAGACAAATGTCATATTTATAAATACTTGGCTGCTCCTATCTCTGCTCAACTATTTTTCAAGAAAATAGATGAACCTGCGACCTAGCAACCTTGTGATTGGGTCACTAAGTCACTAGGTCACATTGGCTTAAACTTTCATAGAAAATCAACCTAGAGACTTAGCGACTTGCGACTAGGTCGCGAGTTTGTTGAGTCGTGGAGTCGTGCTTGTTTAGATTTTCACGGAAATGTGACCTAGTGACTTAGCGATTCATGACTAGGTCACGAGGTCACTGAGTCACGAAGTTGCGCCACTTTAAACATTCACAACTATGCGACCTAGCGACCCTGTGATTTAACGACCGAGTCACTAGATCGCAAGGTCTCGAAGTCGCGGGGTCGCTCTAGAGCTCAGCAGATGGGTTACGTGGTGATGAAAGATTTCTTCTTGCTTTTAAACAAAAGGGAAGGTAAGGAAACATATCAAGTGGAAAGCATACATGAAGCACCTCATTCAAAGGGGTTGGGAAGGGAACCTTAAACTGACTGATGCAAGGGAAGCTTTTTAGATGAGGTAAACAGGGAAGTTAAGCTGTCGGGAGGAGCAAGCTTAGAAATAGAATTCATGGGAGGTTTAAATAGAAGCTAGGATGAGTTTTAAATAGGCCAATGTGAGGGTAATGGAGGCAACAATCAAACAAAAGGAAATAGTAGGAGGATTAGGCAACTTACCCGGGAAAAACGTGCTCCAGCTGGCTTGTCATAGGCTTTTTCTTTCTCCATCGCACAGGTCAAATGTGACCTATGATACCCTTCTATTTATAAAGGGGTCGCACGTGTGGCCAATAAATGAGGGTCATAGGGTTGCAAACGAGTTGATATAATGGGATATGTAACCGTGCGACTCTGCGACCTTGCGACCGGGAGGTCGCGAGGTCGCAAGGTTGCAAGGTCACAATTTTTTGATTTCTAGATTATGTGTGACCTTGCGACTTCATGACCTGAGGGGTCACAAGGTTGCAAGATTTTGGTTTGACCAATTCTGCAACTTTGCAACTTGATATTTTGAAAGAGTGGACCTAAGCTAAACTCTATTTTTTCAAAAGGTTAGGGGCTCAAAAAATTTTAAAAAGGGAAAAATTTTGGAGGGTGTTGTAGCGGCTACAACAACTCCCTAAAAATTCAACTTCTATGTCTCTATGTAAATGATCGATGGGTGTTATTGGAAGCCTATCCCACCAATCCTACATCTAACTAAATACATTGTTTGGCTCTGATGCCCAAGTGGGATTAATATATGTGTTTTAGATTATTAAATGTGGTGTGTTTAAAGTCTTTTCTTGGTAGTGTTAACCAAGATCACGTTCGCTCTGGGTGTGAAATAGTGTGTTTAGTGTATGAGTTAATTGATAATGTTTGATGATGGCATATGCTGTTAAAATAAAATGTTTAAATATAATAAATAATTCTGTAAAATGACAGTAAAATAAACGGCCAATCAAGAACAAACCCCACCCGAAGAAGGCTCTCAAATAACTAAACAAGCATAGGTAAACAAGATAATCAAAAACACACAAAAATTCCTACAAGATCTATTGTCAAAGGGACTTGGATCTAAACCGACTAAGTTGTTCAAAATGGTGCAGAAATACAAGAAAAAATAGAGGTGAAATATGTTGCAAAGAATAAGAAATAATTTCAAAAACCTAGGACCCTCAAGGAGATCCTAAGGGGTAAGGCAAGAGAAAACTAAAAATGGATTAAAATGGTAAAATAACCTATCCTAAAGGGCTTAAATAAAATGGAACAAACCTTTCAAACTAGTAGCTAGAAATGATGAAGCCCTAAACTCCTCACTCACCCAATATCTTCCTCAAAGAAATAAAACTAAGAGTATCCAGGCCTAAGGGAGACTGAAATAGAGGTGAAAAAACACTCCCATTACACATATAACACTCTCGGCAATGCTGGAAAAGCTCTAAAAATGTTCTGGAAAATTTTCAAAAAACAAGTACTGACCTGAAACTGGTGGACAATGTAGTTTTTGGGCCAAATACTGCGTTGTGGAGCTCAGAGCGCATATTTTGGGCTTAAAATTATGTTTTTCTCCCGAGAATTTCGGTCATTAGATATCACACAGATGTTGTTGTCTCCTACTCAACTGATACCTATGACTTATAGAAAAAACAAGAAAACCACCATAATCCGAAAATTTTATATAATAATGGAGAAAAAGCTATAAATAGAAATGAGAGGCTAAAAATAACTATAAAAAAGCATGAATTTTCTGAATAAAAAGTCACCCAAGAAATTGAATTGTTACACAAGTGGAGTCGCCATTTGTTAGTATGAAATTTATTGGAAGGTGTACAAAAAATATTTGACTCAAGTCATAGGTGACTAGTGACCCTAACAACAATTGTGGCTACTTATACTTCATATCTACAATAATAATGTGAGAAAAACCTATAGAAAATTAGATGTGTATGATCTACAAGAACAAAAAATAAAACAAATGTGATATAATAACCCAATAATGCAAAAGAAATTAAAAGAATGAATCTGTTATTAATAGCACATGTTGAAGGAGATTTTCAAAAGGGTTGTAAATCCCCCTCCATGGGATGGGTCTTTTGATGTCCTTGATCCTTTAGTATTTAGATCTTACTCTCTCAATGTGTGAAAACCCAAACAATATGTAAAAATCAAGTGGAATTGCAAAAGTATGAGATGATCATCGTGACAACAATAATGATCATAGTGAGAAGTGAATGAAAACCCCTCTTATTTATAGAAAAGTATTGGGTTTGTTAGTATGAATCCTTTGTCGAAGTGTACAAAAAAGGACCACTTTAGCTACGCATAACTAATAGCCCTAACAACAAAAGTGGCTGCCAATATCTTCAGATCTGCGGTTAGTTGAACATAAAAGAGCTGCAAAAACCAAATCTATGCATGGAAAGACATTAAGCAAAAAAAAATAAGGGTTTGCTCCATATACCAATAGACAAGGCAAGAACAATTTTTGAAAGAATTTTTGTATTAATCGGGCACCTGGGAGGAAAACAAGAAGGCGTATCCAATTCTCCTCAGTGGGATGGGTTCTTGGAAGTCCTCAGCACTTCAGATCTAAAATCTCTCTCTCTTGTTAGTGTAGGAAACCCACACAAAGAATGGAACTCAAAGGGAGCTCTCACAGCAAATGGCAGAAAATGGTGACCAAGTGTATAGATCCAGAGTGATCTAATAGGCAAAAAAAGGTGAAGAATGGTAGAAAAAACCCTCCTATTTATAACAAAATATTGGGTCATTCTAGATCTTGGTGCATGGGTTAACCAGATCTAGATCCACTTTTTATGGAATATTTTATTATATTTGTTTGAGGGAAAAGGTATTTGACTTGGGTCAAATCCCTTAATTTGTCAAAAATAAATAAATAAATGATTTATTTATCTTTTTAAGGAAGCGGTTAGAAGATAATCAAATAAATAATGATTTATTTAATTATTTAAGTAAGTGGTTGAAAGATAATTAAATAAATAGTGATTTATTTAATTATTTGTGGGTGATTTGGTCATATTTAACAAGGAATATCATCTAAATAAGGTTTAAATAATTATTCCTAGAAAATAATAAGATAAATAAAGGTTTATCTAATTAATTTCTTTGATTTTGGGTTAAATATGACTAGGAATAATAATTAAATTATGGTTTAATTAATTATTCCATAAGGAAAATCAAACAAATATAGGTTTGTTTAATATTTCCTTTTGGGGTTTCCTGTTTTAACATAGTGAAAGCAGTTTTACTTAGGGTAAAACTGGTCTTACATGGTGTACTTGGGTACATCTAATGATAATAGGTTAGATGACCAAAAAATGGTGTAACAGATTGCCCCCCAGCGTGCGAGTGTCAGGAGCAAATCGTATGACCGAAGTACGTTGTAAGAATACAATCACCAGACAACGAAAGGGGATGTCAGAGAGAGAAGTGTGAGGTAGATAGTGTGCTGAAGGACTAGACCCTAAGGAGACGAGACTCGCAGGTGCAACAAGTCTCTTTTTATGAGAGGGTACCTGTGCTGAAGGCGGTGGGGGAGGCATACCTATGCCTGCCGAGAAAAAGTACAAAGAATAGTGTGTCCAGTAAACAAGGGACCGAACCATAAAGTACAGCTGGCATAATCATGAGCCAGATAAAAATACAATGAGGAATCCCACATACATGTTGTGCCTAGGATAACAGCCAGGACTTGTACAATAATATCTGAGTACATGAGATACAAATACAACCCAAATGCCCCCTGTAA
The DNA here is from genome assembly GCA_034641835.2 of Pinus albicaulis. Lineage (NCBI taxonomy): Eukaryota > Viridiplantae > Streptophyta > Pinopsida > Pinales > Pinaceae > Pinus > Pinus albicaulis. The sequence goes on from CM076584.1 coordinate 1,490,208,338, forward strand.
ATGGGGAAGGGCTCACAAAATCTGACTGATACATGCAAGTCAAAGAGGCGCTGCAAGTGGCTATGGCCAACATCATCAAATATCTGGAGCTGCATCGAAGGCTGCAATGAAGAGGTCATCCGGGCATGTGGGGGGCTACCTGCAGGGCCACCCCCTCATGAGGGTTGAGACATCTCACACACACCCGTGGAATCATCAAGAGCTGCTGCTGGATCACTAGACCATCAAGTATACGGATCTCGATCATGCTGAAAGGAGCTGGAGAAACAATCAAGCCAAAGGGAAAGGAGATATCCCTTTGCCTGATTCGAGGCACCGAACAAGAGTGGAAGCTGGAACCAAGGTACACCGCCCTCTAGACCTGGCTTCTGGAATAAATGAGCTGATGTCGACAGAAGGAGGTCCGCCATAGTTGAGGCAATGAGAGACCCTCAACTAAGGCACGAGAGAAAAGAGTAGAGCGACGGACAAACTGACACTAATGATGATAGTGAAGTGGAAAGGACTGAGTAGCTAATGGACGACTTCCCTTGCTAGAGCATAAAGGGCATGAATGACATGGCAGCGACTGACACAACATCATCAGGGATGGGGGACAGTGAAACTGAAGGTCATAATGTGCGACAAGAGAGAGACCAAGCAATGACGGATGGAGGGCTACAGTGGGGTACAAAGGGACTCGGTATAGACTCCATGGAGGGAATGATGACTCAACTTGGATGCTCTAAACAAGGGCGACTCGATGGTGCTGCCACACAGTAAAGGCCCCAATGGGGGACCGTGGAAACATGAGTACATGATGGGAACTCATGATGAAAATTGACACGAACAAGGACAAGTAAGGAGGCAAGATGGTGTCCCAAGTACAAGTGTCGTAAGTGAGGAAATTCGATTTTAAGGAGAGGTGAAGTGACCCTTCTTGGACAAAATGTGTCCTGGTGAAGTATCAGATCACAAAAAACTAATAGATACCCATTTGAGGGCTCAGTGAGAGCTTTCCAACGGTACAAACGGTTCGTCAAACGGGGCTACGGTGTGGTCGCAGCAGTCGAAAGAAGAAACAAGGGTTCTCTTTTAATAAGGTAGTTTTCCCTCCAAAATCACTCATTTGCTATTGTTGCTGTGGTGAATGTAGAGAGGAGGGAAGGCACTAAATCTTGCGGCGAACGTAGCGGACAAAACGACCATTGGAATCGCGATCTGTCAGTTGCAGGTAAGAGGTCTAACCTTTCTCTTGCATTTTGATGGATTAAATTTTCAGTTTAGGGCCCAGAATCCCAGAAACAGCCCCTCCTTCATCTCTACAGCCGGGTCTCACTTTTTGGGCCAAAAAGTGCGACCTGGGAAGCAGGTTTCAGGAAAAAAAGTGCGACCTGTCCCAGAAATGGGCAGAAAACTGTGACCTGGGAGATGAGGGGGTTTTGGTGCTGTTTTATGGCTGGAAGTTGGGTTTTGGTGTTTGGTTATGGTTTTCCCGATCTGTAAGTTGAAAAAAATGATGTGTTTGTGCAGGTATGGAAGATTTACAGGTTAACTGGAGAGAAAGAAACCTGGGGACACTACGGGCAGAGATCCAGGCAGATCAGGGCGTCCGTCGTGTACTGGCCAGGTTTGGGGTTCTCAAGTTTTTGGAGAACCCTTTGATGAGAGCAGGAGAACCGTTATTGGCCCGGATTATCAGTTAATGGGATCCAGATCAAGAGGTCTTTGTAGTGCAGGGGCACAGGATCGAACTGACGGTCCAGGACGTGTATTTCCTGACTGGTCTCCTGCCACTGGGGATGGTGGGAAACACATAGCCAGTATTGTCGTGGGGGCGGCATATCATGGAGTTTGTGGAGCGTCATTGTCGACCGGGTCTCCAAGTCAAGGGGACTCGAATACCGATCGGGGATCTAGAGAGGCTAGAAACCCGTGCAGTGGCCGCAACTCTGCTGCGTATCCTAGGCAACCAGGCGCTCCATCGCATCACTGGGGGGTAGATGATGATAGTGGAGAGTGTGCTGGGTGGGACCTACTATGGGTGGGCCCAAATGATGTTGGTGTCGCTAAAGCGACAGTTGTCGCTATGCAGGCGGCAGGTGAACCATGATTGCTCATATGGGACTTTACTGTGCGCCTTCTTCTTTGAGAAGATCCCGACCTTAAGGCCTCATGTACAACTTCCAGATGGGGGCCCGAGAGAGCCCAGGATGCGCTGTTGGGGACAGCTACTGTGCAGAGGAGGAGGAGGGGCGGTCGAGCGAGTGTTTCGACCTGAGTTTTTTGCCCATTGGGATCAGATGCCATTGTACATAGACGACTATCCCTATAGTGGGATGAGCTACTGTGGAGACCCGGACCTGCCACTTCCGCCTGGTTGAGTCTAGGGGCCCGATGGTAAGTGACAGATTTCTATTCTTGTATGGGCATGTTACAGTGTTTTGAATAGTAGCTAGGGTACTAATTCATGTACTGTTGGTATGCAGATATAGCACCGGTAAGGCCGGCCGGATATATGGGATGACCGGCAACAGCTAGAGCTGCAGGTCCGAGTGGGTCGAGAGCAACGCGAAATGAGGATGCAGCCACCCTTCTGGAGGACATCCGCCGTAGATGTGAAAGGTTGCTGACCGGAGTATCAGAGCGCGGGTGGCAAGACTTAGACGACCAGTACATAGAACCATGTATTGGTCTGCTCTCGGAATGGGGAGGGGTCATGCGGCGCATGGCGATGGCTGGTCAGGGGATTCGTGATCTACAGGCTGCAGGGGCAGAGCCATTGGCTCGGGATCCGCCAGATAGTGATTAGGTGTGGGGCATGTGGTGCCCCCTAGTTTGTATGTAGGGGCTAGTGGTGCCCCCAGTTTTGAGTTTTTTGTAACATGCTATGGGCATGTCATATGTATCAGAGTAGATGGACTCTAAACACATGTTTTTGCGACACATATTATGGATATGCATCTTTTTTTAAATGATTATGAATGTTATTGTCTTGTATGAAATGCATGTGATAAATGCCAATCTAGAACATGGTTTGCAATACTATCTACATAGTGATTCTGTTCTCGAGGTACATGGTTGAAAGTTATGGTTTCAAAGGCACGTATCAAGAGTTTCACTCGTAAATAACGTCTGAATAGCATAGGGTTATGCACATGATAAACACCATTTAATTGCATTACAAGAAGTAGGGAATCCAAACGAACGTGCAGATGGAGGATGCGATGAAAGAGGGCATCGGCTAAGAGACCATGCACTGCATCATATTCGGCCTGATTGTTGGTGGCAGAACCAATGCAAACCCCGTTAGAGAGAACAAGGGCATGCAAGGGGGTGAAGATGGCCCAACCTGCCGAGGCTAGATTCCAGGAGTAACGACTTGCACCATCGGCGTAACCGATAAAGGGTGTGGACGGGGCGTCCTGCAGAATGGTGTTACAAGACAACAAATGAGGGGAGGAGAGGCAATGACGGCAGCGTGAGTGCATAGAAGACATCAGGCGGCAACTGCGGAAGGGAGTGCAAGGAGCAGGATGACTGTGACTCATATACAAACTGGAGGGTGGTATACGAGGGTTATCGGAAGTATGGAGAGGACTCGGGCTGCAGAGGTCAACAGAGACACGGGTGGAGTGATCTCGCGTATGGGTAGAAAAGGGGTGGTTAGGTGACACAACAGGGGAGTATGCAGGGGGGATAGGCTCCAAGTGTCTCATATAGGAGGATAGGTAAAGAATGGTTACAGTAGACTCCGTCATCTGAACATCAGGGGGGGGAATGTCGATGGGAGCGGGGGGATCCTCAGGCTGACCTGAAGCATACTGCACGAGGATGGGAGAGTCAGATTGATTTTGTTCAACCTCATACTCTTGGACCACCTCTAAAGAGGCGCGGTAATGCGTCAAGTGAGTACAATGGTGGGAGTAATGGCCATGAACGCTGCACAAGGTGCAGGGTTTTTTGGTGCGGAGAGTCTTGGGGTTCTTGGTTACGGACGAAGAAGGAATGGAGGCTTCAGGGACCGTAGACTCAGGGAACGCGACTTTAACCATGGGCTGAATACGGGGCAACTTGAGACAAGCATGGGTGGCATGACCGGTGACATCACATAAGGCACAAGGCTTCATGGGCAGGGGAGGGGCCGGGTCAGTCGCGGTGGTCTTATCTTTAGGTGCCCCCTTGCGGGCTTTACCTTTCTTCCCAGGAGTCGTCACGACAGGAGAAGGGTATTGTGGAGGTGCTGGGGGCACAGTGGCAACGAAGGAAGCGAGGGGGACTGGTTGAACCGGTGTCAAAGCCATGTAGGGTTTGGGGTGACCAGGAGGGGTGGCGGCTGGGGGATCAAGGTACCAGACCAGTATGCCCAAGGTCAAGTTGGGGAGAGAGAGGGTGGCCATGACGGGGACAGAATATACTCCGGGAGGGGGAGCCATGAAAGGGATCTGCCCAGCAGTGTAATGACCAGGAGGGACAGCTTTGAGATGGTTAAGGCCAGGAGGAACCGATCCAGGAGGATAAAGGGGTTCAGGGATACCAGCTGTAGGGGGAGGGCCAGAAGGAGGAGGTCCGGCTGGCTGAGATGAATGGCTAGGAGCGGGTTGCGGAGGGCGAGGGGGAGGTTGCTGACTAGCCGAGGCAGGCCGCTTACGGGCAGCCTGAGATGATTGCATCATGCAAACATTCGATGAGCTGGGATCAGTGATGGGAGGAGGAAGAAGGTTAAGGAAAGTTCCAAGTAGGGAGGAATCTTTGTAAACGCCGGGGCAGACACTGGTCAAGGAATCGACGGTTTGTTTGTTGGCTACAGAAGAGATGGTCATCTCAGGTGAGGTCTGAGACTTTGGGTCATGATATGTCAACTGGTCAATGGTGACTATCTTTCCATTATGGGGGAATGACATCTTGCAGAAAACCGCGGATGGGACAGCAGACATAGCATAGGTGTAGCTTCACCCCAATAGAATGTTGTAGTCTAGCGGGGCGTCGATGACTTCGACGTCAATGCAAACAGTCTTACCGGCGAGGGTGATAGGAAAATTACGGAATAGGCCAATGGGCTGGGAGGCATGGCCGTCCCACGCTCGAAGGGTGATCGTGGAAGGGGCCAGCTCAGGAGATCTAAGTTGCTTCCAAACCGAAGCGGACATCACAGAGGTGGATGCCCCCTCATCAATTATACATCGGGAAACGTTGGCGTTCCGGATTTTGACTGGGATTTGGAAGGCGATGGAAGGAGGGAGAGGAGGATGGTCCGATTGAGTGGCGTCGAAAACAATCATTTGGTCATCAGCAGGATCTACAGCGCCCACAGCAGATAGTAGAGCCCTCTTTTGGGAAGGGCACGACTGGAGGAGTTCCAGTGTGGAAATGGCAGCAGGGGATTGCGCCAAATCATCTACTATATTATACGAATGAGCAGCTCGACCGGAAGCAGCGTTTTGATGTAATGGTCCCTTAGGAATCTTGGTATGAACCTCAACTTTGGGTTGAGGGATGTGTAAGGGGCCATTCGGTGTCGAAAGAGGCTCTGTAGAACCTGAAGAAGGAGGCTCGGAGGCAGACTGAGCAGGAGGCTTCGGGTACTGGCGAGACCGAGTTTGAAGGTGAAGGTCGACGGTCGGGGAGGGATTGGAGTGCATCATAAGGATCTGGTAATCGGAGGAACCAGAAAGGGACGGTGGAGTGGCGACCTGGCTATCAAGCGGTTGGGTAGCCACAAATCCTTGCTGAGGGAAAGGATCAGTAAATACAGCCGGTTGGGTAGTGGCCACATTAGGAGGAGCATGAGGGGAGGCGTGTTGTCCGCGCAATGTGGCTTGAGACTCCCACATCTGCCGCATCTGGGGTAAGAGGGGACAATCATGGGTATAATGACCATAAACACCACAACACAAACAAGGCTTGTTTGTGCGAAGCGACCTGTCCAGCCTGGGCTGAATGCCCTGTTGCTGGTTGGCAATGTTAGGGTCCGCACCAGAATTGGGTCCACGGGTACTAGGGGCAGATTGGTTTGGATTTCCTCTCCGCCTTCTTTGAGAATAAGGGGGATTAGTCGCGCCCTGCTGTGCAAATACTTGCCCTGGAGGGGGCTGTAAGTGCTGTTGCGGGTTTGGAGGAGGCAAGGGAGATGGAATCGCATATGCTAGAGGAGCTGGCGCACCAGGCTGCGGGTAAAGGTAATGGTTAGGTTGGGCAACATTGAGGTAAGCAGGAGGCTGGGCAAAAGGAGGAGCCATGCCGTATCCTGGATACATGCTACCGGGAGGGGGAAGAGTGCTGGAGGTGCTGACCCCTCCCTGAGGGAGACCATAGACCATAGGAGGTTGAGCGTACGGATGGGAAAGGGCTCCAATGATACCGTCGGCGGAATGGGATGCCCCCGGGGCGTTAGCGCCACCGGGCCTGGGGAGGTCAGGAAGAACGGTATAAACATAACTAGATTGAGCGTAGATCAGGTCATATTTCAAGGCTATTTGGAGGGCAGCTTCTTCGGTTTGAGGAAAATGGGAGGCGACATCTTTGCCTATGGGAGCTGGAAGGGTGCGAAGGAACCAGTCCATATAAACCCGATCTTCGAAGGGAGGGGCTCGACATAAACTCCGTCTTCGTCGCCATTCCTAAACATGGGTAGAAAGGCGGGTTGAAGAGGATTGCTTGAAGGAAGTCAAGAGCTCCATGCCAGTGTCGTATCGGAGAGGGAGCTGGAAATAAGACAAAAAGGCTTGGGCAAGGGTCGCAAAGGTGGTATGGGAAGAGGTGGCTTGTTCAACATACCATTTAGAAGCTTCGCCGGTAAGCGTGTGTTGGAATAAACGAAGACAGATGGAGTCATCAGTAATGGAATTGGAGGAACACCACATGTGGAAAGATCAGACATGATTGGTTGGATCTTCTCCAGCAAGGCCTTCGAACTTAGGGATGTCGAAGGGAAGCTTGGTTGGCATAGCAGGCCAACCAACATCGTGGTGGATAGGGTCGTTGATCAACTGATTGAAATCGGGGAGGCTGAGGCCTGCAATGTACGGCAGCAAGGGTGTGGCCGAGGTAGTTCCTGTGGCGGTTCCGCTAGTGGCAGGTCCGGCATTAGGGCCTGGAGCACCACCAGCGTTAGGCCCTGGACCAGACATGGTGAAGGTGATAGGGGGAGAACCAGGAGGAGAAAGGGAACCCGATGGATCAGGAGAGGAGTCGGAGTGCAGACTCGGAGGAGGACTGGCTCGACGATGGCGGGTCGGAGCAGGTCAATCGACCGGAAACTGAGGGTGAAGGCCAAGAAGTCTCCGAGAAAGGCGCCTAGGGGGCGCAATGATGACAGGAAGAAGGAAACCGACAGGGGCAGAAAGGGACAAAATCAAGAGAGGTCAAGGGCAGACAAGGTGCAGTGACAATTGATTTTAGAGTCTTTGCCAGGCGGTGTTAACCAGGCGCTTCTTCACTTAGGGTCAGTGTGTGGTGTGCGTTAATTTTAATTTTTAAACCCTTTTTGTTTTGAGAGCAAGAAAAAGTGTGCTGCGTAACTGAAAAGAAATCTGCAGAGAACAGTATATAATGCTGAAATAACAGAACATTTAACAGCTAAACATGCATCAATCTAACCCAAAAAGGCGGGTCTCTCAAAACTACTCTAAAAGAGGGAAAAAATCTAGTCGAAACACACATTAAAAGAGGCCAATAGATCAAGGGTCAAAAGGGACAGGGATCTAAAGGATAAAGCTGCTAAAAAGAGGTGAAGATCACAGCCAAGAGACAGAGGCAAGGTGGCTGGAAAAAGGAAGGTAATCAGCAAAAGTGGAGGGGGCAAGGAGGAGGCCCTAAAAGTAGATCCAAACAAATCTTCAGGAGGTGATTTGAGAGGTAGAAGAGCTGATTACAATGGATCTGAAAGGGAGGTAACAGATCTGGAAAAAAGGAGGCTGAAGCTCTGAAAAACAGACGGCTGAAACAACTAAAACTCTTCCACAAAAAGTGGAGGGTACTAAAGCCCTAGGGGGCTAGGTTCCGACTTAGATGAGTAAAAACAGATCAGAACTTGGTCAAAGCGGGCTGGGACAGAGGCTGAAAGACCCTGACAGAAGCTGCAACAAAACCCAGAAAAATTGCAAAAAAATCACTGAAAAACTGGCAGGTCGCAGGTTTTGACCTGTTTTCAGTGCAGGTCGCAGCAAAGGGGCAGAAAAGTGCGACCTGGAGGTCCAGGTCGCAGGTTATGGGCCAAAAAGTGCGACCCCCCGTTCCGGTTGTCTCGGCGGCAGATTTTCAGAAAAGTTGTCGTCTCAGTTGCGGCTGGTGTCGCTTACCTGCGCAATAGGGCCAGAAACACATGGAAGTTAGAAATTTTGATGTTTTAGGGTTTTATGTGAGAAAAAAAACATAAAAATAGGAAAAATAAACAGCTGAAAAGAAACCCTAGGGTCTAAAGTAGCTAGATATGCACGAATATGAAAAACGACAGTGGTCGTAATTTAAAACCCGTGTGGAGTCGCCATTTGTTAGTATGAATCCTTTGTCGAAGTGTACAAAAAAGGACCACTTTAGCTACGCATATCTAATAGCCCTAACAACAAAAGTGGCTGCCAATATCTTCAGATCTGCGGTTAGTTGAACATAAAAGAGCTGCAAAAACCAGATCTATGCATGGAAAGACATTAAGAAAAAAAAATAAGGGTTTGCTCCATATACCAATAGACAAGACAAAAACAATTTTTGAAAGAATTTTTGTATTAATCGGGCACCTGGGAGGAAAACAAGAAGGCGTATCCAATTCTCCTCAGTGGGATGGGTTCTTGGAAGTCCTCATCACTTCAGATCTAAAATCTCTCTCTCTTGTTGGTGTAGAAAACCCACACAAAGAATGGAACTCAAAGGGAGCTCTCACAGCAAATGGCAGAAAATGGTGACCAAGTGTATAGATCCAGAGTGATCTAATAGGCAACAAAAGGTGAAGAATGGTAGGAAAAACTCTCCTATTTATAACAAAATATTGGGTCATTCTAGATCTTGGTGCATGGGTTAACCAGATCTAGATCCACTTTTTATGGAATATTTTATTATATTTGTTGGAGGGAAAAGGTATTTGACTTGGGTCAAATCCCTTAATTAGTCAAAAATAAATAAATAAATGATTTATTTATCTTTTTAAGGAAGCGGTTAGAAGATAATCAAATAAATAATGATTTATTTAATTATTTAAGGAAGTGGTTGAAAGATAATTAAATAAATAATGATTTATTTAATTATTTGTGGGTGATTTGATCATATTTAACAAGGAATATTATCTAAATAAGATTTAAATAATTATTCCTAGAAAATAATAAGATAAATAAAGGTTTATCTAATTAATTTCTTTGTTTTTGGGTTAAACATGACTGGGAATAATAATTAAATTACGGTTTAATTAATTATTCCATGAGGAAAATCAAACAAATATAGGTTTGTTTAATATTTCCTTTTGGGGTTTCCTATTTTAACATAGTGAAAGCAGTTTTACTTAGGGTAAAACTGGTCTTACATGGTGTGCTTGGGTCCATCTAATGATAATAGGTTAGATGACCAAAAAAATGGTGTAACAGGGTTTATCTTGAAAATGGAGAATAATAAAATATTATTGACCAAAATATATATCTAACCGTTAGGAATAATTTATTATATTTTTGTAGAGGGAAAAGATATTTAAAGTGGTCAAATATCTTTATTTAGAAATAATTAATAAATAAAATGATTTATTAATTATTTTGCGAATAATAAGAAAAGTGTGAAAACGAAATAATTACTATATAATGATTTAACAATTATTCCAAGAATAGAGTTAAATAAAAATAAATAAATAGTGATTTCTTTAATTATTACTAGGTGATTTAGTCAAATGTGGCAAGGAATAACTATCAAACAATGATTTAATAATTATTCTTAGAGAAAATTATATAAAGAACGATTTATTTAATTATTCTCATGGGTTTTAATGAGAAATAACTTAATAAAAGTGATTTATCAAATTATTCCCTATAGTGAAAGTTATTTTACTATGGTAAAATTAAATTTACGCGATGTATTTCAATCCACCTAGTTAGAAATGGCTGGGTGATCATTTTTTGGTGATAACACAAAGATGTGTAAAACTTGTACAATCCTCTATTTTCATATCCGAAACTGCTTTGGATTCATATTGAATTGAAAGAAAATGAAAGGATAATGAAGGTGCAAAGTTGATTCACAGTCAACTATCAGTTGTTGGAGATGACAAGGAGCCTCGTCGAATGTTAACTCCAAAGAAAATGAACATGAATGAATTGGAAAAATGAAAAAGTCGTCAACATATAAGAAACAAAGAAACTTTCAAAGGGAAAATCAAAACTCCACTACCTGATTGTGTAAATGCTGCTTTAAACAAAAATAAGACAATAACAAAGAAAATTAGCAAAGAAATTTCTATTTTCGATGATCGGTTTTCCATTTTTAAAGATACAAACTATAACAGGGGTAGTGAAATATTGAAAATTGAAAAAGTAAGGATGCATAGTGTTATCACTGGAAAATCGAACAAGCAAAGATGACATTATTAAATTTCAGGTATAAGGATTTATAGGGTTGAGGCACATTAAAGGATCTAAAGAATTTTAAAAATCTCTACGGTATAGGAGAAAAATAAAATTGCACACTCAAGACCATAGCAGAATGTGCCTCTGCATGCATTTTTCTTCGATAGGCATGCCTTTGCGCAGCTTTCCCTCAAAAATTCGCGTGGACCTGAAAGTGGCAGAAGTAACTTTCCAGTACCACAAGGCACACTCCAAGGAATTGATCCCACACTTGAGGCCGCCTAAGGATAGCTTCCCAAGCCTCCTTAGGACCTCAGGGGAGCACACAATGGAATAATGTGGCACACAATTGAATCACCCTCCTCTCTTGCATCACCATCATTCAAAGTACCAAGAGAGGGAAGGAGATTTTTAATTCTCCTATAAAAGGCCACCAAGAGATGAACAAAGGGAGAACAGATTTTTATGCTGGCCAAAATTGCCCCAAGAAATCCAGTAGTGTGTGATCCGGAGCAGAGATAAAGGGGATTTATTTGTTGGCCATCAAACAATTCCAATCCTTCAGAGTAGAGAGAGAGACTTTGTGCCAAGGTAGCTCAGAGGAACTTAAGAGGAAACAGACAATCCTCTTTGTTATGAAACTAGCTCCAAAAATAGAAGAAAAGAGAGATAAATGCCTTATAAATCAGCCACTTCAATGGGGAAACCTCCAATACATTACATAAATGAACAATTATTAGATGATATAAATTACAAAACCTCCTTCTATATATAAGAGTCCATAGGGCCATAATATAATCCTAGCCGACCTAACAATAATAATGTAAGGGCACAATAATAACAATATTGGGGTTACAGGGGTACAACAATAACAATAAGCGGGTTACACTAACAACAATAAGGGACTATACTAGTAACATAGGGACCTAACATACCCCTCTCCTTCAAAAAAAAATTTGTCCTCAATGCTTGAGTAGCTTTGGGTGCTTTTGTATAAAATTCTCATCCTCCCATGTAGAATCTTCAGTGGGTAAGTTCTTCCATTTTATGAGATACTTTGAAATTGATTGATTTCGTAGCTATTGAGTTCTTATTTCCATGATTGCTTCAGGTTCCAATATTATTTTTCCTTCCTCATCAAGTTCTGGCAATATTGTTTGAACTAGAAGTTTGTCCCCTATAACCTTCTTTAAGCATGAAACATTGAAAATTAGATGCACTTGCGAAGAATAAGAAAGCTCCAATTCATATGCCATAGTACCAATCCTTTGCAACACCTTGTAAGGACCATAGTACTTTGGCAAAAGTTTATTATCCTTGTTAGCTTGCTTGAGGGACATTTATTTGTATGGTTGTAGCGATAAAAATACCCAGTCTCCTACATCAAGACTTCTCTCGCTGCAATTTTGATCTTGTTAGGTTCCCGTGATTTGTTAGATTAGTGAGATCAAATCCATAGGGTAAAATCAGACCATTCTTTGGAGTTGTTACACTAAAAAATGTCACCCTGACATTCTGCTGACTGTATGAGCTCATTGACACTCATACTTACCTCCTTTGCAAGTCTTACAACCTTTGTTCCTCATTCCAAGCCCTAAAAATAGAGGAAAAACCCTTAAAACTCAAAAAAGCCTTGGGTACGCAGTTAATATGAGACTTACTTGCGTTCTTAGCTAGTGTACGTAGGTAATGTGAAGAGGAACTGCATTCTAGAACGCAATTTTCCAGTGTTATGCCTGCAGACTTCCTGTAAAGTCAGAAAAGCGCGAAATCAAAGTGAAAAAGTTGATTTTTGGTCAATTCTGGAAGGTTCTAGATGAGATTTTTTGGGGATGAGTACGCTTTAGTAAGGTGCATGTATCTCACACCTTAAGGAACTAATCCCTTGATGTGAGGAGCCTATCCCTTTGAAGGAGGGTTCTATCCCTCTAAAGGTGGAATCCTAACCTCCTCATCTGCTCTATAAAAGGAGGCATTGGGTAGCCTAAAAGGGTTAAGTTTTGATTGAGATTTTGGAGATTGAAGATTAGAGTTCAATCTTTATGTGTGATTGAGCTGAAGTGCTATTGAGATTTAGACTTCTTTCTGCTAAGCTTTTGAGAGGAAAGATCACATACCTCTTTTTTCTCCTGAAGGAAGAGTGCAAGACTTATCAAAGTAGAGGAGACTCCTTCTTCGGACCCCGGGAAGGCCTTTCGAACATCAAGGCTAAGGTTGTAAGGTTCTGCTGTATATTTTAAGATTAATACAATCAAGTTCTGTTTTTCTCAATAAATTGTCGTTCGATTGTTTATTTCAATAAGCTATCATTTGATCATTTATTTCATAGATTACTTGATCACTATGATAGGTATGTTTTATAATTATTTGTTATATAGGTGCTATTGATATTTTCTTGTTTGTGATTGTAGATCAACGAAAGATGATACTTTCTTGCGACAAAAGAGCTCTTGTTGCGACGAATGATTATTGATGCGATGGAAGCACTACGACCGCAAATAAGCATTTGGATCTAAGGTAGGATCGACACGTTCATAGCATTTATTTGTAAAACGAATATATCTAGAGAAAGACAAACTTAGTTGTTCGTTTGTTGCTAGATTGTCTTCTGACACTAGGGAGATCGGTCTTGTCCGCAAGAATGATTTATCTGGCCAACAGGAGTCCTAGGACCTAGCCTTCCTCGACTCAGAGAAGGCTCTTTCTATTTATACAAAGGATGTGAACTTGTTTGCTTCTAGGGTTTTGATTTGAGGCTAGTTGTTAAGTGTATGGTTTGTTTGTTGGTTTTGGTTCAAGTAGAATAGATGGAATGAGGAAATCTTCAATTCATTGGGCTATGGAGTCTATAAAAGTCATGGAAAGTTCAGCAATGGGTCAGGGAGCATCATAGGGAAAATCTAGCATTGGTCAATGGATTTTCAAGGTTTATGGGAAATGAGGTGAACATTAAGTTTGTGCAAAGTAGGACAAAGGGAAATTAAGAATCCTTTATCATGTACTTAAAAAAAAAGAAGGGACTTAAATACATAAGCATGAAGAAGCAATCAATAGACAAGGAAAACCAGTAACTCTTTGATTCAACTTAAGCAAATAAGCATTCAAGACAAACATTCCAATGAAATATAGAAGGCAAGAAACTCATTTAACTTCTAGTGATTTCACCTTCAAGATTAGAAAACATTCAAGATACACATATAACTTTAATGAAAGAAGAGGGAACTCCTAAACATCATTTATCATAGTTATGAAGATCTCCAAAACAATTTTTCAAGCATGGACAAAGGGTATGATCGAAACATAGCCTCTTTGGCAGACCTAATTAATGATACTTTGGAGAGAGACCTCAAGAACAGTGTTTAGTGACATCAAACAAACAGGGATATCCATAAATCATCTTTGATACCTACTGTATTAAACCATTCATGAAATAAACAAGCTTAGGGGGTCTAGAGAGCAATTAAGAATTCTCTAGAATGTCCTAGCAGAAGAAAACATAGAGGCAATGAAGAAAAAACAGCTCTAAGGTGCCTCTGAAGAACATTTCTTAGTCTAAATCCTTTGTTCTATTGCAACATAGAAATATGGAAACATAATTATACGTGAGAAAACAATAACATGAAATAGAATCACTTCACCATTAACAAAGCTTAGGGATCCTACAAGCAAACCTCCTCCATCAACAAGCAAAACAAGCCATTCACAAGCTCCACAACACGAAATTTCTCTTCAACCTCCAAAATACTATGTATTGCTCCAAAGAGGCATCAAATGCCAACATTTACAATGAAGCCCTCATGCTCTATTTATTCAAAAAAGGAAGTAAAAAACCCTATATAGGGTTGGAAAATGTCAAAATCACTCATAAATGTCATTAATGCCCAAGAGACCATGCAACGCCCAAGGAAAAAAACATCCCATGAAATAAATAAAAAATAACTCCTAGCACCTAATTTTAGAGTGATTTGACTCAAAAAACACTAAAATATCAATTTTCAATTAATGAGTGTGTTTTTTTGACTTTTTTCCAAAACTGCCCAAATTGGTCTGAACACACAACACCTTCCCGAGCAAAAAATAGGTCCACTTGCAGCCAAGTTTTGGTGACCTTCTTGATGTCTAAATTTTCCCTATGATGGCCCATTGGAAATTTGGTTGAGTCTACTGTCCAAATATACCATTGGTTTTCTAATTGAGCTCCTATAACCTATTAAAAAGGAAATTTTCCCAACAATGCTCTGAGCGCAACACCAAGCCTGAAAAGGAGGCAGAAAGGTAGAAAATGAGGTGTTTTTTGACCTTTTGAGGGGGCAAAAATACTCCAAATGCTCTGAAACTTGGTGAGCATAGTGTACTAGGCATGAGAAATCCAAAAATGTAAATTTTTCCCTCTGAGGATGTCTAAGGAAAAAGCGTAGCGCCACGGGTGTTGCGCTTATAGGCCTCCAAATTCACAAAAAACCAAAATTTGTCAAAATTTCTTCAAAATTGGTGGATGTATCCTTCATGGGGTTTGGGAGACTTGTAGAGAATATTGAGCCAAGAATCCAAGTTTTTCTTGGTCTTTTCCTTCTTTTAGTGCTTGAATTTCAACAAGGGCCTCTTTGAGTGTAATATTCCCACTTAGCCCAAGCTAAGGAGAACCTGCAATTTTGTTTCATTTTTTGTTGCATGAATAAATATGTAAAAAAGGGCGTGTAAAGCTCCTGGAAATAATAAATAAATCAATACCCATGTGAACAAATATAAATCTGGGCCATGTAAACAAAACACTTGCATGTGTGAATGGGTTTGAGCTATGAGACTGGGTCAACCATGACCAAATATACATCGTAGTATAGATGCAATGTACCTCATGGATGCATAGTGCAGTTTTAGATGGAGGCTCCACATGTGAAAGGAGCTAACTCATTGAAGTGGTTTAGGGTTTTACAAGGATTTTATCTTATAAAAGGAAGAGGAGAGCAGCATGAGAGGGTTGTTGAGGATTATCATTTTCTAAATATATGTCTATTTAGACATATATCATTCTCTGGTTGTTTAGCTGAGAATAATGCTACTTAGCATTGGGTGTTCCTGAGCGGGAATCCCACCTCCTTCCTAGAGCAGCTCTTGGAGGAGCCTTATTTGTCTTTTCCACTATCTAGCATTTGACCAAGCTTCATCTTGCACCTACAACATTGATCATGTTAAGGATTAGGTTGTCCTTGTGAGTTGCAACAAGTGGAGGATAGATCTCTTCAGATCTATGCATCTCTAGCCCCCCTTTTCATTGGGAAAGTCTTCTATCCCTTTGACAAGAGTGTTATAGACCCTTGGAGCTTCAGATCCATATCTTGGCATTAGGCCAAAGTATTCTCAGATTCTACAACGCAGTCCCTCTTCCAGTACTGTATTATTTGCAAGAGCAGATTTACAGGGAGTTTTGGCATCATCTTGGAGGAGAGATCTTTGGTGATTGGATTCTTCCTTTCATTGTGGTGATCCATGGATTAGCCAACTAATCCATGTTTGGTTTCAGATATGATCCGCTATACTTCATATGCTTCAGAGTTTTTTGAATATTACTACAGATCTGCAACTTAGATCTCATATCTACTCATTGTTATTCATGTTTCTCCCAAAACCCTAAGGGGATTGTATTAAGGAGCTTTTCTTGTATAAAGATCTGAATTAGATCTATATTTTTGTATATATATCTGCTCTAGATATGAGTTGTAATCTATGTTGCTTCATCCAATGAAAATAACATTGTCAAGATTATTCATACATTTCATGTGGTTGTAGCACCTCATCTGTGAGGGTTTCTTCTGTATAGTCTTCTATTTTCTCTTGTACATTATATGGGATGTATTGTATGTAATATTCCAAAATTTTAGCCTTCAAGCTAAATGGAATGTTAGATTTTTTTCATCACTAGGTAGGTGAATAAATGGGTAGGGAGGCCCATTAACCTCTTTAGAAGGATCAATAACACTCCTAATGTGGAAGGAATAAGAATAAGCAGCTTATTTGAGCACCCTTGGGTGTGAATAGAGATGGGATAATGTTGATTCAGTCAACTTTGACCAAGTCAATAAATTTGTCTAGAGACATTGAACCACCTTGATAGACAGCACAGTTTTGGTGGAGGACAACTTGCATGAGCCTGATGGCACATGTGGATGAGACCTAACATGGAGGGGTTCACTTGCTATATATGAAGAGGATGGAGACCTTTGTTATTCATGCTTTTGTATTTCGATCTCTTGACATTTTCTGTTTAGAATAGGCTTCCTCTTGCTGTTTAGCAGGGTGGCAGTGTTGTTTAACACTGGGTGTTCCCAAGCGGGAATCCCACCTCTTCCCTTGAGAGGCCTCTTGGGAGAGCTTGTCTTGTATTGCTCCACATCCAGGCTCAAGGCCAAGCATCATTATTCAGCCCTAGTATTATATCTGTAGTAGGATATTTCTAAGTTGCTGGGTGTTGCAGTGGAGAATTCTTACACCACTTCCCGGTCTGTTTCTCAGTAGAGGGTGCCTTCCTTCTCTTGAGAAATCATCTAGGAATATTTTTGGGCACATTTCATATCTTGGCAGTAAGCCAATTTTTTTCTCATCTCCTATAGCACAGTCCCTTGCAGGAACTGCGTCATTTTTCATAGAGTTGCCGCAGCAGGGTTAAGACCCTTGTTTCTGAGCTAGTTTCCTAGGGAAAGGGCCAACCCTTCTCCCGGAAAGCTAGAGGAAGGGATTCTCACCCATATTTTGTATTATTCAGCTATATTTATGTAATTTTTTAGTAAGACTGCATTTTCTGAGCTAAATATTCAAATCTTCTCTTTCTTGTACATGTGTTTCATGAAACCCTTGTTGGGTTGGATTTATAATACAATAAGGAGGTCAGATCTTCATTTTATTGGCATATTATTCCATATAACTCCAAATGTATGCTATTTTATCATTATACTAAAGAAACCCTCATAAAATAAAGTTTTACATGCTTCAGTATTTTTCTGCATAACTCAAGTCATCTGATTTGGCTACTTTTGAGCTGATAGGAAGTCGAGAGGTCTGTTTAACATATGAAAAGGGATTTTTTTCCTATACCCTTTTATATGTGAGGGCCTAACATAATATTATAAGGGAACCAAGAATTATTTCACCTAGTAAAAATGCTGATCTTTAGAAATAACGTTTTCAGGGTCTAATTTTTTCATTTTCCCCACTTGGGAATGTGTAGACATTCTTATTTTGTTGTTGTTTCACTCATTTGATGTCTATGCATTTTTTAACACATCATACGAGTCTATTTTCTGGATCTCAAACTTTAGAATACCTTAAGGTATTCTCATTGTTGTAGAAAATCCATATTTTGGGATATTACAGTGGTATCAGAGCTTCAATCTTGGCTCAGCCTGTGGAACTCAGCCATGCAACTATCTAGAGAAGGAGAGATGAATAGAAATAAGACTCCATTATGTGGAGATAAAAGGGAAGATAGGCTTACAAATCTTCTTCCAAAATATGTACAGTGCATTAATGAAAATCTTAAGAAGATGAGAGGAGAGATGAAATCTCCTGAGGAGTTTAGATCTAGATTGGCACATGATAGGTGTGAGCATGCAACTACACCCTATTATGCACAGTGCAGTAAAATTCCCAGGTCTGCTATGAAATAGATGAAAGAAGAGGAGATGCCGGGGAGGGAAACTCTTAGTAATTTTCTGAAAGAGTATGAGTCTCAAACTGAGAAGTTTAGAGATCATATTACTTTCAAAGATTTTTGCAAGATCAGGGTGGAGAGGAGCCAACTACATGACATGGATAGATTTTCTCTATCTACCTTTGATGGATCCCCAACTTTCTCATCCAAAGCTTGGGTGGAGGAGTTGTGTACTTATTTGCAGTAGCACCTAGTTTCTAAAGAAGAAGCCATCAGAGTTACAACGCTACACTTTGAAGGTAAGTCCTATGCTTGGTGGATGTTTGAGTTATTTTCATTGAAAAATGTTAATACTTCTTCTTTTGAAAATTTCACTAAAATATTGGTAGAAATATTTGATACAAAACATGAGACAATCAAACCAATGAAACTTTTGCATAAGTTGGGAGGACCTGCAAACTCAAAACCACTTTAGAAACCTATTAGAGGAGATCACATTTTGCATGATACCTTGCTAGAGGTAAGATCATTTTTTCATAACCTTGGACAAGAGGGGATGAAGGGTCCTTTTGCAAAGAATGATCCTCTTATTGAGCAGTTACCTCCTATTCATATTGAAGATGAAGGGAAGGATGGGGGTTACAGAGCTGTCACATCTAGAGAATATATAGTGCCTCATGTAGAGGAAGGAGGGGCACATGCTCCAACAGGAGGATTTATTGTGTCATTGTAAGAAGTTCCCCAGGATCTCACATATGGGAGGCAAAGTAAAATCAATGAGCAGCATGATTGTGAAATGATATTGATAGAAGGAGAAGGTAGGGAGGAAGGACATCATCACTTGATGAGGAGCACACACCCCTATCTATTTCAGAGAGTTGGTGCAAGGAGGAGGGAGACTGGTTTGCACTGTGAGGGCAAGGGAAAGGTCTCCCAACCATATGAACACTCTTATCTTGCCATGGATGTCTCACTACATGGAGGCATTCCACCGGGGAGGCCACCAGACTTGGAGTTGGTAAGAGAAATATTTCCATTTCGTTCACCACTCTTGGACTTTGGAGAGGTGAATAGTTTTGAAGAATAATTTGTCATGGGGGATGTCAAAGTAGTAGGCAGCATCATGAAGAGAGTTTCACATGCCAGATCACCAACGATGTCTCTTGGGAGGATTGATCCATATTGGAGGTCTCAACTCTTGGTAGAGTACTCCAAGGATCTTGGTGCTTGCACGATTCTTGATGACCCTGATGGAGATGACCGATATATGGTGGACGATATGGTCATCTATTCTTATGGAAGAGTCGTCTTGACTAGAGCTTCTAAGCTCAAGGAGAAGCTACTACATGCAACACATGAGGACTTCTTTTCCATGCATTTTGATGCATATCTTTCCTTGGCAGATGATTTCATTTGGGAGGGCATTCAGAATGAAATATTTCGGCATATGGAGAGATGCATATCCTGGATGGTGATAGAGAGGATGTCACAGCCACCTTCCTACTCATCGGGAGTGAGGGAGGATTTTCAATTGAACCATTTTAGCTCAAGACCTCAAGTTCATGATGGAGAATGTACAATTTCACCTTATGTTTTGTACTCCTTGTTTTTTTATGAGGAGCATATTGTACCAAGCAGGATTATTCCTTCTTGCATATTGTATAATTATGTACTTGAAGCCATTTTTAGCATTTAGATTTGCTATCTCATTGGTGGCTTGTGGGGGAAGCCACATGATTTTTTGGTGTGCACCATTGACACCCTTTTGTACTTTCATGTTTATATCTTGTAAGATGATTGTGGCAGCAAACAAGTGGCTGGAAAAGAACTTTTTTTTGTTTGATTTGATGGAGGAAAAATATGCACTGCGTTGGTTCCTTGTGTGGGACCTTGATCCACTTTCCAGTTGTCATATGACAACTTATTTCTATTGGTTTTTGCTTCCATGTATTTCTGATTTCATGGGAAGCTTTGTTTGGAGAGTGGGATATGATTTGAAGATTCCAATTGGGGGTATGATTCTCCCTAATTTTCATTATGCATGTTTCTGGAGGAGCAATGGGCGGCCCATGATTGCCAAATTACATCTCTCTTCTTCATGTGGGAGGAGCCATTTGGAGAACTTGAGTTTTTGGAGGAGGCACTTCATGGTTTATTTGTTTGATGGGGTAGCTTGGGCCACTCTTGGAGGAAATGACATTCCAGCCCAATATCAGCAGCAGCCCCATACTTATCATAAATGGAGAGAGAAACTACTTGGTTGGGAGGATCCAATCTCTTCATGTAGCCCCAACACATTGTATGACCTGGGGGTTGAGGATATTTTTGAGCTAATTAGATTGGCTCATTTTATTTGGATGATAGCATAGGTGTGGGAGTCACTCTTTGAGAATAATATTTCCCATGTTCATCATCACTTCTACCTTGAGGAGGCCATTGGAAATTAGGGAGGTTTCCACTTACATCTTCCACCTTTCTATGATGTGAGCCATATGGTTTTGCATGCTTGGGAGGAAACATTGGAGGATAGATTTGTAGCAAATCATGTTGAGCAGTGGTGGAGACTTTTTTATGAGGAGGCAACAAGAAGAGGAGGGGAGGATTTTTCTCTCCTTATACAGTTGCTTGAGGATAGGCAACATTTTGGAGGGGAGGACTGTAATATTCCAAAATTTTAGCCTTCAAGCTAAATGGAATATTAGAGTTGTTTCATTAGTAGGTAGGTGAATAAATGGGTAGGGAGGCCCATTAACCTCTTGAGAAGGATCAATAACACTCCTAATGTGGAAGGAGTAAGAATAAGTAGCTTATTTGAGCACCCTTGGGTGTGAACAGAGATGGGATCATGTTGATTCAATCAGCTTTGACCAAGTCAACAAAGTTGTCTACATACATTGAACGACCTTGATGGATGGCACAATTTTGGTGGAGGACAACTTGCATGAGCCTAATGACACATGTGGATGGGACCTAATGTGGAGAGGTTCAATCTCTTGATTTTGTCTGTTTAGACTAGGCTTCCTCTTGCTGTTTAGCAGGGTGGCAGTGTTGTTTAGCACCATGGTGTTCCCAAGTGGGAATCCCACCTCTTCTCTTGAGAGGCCTCTTGGGAGAGCTTGTCATGTATTACTCCACATACATTCTCAAGGCCAAGCATCATTCTTTAGTCCCAGCATTATATCTGTAGTAGGATATTGCTGAGTTGCTGGGTATTGCAGTGGAGAATTCTTACACCACTTCCGGGTCTATTTCTCAGTAGAGGGTGCCTTTCTTCTCTTGAGAAATTAGCTAGGAATATTTCTGGGCACATTTCATATCTTGGTAGCAGTCCAAAGTGTTTCTCATATCCTATAGCACAGTCCCTTGCAGGAACTGTGTCATTTTTCATAGAGTTGTTGCAGCAGGGTTAAGACCCTTGTTTCTGAGCTAGTTTCCTAGGGAAAGGGCCAACCCTTCTCCCAAAAAGCTTGAGGAAGGGATTCTCATCCCTCTTTTTTATTATTTAGCTATATTTATATAATTTTGTAGTAAGACTACATTTTATGAGCTGAATATTTAGATCTGCTCTTTCTTGTACATGTGTTTCATGAAACCTTTGTCGGGTTGGCTTTATATTACAATAAGGAGGTCAGATCTTCATTTTCTTGGCATATTATTCCATATAACTCCAGATCCATGCTATTTTATCATTATACTATATAAACCCTCGTAAAATAATGTTGTATATGATTCATTATTTTTCTACATAACTCAAGTCATGGGATTTGGCTACTTTTGAGCTGATAGGAAGCCGAGAGGTTTGTCTAACATATCAAAATGGACTTCTTTCTGATCCCATTTTGTATATGAGAGCCTAACATCATATGCTAAGGGAACCAAGCATTATTTCACCAAGTAAAAATGTATATCTTTAGAAATAATGTTTTCAGGGGCTAATTTCTACATTTTCCCCACTTGGGAACGTGTAGACATTCTTCTTTTGTTGTTGTTTCACTCATTTTATGTCTATGTGTTTTTTAACACATCATATGAGTCTATTTACTGGATATCCAACATTATAATACCTTAAGGTATTCTCATTGTTGTAGAAAATCCCTATTTTTGGATAGTACATTGTAAATCTAAATTATTGATGTAAATGTAATCTTTGAGCCTCCTTATTGGTCTCTTGCTCTCATTTAATTCAAAAGAATCATTTCTGAATCATTTTGTTTCATAGAGCTACAGCCCCATTCCTTGGGTGTTTTCCAACCATACTAGGTGGTGGGAGGTCTGTTTACCTCACCTTGTTTGATTTGTTTTTACTCTCCTTTTGGATCTAGATACTAGATCCACTGATCTAAGGCATCCTGGAGCTGCAAAATCATTTCAGTGCACATATTTCTTAAGAGTGCATTATTCCAGCAGGCATTGCTGAGTGTTCCCATTTGAGGATATTACATTGAGCTTGGCACTAGTGAGCTTGTTTTTCAAGGCATAGTGTTTGGCCATATTTTTCTGTAGGCCAAGGTCTCTTTTCATCTTCTTCATATGTTTGTGCTCACTTCCCCTTTCTTAATTATCTTCCTCTTCTTCATCATCTTCCTTTGTCTCTTCTTCATTTTATGTTTCTTCCCTTTCATCATTTTCTACCTCTTCATTTATCTCTTCATCATCATTCTCTGCCTCTGTGTCCTCTGTTTTATTTTTGACCTCCTCTTCATCATAATTTTCCTCTTCCTCATCATCTACTTCTTCTTCATCATCTTTTTTTCCACCTCATGTTGGCTCAAATCATCACCGCCCTCATCTTCACTTTGGGCTGACTTATTGTCATAATTACCCTCATTTTCACTTGATTCTTCATTGCCACTTCTTTCTTCATCTGATGCATCAATAGAAGGGTAAGAAGGTAGGTTCCTTGAGGAGGGGATGTATGAGTAGAGGATGAGGTATGGTCAGTAGGAGGAGATGGAGGAGTGGAAGGAGGAGGATGAGATGAAGAGGGTGTTAGCCACCTATAAATTATGATATACCTAGTGGTGGCTAAAAAAATTTTCAAGCCTTCAAGAGATATATTTACTTTGAAAATCCATCATATTTGAAGTCTTATGATGATTCTTTATCCTTCGAATTAATCTTCACTGTTGTTTCACTATTAGCCCTAAAGTACCTGCTGATTACCAAGAGAAAAAACTGCTTAAGAAACTCCATTTTCCCTCATTTCACCTCTCCATATCACTCTCTAATTTCATCCATAAAATACCTTCATTTTACTTCTAAAGCATTTCAAAAACCGCTTTAAGCCTTATACCTCCCTTTTATCAGGCTTAAAAATCCTTCTCCCATCTATCGGAACCCTGTTTTGGCTTTAAAATCTTTTTGTTTTGGCCTAAAAACAGTCTTTTGCACTCCTAAGGAATTAAGCCCCCAAGAGCTTATATTATTCAGCCCTCTTCCTCATATGTCCTTAACCCTACAATTGGGCACTCAAAGGACAAAGCCTCCGTGCTAAAATCCTTACCTTTCCTCTATTTTTGTTTTCCTGACATTATGGTCCCAAGCAAATCTGGACCATTGATCTACATAGATCAACGACCATCGGGCCTCCTTTCCTTCGTATATTT
The DNA here is from genome assembly GCA_034641835.2 of Pinus albicaulis. Lineage (NCBI taxonomy): Eukaryota > Viridiplantae > Streptophyta > Pinopsida > Pinales > Pinaceae > Pinus > Pinus albicaulis. Next base: position 1,490,232,106 of record CM076584.1, read on the forward strand.
AATTTACCGTATCTTATTCCATTTTTAACATTCCTATCTACTCTTTAAATCTTGACCGTCCATTCGAAAGATCCAATGATCAGGACTTAACCCGATCTCACCATTGAACCCACTCCACGACAAAAATCATACGTCACCATGGACCCTGCCAAAGCTTTTAACCATGAATCTCTCTGCCTGTCGCGCTCATTCCGCACCGTCAGATCTAGAGCTTCTGATCTGATGGCCAGCGATTGATATCACGTAATTTTTGGCCTCTCCCCACAGTGCACTACTTCTGCGGAATAAAAGAAGTTTCCATTTGCAACGCGTCAAGCGATGAATGGAATCATGTTCCAAAATTTAATACCACCTTCCCCCCCAAATGCTGCGTGAAAACCATTAATGGTTTTCCCAAAACCACTAATCCTCAACTCGTGCCATATTTTTAAATTAAACCCTGTTTCAAATTAATCCCTCCATCCTGATAGCTCCTAAACACTTCCATGAACCTTCCGAAGAAGTTTTAACCAATTAGTCGCAGGATTTAAATAACTTTGTGTGTTTTTATGCAGGTTTAATGAAGTTCAAGATAAAACCCTCCTGTAGATGATTAAAGTGTTATTGGTCAAGGATGACGATCCTCACGGCCTTTGATATAAATTAAAGGGTTTTAAAGTGATAAATACATGTTTTAAGAAGGCTGATAAGTCATGATCATTGGCTTTCTAAACAAATTTTCCAACAAACCCTGTGCGCACCTGCAAACAAAAAACACAGTCAGAGTTAATTAATGAACGAGTATCAGTGTCAAAGATGAATATTATGGCTTAATCAAGCCTAAACATAGATCCAAAGATAAATCACTGTGTTTATGAAACATAGAATCAGATCAGTCGAAGGAAGCCTCGAAAGCCACATCGAAGGGGCTAATCGAATCCCCTAACTACCAAAATTGCCATCTTGAAACTCTCTGCCTTAAAGGAATACCCAGATCAAATCTCAGTCAGAAAACATTAAGGCCAAAGGCTACTAATAGTTATTACAAGAAAAATCAAATATGTCACACTAATAGCAAAGTTATTGTAAAAGATAAAAAGAGCCTTAAAGTCAATCTTTTCACCCACTAAGCCTAAAAAGCAGAAAACAGAGTTAATGAAACAGAGTTGTAAATCAAATTATTTCCTGCCTTATGCCTTGCATGGTTTTCAAGGCTAGGAGTTGAATTTAGTATAGAATTAATTACACTTCAACCCTAGGAACTCTTCCACCTCCTCATTTTTCTTATAAAATCTCCTTGAGGAGCACATTGTAAAGGGTTGGTTGGTCACTAGTTGTAACACTGAAACTCTTTGAAATAATACATAGTCTGTTGAAGTTGAAGAAGAAATTGAAGTCTTGGAAGCTTGATGATGTTTTGACTTGCTTGTTCATGAGAAGGATCTATCATTGGATCCCTAAGCTTGGTTTTTAGTGATGTATTTTGAACTATCTACTATTTTTCCTGTTTTCTTTATGTTTCATAAATTCTTACTACAGTAGGCTGAACAGTTTAGGCTAAGAAATCACTCCTGGAAGCACCTTAGACCTGTTTATCCTTCAATGTTTTATGTTTTCTTCTGCTAAGTCATTTTAGAGTCTTTAATCATTCTCTTGAACCCTTATTTTTGTTTATTTCTCAAATAGTTCAAATAGTTGGTTCCAGCATGATTTATGGTTTTCCCTACTTGTCTACTGCCACTTGAAAACTGTTTTTGAAGTTTCCCTTTGAAGTACCATTGTTTACAGTTATCCAAGTAGGTCTGTTTGGATCATACCCTTTGTCCCTGCTTGAACAATTGTTTTAAAGGTCTTTATAGTTGTAATCATGGATGTGTTAGGTGTTCCCTATTCTATGACTACAATTGTCAGTGAATCTTTCATGTTTTATAACTCCTTTGAAATAAAATCTTTGAGGAAATAGGATGTGCTCTTGAATCTTAGATTTCATTTTGAAATTTGTCTTGAAGTCATTATTTTCTTAAAGTGTGATTTGCAGAATTCATGGTTAGCCCTGTCTATCAAATACCTCTTTCTGTTCAAAGTATGTTTTTTAAGTTCCCTTTGTTGAGAATTCAATTTCTCTTTCCAAATCATTAATGTCCGTCTCATTCAAAAAACTAAAGGATCCTATGGCCAAGTTAGATTTTCCCTGTGGTATCCCATATCCATTGATTAGCTTGTCATAAACCTCTTCTTAACTCCATTGCCCAATCAACCTGACACTTTTTCTTTCTATGTATACTACTTAGATCTTTCATATTCTATTGTTCCAATTCAACCAAACAAACACCTACACTTAATAACTAGTCTAAAATCAATACTTAAAAGAAAACAAGATAAATCTTTTCAAAACAAATAATTTGAGAAATCCCTCTCTGAGAATAGGAGGACTAGATCCTGGAACTCTAAAGATTGGTTCTGATGTTGTCTTGTCTTTTCGTTATCCAATCTATCAAAACTCATGAACCCTAACATAACGGCGATCATGGTGGGACCTTCTGAAAGAAGCACTAAACATACACATCTCTGAACATTCAGAAGTCCCTGTATTAAAAGAACACCCTATGGACTTATCCCACCGCTCACACCAACATAATGGCGATCACGATGGGACCTATTGAATCTATGATAGCCTAGAAAACTATTATAAACTCTTTAGTCCTACAAATCTCTAAGAAATTCAGTTAGTGAGCCATAGAATAGACTCTGTTTGTTTGAGCACCTTAGCTAAGTGTTAAGATCAGACATAGGACATTCTCATAACCATAGAAATATAAAAAATCCAAAAATATTTCAGATTGGCTTCATAATAAACATGGTGGTGGAACCATAAAACATTTTACCTTCACAAAAAGCTAAAAATTTTCCACCTGGCGACTCCACTGGCCTCCAATAGGCCTATTACTTCACTAGTCCTTTTAAACTCTCATGGTAATGCATTGAGCAAACCCAATCATGCTATTGGTGGACAAAAAAGTTCAAAATCTTCCACCTAGCAACTCCACAATCCCAAAAGACCTAATGACTCCACTGATAGAAGACTCTGAACTGGTTTAATAGACACAGTGACTTCTTTCCTAATTTACAAACATCATTCCATGGATACAGCGAAGATATGCCCCAATGAGTAGAGAACATATCCCTGGGTTTCCACATAATATGCCCCAGGTGAATTGGGATGACAACCTGCCTGTTTTTCAAGGCGAAAAGTTTGATGACCCTTTATTACATCTCATCAAATTTCATATACATGTATGGAGGTTGAAAGTGGAATGGCATGAAAACTGCCTTATGAAAATGTTTATGTTGACATTAGAAGGAGAAGCAAGAGAATGGTACAAATGGTTAAGGACTGGTAGTTTGTTTTCTCTAAGAGACATCCACATAGTATTTTATGATCATTACAAGAAAAAATACCCGTATATGTTATTAGAGGGAAGTTTTTGTAATCAATCTGAGGGCCTCATAGAATACCTTGAAGGCATTTATGAAGATTTAGGAAATTGGTAGGTTGAGGATCTCATAGCAGCCATTCATGAATTTCATACCCAAGACAACTATCATAAAAACCTAAATGAATCAATTGAGGAAGAAATGAATCAAGGAACAGAATAAATTCCTCAAGATATTATTGCAATTATGAACAATGATTCATCATCCCTTATAGCTGAGGCTCAAGAAGACATCCAGCCTCAAAATTAGTCTTCACAAGAGACAGAGAACTGATGTAATCCTGTTCAAAGGAACATAGAAACACCTTCCCCTTCGACAGAAAAAGAGATAGATCAGATTATTAATAAACAGCCAGTCTTTGAAACTTTTTTCAAAACAAATACTCTTGCCCATTCACATACAGAACTTTGTTGTACAGATTTAGAAATTTCTTTTGTAGATCAGAAAAAAAAAGGACCTGCTGATAACCCAATCTGTCTGATTGGTAGTATTAATTATATTTATGATTTTCCTAACTTTGATTTATCTAGTGATGATGCTCGCCAAACAGAAGTTAATCTTGCAGGACCATCATTAGAAGATTTATGGGGGGAAGATCAGTTCCTTCAAAGAAGTAATGAGCCAGTGCAGACTATTTATGATACTGATGAAGAAAGTTATGAAAGCTTGGAAGTAATTAAAGATTCATTGGATATTTTCTCTACTTCATATCAGACCATCATTAATAGTTTCCATGTGATTGGGAATTAGCAGCCTTTCAGCTCAAAGGTTGAGAAGGAAAACAATGAAGAAATTTTTGAGCAGGTTGAAACTAAGGAGCCTTCTCTTGAAAAAGAGGAAGCAATTGAACATACCCTTGTTCAAGAATATAATAACCTCCTCACAGAGTTTAGCCCACAAAACTAGAATATCTCGGGACTTCAAGAGGACAGCACTGCCAAATATGATGAGTCCTCCAGTTCAGAAAATGATGAAGATAAGGAATTTTTTTGTTTCTCAAGAGAATATTTATCTTGATCCAGTGGAGAAAAAAGAGATAATCCTGGTTGAAATGCATCTTCCAGATACTTCTAACAAGGCATTATTTCAAGATCCCTATGTAGATTTCCTGAAGACATATGAAGAAGGGATAAAGGTTGCAAACAGCAGCATATCACCAAGTGAAACAAAAGACATTTTAAGCATTACTACTAAAGAACCAAGAGAATGGGAATGCCCCTGTCTGTCTTACATGCTCAAAGAGATGAGCAAAAACCAGTCATGGAACCATATGATTGACTGGATGTGTTGGAAAAGAGTATTTTCTAGCTAAACATATAAATATTCAGAGTTATATTAGGGTATGTAGGAATCTCAATAAAGCTCAGCCTGTGAGCATTTAGTTAGTTGTTGATTTTACTTTGAAGAAAAATTCAAAAAATACAAAAACATTAGAAAAGAAAGGTTCAAACATGCTCAAATCTAGAACCTATGAAGCATTAAAAGAGAATGGCTCTAATCAGATCAAAATCTGAGCCAAAGGTACAAAAAGGACTGGTTCTAATATTCTCAAAACTTGAACCAGCAAAGAAGAAAAAAGACATCTCTAACAAGACCAAAACCAAAGCTGGAAGGAAGAAAGAAAAGTGACTCTAAAAAGCTCAAAATTTGAGTCACGAAAGGAAGGAAGGTGTTTTCAATTTTCAGAACTTCAATCATTCCCAATTTTGTTTTTAATTTCTGCAAAGTTCAATCCATGTGCAGCTTGTCTTTATGCCATGGACCCACAGCAAATCAGACAGTCTAATCCTGGTTTGTCTGTATTTAAATTTCTGTTTTAGAATGTAGAGAATGAAATCAGTCAAATAGTTTAATCTTGGCTGATAGGTAGTTAGGTAGTGAAATTTATGAGTTCAACTGCTTAATCTGAACTCATGGAGGAATAATGGTAGCAATAGATAGGTTTATTTTTCTGTTTGCAAAATAATATGTAAAAGAGATGCCAGTCCAAGTGCACTCAAGGAAGAAAACAATGTTAGCACAAATAGTTTGGGGTAGGTAGAAGTGTTGTTCAAATGGATTTCTTGCTGCAGGACAGTAAAAATTATCAAATGAAGAATTATTCCAAATGGAATGGCACTGGTCTGTTAAATCCAGAGATTACTGAGGTTCTAGACACCTAAAAGGCAAGCTGTCTTCCCCAAGTGGAGCCACTGTTAGCCACTTATAAATTCTGATATACCTAGTGGTGGCTAAATTTGTTTTCAAGCCTTCAAGAGATATATTTCCTTTGAAAATCCATCATCTTTGAAGTCTTATGATGATTTTTTGTCCTTTGAATTAATCTTCACTGTTGTTTCACTATTACCCCTAAAGTACCTACTGATTACCAAGAGAAAAAATTGCTTAAGAAACTCCATTTTCCCTCATTTCACCTCTCCATCTCACTCTATAATTTCATCCATAAAATACCTTCATTTGACTTCTAAATCATTTCAAAAACCCCTTTAAGCCTTATAGCTCCCTTTTATCAGGCTTAAAAATCCTTCTCCCATCTATCGAAACCCTATTTTGGCTTTAAAATCTTTTTGTTTTGGCCTAAAAATAGTCTTTTGCACTCCTAAAGCATTAAGCCCCCGAGAGCTTATATTCTTCAGCCCTCTTCCTCATATGTCCTTAGCCCTGCAATTAGATGCTCAAAGCACAAAGCCTCCGTGCTAAAATCCTTACCTTTCCTCTATTTTTGTTTTCCCGACATTATGGTCCCAAGCAAATATGGATTGTTGATCTACATAGATCAACGGCCATCGGGCCTCCTTTCCTCCGTATATTTCATTTACTGCGCCTTCTTCCCTTTTTAACATTCTCATCTCCTCTTTAAATCTTGACCATAGATTCGAAAGATCCAACGATCGGGACTTAACCCGATCTCACCATTGAACCCACCCCACGACAAAAATCATACGTCACCATGGAACCTGCCAAAGCTTTTAACCCCACATCTCTCTACCTGTCACGCTCATTCCATGCCATCAGATCTGGAGCTTCCGATCTGATGGCTAGGGATTGATATCGCGTAATTTTTGGCCTCTCCCCACAATGTGCTACTTCCGCACGATAAAATCGGTTTCCATTTGCCACGCGTCTAGCGATGAATGGAATCGCGTTCCAAAAGTTAATACCGCCTTCCCCCCCAACTGATGTGCAAAAACCATTAATGGTTTTCCAAAAACCACTAATCCTCAATTCACGCCATATTTTAAAATTAAACCCTCATTCTGTGTTTTACCATAGAAACCCATTTTCCGCTGCAAATCCCTCCATCCTCGCAGCTCCTAAACGCTTCCATGAACCCTCCGAAGCAGTTTTAACCAATCATTCCCAGGATTTAAATAACTTTGTGTGTTTTTATGCAGGTTTAATGAAGTTCAAGATAAAACCCTCCCGCAGATGATTACAGTGTTATTGGCCGAGGATGACGATCCTCTCAGCCTTTCATATAAATTAAATGGTTTTAAAGTGATAACTACATGTTTAAAGAAGGACGATAAGTCATGATCATTGGCTTTCTAAACAAATTTTCCAACAAACCCTGTGCGCACCTGCAAACAACAAACACAGTCAGAGTTAATTAATCAAAGATTATCAGTGTCAAAGATGAATATTATGGCTTAATAAAACCTTAGCACAGATCCAAATATAAATCACTGTGTTTATGAAACAGAGAATCAGATTAGTTGAAGGAATCCTCGAAAGCCACATCGAAGGGGCTAATTGATTCCCCTAGCTACCAAAATTTCCATCTTACAGCTCTCGACCTCAAAGGAATAACCAGATCAAATCTCAGTTAGAAAACATTAAGGCCAAAGGCTGCTAACAGTTATTACAAGAAAAATAAAATATTTCACACTGACAACAAAGTTATTGTAAAAGATAAAAAGAGCCTTAAAGTCAATCTTTTCACCCACTAAGCCTAGAAAATAGAAAACAGAGTTAATGAAATAGAGTTGTAAATCAAATGCTTTCCTGCCTTATGCCTTGCATGGTTTTGAAGGCTAGGAGTTGCATTTAATATAGAATTAATTACACTTCAACCCTAGGAACTCTTCCACCTCCTCATTTTTCTTATAAAATCTCCTTGAGGAGCACATTGTAAAGGGTTGGTTGGTCATTAGTTGTAACACTGAAAATCTTTGAAATAATGCATAGTCTGTTGAAGTTGAAGAAGAAATTTAAGTCTTGGAAGCTTGATGATGTTTTGACTTGCTTGTTCATGAGAAGGCTCTATCATTGGATCCCTAAGCTTGGCTATTGGTGACGTATCCTGAACTGTCTGCTATTTTTCCTGTTTTCATTGTGTTTCATAAATTCTTACTCCAGTAGGATGAAAATTTTAGGCTAAGAAATGAATCCCGAGAGCACCTTAGACCTGTTTATCCTTCATTGTTTTATGTTTTCCTCTACTAATTCATTTTAGAGTCTTTAATCATTCTCTTGAACCCTTATGCTTTTTTATTTCTCAAATAGTTCAAATATTTGGTTCTAGCATGATTTATGGTTTTCCGTGCTTGTATGCTGCCACTTGAAAACTGTTTTTGAAGTTTCCCTTTGAAGTACCATTGTTTACAGTTAGCCAAGGAGGTTTGTTTTGATCATACCCTTTGTCCCTGCTTGAAAAATTGTTTTAAAGGTCTTTATAGTTGTAATCATGGATGTGTTAGGTGTTCCCTCTTCTATGACTACAATTGTCAGTGAATCTTTCATGTTTCTAACTCCTTTGAAATAAAATCTTTGAGGAAATAGGACATGCTCCCGAATCTTAGATTTCATTTTTAAATTTGTCTTGAAGTCATTATTTGATTAAAGTGTGATTTGTAGAATTCATGGTTAGCCCTGTCTATCAAATACCTCTTTCTGTTCAAATTATGTTTTTTGAGTTCCCTTTATTGAGAATTCAATTTCTCTTTCCAAATCATTAATGTCCATCTCATTCACAAAACTAAAGGATCCTATGGCCAAGTTAGATTTTCCCTTTGATATCCCATATCCATTGATGAGCTTGTCAAAAACCTCTTCTTGACTCCATTGCCCAATCAACCTGACACTTTTTCTTTCTATCTATACTACTTAGATCTTTCATGTTCTTTTGTGCCAATTCAACCAAACAAACAAACAAAACAAACACCTGCACTTAATAACTAGTCTAAAATCAATACTTAATAGCAAACAATATAAATCTTTGCAAAACAAATAATTTGAGAGATCCCTCTCTGAGAAAAGGAGGACTAGATCCTGGAACTCTAAAGATTGGTTCTGATGTTGTCTTGTCTTTTGGTTAGCCAATCTATCAAAACTCAGGAACCCCAACAGAGGGTAAACTAGAATGATGATGAGGTTGTGGGCTTGTGAATATCTTATTAGATATGAACACATCCCAAGGAATGCCTTTTTGCTCCAGCTGATGTAATACCACCATATTGATCAAGGAGTGGTGGAACAAAATATGCATTTTCTGGGTATAGGTCTTGCTCTGGACAACAGAAGTCATATTGTCAATAATTCTATACAAGTAGTAAGGAAAATGAAGAAATTTGACCCTGGTAAAATGCATGAGTCTAACATAGTAGGAATAAAGTCTAGATTATCTCCCCTCATAGGTGAAGTACTTCATGATAACCCTCATCAAGGGTTCAAACCTCTGTTTTAGGTGTGAGAAAGGGAAAATAGCCCTGCAGCCTTCTCTGTACCTAGTTTTGACAAATGGCTCATAATGGTTCATGTCCAACCTTGCCTTATTCAATCATTTATCACCAACAATAGGTATACCTATAGCATTAGAGATGGCATCTGTTGATAGTTCAAAATCCACCCTTGCAAGGCTTACTTTTTTATTGTGTAAATTGAGGACAAACAACCTTGTAAGCTTTGGGTGATTTTGGACTTGTTTGACTTTCTCACAAAACTGGAAACATCCCACATTTTAAAAACATGTGAGAATCATGGGAGATGAAGTGATATCCACTATTCTCTAGGGTTCAAACCTATTTACCTTCCCTCCCTTGTGTTTTGGCCTCATAGGCGCTTGACCTTCTTGACTGCTCATACTTCCTTCTTCTCCTAACATGGTGATTAGGGTTGTTTTTGGGACAAAATCAGGTTTTCTTGTGACACTTAGGCAGGAGGAGTAAAATAGAAATGATGATGAGGGAAAATTGTGCAAATGAGTGATATGGAGATGGATTTATGACTGAGTGTTTTGAGGTTGATGAGGGCTTAACTTGAATTGAAGTGTAACTACCCTAACTCACACCTCCCTTTTAAAATACAATCACTTGCTTGGAGGTTAAAAAAACAGGTTTATTTGTCATTAAGACCTAGGGTTTTCAAAGCCTAGGATTCAATCATTATTTAACCACTAAACCACCAAAAACACTTGAGGAGGAGGGAAAAAGACCCCCTACTAGTTTTCACTCCTTTGCAAGCTCTTCAAGGAAAATTTGAGGATGCTTTCCTTGCGTTTTTGGCACCTTTCTGCAATTGGGAGGGTTCTTTGCATGAGCATAGCACTGGGTAGGAACCTAGGTCAGTCGGATCCTTTGTGCACAGCACTGAACATCTCGTGCAGGCCTACCGACCCCTGGGCATAGTGCCAGGCAGGAAAAGACCTGTCGGGTGGGCCTCTGAGCGCAGCGCCAAGTGAGTCAGGTCATGTGTGCATAGCATCGGCCCTGTCAGGTCATCCTCTGAGCGTAGTGCTAATATTATTGAGTGTTTCGGTTGGCCTAGGCACAACGCCAGACTGTATGCGCAGCACGTGCAGCTATATGCGCAGCGCAGTGCAAGAAATGCACTATGGAGACCCTGTTATGCGGAATTATGAATTACGGATAAATCATTTTTCCCTAGATAGGTGCTAATCTATAACAACAGGTCAAAGAATTTACGACTATCTTTTTTAACTGTCAAAAGATACACATAATGAAATAAGGAACCTAATTGGGATACAAGAACTTCCAAAGTCTCCTTCTGTCGCTTTTGCTGTAGCTTCAAATTCCAGCCAGCTGTGCAAAATATTTCCTGCAAGAATGAACACTAAATAGCAAGAGAGAGAAATAATACAGATGTCTATTCAAGTTATTTAGCTAAATCAATAAAGCATAAACCATATACATCAACCAAGAAATCATGATATTGAAAATAAAATCTTATACATATGCATATAGGGAAAAATAAGCAGTAATCTTTATTGATGATAGAAAGGGAGGTTACAACCCATTGATTGATTTAGTGTTACCATTTGCAGCATCATCCCAGCCTCATCACAATGCAGATATCTCCAGCAATATGTCACTCAAATCAATCTCCTCAATTGAAATTCCACCAGCATTTCTCTACACAAATTCTTCCTTCTCAAACACTAAGATCTGTGCTTAATTTCTAGAGGAGATGAGGGTAGTTTCAAAATAAATGAACTTCCAATAATAGGCAAGACATGTTCCCAATCTTGTAGATGTCAAATGGACACATGGATTCAAAGTTTGACACATGTGAACTCTTCTAGAAGGCACTAGCCAAGTGGATATTCCGGAACAATGAGAATTTCGCTCCCAATGTGACCAACACACCCATGAATTTCGGGAAGTGCTTTGCAGAGTAGCCTTGCATAGGTCTACCTACATATCCAATGCACTTATTCCCTTTAGAGGTAGTGTTGGTGAGCTCTAATATGATATATTATAAACTTTAAACTTTGGAAACCTTTGTAGATGAAAGTATTTGATTGATTTGTCTTGTACTTTGTCTTAGGGCATGTAGAAACTGAAATGCTAGGGAATGATAGACCCTATACATTTGTCCTGGAGATGATGCCCAGGTAACCAGGTCATTGGGAATGATGCCCAAATTAACCTATAACAATTGCCCCCTAAATCATGAAGTCAGAATAATAACAACAGTATTTTGATTGATATGCTTCACATTGTGATGGGTTGGAGATGAAGCGGAGTGGCGACATGCATCAATCTTATAATACATTATGTCATGATATATTCTCTTGATCATAATTGCTGAGGGTAGGAATTCCCATGTTCAGCACATAAACAATCTAATAACATGTACATAATTCAGAAAGTCGCCTACATTGGAATGTTACCCAATACAGACATGCCTACAGATATAGGCCCATGTTTGGATAACGATCTATATGTAAATTCACCGTACAGATGATGTGTACAACAATCCTGAAATCATAGCCCAGATGTCTGAAACTAGATTTGTGGTCTTCTTATCTCGTTCACTCGATCATTCGGGTACAATTCTAGCCATGCCAATATATGATTTGTCATCGAACATGGAAAGATATCGTTTGATTACCAACCAATGATGTGAGCTGTTATCAAACGCAAGAGAACCACCATTGATGTCAATGGATCTCAAGGTACTGCAGTACATTTTGTAAGGTGTGAATAGATGATTTGATGTCGAATGCCAAACAAAAATTTTTGGTCAAAAGTTCGGAAGCGAGGATCTTCTCAATTCTGTAACAAGACTCATGGTAGTGGAATCTGTTGTTTCTAAGTGAACTTCCTCGATAATGATTTGTTGTCGACCTAAAGTCACCTTATTGCGAAATGGAAGTTACTGATTTCTGAGACAAGGGTATGACTTGATATAGAAATTTTCAGGGATGTCAGTCACAAGAATGAAGGTTTATGAGTATTGCAAAAGGATGAGTTATTCACTGGATGAGTCATATTGAACATATCGACGACACCGAGATGAGTTGGTAGCATTGACCCAAAACTGAAGTGAAGGTATGATGAACCATAGATATGAATGAACCGTCAAGATGATTACCCAACCCAAAGAGTCATGGACATGGAGTGAAGGAAGTGTCACGTTCAAGAGCGACTTGCAACCATAAATAATTTTTCTCACTTTTCCCAAATTTTCCCTGGTCATTTGTCGACCAATACCTCTTTATTTTTTAACAAGCCTGAGGATGATAACATTTTCTTGATCTATAATTCAACCCTTCGAGCAAATAAAGTATCCCTATTTAATAATTTAACGATTCTAGCGATGAATGAAACTCGATTCTTTCCATGATCAACAAGCTCGTCGCTATTTTATGTTTTAATGAGCTTAACGACATTGATAGCTCGGTCCTTTTTCATATTTAGAGATTTTGAAAAAGAGGATGAAAGAAAACTCCAAAATTACTTTTTCTAAATTTGTCGCTCAGATCTGAAAAAGTGTAAAAAAATGTGTGAGAGAACCTCTTTGGTCATGTTTAACCAAGGTATTCCTTTTTCGTAAATAATCTATCTCAGTCCAAAAAAGGGTTAAAATTATACTTAGTAGATATCAATTCATTTACTTTTACAAGCTCGAAAAGACAAGTGTTCGACAATATTTTCACATTATCGGAGTCCGAAAAAAGCTGAAAGAAGACTCTAGGGGTTCCTTTTTCATTTTTATCAAATCTCGAAAAAGAGATAAAAGTGTGCTTCAAATCCTTTTTCGTTTTTAACAAAGCTCAAAAAATAAGGAGAAAAAGTATGCTTTGTGGTCAAACCATTCTTGAAATAAATCTGCACGACTAATCTATTCATCAGTTGTAAGACCTATTCAAAACAACATCAAATGGATTGAAAATATTTGTTTCATGATTAAAAACATAATAAAACTATATTCATAGCAATAAATTCAATTTTGAAAATAATTAGATGACTATTAAAAGTAGTTTCACTGTTCATTTTTACCATTCCATAGTTACCATTTTCATTTTGGAGCTATGAACCTGATTTTGCCCCCAAACTTTAGCTGTTGATTGTGATCATTTCTGTGGACATTTTTCATTTCTGTTTGATCTAGATTAGTGATATGAACCTCCTCTTTCCTTTAGTATTCATTTAATTTCCAATTTCTGCAAATTTTCAGGGTTTTAAGGCCCCTAAGGTAAATTCTTCCCAAAAAGAGGGCAACACACCCCTGAATGCTGAAACCTACATTGAATAACAAGTACAGTGAAGGTTACTTGCATACACAAAGAATTTTCTCTTGATAGGGAGTGCGTTGGGCGCAATCTAGATTTTTGTTTCTCACATTATGCCCAAAATTTGCCTAGTTTTTTGCATTGATTGGAATCTAATGGATCTTATGGTTCTATTTTAGGTTTCCATCGGATTAAAATGACTATCACATGGAGGGAAAGAGAACATGAAGAACAGGATATGATTGCCTTAAATGATCTGGGTACAGTAAGAGCCCTAAGAGATTGTGGACTGTTAAAGTACTTCAAATTTTCAAGGATGAGGCAACAAATATAACTATTGGAGTTCTTAGTTCGAGCATGGGATCCAGCTATCGAATCATTTCATATTAAGAACCAAGTGGTTCCCATAACAGTCAAGGATGTGTACTTTCTTATAGGTTTGTTGAGGAGAGGCTTTCCCATTTCACTCTAAGGGTCTATTGTTGGAGGAGAGAAAATGAGAGATTATGTTTTGCAACATTGCTATCTAGGGGCAGAGCCAAGAAAAGATGGAAAGATAAACATCCGAGATGTTAGAGATTTTCCCTTGAGAACTATCCTTTTCATGATCGCAAAACTTGTCGGCACCGTTACACTACATTTAGCGAATAGATCGTATATGTAGTACGTGCTAGAGTGTATGGAGCCAACAGTATTTGACTAGTCTGAAGTTGTTCTTTCTCAGATAAAAGAACAACTAAATAAATCAAAGGGAGGAAGGAAGAATAATTTCAGTTATGGTTCTATCCTTATATCCTTCACCTTGGAACGGATTCCACTGATGCAGCCACAACATGTGACAATGGATGTGTCTAATATTAGAGATCCACGGATGCAGAGATGGGTGGAACTCATGGGTAGGCATGCAGGCCAATCTACCATTGTGTTATCGACTGCGTTCTTCGCCTGGTTTCGGCAATAGATTGTCACCATTGATGATTATGCATATGCAGGCATCGATTTCCGAGGGGATCCAGATTTAGCATTACCAGAAGGTGCTCAGTGGGGTGCAATAGGTAAGAATGTTTTGACCATGTTTTTTATTTTCCTAAGTTTTATGCAATGTTTTTTAATTTTGATATTTTCCCAAGACTAAAATAAATGTTTAATGTAACATAGATGTTGGTCGTGTTCAACCAGTAGTGGAACCAGAGCACAAAGCAGATGTGCTAGCAGAGAGGGTTGTCAGGAGAGCACTCCTTCATGATCTTGATATGGCTGAGACTCTGGCTAAGCTTCGACAACACATAGAGGGTTCGACCTTCAGGATTCTGGATTGCCATATCGAAGAGCTACCCATGCGACTGCAACGACACACTATTGGGGTTCCTAACCGCTGGATGTGGTTACTACGTAGGATAGCTAGATATATAGCATGTTACCACGAGCACCACTAGTTTAATTGTGACATTTTGCATACATTTTGAGGTCAGATGACCAATGTGTCTTGGGCACAAATTTTTGTAAAAACCTATAACTATCTATCTATATTATTTCAGTTTTTCCCTATGTTTATTAAGAAATCCTATTCAACGATGTGAATGTTTTCTTTACATATGTTGCAAATGTATATCTAAAAATTGATTAGCTAATGCATCAGTCAATGTGTTCAAATTTTTGGATTTCCAATAAAATAAAAGTGTCTTTCCAAAAGTCGAACTCTTAGGAACAATCTATGCAATGTTGGATTTCTAACAGCATAATCACTAATAAGTTGTAATACCACAATTTGTGAGTCTAACCTTATGATGATACGGTTAATACCAAATGAAATGGAATTAGAAAGAATTTCAAACAACGTGCTATAATCAGCGATATTGTTCGTCAATCTATCAATACAAATCCCTTGAAAACTCACTAACTCATCGTTCAGAGTGAAAATGGCCCACGTTGTAGAGGATAGATTCTGCTTACTATGACTAGCACCATTAGCATATCCAACAAAGGGTTTTGAAGATTCAAAAATCTTCGATGAAATGTAAAGCGGATTAATAACATCAAGAAAACTCTAAAAACAAATTTTGTGAATGAAAATCAACAACATATATATACAATATAATACAAAAGATCACTACGCTAATATTTCAAATACAACCCATTCCTAGACTACGCCAACGGAATTCCATCGTAATCAACCAACTCATAGGCACCCTTAGCAAGAACTCTTTTGACAATTTAGGGGCCATGCCATAATGGCTCAAACTTTCCTGTACCTATTACATCAGCTTCTTGATCATAAATAAGGACCAATTTACCCTCTGATAAAATGTGAGGCTAGACATTTTTTGTTGCATTGCACTTTTATACGTCTCTTAAGCACTTCATTGGCCAATTGGGCTTTGCGATGCATTTCATCAAGATCGATGAGGTTAAGGAGATGCGCTTATTCTTCTGAGGTGTCAGGTAACAAGTCGATTGTGAGTTTTAATGATGGTATTTCACATTGGATTGGTAAGATAGCTTCTAGACCATACACCAATTGAAAAGGAGTAAAGCCAGTTGTGTTTATAACCGAGGTTCGATACGCCCACAAGTCGGAGTATAGGATCAAATGCCAATTTCTTTTACGAACTCCTATCATTCGTTGAAGCATACGTTTAAGAATCTTGTTGATAGCTTCAACTTTTCCATTTGATTGTTGATAATAAGGAGTAGAACTATCATGTGAAAATCCTAATTTGGAATTCAATTCATCCATCATATGATTGTGAAAATTCTTCCTGTGATCTATAACTATAGCCTGTAGGACCCCAAACTGTGCGATAACATGATTAAAGAAAAACAATGTAGCTATATATCTTGTGTTGTTGAATGTAGGCATCGATTCGTCCCATTTGGTAAAATAGTCGACTGCGACAATAATATAAATGTACCCTCCAAACGAATGAGGGTTATGGGTCATGAAGTCAATACCCCATTTCGAAAATGGTCCCACTTAGACAATAGGATGCATTGGCGTTGGCAGTTTGTAGATTTTACGATAAAAAATCTGGCACGCATGATCTAGGTGGATATTGATGGCCACCCGCCTATTCCACTTGGGGCCCCACCATTATCACTTTCATTTTTTCAGTTACATCACAACCTACTATTTTTAGCATTTTTTCAAGTCCTGAACTTCTGGATCTGTTTTGAGGCCCTAAACGACGTTTTTGGGAAAATCGGGAGCAACATGGGTCTATGGATTGATGTTGCTCACTCAAAATTTGTATTCCTCGAATAGATCTTTCTAACGAGGTATGGTTCGAGTCAAACGAAGATCATATGCCAAAGTTATGTCCCAGGGAAGTTGAAACACCAATTTACCCAAATGGGGCCCATAGTTTTAGCGCTTCATCTCCTAGGGTTAGGGTTTTGGATATTTAGGGTTTTCTATTGTTTATAAATAATAAATAGGCCCTCAAGCCTCATTGTAACTCAGTTCATAGGCCTGTAGCTACCACATCTCTTCTCAGAGATAGCTATTAGCACCCTAGCTAGTTTATTTCCATTATGTATGTAAGCAAATTTCAGTTCTTTGATATTAATGAAATGAATTGTTATTTCCATTGCATCGTCGTATTTATGGTTATATGTTTATTCTATTATGTTCCTGAATAAATCCAGACCAGTGGTATCAGAGCGTTCTGCTCTTTCTTTCTTTTTCTTTGCATGTCCCCAATGTGGTCAGGGTATAAGGAGTTAGGGCTCAATCTAGGGGAACCTTTGCAAGATCAGCCTCGCAGACCCCGACGGACGCCCATGGGGGATGAAAATATAGATGAGGGAGCAGGAGATACTATCAAAATATTCCTCGAGGAGGCCCTTGAAAAACAAAGGAACATGATGATGGATAAATTTGCCCAGATCCTTCAACGGCTGCCCACCGGCGGCGCATCTGGATCCAGAAGCCACTCTGGAGGCGCGACTCCCTTTATGGTACAAGTAAATTTTGAAATTCACATATTTGAGGGTCAAATAGATGCAGATGTCATAGATAGATGGTTGAATCTATTAGAAGGATATTTCTCGGTTCATGACTTTTCCAGCCGGGAGAAGATTATTTTTGCACTCCTTAAAGCTACCCCCCATGTCAAGGACTAGTGGGAAACCTACTGTGAGAAAAAGGACGAGTATAACCCTCTCTATTCTCGGCTATACCCACTTGGAATTCTTTCTGAGATGCCATCAAGGAACAATACTATCCCGTGGGGAGCTATGAGGACAAGTACATAAAATGGACCACGCTGTGACAATAAAGGGATCAAGATGTGCATGAGCTGACGAATCTATTCCATACCTTGCGCAAAAAGTTTGGTATCAAAGATTCAGAGAAACATCTGGTGCTAAAGTATCGCAGTTGTCTACACAGATACATTCAGGAGGAAATGGAGTTCCTTGACATCTCCTTGCTTGGTACGGCATACCGGTATGCTGCCAAGATTGAGCAGAAATTCATATAGAAGAAGCGAGAATTTGGATCTTCGAATCAAAAGAAAGGGAAAGGTGCTCCCAAGCCACAAAACAAAGGACAGAGCCAAGGCATGGCATCTCAAGGCAACCTGTCAAAGCCATAAGCAAAGAACAACACCCTAAAGCCAAATAAGGACACGGGAAAGTGGTGTGAGTTTCATAAGAGCTCCACTCACAACACAAGTGAGTGTCGGGCCAAGCAGTTGCTAGTGGCCAAGATGCAGGCTTCTAAGTCAGATGCATGCTCTGACTTTGAATCAGAACCTAACAAGCGGAATGAAAAAGGGAAATAGATTATTGATGCAAAGCCCAATGCCATTTTTTCCATTGCGAAGATCCAGATGGAGGAACCGGAAGATCCAGAGGGGGAGGAACATCTCTTCCACTCCCAGATGTGGGTAAAGGGCTCCCTATTACAGTTCATTGTCGAAAACAGGAGCCAAAAGAACCTCATTTTAGTAGACATCGTGAAGCAGTTGGGCTTGCCCACCACATCCCACCCACATCCATACACCATCGGGTGGCTTCACCAAGGACAGGATCTCCGCGTCAGCCAGCAATGCCGCCTTCCCTATAGCATCAAGCTCTTCATGGATGAGGTATTATGTGACATTTCTCCTCTTTATTTTTCTGGTGTATTATTAGGACAACCATACTTGTGGAAGCATCATGCTGTGTATGAGACCCGGCCTCACATTGTTATTGTTACTTTGGGAAATAAGCTATACAGGATTCCAGAGGTACCACTTCCTGCCACTATCTCTTTGGTTACAATAAAACAATGTAGTAAGCTCATTTCCCAAACCTGGAAATTTTTTTTCCTGAAGATCTGCCCCCAGGGCAAGAAGAAGACTCTGACCACGACCTCCAGACAGGGCTCCTCTACATGAAAACAACAAATGGAAAAGTTTGTGGAGGAGTATGAGGACATATTCACCTCACCCACAAGGGTTCCTCTGCACTGTTAGGTCAAGCACCTGATTGATATGACCCTAGGTGCGCTGCTACCCAATGGACTGATCTATCGACACTCTATTCTAGAGAACGATGAAATCAAGAGGCAGATTCAGGAGCTGCTACAGAAAGGTCACATCTGGCCAAGTTCATCAACCTATGGGAGCCTGATCGTGTTGGTACAAAAGAAGGATGGGATGTGGAGACTCTGTATTGACTATTGGGCATTGAACAAGATCATTGTCTGGAATAGGTACCTGATCCCACAGATTGATGACCTTCTGGACCAACTCAAAGGGGCAAAATATTTCAGCAAGATCGACTTGAATTCTGGGTATCACCAGGTACCAATCGAACCCTCCAATGTGTGAAAGGCTACCTTCAAAGCCAAGGAGGGCCTTTTCGAATGTCTGGTCATGCCTTTTGAGTTGACGAATGCTCCCGCAACCTTCATGAGGTTGATGGATGACATCTTGTGGCCATTCACCAACTCATTTGTAGTGGTGTACTTGGATGACATCCTGATCTTCAGCCAGAGTTGGGAAGAGCACCTCCACCACATCCGACAAGTCCTCCAAACACTACAACAACACAAGTTGTGTGCTAATTTGGAGAAGTGCACTTTTTTCATGACCTAGGTTCAATATCTGGGATACATTATTGATGAAAGGGGGGTACATCTAGATCCAATCAAGATCCAAGTCATTCGGAATTGGCTAGCCCCAACCACTATAATAGAGCTTTGCATCTTTCTGGGTCTTTCTAATTTCTACTGCAGATTCGTGTTGGGATTCTCTCATGTCACTTGGCCCTTGAGTCAAGTCACCAAGGGAGGAGCAAGAGAAAAATTATTTTGGTCGGAATCTCAACAGAAGGTGCTCACAGAATTGAAAAATCTCCTCTCTTCTGCCCCAGTGCTCACATTACTAGACTTGCAACAACCATTTGAGATCGAGATAGATGCCTTTGACTATGCTATTGGGGTAGTTCTTACTCAACAGGGACATTCAGTGGCATATCACAGTGAGACATTATCTGACACAGTTCGCAAGTATCCCACTTATGACAAATAAATGTATTACATTGTACAAGCTTGTTGACAATGGAAGCATAAAATTTTGGGGAAGGAAAAAATCATCCACATAGACCACTGGCCCCTATAGTTCATACAAACACAAGGGAAGTTGCAGAACGATCGCCATCAGAAGTGGTCCACATATCTGCAAAAGTTTCATTTGAACATCAAGTAAAAGAAGGGTAACACCAATAATGTTGCAGACCAATGATCATGGCGCTCACCATTGTTCTAAACTCTTGTGGGCATGAGACTTTTGATTGGCCGCTTCTCTATGAGAGAAACCTAGAATTCAACCACACATACATGGAACTCTTGGGGGGTACACAAGTTCCAAATTTTCACCTCCAAGATGGACTTTTATGTCACCTCGGACACCTTTGTGTTCCTTCAAGTGAGCGTGCCAAGATGATATGGGAAGCACACTACAGTCGATTCATTGGGTATTTTGGGGTCGAGAAAACAATGGCAGTACTACAAAAGTATTTATATTGGCCGAACCTTTGAAAGGATGTCAGGAAGCACATCAGATCCTGCAGTTCTTGCGCCATTGCCAAACCGACCATCAAGAAGCAAGGCCTATAAAATCCGCTACCTACTCCTAGTCGACCTTGGGAATCCATCTCCATGGATTACATGTCAGGCCTGCCTTCTAATAAGCATGGAAATGATTGTATTTTCGTGGTCATCAATAGATTCTCAAATATGGCCATTATGGCAGCCTACAAGAAGAATATCACAGCAGAAGCCACTGCTAAACTCTTCTTCGAACAAGTGTGGGTGCACTTTGGGATCCCACTGTCTATCATATTAGATCGGGATAGTAGGTTCCTCAGCACATTTTGGTCCAGCCTCTGGTCAATACTGGACACCAAGCTCACCAATTCCACAGCTTTCCATCACCAAATAGATGGCCAGACAAAGGTCATCAACAGAATCATTGTACACATTCTGTGCATATACAATTCAAAGCATCCACGCACATGGGATGAGAGCCTTCCCTATGTACAACACAGTTATAACCGGGCTCTTCACAACTCAACTTGCCACAACCCCTTTCAAGTGGGCTTGGGATTCAAGCCATTATGTCTCATTGATGTAGCCATGCCATTTGTGGCTACTCAGGCCGATTCAGATCATGTCCAATTTGAAGTTGACAAAGAAAACAACTTCATCGAGAGCATTCATCACATCCGCCAATAGTTCATGACATATTGGACAGAGCCAATGCTAAGTATAAGCAACGCCATGATCAACATCGGGTGCCACACAACTTCCAGGTGGGTGACAAAGTGTGGCTACATTTGCAAAAGGAGCGCCTCACTGGACCCCACCGCAAGCTTCGCCCACTCCGATACGGGTCGTACACCATCACCAAGGCTTTAGGGAACAATGCCTTCAAGCTCAATATTCCACCATTCCTTGTCTACACCCTGTATTCAATGTAGATTTCCTTCATCCCTACTTCCCACCTCTACTGGACACCTTTGACATTGCAGAAGAACTCACACCAAAAGAGTTAAACCCAGACTACATGGAACAGGCCACCACAGATTGTATCATGGACATGAAAATCAAGAACACTCACCAACAGAAGATCCAACTATATCAGGTTGTCAAAGCTGGCCAACTCCTGCACCAAGGCAAGTCGTTCACCAGGGACCAAGTTCAACAGAAGTTTCCTCATCTCATGGAGGAACTCAACGCAATGGGGACCATTGCTTCTTAAGGGGGGTGGAATGATTCAGGTGGATATTGGTGGCCACTTGCCTATTCCACTTGGGGTCTCACCATTATCTCTTTCAGTTTTTTAGTTACAACACAACTTACTATTTTTAGCATTTTTTCGAGTCCTGAACTTCCAGAGCCATTTTGAGGCCCTAAACGACATTTTTTGGGAAAATCGGGAGCAACATGGGTTCATGGACCGATGTTTCTCACTCAAAATTTGTATTCCTCAGATATATCATTCTAATGAGGTATGGTTCGCATCAAACGGAGATCATATGCCAAATTTACGTCCCCGGGAAGTTGAAACACCAATTTACCCAAACGGGGCCCATAGTTTTGGTGCTTCATCTCCTAGGTTTATGGTTTTTGGTATTTAGGGTTTTCCATTGTTTCTAAATAATAAATAGGCCCTCAAGCCTCATTATAACTCAGATAAAAGGCCTGTAGCTGCCACATCTCTTCTCAGAGATAGGTACCAGCACCCTAGCTATTTTATTTCCATTTTGTCTGTAAGCAAATTTCAGTTCTTTGATATTAATGAAATGAAGTGTTATTTCTGTTGCATATTTGTATTTATGGTTATATGTTTATTCTATTGCATCCCTGCATAAATTTGGATCAACGCATGACAAATTTTGACCGCGAGGAGGTAGTCTCGAAAAATAGTAGGCCAAAAGTAACCAACGCGAAGTATCTTCTATGCGGTAGCATATCCAAATAAATGTCCACCACAAGCCCCATCATGACAATCATTTAAAACTTTTTCGACCTCCTCATGGGTGAGGCACCTCGTTAAAATGGTATTAACACCATGACAATAAAGTATATCACCGATGATCAGATAATATTTGGCTTGGTATCGAATACGTTGTTTTTCAGAGCGAGATGTATTAGGTTGAAAACTTTGAGTTTGGAGATAAATGATGAAATCCCCATACCAAGGATCAGATGATCTGATTAGAAACAGAGACTCGTCAGGAATTGATGGTTCCAATGTAGTTGCAGTACTATCAGAGGGAAGGTCACATATAAGCTCAGCCAAAACTAAATACTTCTTTGACTTGGATTTGATGAATTCCAAATCAAATTCCTGCAAAATGACAATCCATTTTAAATATTCCTCCCCAACAATTGACATGATAAGATATAATTCATGGGGTTGCAATCTGAAACAATAATGGTTTTTCAGAGCAGGATATAATGGTGAAATCTTTGGACAGCTTGAACAGCTGCGAAGGCAAGCTTTTCTGCGTATGAATACTTAAATTCCGTATCATTGAGATTACAACTCAAATAATAGATCGGATTTTCAATTCCATTTTCTACTTGGACCAATACCATAGCAATTTTTGTTTTGGCCGCAGCGATATATAGGAAATAATCATTTCGACAATTAGGGGGGTGCATTAATGATGCTTAGACAAGAGTATCCTTGACAACATCAAAAGAATCTTGTGCAACTTGGTCCCTGTTAGTCATCCATAATTTTGATGATATCCAAAGATGACTAAATTACCAATCCTATATTTCTAGAAATCATATTTCAAAGAAGCATTATGAGTTCCAAAAATATCACTGCCTTCATCATCCTAAGTCCATCAGTTCACTGAATATCTTCATCTATGCCTTCTAAAAAACCACCTTATGTTTCAAAATGAAACTTGTTTCGGGATATATTCCCCATTTTTTATCTCCATCTCCTCTACTAATTTTCACTCATTTACCCCTATCCCAATAGTCATTTTCCCCTTCAAAAGGAACTCTTTCTTTTCATTAAAAAAAAACTCCATTCCCTCTGAAAATCCCCTCTTTCCCCTTCTCATTTACCCTTCATTTCCGTAAAAAACCTTCTAAAAATCCTTTTTAAACCATGAAAACCCCTTTTCTGGTTTAAAATATCCCTATTTTACCTATCGAAAGCCTTTTAAAATCTTAAAAAGCCTTCTTTAGGCCTTTTGTCTGCTCATATTAACATTTTATAAGCCCCTTTTGGCTTAGCCCCTAGCTCCTTCTCTGCCATATGACCCAACGCCCATAACCAGGCGCTAAGCCCCTAGCCCTTCCCACCTTAGCTCCCGGTCCTTTGCTCCACCCACAAGACCACTTCCTAGTGCCTTTCCTTAAGCCCCCCTTCCTTTTTCTTTTTCCCTGTTCCATGGATCTTCATGATCCGACGGCCACCATTTCTCTCGCTTTTCACCCCACCCCCATCCGTTCATTTCTTCAAAGTGATCTCAGCCATCCATCCCGACAATCTAACGGCTATGGTTGACCCTCCCATCTCCAAAAATTTCCACTACCCGACGTATTAACTGATGACATGACCTATGGCCCACCTCCCACTACTCTGCCACCCGTCCAATCCCCGTCTGACACCTGGCCTCCACCATCCCGCCACCACGCACCTTTCCCCATCGTGTACCCTCTCCGCCATTGGATCTACAGATCCAGATCCAACGGTCTGCGCGCTCTTTCGTGCCCGTTTCTCCAAAAAAATAATCACACGTTATCAACGTGAAATTTTTTGTTTTGGGGGGAAACGCATCACCCTCCTATGTGTATCGCATTCCCCTAGTGCATAACTGCTAACCGCTCATGGGCAGCGCAAAAACTACCAGTGGTTTTTGCAAAACCACTTTTCCCATTTTTCACGCCAAAACCTTTTTTGAACCCTATTTTCGCAGGTTTCTACCATGGAACCTCGTCCTGCATACATTTTTCCCTCCTCACTGCTCCTCCCGCCCCCACACAACCTCGATAAGCAGTCAATCCCAATGCGCTGGGTTTTATAATATTTTTTGTTTGTTTGTAGGATAAATGGCAGATAAGGTTTGAAATCTTCCCTCCCACAGTCAAAATAAGAGATGAAGGGCCTTTGAATGATGGTCCAAGGGCCAAAAAGTGAAGAATAAAGGAAAATACAGAGTTTAAAGTTTAAATTAAGAAAAGGGGATAAAGGTGAGGTTAAAGACAGAGGAATAGAAGTGTTAAAAGACAGCATAACGCATTATAAAGGCCAAAAAGCATCATCAGGCCTTAAAGCGCAGTTTAAATGATGATATAAAGGCAAATTAGATCTAAATCAGCCTCGAATAAGTCAACAGAAGGCAGTTATTTCTCCAAAAGATCTAATTTCCACCTATAGCCTACCTTCTGTCTCAAAAGGAAAATAAACAATGATTACATGAAAGAAGATATTTCAAACTGTCAGAACGGTTAATGTAAAGACTGAAAAAGGCCTCAAAGTCAATATTTTCAACTATTTGATCTTCACGAAGTAAAGACAGATTTATTACATAGAGAAGTAGTTGAGAGACATTCCTACCTTATGCCTTGCATGGTTTTCAAGGTTAGGAGTGCATTTACTAGGTCATTAATAACATTTTGAGCCTTAGATAGTTCCACCTCCTCAATTATAGTATAAATAGTGCTATGGAACTCATTTGTAAGGGTTGGTTGCTGGCATTCAAACTCTTTGTAGTTGTACATAGTATGGCTGAAGATTAAGAAGAATTTGAAGTTTTGGAAGATTGATGATGTTTTGACATGTTTTGTTAATGAGAAGGCTCTATCACTGGATCGCTGAGCATGGCTGTTGGTGATGTATTCTGATCTGTTAATTTTTTTCCTGTTTTCCATTATGTTTCATTATTGCTTTCTTGCAATAAAGTGAAAATTTTAGGCTAAGAAATGTCTCCTAGAAGCACCTTAGGCCTGTTTACTCTTCACTACCTTTATGTTTTCATCTGCTAAAGTTTTTATTCAGTAGTTTGACTGCTTTTAAACCCTTGATTTTGTTTATTTCGGAAATATTTCAAACATTTGGTCTCAAGAATGATTTATGGTTTTCCCTTCTTACTTGATGCCTCTTGAAAATTGTTTCTAAAGTCTCCCTTTAAAGTACCATTGTTTATAGTCTGCCAAAGAGGTCTATTTTGATCATACCCTTTGTTCTTGCTTAAATAATTGTTTTGAAGTTATTTATAGTTGTAATCAAAGATGTTTAGGAGTTCCCTCTTCTATGAATGTAGTTATTTGTGAAGCTTGAATGTTTTCTTATCCTTGAAGGTGAAATCTTGGATGAAACAGAGCATTCCTTGACTCCTTGGTTTCATTTGAAAATTTTGTCTTGAAATTGTGATTTGCTGAAGTGTGGTTTCTAGAATTTATGCTTAGTCTTGTCTATGGAATGCCTTTTCATGTTCTGATAATTTTTTAAGTCCCTTTGTTGAGGAGTACATATAATTAAGGATTCTTAATTTCCCTTAGTTCTACATCTCCTTCTAAATCCTTAATGTCCATTTCATTTCATCCACCAAACCCAAGATCCACTGGCCAAGTTAGATTTTCCCTTTGATATCCCATATCCATTGATTGAGCTTGTTATAACTTCTTCTTGACTCCATTTCCCATTGGCTTTGTTATTTCCCCTTTCTACCTATGCTTCCTAGAGCATTCATGTTCAACCAACCAAACCCAAAACAAACAAACTTGTACTTAATAACTAGCCTAAAATCAACCTTTTACAAGCATAAAGCTATATCCTTACAAACATATTGAGAGATCCCTCTCTGAGACTAGGAGGGCTAGATCCTAGAGCTCTAAAGCTTGGTTTATATATTGCCTTGTCATTTGGTTTTCCAATCAGCCAAATCACATGACCCCAACATTTTGGTGATCACGGTGGGACCTATGAGTATATAGTCACATAAATACCTCTTAAAAACTCATTAAACCATTAGTAAATCAAAGAATATCTAGTGAATCTGCCACCTCATCACCACAATAACATTTTGGTGATCACAATGGGACCTCTGAGTATATAATAGCCTAGAAAACTCTTGGAGACTCACTAAGTCCTTCAATAATCACATAAAAACTCAGAAACCGAAAAAAAAAATTAGATTGGTTTTCAAATAAATCATTGGTGGTGGACCATAAAACATTTTACCTTCAGAAAAGCTAAAAATTTCCACCTGGCAACTCCACTGGCCTCCAGTAGGCCTATTACTTTACAATTCCTTGTAAACTCCCCTGGGAATGCATTGAGCAAACCAAATCATACTGTTGGTGGACAGCAAAGTTCAAATATTCCACCTGGCGACTCCACAACCTCCAAAATACCTAATGAATCCACTAGAAGAAGACTCTGAACTGGTTGACAAGATACAGTGACCTTGTTTTACAAACATGGATCCAAGTATGGCGAAAGAAGCAAAACTAGATACATTATTGGAAATAATGGAAAAATTGATGTACATACTTGATAAGAAGCTAGAAAGGCATGAGGTTGATACATATGTTGATTATCCAGAGCAACCTATGCCTTTCCCTGATCAAACACAAACTCAACCACTAAAAGACATAAGAAACAAAAAAAATATGTATGATGAGCAAGATTACAAATAGAACAATGAGGAATATTGTCAAGAAGGTATTGATTGCCTACCTATACCTTGTGTTAAATTACTGTTAAAATAACTTTATGAACAAGCTACAAACATAACAAGGAACAGTACCCTGAGGAAACAGTCAGCCATCTTGAACTCACAAAATCTGTAATAGGAGAAGAGACAACACAACTAGAATCTATACCTTTATGTTATAACTCATTTAAGATTATTAAAGAAGAATGGCATCCTGACAATCTATTAGAAACAGCTCATGAATCCCATGTTCAAAATGACTATCACAAAGATCAAGAGGAGTTGTTTGAGAGTGAAAAAGATCAAGAAATAGAAGAAAACCCTCAAAATCCAACTGAAAACAAAAGTATTCATTCACCTTTCATTCTAGGTGAGGCTCAAGAAGACATCCAGCCTCAAAATCATCCTTCACAAGAGAAAGAGGACTGCTACTTCTGCCCAATTCCAAATAAAAATTCCTCCTCTTTTGATAGAAGAAGAAATTGATCAAATATTAAATAAATAGCCAGCCCTCAAAAATTCATTTGAACAAAACACTTCTTCTCATCTACCTACTGAACCTTGTTGTCTTGAACCAGAAAATAAACTTGTAGATCAACTTAAAGAAAAATAGACTGATAACCCAATATGCTTGATTGGTGAAATTGTTTATACTAATGATTTTCCAATTTTTGATCAATTTGATGATGATGATGAGCTCGAAATAGAAACTAATCATGCAGGGCAACCAACAGTGTTTTGGTGTCATGAATTTCATTATCATCAGCATGAAAGCAGTAATAAAAAAATGCACCCCATCAGAAATAGCTTTCACATAATTGGAAATCAGCAATCTATCAGTTGTAATGTTGAGATTGAGAAGAAAGAGGAATTTCTTGAGCAGGATGAAGATAAGGAGCCTTCTCTTGAAATGGTTGAGTAAATAAAAGATACCCCTGCTCAAGAACATGATGATCTCTTCATAGAGTACAATCCACTGAATCAGAGCATACCAGGACTACAAGAGGACAACACTACAATATGATGAGTACTCCATTTCAGATAATAATAAGGATGAGGAAGAAGTACTTTATCAAAAGAATTTTAAGCTTGATCCAGTGGAGGAAAAGGTAATCCTAGTTGAAACCTATCTTCCAAATATTCATAACCGGGCTTTTTTTCAAGATCCCTATGCTCATTTCTTGAAGACATTTGAAGAAGGGATAAAGGTTGTTAGGAGCAATGTATTACCAAAAGCAAGAAGATTTTTTAGCACTGCTGCTAAGAAACAAGTGAAATGGGAGTGGCCCTTTTGTTTGTCTAGCATGCTCAAAGAGATGAGCAAATACCAGTCATGGAACCATCTGATTGACTAGATGTATTGGAAAAGATAATTGGTTAGCTAAACATGTAAATATTCCAAGTTAGATTAGGTTAGATAGAAAAGAAAATAAGCTCATCCTATGAGAATTTAATTAGTTTTTGTTTTTTCTTTGAAAAAGAAAAATTGAAAAAAAAAATACAAAAACAATAGAAAAGGAACATCGAGGAAAAAGGATCAGAGGGAGTACCAAAATCTAAGGAATAATCAACCCAAACACTCGGTGACGCTGATTTCAGATTTGTTTCCCAAGCCATATAGATTGATTGCTATGCTAGCCCAATAGGGCTAGGCGGAAAAAGTTCATCCAACATAGTAATTTCAGAATCACTCGTACTCTTCCTTGAGCTAGATAGAGTGGAAGGGACATGTAGTAGGTCTCTATATTTGTAATTTCTGCCGACATCGCGAGCGGTGGTAATGCAAATGTTCCCATAAGATTGGAATCCTTTAAGAGTGCTACACCAATGTTCTGAAGTTCTAGTTGGGGTATGTGAACGAATGGAACACTTCCAGATACCTTTGAAGCAGAGGCAAAGAAGGATAGTTGATTAATGACTGTGATAGTACCTTTACGTGGAAAAGAATCATTCTAAAATATGTAGAAACAATTACAGTCATTGCATATACCCATGGAATTCCAAGTAAAATATTATAGTCAAGGGGTCCGTCAACAACCTCAACATTAATATTCATTTTTTTGCCCCCTAGAGCAACATGCAAGTTATTAATAATACCACAAGGTTTATATGTACATCCATCAAATGCCTTCAACGTCGTTGATGATTGTGATAAGCATGGTGAGCCAAGTGACTTCCAACAATTTAGAGACACAATGCATGTAGATGCTCCCTAATAAATAGTAGTGCGATGAACAAGGTGATTGAGAACATTTACTTGTATGGAGAATTCCAATTCTGCTGGTAGTTGCAGCACATAGCCCATATGATTAAAGACGACAAGATTATAATCAGTCGGATCAATTCCACCAATAGCTGACAATAAAGCTTGTTTTTGGAGGGACAATTTTGTAATACCTCAAGAGCAGACATAGATGAAGGGGATTGAGCCAAATATTTAACTATATTATATTTTTTTTCAGCTCTTGCTCGAGGATTATATGTCGATTTGTGAATTACTCCATCTGGTGACTTGATTGTCAATTCAAGAATAGCAATAGGAAGTACTGATTCTGTAGACAGATTCTTTGTCAAGGTAGTAGGTTGATTAGTGGCCTGACTACCATAATCTTTATTACGCATTGAAACCAAAATATTAGTTGAAGGTCTTGTGACAGATAACCTTAACACTTGGGAACTAGGAGTTGGATTCGTTGCAACCATGTTTGAGTCCAGATTTGGAAATGGGTCTGTCAACATAGCTGACGCATGGGATGCCTTGATGATTTTTGAGACTTCAGCGTGGTGAGGAAAATCCCTAAAAAAAATTTCCTCATTACAGATTATGCATGGATAACGAGGTTTCCTAGGTCCAGACGATTGATCAGTTGATCTTTCCTACGGGTTAGAATTTTTCTTTTTCTTAAATTTCCCCTTTTTCTTACTTCCAGGTTACTTGTCACTTTTTCCTTTTTCAAATGACATGGCATTAATTTCGGAAGCAGGAGTAGGATCAGGATCAGATGCAGTGTAATATTACTAAAATTATCATGCAGCTAACAGGAATATCAGATTTTGATTTTTACACCTAGTAGATGAATAAATGGGGAAAAGGACCCATATTTAACTTGTATTGACATAAAATACCACTTGGTGTGAAAAGGGGATTACTTGGTGGCTATATTTTGCACTTCCTATGTGTGAATAGGAAAAGAATCATGTTGATTCAGTCAAGTTGACCAAGTCAACAACACAGCATGGAGAAGCAGTCTTGAAAGAGCTACAACGTAGTTTTGGAGGGAAAGGTTTCACATG
Organism: Pinus albicaulis; assembly: GCA_034641835.2. Taxonomy (NCBI): domain Eukaryota; kingdom Viridiplantae; phylum Streptophyta; class Pinopsida; order Pinales; family Pinaceae; genus Pinus; species Pinus albicaulis. The sequence continues at coordinate 1,490,262,527 of CM076584.1, forward strand.
CTGTTGGAAACCCTAATAGGTGGGACCCAACGTGAGGAGGCTCACAAAAATTATAAGGAGGAAGATAGAAAAATTTTGGGGTTAGCTTATGGATTATTGATTTTTTTTTGCTTAGACTATTTTCAGCCTCTTGCTGATTAGCAAAGTTGTAGTGTTGTTCATCACAAGGCATTATTTCGTAGGGATTCCTTCTCCTTCATTTAGTGATCTCTTGGAGGAGTTATGCTCTAAATTTCCCAAATCTAGGCTTTTGGCCAAGCATCCTCCTTCAACCACAACGTTATTCCTGTAGCCAGGGAAGTTGTGTTGCAGGGTGTTTCAGTGGGAGACTCACAACACCAGCACTAGAGCTTATCTTTCAAAGGAGGGAGCTCCCCTTGCTTTGCAAGATCTGTACAGGAGGTTCCAGAACTCATTTGAAATACTGGCATGTGGCCACATCACCTTCCATCCTCTATAGCACATTTATCTTCAGAAATTGCATCATTTTCTAGAGTGCAGTAGTAGCAGGGTTTGATCCCTTACTTGTGATCTTGTTCCTTGGAGAAAGGGCCAACCCTTCTCCTGGAAAGATCTGTATTTGATTCTTATTTTTTACTTTGTATATTTCAGTAATATTCATTCAGTGCTATAGCATAACTGCATTTTTTAGATCCATATCTTCAGATCTACATTTTTATACATTGTACTGTCATGAAACGTTTGTCGGGTTGATCTTATTTTGTATAAAAAGGATGGAATCTCCATTTTCTCAGCCATTGGATGATTGTACACTCTTGATCTCTTATTTCTCATCATTTTATACATAAAACCTCATTAAAATAATGCATTCCTTGCTTCAATACTTTATACATGAGTTAGGCTATGGGGTTTGGGCTTATTTGAGCTACATTGACTTAGGGAGATTTGTTTATGTTGGCTAGAGTGATTTGTTTCACCTAAAATTTTTCATGTGAGTTTTATATGATGTATTATAAGGGATCCAAGTCCCATTCCTCATAGGTATAGCGTTATTTTCTGAAGACAGTTGTTTCATGCCCTATATTGCTGCATTTCCCCACTTGGGAAGGAGGATATAGGTCATATACTTGCTGAGGTTATTTCATCTGATGGTGAGATTTTATTTTACATCTAATGAGATGATCTACATTGCCATGATCATGAGTTTCTGAAGCTCCAAATTTGGAATATCTTAAGATATTCTATCTATTGTAGAAAATCCCTATTTGGGGATATTACAGTGGTATCAAAGCTAATATCTTGGCTCAACATGTGGATTTAAGATCCAATCATAATATAAGAAGAAGAGGATACAAAATTATGGAGAGGATGAGATTACTCTCATCGATTTTCAGATATAAGAGAAAGGAGGAACGATGCAATGAAACTCCTAGAGGATTTCAAGGAGGAGAAAGTTGCAGTGAGACCTCTAGAAGGTTTCAATAGGAAGAAGAAGATCCATGCACTTCTTGTTCTCATAGAGGAATTTGAGAGCAAGAATACCACTTAGAACATGAGATCCTGAGTGGGTATTTGACAGAATACAAGTGCCAACCTAGGGCTTTCAAAGAGACCCTAGATTTTCCTCAGTTTGTTCAACTGAGAGAAGAGAGAAGACCATGCAGTAATATAATGATAAGATGCAACAGATTCCTATTGTCTACATTTGATGGATCACTCAAGTATGCAACAAAGACTTGGGTGATGAAACTAGAAGCATTTTTACTTCTACATACAGTAGTGGAAAAAGAGGTTGTGGAGATATAAGCACTGCACTTGGAGGGCAAGGCAAGCTCTTCGGGGATCAGCCATGAAGGTCATGCAAGAGTATCTACCTTTTTTTATTTTACTCATAAAGTAATCAGAAGATTTGATAGTAGAATATTAGAGGAGGAGGAGTCCTCTTCTCCACTTGAGGAGCCTTGTACCAGCGTTATCACAATCATGAAGGGGAAACCATCTGTAGCAGTAGTTGGATCAGCCAACATATTGAAGAGAGGAAATCTTGCATCCCTACAAGAGGTTCTTGAGACTCACCAAGGTATGCATGTACTTCTATTTCCAATCATTTCATAAATTCTTATGGAAAACCTTGGAAATTTGTCCTCACATGGTCAAGGATCAAAACACATTGTTGTGGTGGATTTTTTGGGGTCCTATGACTTGGCAGATTGGCATGCCAAGTGACAAGGCAACATACAAACCAAGCTTTAGAGCTCTAGGATCTAGCCCTCCTAGTCTCAGAGAGGGATCTCTCACTATGTTTATAAGGATATGTCTTGAATGGTTTAGAAGTTGATTTTAGGCTAGTTATGAGGTGCAGGGTTGTTTGTTTTGTTTGGTTGGAAAAATGTGTTTCATGCAGTATAGATAGAGCATGGGAATCTACAAGCCATTGGGCAATGGATTCATGTGAAATTCCAAATAGTTTTGATTGAGAAGGAAGGGAAACCAGAGGGAAAATCTAACTCGGTCAAGGATCTATTGAAAAATATAGGTGAAATGAGATGAACATTAAGGACTAAGAGAGAAAAGAAAACTAAACCCTTTCACAATGACTTAAAGGATTCGGGGAACGCCCTATTTCCTCTAGTAAGATCACTGTTATGGACTTAATCAATATAACACCCAAAGAAGAGGAGAAATGCAGACTAAAACCTTCTAAATGAATTATAGGATTCGGGGAATGCCCTATTTCCTCCTATGAGTTCACTGTTGAGAGCTTAATCAACAAAGACATACAATTTCATTCAAAGAAGAGGGAAAACCTTAGACATCTAGGATTGCAATTATAGGGACCTTCAACAAAATAATTACAGTAATAAACAGAGGGTATGATTGAAATAGACCTCTCTGTCAAACTAAAAGCATTAATAATTAAAGGGATATTTCAGATCCAAAATTCAGTGGCAAAGAACGAGGGAACGCCTTAAAAGTCTTTAGCACAATTGGATTAACCATTTATGAAATAAAACAGACTGAATATTCAAGAGAGCGATTAGACTACCCTGTCATGTTCAGTAGCAGAAAACATATAAACAATGGAGGATAAATAGGTCATAGGTGCTTCTAAGATACATTTCTCTGCCTAAACTTTTCATCATATTGTAAGTCAAAGCATAATGGAAAAAAGTGATAAACAGGAAACAACATTAACAATAAGAGATTACTTCACCAAAACTAGGTTCAGGGATCCAATGGTCCAGCCTCCTTCATCAACAGAAAACAGAGACCTCCACACTCCTTCAGAACACCAATGCTTCTTCAAAGAAACAATGTATGTATTACTTTAGAAATCACCAAATGCCAACCTTTTACAATAAGACTTCCAAGAGTCTTTATAGAGAAAATGGGAAGAAGTAGGTGAAGGAGGTTTTAATGATATGTTAGCTACCTGTAAAATTTGATTATCCCAAAAGGTGGCTAAATCTATTTTTGAGCCTTCAAGGAAAAAAATTCTCACTAAAAACTGTTGGCTCTTGAAGACTTTTTAAAGGCCTCATGCCTCTGTCCAAACCTTCACCATTGTTCCCATCTTGAAAAACTCTGCTGCAAGACTACTGCTGCGAGCTTCTTTTTCCCTTTCCCTCTCCTCAAAAGCTAACCTCATTTTCTACCCTTTCATTTCCCATGAAAATCCCTCCTTTGCATGTTTCTCCCCCTTCCACGTCATAAAAACCCTTGATAAGGTTCTAAGACCCCTTCTTAGCCTTATCGAAACCTTCATTTCCTTTCAAAATCCTTAAAAAACCATTAAAATGCATATTTTCTATGTATTGGACTTAAGCCCCCTCGGGCTAAGTCTCTAACCCATTTTCATCCATGCGCCCTAGCACCAGAACCAAGCGCTGAGTCAGCCGGGCACCTAATCATATTTATATTTATCCTGCCACCCAAAAAAAAACATTAAAATCTGATATATTTTCGAAAAGCTTGGGTTTTTAATTTATTTTTCATTTATTCCTCCAGTTTCATTTTTGAACCATTCCACACCGTCGATCTGATCTACAGATTGGATGGTGTGGAGTGCGTGTTTCCGTGGTCCCCACCGCCTGAAGGTCGGTTGCCCAAAACTGGCGGTATCCATCGCACTGCCTTCGGAAAAAAGGTTGTTTTCCCCCGATGGCTAGCGATTCCATACACTTGCCGCCACGCGTCCCATGTACTATTTGTAAAACCACCGTCCATCCTCTATCCATCGCACATTAACGTTCAGACCGGGATGCCCAGCGATATCATTGTCCACCATCCAATCTGGGGCGGGCCATCCAACGGTGATCGCTTGCCGAAGATGCCCGAATCTAACGAAGGTGCCCATGCGATAGTCGGGCTATGGTGCGGAGGAAGATCAATCTCCGCTGTTGATCTGATCTGCAAATCGACGGTCCATATTCAATCACCCGATTCCTCCGTTTGACTTTCAACCTCCACTCCCAACCATCGATCTCTGCGCGATCGATGGCTCAGATTCAATCTTCTTTCGCTCATTAAACGATCTCTCCCGATTGATCCCGACTGTTGGATGATGCCATCCAAAGGTCATGCTTCCTCCACTCATCCTTTGAAGCAGTCAACCTATTTTATGCAGGATTTTATAACATTTTTCGTTTTTTGCAAGGTTTCAACGATTTCTTTGCTACGTCTAAAAAAATTATGAAGGTTGAGGGTGAAGATCTTCCTGCCTTCGATTTACCACAGGAAATCACTTGCGGGGTTTAAAATTCACCTTTATCAATGATTCATGAACCATTGACGCCTTATGAACCCTGCACAGCCCTGCACAACAACAAAGAACACAACAAATCGGGCACAGACAAAGAGTATCAGCATCGAAGACAAAAATACACCAGAACAGAGGATTAAAGAAAAGATTTGCGGGGATTACGTCTAAAATTCTTATCAAAAGCCTAATCCCCAAATAAAACACATTTTATATAAAATCTTGAGTGTTTCATCAGACAGAAAGCCTCCACCGCCACATTTGAGGCAAACTGATTCCTCAGCTATCACAGTGCCACCTATTCCTCAAAGTACTCAATCAGAGGCCGAAGTTATTGATCAAATGAATATTTTTGCCTCAGCGCAGCTAGAAAGTTACTTATGCAATGAAACTTAATGCAAAATATATCTGCAGAGTAACCCTAGCATCACAGAGAGCCTCAAAGGTCAACAAAGCTCCCACTGAGCTTAATTCATAAGTGTAAATCAATTAATACAGTGAAACACCTGTACGGTTTCTTCATTGAGCCCCCCAAGGGCCAAGAAACCATTAACTCTGTATTAATTTTAATTGAGATCTTTATCAGATCTCACCTCCTCATTCTTCTATATATACTTCTTTAGAAGATGAGTGATGGGTTGGTTGCAGAACTTTGATATACACTTGAGCTTCAACTTCTGATTGTAAATAGTATTCACTAGCTCTTGGAGCTCTGTTGGTAATAGATAGGCTAGGATGAGATGTGTAGATGGTTGCTAATCTAAAGCACTGGACTTAAAAGCTGTAACTGGTTTGGAGCATCAATACAAGCTGATTTATGGGATCCTAGTCTATGTTGACGGTGATGTTTTTCTTATTATAACCTGTTATTTTGTTTCTGTTTCCACCTGTGTTTCATATTCTCTTATAAAGAACAAAATGCACAGAGTTAGGACCTATTTTATATCAGTAACCTTCTCTGACTGAAAATATTTATCTGAATTTTTTCTTCCATCTGTGTTATTTAGGAATGATTTAATCCAGTTTAAGCATAGGAATGTTGGCGTTCCCTCGTCTTATTGTCTTAGCTGAATGTTATTCTTAGATGTTATTTTCAGTATATTTTTAGTGAAGATGAACTGAGGAAGATATGGTGAGCCCTGGTCCTAGTTTGATCCCATAGACTGCCTGATTGTTTCCCTTGGAACGTGTTAAAATCTGGCTAGTTTCAAAGTACTTACCAGATCTTAGGCCATTCTGTTGTTATCTTTGTATTTGTCTTGAAAGTAACCAAGTAAAGAAGAGCTAGGAGAGGATTTGTGGTGAGCCCAGCCCGCTAGTTTCTACTCCAAAAGTTTCCTTCGAGTTTCCCTTTGTTTTTAGATGTTTTCTATTGAAAGTGTATCAAAAGCTGGCTAGTTTCAAAGTACTTACCAGATCCTAGTTTAATTTTATGTTTTTCTTGAGTCCATGTCAAAGGCTGACTAGTTTAAAAGTACTTATCAGATCCTAGGCTGCTCTTGTTTCTGCATCTGTTTATTTCTCCTTCTTATTGTATCATTCTATTCCATAAATAAATCTTCAAAGAGATCCTTAGACATAGATGACTTGCCCCATGGACCACTCTTGCTTCTTGCTGTTCCAATTAAACCCTATTATGACTCCATAGCCCAGTGGCCTAAAACCTGCAATTGTCTATCTTTTTGGTCGAAGCTTTTTCTGATTGCCTGCAACTTCTCACCTTTGAAACTCTTTGCACTTAGGACTTTCTGCCTTAAACTAAAATCATGCTCAACCACCCAAAAAAAAAAAAACCCTTGGCCTTCATAACTAGCCTAGTATCATAACCCCAAACTTCAAAGACAAATCCATCTTTGTACATATTGGAGAGATCCCTCTCCGGATTCAGGAGGGCTAGATCCTAGAATCCCAAAGTTGGTTGAAATGATGTTGTTTCTACAGTTTTAGTCTCACCAATCTACTAAAATTACAGATCCCTAACATTTCTGGCACTCTGCTGGGGACTGAGTGTTATTAATACCTTTTAAGACCTCAGAGAACCCTCAATTCAAGAAAATTTTGAGAGTTAAAAGCAGCCTTTTCAAGCACTACCAAGATATGGTAATCATGATGAAACTTGTTTGAATCAGTGAAAAACTAGGTAAAACCCTAGGTTTCTCTCAAGCCTTTATCTAACCTTGAAGAATCAGCTGGCTTAGCCATAAGAGTAGACTGTCTTTGTCTCATAACTGTAGCTAAGTTTTGAAACAGAGTTAGGATATTATTAAAAACCACACAGCTAAAAAAGAACTCAGAAAAAACCAAAAGTATTTCGGATTGGTAGTAAAACACTTTTTCTTGCATTTCACTTACCTTTTGTGGTGTTTTACCCCATACTCCTAGATAGAGTCTAGAAAGGGCCAGGTAGCTTTCGGATCTCATCCTCTTTCAGAGGTGAAATATCTAGTAAATTCCCTCCCATTCAATCTCTGGTTAGAGTTTGTTGTGTTCCGGGATATCCTTGAAAAGGGATATTTCACAAGCATGGTGGTGGACCATAAAACCTTTTACCTCTGAGAAGAGCTAAAAACTTCCACTTGGTGACTCCACAATCCTGAACAAACTTTAAGACTCCACTGGGAAGAACCCTGATCATCATAATATCATTCAAACTCAATTAGAGGATTGTAGGATTGAAATTTAGGTAAAAAGATTAGTTAATCATTAAAAGACTGTCATATCTGGTTGAACTTGTCTCGTTTATTTGGGTCTGAAAAACACAGCATAGTGGCTCCTAGAAAGATTCACACTAGAGCCTATCCTGACGCTGATCCACCTGAAGTAGTTGATAACCCAGAAAGTATCCTTAGGAAGTCTCCTAAGATTAAATTATCAACTGTTTTCAGACCACCCTTGAGAGCTAAATCAGTTCCTGAACATCTTTAAGCTCTACAACAATCACAAGATGACTTAGTAAATCCATTTAGAACTAGGTCATTTGATGATATAATCCAGCTAGATTCTGAGTCCTCACTTTCTTCTCCTGAAACTAGTGAACATCTTGGTAGTAGAGAAACAACACCTCCTGATTTACATTTCCTCCACAACTTAGGTGTCTCTCATCCAAGATCAGCTCATCAATCTACCATTGTTCCATCCACATCCACTATCCAAACCACTCCACTCCAACCCACTTTTCCTTTTGTTAATCCACCCCTTGTAAATCCACCTCCACCACATATCATGGCAACATGGTATGCTCCCTTAGTCCTTCCTGCACCATTAGTCAACCTTCCACAGGACTATCAGTCCAAAATTCCATTATATGATGCTAACAATACTAAAACTGCATCACAACATGTGGATAAGATGGATGAATATTTTGACAGAAATGAAATTGATGATGATTCTATCAAACTTAGATTATTTTCTCAAAGCCTGGGGGGAGAAGTAAGAAAATGGTTTAAAATCTTAGCCCCCCATAGTATCAATGATCTCCAAGGCTTCCATCAAACATTCTTAAACAAATGGGAAGTTAAAAATATTCCTCTCCAAGTCCTTTCTGATTACAAGAACTTTCATAGAAACCTTGGGGAAAGTGTCCAAGCTTATTGCATTAGATTCAATAGTGTGTATAATGCACTTTCTCCAGAGCTGAAACCTCCACAAGGCGCAGTTTTAAATAAGTTTCCTGAAGGGTTTGACTTTGACATGACCTATCAATTGAGAGAGAGAGATTTTTCAACTCTTGAAGATATGCAAAGAGGTGCTCTTTCTGTAGAAGTCAACCTGATGGAAAAAAGAGCAAGGATGAAAGCTGAAAAGAGAGTATCTTTTAGAGAGGAATCCACACCTTCCACTGCCAATTCAAAGATGGAAAGAATGATGGAGGAGATGATGAAAGAGATGAGCATAATTAAGAGAGCACAAGCAAGCCAAAATAAAAATTCTCAAAATAGAAACCAAAACCAGAATCAGAATTCTAGAAGGAACCAACCTCCAAACAGTCCTAGGGAAGATGATCAACAGATCACTCCTCCCTTTCATCAAAAATATGTGAGCGAGGTTGAGGAAACAGATCAAATAACAGAGGAAGATGATATTAACCTATTTGGGGTAGATGATGAAGACTTTGAGGTTCATTATGATAGAAAACAAGGTCTTTATACACCTTATGATGACAAAAGAGATGATAATGAAAATTGTTGTCAAGACATGGAAAATTCCATCTCCGAACCTCCAAGAGAATATGACCTCAGAAGTAAATCTATTCAACAAACCCCCAACAACAAAACCTCTGACAAATCCTCACAAAACAGCACTGCAGCCAAGCCTAAAGTTGTCAAACAAAAGGATAAAACAATGGCTGAAAATTCTGATAAAGGTAAAGGAAAAAGCACTCAAGACAATGAAAAACAGAGTGCAGACATTAGTAGTACTAACACTATAGCTAGTACTCCTGTGAAAACAATTTTATCAAATGTAAATAAAACAAAACAGCAACCTAACATTGCTGATAAAATGGCAGCTAATAAGGCTGAAACAAGTTTTTCAAAGAACCAAATTCCTTTTAGCCTGGAGCAAGAAATCTCAAAGATCAAAATTTATGTTCCCCTCACCGAGTTAGCTGCCCAACATGTATATAGGACCCAAATTTTGAAGGCTTTAAATTTAGAAGACAACAATGACACAGTCAATCTTAACGATGACCAACCAGATCTTATTTTTGGTCCAAAGATTGAAGGAAAATATCAAGAGGGACCTGTTCCTCCCTTTTATGTAAGTTTTAACGTTCATGACAAGATTTTGCACAACGTTATGCATGACTCAGGGGCTTCTCATAATCTAATGCCTAAAGCTTTAATGGAGAGCCTGGGTCTAAAAATCACCAGACCTTATAAAGACCTTTACTCTTTTGATTCTAGCAAAGTAAAATGTTTAGGATTGATCAAGGACCTTAGTGTTAACTTAGCCCAAATTCCAGCCAAATGCTTAGTCATGGATATTTTTGTGGCTGATGTGCCCCCAAAGTATGGAATGTTACTCTCAAGGTCTTAGGGGGCTAAGTTACAAGGGACTATGCAAATGGACATGACCTATGCGACTATCCCTGTTTTCAATCAAACTAGAAGACTATACAAGGAATCCCATATGAAATACACAATCAGAAGCCAAGACAGACCAAAAAATCTCCTATATATTATATCAATACAGGCCTCGATTCTTTTATCATGTTTAATGATGAAACACTTAGTGAAAAAGTCACTTTAACAGAATTAATGGCCGATATAGAGGAGGAGGTAAATACCAATGAACTGTCAAAACAGTTTGCTGAAACTTTAAGCAACAACAAACCAAATATGGGTCTTGAACTACAAGTCATATGTCCCTTTCTTCTAAACATTGAGAATCAAGAATGTATCCCTCAAATAAATGAAAATCTGGGGGAATCAAAACAAATTCAACTCAGTGCCGAGATTCCACAACAACCCTCGAGCACGATAGTTGAAGAGGACTCTAACCAAGATGAAACCGAGAAAAGTCCTCTCTGGAGTATGTATTTTGATGGGACATGCACTAGAACCAATTCTGGTGTAGGTGTCAGGATTACTAACACTAAAAACAACCACACAGAATGCATTTCATTCAAATTAAACTTTTAGTGTTCCAATAACATAGCAGAATACAAGTCCCTTCTCTTAGGCTTACATATTTTGAAAAAGTTAGGAGCCAGAAGAATCAATGTATATGGGGATTCTGAATTTATCATTAGGCAAGTAAATGGGGAGTATAACGCAAATCATCCCAGACTTAGAGCCTACCAGAATGATGTCATGGACCTTTTAAAAACATTCGATGAATCCAAAGTAATTTTTGTCCCAAGGAAAAGAAACATTGCAGCCCACAATTTAGCCTTTGCAGCTAGGACATGCTTAGCGCCATTTGAAACCAAAGATTGTACAACTGAGATAAAGTTCAGACCAGCAGTGCCTGATAATAAGAAGTATTGGCAGGTGTTTGACAATGACAAACAAATAGAAGACTTCATGCAATTCATAAATGAATTCAAACTAAACGGTTCAGACTCAGACTATGAAATAGACTGCAATGAAGAAAAATTTCTTAGTGAAGAAGAATTGTCTCCTGAGCCTGTCAATATTAACCTATTGTCTAGCAAAATTACGAACGAAACAAAAGAGTTGGAAACTCTCCATGCTAAATATGAAAGTTTTCATAAATTTATGGCCCCTTTAGAAGAGTTGTTTTATTTTGACGATGTGGCCAAAAAACCAAAACTGGAACCTGTAGAGACTGAAGTGGAAGAGTGCAATATAGGCAGTGAGGAAAAACCAAAAATGATTAAGCGGTCTAAAACTTTACCATCTCACATTAAACTCAAATATATAGAGTTTTATAAAGATTTTTCTGATGTTTTTGCATGGAGTTACGAAGACCTTAAATCCTATGACACTGAAATAATACAGCACAAAATTCCCCTTTAAGAAAACCAAAAACCATTCAAATAGAAACCGCGCAGAATAAACCCTGTTCAGTTACCTTTGGTTGAGAAGGAGATTAAAAAGATGTATGAAGCTGGTATTATTGTCCCTATTAGATATTCTGAATGGGTATCTAATATAGTGTCTATTAGGAAGAAAACTGGAGAAATCAGGCTTTGTATAGACTTTAGAGACTTAAACAAAGCTTCATTAAAGGATAACTACCCTTTACCCAAAATGGATCATATTTTACAAAGGGTGGTAGGGTCTAGAAGAATTTCTTTGTTGGATGGCTATTCAGGGTACAATCAGATCTTGGTTTACCCTGCTGATCAATTAAAGACAACCTTTACTACACCATGGGGCACTTTCATGTATGTGAAAATGCCCTTTGGTTTAATGAATGTTGGAGCAAATTTCCAAAGAGCCATGGACATAGAATTCTCGGAAGAATTGGGCTTCTTCATCATTATCTATCTTGATGATGTCAATGTGTTTTCAAAAACAGATGAAGAACACTTAGAACATTTGAGAAAAGTTTTCGAGAAGTTCAGAAGGTTTGGAATATCTTTAAACCCTAAGAAGACACTATTCGGTCTCCAAGATGGTAATCTTCTTGGACACATTATTTCAGAAGACGGTATAAAGATAGATCCAAAGAGGATTGAGGCCATATTGCAAATCTCTCATCCTCAAAACATCAAGGAGTTGCAATCTTTCATTGGGAAGATTAATTTTTTGAGAAGGTTCATATCCAACTTGGCTGAGCTCCTTAGGAATATCACAAACATGCTGAAAAAGGAGCAAGGGGTAAAATGGACCTTGGAAGCAAAGCAATCCTTTGAACTGGTGAAACAATCGTTAACCAAAACACTGGTTCTGATAAGTCCTGATTTTTCAAAAGATTTTTATATTTTCTTGTTTGCATTAGAACATACCATAGCTGCTGTCCTTTTACAGAAAAATCCACAAGGACAAGAGCAGCACATCTCATTCTTTAGCAAGGCATTGAGGGATGCCCCTTTGAAGTACAACATTATGGAGAAGAAAGCTTTTTCTTTGGTTAAAGCGTTGAAAGACTTCAGAGTATACATCCTTCATTCACATATTATTGCCTTTGTCCCAAATTCAGTTGTTAAAGACATCCTAACATAGGACCCAGATGGTAAGAGAGGTAAGTGGATTGCTGTTTTTCTTGAATATGATCTAGAGATAAAACCCACTAAGCTCATCAAAGGCCAAGGTCTAGCTAGATTAATGGCTGAATCAAATTGTGAAGTTCTTGATATTCATATGATTAATGCTTTAGATGATCAAGAGGAATTTTCAACTCCCACTGTTGAAAGTCATTTTATGAATTCCTCTTGGTATGTTGATATTCTTTCTGTTCTGCTTAATTTGAATACACCTCCTGGTTTGACAAAAACAAAGGCAAGGTTCCTCAAATTGAAAGTTGTAAACTACTGCATTATAGATAAATGTCTTTATTGGAAGAATGCAAGTGGTCTATTGCTTAAATGTTTGCCTAAGTTTGATGTAGAGAAGGTTAAGTACCAGTTCCATGAAGGAGAGTGTGGAGGTCATTTGTACTGGAAGACAACAGCCAACAAAATTTTGAGGGTTGGTTTCTATTGGCCTACTCTTTTCCATGATGTGCATCAGATGATCATAGCCTGTCATAAGTGTCAACTTTTTGAAGGAAAAAGAAAACTGCTACCCCTCCCTCTGCATCCAATCACTGTTGAAGCCCCTTTTCAACAGTGGGGACTTGACTTTATAGGAGAAATCCATCCCCCATCTTCTGCCCAGCACAGATGGATTCTCACTGCCACAGACTATTTCACTAAGTGGATAGAAGCCATTCCTTGTAGGCAGGCCAATGATTCATTTATCATAAAATTTATGGAGACTAATATTCTCTCCAGATTTGGCTATCCTACCAAGATCATCACTGATAATGTAGTAGCATTTGGATCAAAGAAGATGGTTGAGTTCTGTCACAGATATTAGATAACATTGGGGCATTCCACGGCCTATTACCCTCAAGGTAATGGACTTGCAGAATCCTCAAAAAAAAATTTAGTGAACATAATCAAGAAATTGTTGGAGGACAACAAGAAGTCTTGGCACACAAAGCTGATTCATGCACTTTGGGCTGACAGATTGACTTTGAAGAAATCCATTGGTATGTCACCCTTTCAACTTGTGTATGTGACTGATGCAATCTTTCCAAATAGGCTTGGTGTACCAGTGATAAAGTTGATTCAAGAATTGCAGACTGAAGATAATTACATGATCAGAAGAATAAATCAGACCATTCATCTTCAACAAACTAGAGAGGAAGCGTATAACAAAGAATTGCACAAACAAGACAACATTAAGAAGATTTTTGACAGAAGAACAAAGGCCAACAATTTCAAGATTGGGGACAAAGTTTTAAAGTGGCACTCAAGAAGGGAAGAGAAGGGAAAGCATGGAAAATTTAGCTGCTGGTAACAATGCATGTTTCTTGCAGGAGTTGAATGGAGTAGAATTTTTTGGGGGTCCTGTTAATGGCAGGATGCTTAAGCATTACTTATCTTGATCCATGTTATTTTTTGAAGCCTTTTTATCTTTTCCATTATAAATATTTCATCCACCATTGCATTCAAAGTTGTAAAAGACAAAAATACAAAAAAACAATGAAAAGAAAGAAAAGAGGGCAGATTTTGAAAACAAGCAAGGTATAGCCCCATACCAAAAAAGATAGATAAAAATGAAAGTGTGCAAGCTCAAATGCCACTCCTGAAAAACACACTTCTAGTTAGTCAAACTGTTTAATCTTGACTAATTAGCTTTAATTTTTTTTGTTGATAGGATAGTGAATTTGATATGCCAAACTGTCTAACCTTGGCTTATCAATAGATAGTTTAGGATAGAAATTAAAGGTTCAAACATGATCAAAATCTGAACCTTAGGTTGCAAAGAGAAATGACTCAAATCTGTTATTTTTTTCTGAGTCAAAGAGATGTAAAAATCTGGTTCTAATTATCTCAAAATCTGAACCAGAAGAAAAGGAAAGACAACTCAATAAGAGTCAAAATAGAGTTGTGAAAAGAGGAAGGAAATGTTTCCAAATTTTCAAATCTTAAGCCTTCCATTTTTTATTTAATTTTTGTGAAATAAATGTCTATGTGCAGCTTGTCTTTTATGCCATAGACCAGCATCAAGTTAGACTATTCAATCCTAACTTGAGTGCTTTTCAATTTCTGTTGTAGAAATTAGAGAATAAAGATCTATTGGATAGTTCAATCCCAACAGATAGTAGAATAGGTAGAGAAGCATCTGAACTCAAATGTTTAACCTGAGTTCAAGGAGAAATAAGGAGTATAATTAGATTAGTTTCCTGCTTTCAAAAGAATTAAATGTTGTGAAAAGATTTTTCCAATCCAAGTGCACTCTATTGAAGAAAAAATCTTAGATCTGTAGGATTGGGTAGGTAGAAAGTTGTATTGATGAAGATCCATTGCTTTTATGACTACTAATACATTTTCAGAGAAAATCATCCCAGCACAGGAAAGAGTAGCCCAATGGATTAGGCAACTGATCAGCCTCCCAGAGAATGTAGGTCTGAAAGTTCTTGATGCCTTCAAGAAGGCACCATCCCCAAGTGGAGCCACTGTTAGCCACCCGTAAAATTTGATAATCCCAAAAGGTGGCTAAATATATTTTTGAGCCTTCAAGGAACAATTTTTCTCACTAAAAACTGTTGGCTCTTGAAGACTTTTTAAAGGCCTCATGCCTCTGTCCAAACCTTCACCGTTGTTCACATCTTGAAAAACTCTGCTGCAAGAGTATTGTTGCAAGCTTCTTTTTCCCTTTCCCTCTCTTCAAAAGCTAACCTCATTTTCTACCCCTTCATTTCCCATGAAAATCCCTCCTTTGCATTTTTCTCCCCCTTCCACGTCATAAAAACCCTTGATAAGGTTCTAAGACCCCTTCTTAGCCTTATCGAAACCTTCATTTCCTTTCAAAATCCTTAAAAAACCATTAAAATGCATATTTTCTATGTATTGGAATTAAGATCCCTCGGGCTAAGTCTCTAACCCCTTTTCATCCATGCGCCCTAGCACCAGAACCAAGCGTTGAGTCAGCCGGGCGCCTAATCATATTTATATTTATCCCGCCCGCCCCCCCCCCTCAAAAAAAAAAAAAAAACATTAAAACCTGATATATTTTCGAAAAGCTTGGGTTTTTAATTTATTTTTCATTTATTCCTCCAGTTTCATTTTAGAACCATTCTGCACCATTGATCTGATCTGCAGATCGGACGGTGCAGAGTGCGTCTTTCCATGGTCCCCACTGCCCGAAGGCCGGTTGCCCAAAACCGGCAGTATCCATCGCACCGCCTTCGGGCAAAAGGTTGTTTTCCCCCGATGGCCAGCGATTCCATACACTTGACGCCACGCGTCCCGTATACTATTTGCAAAACTACCGTCCATCCTCCATCCATTGCGCATTAACGTTTGGATCGGGATTCCCAGCGATATCGCTATCCATTGTCCGATCTGGGGCGGGCCATCCAACGGTGATCGCTCGCCGGAGATGCCCGACAATTAACGAAGGTGCCCAGGCGATAATCGGCTATGGCGCGACGGAAAATCAATCTCCGTCGTCGATCTGATCTGAAAATCGACGGTCCATATTCCATCGCCCGATTCCTCTGTTTTACTTTCAACCTTTGCTCCCGACCATCGATCTCTACGCGATCGACGACTCAGATTCAATCTTCTTTCACCCATTCCACGATCTCTCCCGATTGATCCCGACTGTTGGATGATGCCATCCAACGACCATGCTTCCTCCACTCATCCTTTGAAGCATTCAACCTATTTTATGCAGGATTTTATAACTTTCTTTGTATTTTGCAAGGTTTCAATGATTTATTTGCTACGTCTGAAAAAATTACGAAGGTTGAGGGTGACGATATTCCCGCCTTCGATTTACCACAGGAAATCACTTGCGGGGTTTTAAAATCACCTTTATCAATGATTCATGAACCATTGACGCCTTATGAACCCTGCGCAGCCCTGCACAACAGCAAAGAACACAGAAAATCGGGCACAGACAAAGAGTATCAGCGTCGAAGACAAAAATACACCAGAACAGAGGATTAAAGGACAGATTTGCGGGGATTATGTCTAAAATTCTTATCAAAAGCCTAATCCCCAAATAAAACACATTTTATAGAATATCTTGAGTGTTTCATCAAACAGAAAGGCTCCATTGCCACATTTGAGAAAAATTGATTCCTCAACTACCACAGTGCCACCTATTCCTCAAAGTACTCAATCAGAGGCCGAATTTATTGATCAAATGAAGATTTTCACCTCAGCGTAGCCATAAAGTTACTTCTACAATGAAACTTAATGCAAAAGATATCTGCAGAGTAACCCTAGCATCACAGAGAGCCTCAAAGGTCAACAAAGCTCCCACTGAGCTTAATTCATAAGTGTAAATCAATTAATACAGTGAAACACCTGTACAGTTTCTTCATTAAGCCCCCCAAGGGCCAAGAAACCATTAACTCTGTATTAGTTGTAATTGAGATCTTTATCAGATCTCACCTCCTCATTCTTCTATATATACTTCTTCAGAAGATGAGTGAGGGGTTGGTTACAGAACTTTGATATACACTTGAGCTTCAACTTCTGATTGTAAATAGTATTCACTGGCTCTTGGAACTCTGCTGGCGATAGATAGGTTAGGCTGAGATGTGTAGATGGTTGCTAATATAAAGCACTGGACTTAAAAGCTGTAACTAGTTTGGAGCATCAATACAAGCTGATTTATGGGATCCTGGTCTATGTTGACAGTGATGTTTTTCTTATTATAGCCTGTTATTTTGTTTCTATTTCCATCTGTGTTTCATATTCTCTTATAAAGAACAACATGCACGGAGTTAGGACCTACTGTATATCAGTAACCTTCTCTGACTGAAAATATTTATCTGAATGTTTTCTTCCATCTGTGTTATTTAGGAATGATTTAATCCAGTTTAAGCATAAGAATGTTGGCGTTCCCTCATCTTATTGTCTTAGCTTAATGTTATTCTTAGATTTTATTTTCAGTATATGTTTAGTGAAGATGAACTGAGGAAGATATGGTGAGCCCTGGTCCCAGTTTGATCCCACAGACTGCATGATTGTTTCCCTTGGAACATGTTAAAAGCTGGCTAGTTTCAAAGTACTTACCAGATCTTAGGCCATTCTGTTGTTATCTTTTTATTTTTCTTGAAAGTAACCAAGTAAAGAAGAGCTAGGAGAGGATTTGTGGTGAGCCCAGCCCACTAGTTTCTACTCCAAAAGTTGCCTTCGAGTTTCCCTTTGTTTTTAGATGTTGTCTATTGAAAGTGTATCAAAGGCTGGCTAGTTTCAAAGTACTTACCAGATTCTAGTTTACTTTTATGTTTTTCTTGAGTCCATGTCAAAGGCTAACTAGTTTAAAAGTACTTATCAGATCCTAGGCTGCTCTTGTTTCTGCATCTGTTTATTTCTCCTTCTTATTGTATCATTCCATTCCATAAATCAATCTTCAAAGAGATCCTTAGACATAGATGACTTGCCCCATGGACCACTCTTTCCTCTTGCTATTCCAATTAAACCCTATTATGACTCCATAGCCCAATGGACTAAAACCTGCAATTGTCTATCCTTTTGGTCGAACCTTGTTCTGATTGCCTGCAACTTCTCACCTTTGAAACTCTTTGCACTTAGGACTTTCTGCCTTAAACTAAAATCATGCTCAACCACCCAAAAACAAACAAAACCCTTGGCCTTCATAACTAGCCTAATATCATAACCCCAAAATTCAAAGACAAATCCATCTTTGTACATATTGGAGAGATCCCTCTCCGGATTCAGGAGGGCTAGATCCTAGAATCCCAAAGTTGGTTGAAATGATGTTGTTTCTGCAGTTTTAGTCTCACCAAGCTGCTAAAACTACAGATCCCTAACATGATCATTCAGAGATAGGAGAGGGCATTCAAATGCTCCATTCTGTATCATAAACAAAACATTAAATTCTAGATAGAATTAGTGACCTCGTCTCTTCTTGAGGCCCTTTTGACATGACAGAAATCACTCGACAAAGTGTCCTTTGGGAGGAAATACTATCTACAGTGGTACTTCTATCTCCTCTGGTGTGAGTTAAGCGGAAGAATGGGCCTTGACGACTCCCATACTTCTAAATAACTGCTTCTGATTGTCTGTAGTATTTTCTTTGGTGTAATAGCTACTCAGTAGGCATTTGTGCATGGAGATGGGCTATGTTTGTGTCAGTCGATGTTCTGCACCAATAACTGCTCTATCCCTTTGTACTTCAACCTGTTTCAACTTTTTTTATGCTTTATCTTTGTTGATTTATCGACCTACTTCTACACTGATGCTCTCGAAGGTTTTATTGATCTTCTATGCCTTTGTTTTCCACCACTGGATATGTGATCTTCACCATTTCTGAGTGTTCTGTGTACAGGTGGTGGGTTTCGCTGAGATGGAGGGTTTACTGGGGGTTTATGTCTATGACCCATCGAATATCATGAAATTCACCCTTTGTTATAGTTCCCTTGACATTGATTCTTGGCCCAAAATTGTTATATGAGCCTTTGTGTCATCTCTCGTGACTGTGGATAAAATTCATGCTTTGTCGGCTGTGAAAACCTACAAACACACTGAAACATGTTATGAAATCATTTGGGCTTGGTTTAGACTGCTTACAAAAGGCTTAGCTGGAGGGTGAGGAGCAGGGTGGGTGGTGATTGCAGCAAAAAATCGAGAAGGAAACCCTGGCAGAGCAGCTAACCAGGTCCAATGGAGGTTTGGGTGGGACGAGGAACGAGGACAGTTAGATCAGGACGATCTACGGTGGAGATTGTTGAGCCCCAAAGATGTCCTTCTTTTCCACCACATTTCACTTCATTTTCTTTGTCCCTCATCAATTGCAGGCTTAAATGATCAATAGGATTGATTAGGATTACTTTAAGAATGTATATAATGACTAACTTGCTATGTTTTCATGATTTTTTTATTGTAGCAATTTTTTACTAGGCTTGGCTACAGAACACAGTCATTTTGTAGCCAGTCGCCTATTCCGTAGCCGTTCTCATGTTTACGCAGGTTCCAGGTGTCACCTCAAGGAAAAATGCATATGGTAGTATTCCACATCACTCCCCCATCATTTCTTGCTCGCCATGAAGTCTGATCTCGAGTCTATAGGCGGTTATGCACGTGGGAAACCAAAACTAGGTGACAGACTTCTAATAGGACAAGGATTGTACAGATGTCCTTAATCATAGAACGAGTCCACCACCAAAGTCCTAGTTTGATTTTAGTTTGGAAAGACAATTACTCCTGTTTTATCTCAAAGACATTTATGTAATTTTGTTATAAGTATGGCTCGGGAGACCAAGAAACAACTTAGCTAGATTTATGTTTTATTGCTAGATCTCAGAAGACCGTAAATACTCTGTTTTGAAGAATATCTCCTTTAATGAAAGAAGCATCACTTTATTGCAAGAGCTGAGTCAACCTTGAGTATATTTTCGTGTTAATCCGATGGTAGAGGGCCCCTGCTACCTAAGAAGCTTTGTTCATATGGTTTAGATAAGTAACTTAGCCTTGTTTCATTCTCAATTTAATTAATTTTCTGAACTTTGTGTTTTTATACTTACTTGCAGCGGATGCCACAGTTAGTCTTATCCTTACAAAATATTCCAAAATAGCACTCACATTGGATGGGATATAACTGTAGTATTTAGGAGTTAGTTTCATTTCTCTGAACTTTATGATTTTGTGCTCAATTACATCAGTTGTTACAACTAGTCGTGATCTTATAAACTCTTCCAAAATATCACTACCTCTAGATGAGACATAACTGTGGTGTTTTAGAGCTTTGTTTTGTTTTGTTGAATTGTATGCTTTCATGCTCATTTACATAATAGGTTGCAGCCAGTCCTGTTCCATAAATTATTCCAAAATAACACTAATTCTGAATGAGCCAGAGCTGAGACATTTTAGTGATTAGTTGCATCTTTAGTCTAGTTGTAGTACTCTATAGGTAGATGTCACTTTATTTTAATTCTGTCACTGTGTTTCAAGTTTGATAATGGCACTCTAGTATAAATTTGTTCACTGTACTTTAAGTTAGATTAGTGACATTCTAGTTCAAGTTCCAGTTCATTGTATTTCAAAGTTAGGCTAAAAGCATTCTAGTTTAGTTGTGATCATTGTGTTTCAAGTTTGATCAATTGCATTCTAGTTCAGTGTTATCCATTGTTCTTTAAGTTGTGTTAACTGTCAAAATTAGACTTCACAGCCTTCATTGTTTACAAACTAATGTTGTTCCTACTTTCTATTAATGCATCATCATATGAACAGGAATGAATTAGTGATATCAGTTTAAGGCCTTGATTGTTCTGCAATCTTTTGCAATTTCAAAAATAAACCTTTTTTCCAAAAAAATATTTTAGAAAATCTCTAACTTTTGAATAAGGCTTAGTAGTGACAATAGGAGCTGTATAATGGATTGATCTTAGCATTACAAGTTAATTCATAGGAGAAATCTTATTGTGCTACAAATAGTCTTTTTCCAATTGTGTTCCAATAAACTTTTAGCCATGGATGATATTCTTTGTAATATTGTAAGATGGTTGTTTACTTAGGAGAACCTAATTTGTACTAAACTTGTCCTTTTATCAAGCTATTTCGACATATTTCTAATGAATGAATTGGATGATTTTATGTTATGAGTTATTGAGTTCATGTTGTGATTTATTTTCTTGCTATGAGTCATTATCAAACTTTGCATTTTTTGTTCTTTAGTATAGGCTTTGCTCTGTTTTAAGTGTGACCAACAACTATTCTTTTTCAACATTTATTTCTTTTCCTTCTTAACATAAAACCACAAAACCAAAAACATCATAAAAACACTAAACACAAGGTAGTGAGAAACAGATACCTAGGCACATATAGTGCACCTCACTTCAGCAGTTTACTGAACCTGGTTGATAATTTATGACCTCAATTTAGGAACACTAAGTTGAGCACAACATTTTGGCGTCGTTGCTGGGGAAGTGTAGCTAGGTGGCCTTTTTTCTTACCTCCCAAAAAAATGACATGCGTAGAGAAAGAGACTCAAGGGGTAGATTCATAAGAAGCAGAAGCTTGATTCGTAGAACACCACTTGTTTCACCAAGACCAAGAGCCAGTACACCTCCAACTCAAACCCACATTCCATCCTTTACTGATCCTAAATTTCTAGAGGACTTAAGATCATATATTCCATCAGAAATACCTTCCACTTTACCCACTGAACCTGTCTTGGAAGAAGATTCAGGAACCCCTGCTAGGGACTTAAACCTTTCAACTTCCACAGAAGAATCAACTATGGCAAAAGAAGGGGGAGGAGGAGTTTTTAATGGAAAACACACACTATTTGGAGGGGGTAGAGGTAGAGGTAGAGGAGAAGGAGGTAGAGGTGCAGAAGGAGAAGGAGGCAAAGGAAGAGGTAGAAGAGAAATGGGAAGCTCTTTTGGGTTTCCTATAGTAAATGAAGAAACTAATACAACTATGAAAAACATTTCACCCTCTTTCCTTCCAAACTTTTATGGACTTAAAACTGAAGATCCTGAAACCTTCCTATTTGAATTTGAAGTCCTATGTAGAACCTATGACTACTTACAAGATGCTCAAAAACTTACTATTTCCTTCAACATTGAAAGGAGCAGCATTGAAGTGGTTTATGAGTTTGATCAACAGTTCTATTAGGACATGGAAAGACATGAAACAAGCATTTCTAGAGAGGTATTTGGATTATTGTATGCCAGTCAAACATAAGGAGGAAGTGTTTAAAATGCTACAAAAAGAGGATGAAAATTTGGAAGATTTGCTAGAGAGATTTAACTACAACATTAAAAGAGCAAAAATGGAAAACTTAGACCAAGACACCTTGAAAGCTCTCTTGTTGAAGACAATTAGGGATGAATGGTTAGATATCCTTAACATGATGGGAAAATGGGATATATCTTAGCTCACATTACCTGAAATAGCTGAATTATGTATCAACCTTTCAAGAGGGAAATCTAAAACTGTAAAAGGACCAAGAGACCCTGCTCTTGCAAGGGCAAGTAAGTTTGCTTCTGGGACAGTAAGTAGGGTAGAAATAGGACATATGCTTGATGAGTTCAAATCTGATATTTTAGGGAGTCTTAGTGAACAAATAGACACCCTCAAGTTATAAAATAAGAAAAAATCTAAATCTGATGCCTTAGCAATCTTTTGTCCCAAATGTAGAAAGAAACATGCCTTGAGAGAGTGCCCTTTGGATGCAAAAGTTGTAGAGATTTGTGTAATTTGTTCAGAAAAACATGAGACCAAGAGTTGTCCTTCACTTCCTAGTCTTAAAGCTGTCTTTCAAGAAGAAACTCCTACAAGTTCCACAGAATCTCTCAATTTTGTCTCCAGGAGGCCTTGGCAAGGACCTCAAACACAAGGATTTCATGATCAGTTGTATAATCAACCCCCACCAAATTGGAATTCTTGGTAGCAAACTTGGCCCCAATTTCAAAATCAATCACAAACTTGGGCGCAAGGAGCACAAAATCCCTATGGAAGATACTCTCAGTATTACCAATATCCACCATCCTATCCACTATATCCACATTTCCCTCCTCAAAAAAATTCTCCACAAAATCCTCAAAATCCACAACATCAAAATCAACCACTTCCATTACCATTTCCTCAGAAAACAAATTAGTTTCCTGCCCAACCCATACCAAACCCCAACAATAAAAATCCTCAGAACACATACATGATAGAAGGCCAACAGTTTCCAACTTATTTGATCACTCCTTTAGACCTTAGTGATGTTCAAATTAGGTCTGGAAGAATACTTGAAAAGAGGAAACCTTCTGTAATCATACAAGAGCAAGACAATTCTGAGGAAGATTCTCTACGGGTAAATAAAATTCTTGAAGAGAACACAACTTTCCAAGACTCAAACATTGAAAAATCAAAACAAAAAGAACCAATAATTTCAACTCCTATATTAGAGCATCCATCAACATCCACCTCTACACCTCCCTTTCCAGAAAGATTACAAATTGATAAGGGTGTAGAAAAACAAATTATGGTGCCTAATTATGATTTCTTAGATGAGCTGAGAAATGTTTGTATTAAGATCCCATTATTACAAGCCATCAAGGAAATTCCAATCTTAGAAAAGACAATAAAGGAGTTGAGCATGAAGAAAACAAGGAAAAGAATAAGAGAGATAAAGAAAATTCAACTGGCAGGAAAAATAGCAGATATCATGATGGGTAAGATGGCTATTCCAAAGTATCTAGACCCAGGAAATCCAGTTGTTAAAATTCACATCAATGGAATTGAGATCCAAAACACACTTATTTATTTAGGAGCAGCAATCAATATCATGAGTAGACAAATCATGGATAAACTGAAACTTCCTAATCTTCTTTTTACACCCACATTATTACAATTAGCAGAAAGATCTGTGATCAAACCTAATGGGGTAATAGAAGACATTCCAGTGTCCCTAGATTCTTGGGAATATCCTGTGGATTTTATGATCCTAACTCCTAAGAATAATCTAGGGGGGCATCCTGTTATATTAGGAAGACCTTGGTTAGCTACAGCTGATGCTTTCATTAGTTGTAGATCCGGTGATATGTACAACTCTAATGGTAGTTCAACCAAGAAATTTACCTTGTATCCTCTAGCAAAGACAATTACAAAATTAGATGATACTCAATGGATAGAGGATGAAGAAGACTTACAACCTCTCTTCACAATTTCAGAAATTAGTGAAGATAGCCAGATTTTGAATACCTTAGAAAACTTTGAATCCTCTTCGGAATATAAGCATGAACAATTTCAAGAAGAATCCAACATTGAGTTTTTATCATCAAGACATATGTCTCTTTACTCCATGGATAAATTTGGCAGCTCTACAATTGAGATATTTCCAGGCAAAACTTTAAACATAAACAAGAACCTAGAGAAATCTCAACAAGAAGAGCTAGTCAAGATATTACAGAGACATTCTTCCGCATATGCATGGGAGTACACTGATATGAAAGGGATGAAAGGATAAGCCCCAAGACTTGTGTTATCACTCAGGTTCTCCTAGAAGTTGTGTAAGAGGAAAATATACCCGAGGTAACCACAAACCAACCTTTTAGATGCAGAATCTAGCCAATCTGCATCCAGAGAGGGCTCTCTCTTTATGATTTATCTTTGTTCTTGGAAAGTTTTAGGCTAGTTATAGATTCAAAGTTTGTTTTGGGAAAATGGTGGAATCCACAAACTAAGGGCAAGGTTGAGAGCTTTCAGTCCATTGGGCTATGGAGTCAAGGATGGCTTTACTGGATGTCTATTCTAAGCACAAGATGGTATTACAGGGCATTGATCATTAGGCCGAGGGTCCGGTCCCTCCAGAAGTCAAGGAAATGCCTTGAGCCCTTTTGATCTCCAAATACCTTAGTACTTTTGGGGGAAATTAGTAAAACTCTTGAGGGGGAAAAATGATGAGGGAGGTTAATGAATTTGACTTTGCTTGCTGTGATTTTTCAGTGTATTTCCTGCTTTAGTACTTGTGATGAAAGTAAATGATTTAACTAACATGTAGCAGCACCATTCATCAGATAACACTTTGCAGCACCATCTACCTACCCTATCTACTTAACACTACCATTTTGTCTTCTTTATTAGGGTGCATTTAGACTTGCAAACCCTGATCAATCTTTTCTTTTACATGATGAATCTATCTATTTCTACCCTTATTACATCCAAGGGCTCAGATTAAACTGTTGAGCACCTTTTATTCACTCTACCTAGCTACTTATCTGCCAAGATTAAACTGTTTGGCTAGATATTTATTCTCTAATCTATATCATGAAATTGAAATATGACTAAGTCAAGTTTAAACAGTTTGACTTATTCATGAATTGTGGCAAAAATTTCACAATCTGCACACAATTGATTTATTACAACAGAGTAAAAATTAGTGGCATTTGGATTTGCACACTTTCCTTGGTCTATTTTTTGTTTGGGGTTCATTTCTTTCACTTTTTTTTTTGACCATTTTTATTCTTTTTACCCTTTGATCTTTCTTTTAGGGTATACCCTCTTTACATTTTTTAAATTTTTTGATTTTTTTGGTTTTTTAAGAATATGGAACACCTTTGCTCAAGTAAGAAGGTTTGAACATATTCCACACTTCCATCAAGACAATCATGAAAGATGAAACCTATTGATATAGGAGGCTAACAACTTGCACTCATCACATCTACATAGAGGAAAATTGTAAACCAATCAAACAACCTCAGAGAAGGATGAATCCAAATCTTAGGGAGATTGTTAAGGAAGAGTTGCAAAAATTGTTAAATGTTAACTTTATCTATCCCATTTCAGATAGTCAATGGGTTTATCCTTTGGTAATTCTGCCAAAGAAAAATGGTAAATGGAGGGTATGTATTGAATACCGGGAATTAAACAAAGCTACTCTTAAAGATTATTTTCCCTTACCTTTCATAGATCAAGTGTTAGATACATTAGCTGGAAAAAAGTACTTTTCATTTCTAGATGGGTTTAGTGGTTATAACCAAATTCAGGTAGCACTTGAAGATGAAGACAAAACCACATTTACCTGTCCTTGGGGTACCTATGCTTACCGAGTATTGCCATTTGGACTATGCAATGCACCCGCAACATTTCAAAGGGCAGTACTAGGAATCTTTTCAGATCTAATACATGATTGTGTAGAGGTATATATGGATGATTTCACAGTTTATGGAAACACATTTGAAGAAGCCTTAACAAACTTGGAAAAAGTTTTAAAGAGATGTAAAGAAGCAAATATTTCACTTAGTCATGAGAAGTGTTTTATGATGTTTACTGAAGGAATTGTTTTAGGACATCACATTTCAGGGGATGGGATTAGAGTTGATAAGTCAAAAGTTGAAGTCATCTCTAACTTATATATTCCAAGTTTTCAAAAATATGTTAGGAGTTTTCTAGGATTCACAGGATATTATCGAAGGTTTATAGAAAACTTCACCAAGATAGCATCTCCACTTTTCAAATTACTTACCAAAGACTGTGAATTCAAGTGGAATCTTGATTGCCAGTTAGCCTTTGAGACCCTGAAAACAAAAATCTATGAAGCACTTATTTTAAGAGGACCTAAATGGAAGTTACCTTTTCATATTTCAACAGATGCCTCAGATACAGCTCTAGGAGCAGCATTGGGACAAAAAGACCTGATTCCATATGCCATCTACTATACCAGTAAAAATTTGACTCCTTCAGAGTTAAACTATATTGTAACTGAAAAAGAGTTTTTAGCTTTTTTTCATACCATAAACAAATTCAGACACTATATAACAGGCTATGAAACTTTTTTTCACATAGATCACTATGCAATTAGATATCTAATGAAAAAATCAATTACTAATGGTAGATTCATAAGATGGTTATTTATTTTACAAGAATTCAACATTAAGATTCTAGATAGGCCTAGAAAACAAAACACAGTAGCTGATTTCCTATATAGACTCCAAAACATCAAAGACAATACTCCAGTTGAAGATCAATTCCCTGATGAATATATTTTTGCAATTTCTACTCAAACTCCTTGGTTTGCTGACATTGCTAATTATTTAGATTCAGGGAAATTTCCTTCAATAATGAATGCAAGAGACAAAAGAAATATCATTTATGACAGTGATAAATATTCATGGGTTGCTAACGAGTTATACAAAACAAGTCCAGATTTTATCATTAGGAGATGTGTTCGGGAAGATGAGATGCATGAGATCCTCAAGGCATGTCATGATGAACCTTGTGGCAAACACTTTGCTGATAAAAGAACAACTTATAAGATCCTTCATTTAGGATATTATTGGCCATCCATTTTTAAAGGTGCTAAAGAGTATGTCAGAAGGTGTGACAGTTTCCAAAGGGTAGGGAAACCTTCTCCTTCAGGTGAGATGCCATTACAGCCTCAGGTACATATTGAACCTTTTGAAAAATGGGCTTTATATTTTTTAGGACCTATTAATCCTCCATCAAGACAAAATAAATATATATTAGTTTGCACTGATTATGTTATCAAATGGGTAGAGGCCAAGCCATTACTTTCTGCTACTGAAGCATCTGTATTTAATTTTCTTTTTGAGGATATTTTTACTCGTTTTGGTGTCCCAAGGGAAATTGTTACAGATCAAGGAGCTCAATTTACATCAAAGCTAGTGGAACAAATGATGGAGAGGTACAAAATTAGACACAGAAAATATACTCCCTATCATCCACAAGCAAATGGTCAAGTGGAATCTACTAATAAGGTCATTGAAGGGATCCTAACGAAGACTGTTCATTTTCATAGAAGAGATTGGGCAGATAGGCTTCCTGAAGGCTTGTGGGCAGATAGGCTTCCCATAGAGTTCCAGATTCAAACTTTCAAAATGGCAGTTCAGCTAGGACTTGATCTAACAGAGGCACAAAAGCACAGATTGGAGCAGATTAATGAATTGGATGAGATCAGACAAGATGTAGTTCAGAAAACAAGTATAGTCCAACAGAAAAGGACTAGATGGCATGACAAGTACATCAAGGAAAAGAAGTTCAAAGAAGGTGAATGGGCTCTCTTGTTTGATTCAAATTTCAAGGATTTTCAAGGTAAATTCCAAACACATTGGCTTGGGCCATATGAAATTATAAGATTTTTTTAAAATGGAGCAATAAAAATCAGGACAATAGATGAAGAGAAGGTCACTTTTCTTGTAAATGGTCATAGATTGAAGCTATATCACAAGCCACTTTCAAGAGAAGAATTTGTCAAGAGATTTCAGAAAAATAGTAATGTGAAGTTAATGAAGAAGAATTTTTCTTCTTCATCAACTTAGTTGAATTTTATGAATTCAAAAGCATAAAAAAAAAAGGTATAAACATGAAAAATAATCACTGATTAGAATGTTTATACAGAAAAGATAGAGTGAAAATCAGAATCTTTCTGACACTCTAGATTTTCAAATTTGTTCTTTTTCTGCAAGCAGCTATTACAAAATCATAAATGCAAACCCATATTTCACTTATGATTCATTTCATTCCATTCATCCATACTCCACTTCACTCCATACTTCATTCATTTCATTCCATGGTCCACCTCATTTTTCATCTCATAGTTTTAAGAGTGATTTCTTTCTGCAATTGAATAATACAGATCATAAGTTGCAAGTCATTTTCCATACTTCACTCCACTTCATAATTGAGATTCATTTCATTCCATTATTCACTTCACCCATACTCCATTACACCATACTTCATTATCCATTTTTAACTCATTTCATACAAACATTCCATTCATGCTTCAAACCTTTCCATTTCATGTTTTAAGACTTCTACATGTACATTCTACAATCAGTCAGACATTCTGCAGCTAGTCATACATTCTGCAGCTAGTCAAAAATTCTGCAGCCAGCCAGACATTCTGCAACCAAAGATCCTGAAGGCACTATCTAGTAATCACTTGATTGAGCAACAAATTGATCCTGCATATCCAAGACAACAATAAAAATCAAAGGAGTTATGAGGACTGAAGACCAATGACTTTTAAAGGAGGACAAGGCATATCAAAACCAAAAGAAAAAAAAATCAAAGGAAAGGCAAAGGTAAAAGTTATGAAATTATTATAGTAACAGATCATGAAAGTTTAGCATAGTTAAGTCATGTATGATTCAAAAAGGTTATTTTAATTAGTTGTGTTGATCATGCCTATCAAACCTATCATAAAAAATTTGGACAAAATCCCTTCTATCTTGCCATATCCGATCATCATTTAAAACTTAATGGTTAAGTACTTAAGTGATTTGATCAGTCACGTCACTAGGCCAACGTATTTAATGATGATTTTGAATTTCTCACAAAATATCTCTGTGGTCTTTTCTTCCCTGATAACTCTCAACTCATTAATCCGTGTGAATAACCCGCACCGCATTATACTCATTTCATAACTACTCCATATCATTTCTTTCCGCAGCCACTTCTTAGCCATTCCGTTCTGTATCTGTGGAGTAAAAATATCTTTTTTAATAGCCATTTTAACCGTGAGCAGAGTTCTGCATCCAATTCTTATCCATTCCGGTCTGTAAAACAGAGGAAACATCTGTGGAGTAAAAACATCTCTTTAATAGCCATTTTCACCATGAGCAGAGGAGCAGTAATTTGAAGGTTGAAAAGATAAGTTATGGGTCTCATAGTAAGAACTGAACCAGTTGGAACCAAGTACTTGGAAGGCTATCCAAAAATCAGAGAAATGCTACAGCAGGCTGGGTGGTTTCAATTTTTAGAAAAATTCAGTGGTTTTCACAAAGAGGTGACTAAAACATTTGCACGGTCCTTCAATGGAGCGGAGGTCGAAATAGGAGATGTTAAATTCACCATTACAGAGGCTTTCATTGTAGAAGCAACGGAATTACCCAGGCAAGGAGAAAAGTGGTTCAAAAATAGGGAATTTCATAACGAGGCATGGAGGCAAATACTCAAAACACCAGGTATGGATGTTTCCATTTTTAAGAAAGGTATTCCTAGCTCTGCACTGAAGAATAAATGGAGGAACATGTTGCTCATCTTGCAAAAATTTATAACTTGTGAAGGAAGATTTGGTACCCTCTATGTTTATCATATTCGGTTAATGACGCATTTCTTAGGAGAAGAAATCAATTTTCCCTTTTTCCTACTTCATAGTCTGAAAAGAATGGCCTCAAATGTACAAAAGAGGGTTCAATTTTTGGAAACAACCTTGTATCACCATGGGTTAGTCAAAATCTTAATTGAACATCATTTGGGAAAAATGGGAGATAATTGGGATGATTTTCTAATAAGGAATCATTTTGAGGAACCCAAGGAATCCCCACTTGAAGGCAAACCCATAAGAAGAAGCAGGAGAAAGGAAATTTCTAAGGTTGTTGAAACTAAAACTGGTAAATCAATACAAGAGGATAGCGAAGAGATGATTTCTGAGAAATTGGCTCAAATTAAAAAGCAACTTAAGAAGGAAAGAATAATAATAAAATATTCCAAAGACAGAGGAGAAGGGCCATCTCAACCGAGACGGAGCCACAGGCTTAGAGGTATACTAAAGAAAACAAAGGTTAGACAAACTGGAATCATAAACATTGAGGATGAAGAAACACCTACTGCTAGATCACCTGACTATCAGTATGAGGAGGATTTTGATGAAGGAGCTCCTGAAATAGACCCAGCACAATAAGAAATTTACAACTATGTTGAGACACTAGAGAATAAATCTTCAGAAAGTAGAGACAAAACTCCTAGTTCACCAAAATCTGCAATTGATATGCTAAGAAGAGATAAATATGAGTTAGAAGTACTCAATAGGCATATCAAGAATGAGAATGAAATTTTAAGGGAGCAGGTTAAGCTCAAAGGTGATATGAATACCACTCTGTCTCTACAAATGAAAAAGTTGCACAAGGCCAGTGAAAGATTGAAGAAGAAAAAAAAAAGGTTAAACAGGGCACTTACAAATTTGAGATTCAAGTTAGTCATAAGGAAGCCCAGAAGACCACTGAATTTCAAGAAAAGCAAAAGAAGAGGCTTAGATGTCCTAGCAGAGGTCTTAGAGTACATGGAATAGTTGCATGAGGGCATGCAAAAGCCTTGCAGTGGGCGTATGTTGAGCCCCAAAGATGTCCTTCTTTTCCACCACATTTCACTTCATTTTCTTTTTCCCTCATCAATTGCAGGCTTAAATGATCAATAGGATTGATTAGGATTACTTTAAGAATGTATATAATGACTAACTTGCTATTTTTTCATGATTTTTTTATTGTAGCAATTTTTGACTAGACTTGGCTATAGAACACAGTGATTCTGTAGCCAGTCGCCTATTCCGCAACCGTTCTCATGTTTATGCAGGTTCCAGGTGTCACCTTAAGGAAAAATTCATATGGTCGTATTCCACATCACTCCCCCATAATTTATTGCTCTCCACGAATTCTGAGCTCGAGTCTATAGGAGGTTATGCACATGGGAAACCAAAACTCGGTGACAAAATTCTAATAGGACAAGGACTGTACAGATGTCCTTAATCATAGAACGAGGCCACCACCAGAGTCCTAGTTTGATTTTAGTTTGGAAAGACAATTAATCCTGTTTTATCTCAAATAAAATTATGTAATTTTGTTATAAGTATGGCTCGGGAGACCAAGAAACAGCTTAGCTAGATTTATGTTTTATTGCTAGATCTCAGAAGACCGTAACTACTCTGTTTTGAAGAATTTCTCCTTTAATGAAAGAAGCATCACTTTATTGCAAGAGCTGAGTCAATCTTAAGTAGATTTGTGTGCTAATCCGGTGGTAGAGGGCCCCTGCTACCTGAGAAGCTTTGTTCATATGGTTTAGATAAGTGACTTAGCCTTGTTTCATTCTTAGTTTAATTAATTTTCTGAACTTTGTGTTTTTATATTTACTTGCAGCGGATGCCACAGTTAGTCTTATCCTTACAAACTCTTCCAAAATACCACTCACATTGGATGGGATATAACTATAGTATTTAGGAGTTAGTTGAATTTCTCTGAACTTTATGATTTTGTGCTCAATTACATCAGTTGTTACAACTAGTCGTGATCTTATAAACTCTTCCAAAATATCACTAACTCTAGATGAGACATAACTGTGGTGTTTTAGAGATTTGTTGTGTTTTGTTGAATTGTATGCTTTCATGCTCATTTACATAACATGTTGCAGCCAGTCTTGTTCCATAAATTATTCCAAAATACCACTAATTCCGAATGAGACAGAGCTGAGACATTTTAGTGATTAGTTGCATCTTTAGTCTAGTTGTAGTAATCCGGAGGTAGATGTCACTTTAGTTTAATTTTGTCACTGTGTTTCAATTTTGATAATGGAACTCTAGTATAACTCTGTTCACTGTACTTTAAGTTAGATTAGTGAAATTCTAGTTCAAGTTCCAGTTCACTGTATTTCAAAGTTAGGCTAAAAGCATTCTAGTTTAGTTGTGATCACTGTGTTTCAAGTTTGATCAATTGCATTCTAGTTCAGTGTTATCCATTGTTCTTTAAGTTGTGTTAACTATCAAAATTAAACTTCACGGCCTTCATTGTTTACAAACTAATCTTGTTCCTAATTTCTATTAATGCATCATCATATGAACAGGAATGAATTAGTGATATCAGTTTAAGGCCTTGATTGTTCTGCAATCTTTTGCAATTTCACAAATAAGCCTTTTTTCCAAAAAAATATTTTAGAAAATATCTAACTTTCGAATAAGGCTTAGTAGTGACAAGAGGAGCTACAGAATGGATTGATCTTAGCATTACAAGTTAATTCAGAGGAGAAATCTTATTGTGCTACAAATAGTCTTTTTCCAATTGTGTTCCAATAAACTTTTAGCCATGGATGAGATTCTTTGTAATATTGTAAGATGGTTGTTTATTTAGGAGAACCTAATTTGTACTAAACTTGTCCTTTTCTCAAGCTATTCCAACATATTTCTAATGAATGAATTGGATGAGTTTATGTTATGAGTTATTGAGTTCATGTTGTGATTTATTTTCTTGCTATGAGTCATTATCAAACTTTGCATTTTTTTTTCTTTAGTATAGGCTTTGCTCTGTTTTTAGTGTGACCAACAACTTTTCTTTTTCAACATTTAGTTCTTTTCATTCTTAACATAAAACCACAAAACCAAAAACATCATAAAAACACTAAACACAAGGTAGTGAGAAACAGATACCTAGGCACATATAATGCACCTCACTTCAGTAGTTTACTGACCCTGGTTGATAATTTATGACCTCAATTTAGGAACACTAAGTTGAGCACAATAGAGATCTCTTTGATGGGCGTTTTGGGAGAGAGATGGAGAAAAAAAGAATGAGATCGCAAAATAATATGGACTGTGCGATCTTAGAGATCGACGACTAGGATTAAATCGTGAGCGACGTTGTGGAGGGTAGCAGTATGGCAAAAAACTGGGGATGGTTTTCGCGTAAAAAAATGTGGGGAGGCAGTTTTAAGCGAATGGAATGTGATTACATACACTGGTCGACACGTGGATTCTTAAAACTGCCCCTTTCACAAAATTTTGAAATGTTAATCCTCGGGCACAAATTTTGTGATATGGAGTGTCAGCCGTTGGATCATGAGGTGTTTATCAGACGGTGTGGGTCACATGAGATAGGCACAGAGATGAAGGGGCAAAAAACATGGTGGGCTAGGTGATGATGTGTGATGTTTGTCGCGTAGCGGGTGGAGGTCGAGGGACTAGGTGATGCAATGGCCATAGATATTCTCATATCAACGGCCCGGATTACATCGCAATATTGGGGAGTCGGGGGAAAAGAACAATGGGAATCAACGTTTTGCGATTGAGATGGCGGGGGCCAATCATAAGGCAAAAATGTGGTTCTGTGGAAAGTGGAAGGACCGAAGGTAGAAGAAAAAGGTGCTTATCGCATCAGAAGATTAGAAGAATAAAGGGAAGGCCAGGGAAAGGAAACTCTGATTGCGATGAGCGATAAGGGCTTAGCGCGGGGTTGAGGTCATGTGAGGAAAGGGGCTAAAGGCTATAAGCCCTTGGGGGCTAATAATTTCAGAAGTGAAAAAGGTTGGTTTTAGGCCTAAAATAGAGATTGTGAGGCCTAAATGGGGTTTCAATAGACAAGAAAAGGATTTTTAAGCCAAAACAACAGCAAATGTAAGGCCTAGAGGAAGGTTGAAATGATTTGGAGTTCAAATGAAGGTTTTTAGGGGAAATTTGTGAAGGTGAAAAAGGGTGAAAATGGAATCATTTGAGGGGATGAAATGAAGAGGTAAATGATGAAACATGTAGCCTTATAAGTAGCTTCTTTCTTACATAGCACGGTTCATTTAATGGAAAAAATAGTGAAGATGAACCTCCAGGATAGGAACAACAAAAGACTTCAAGGATGATAGATTTTCAAGGGAATTTATCACTTGAAGGCTTGATGCCAAATTTAACCACATGTTTGGTATAACAGAATTTATAGGTGGCTAATAGTGGCTCCACTTGGGGAGGAAAAATTTCTCTTTAGGTGTCCAGAATCCCAGCTATAAATCTCTGGTTTTCATCAGTCCAGTGCCTCATCCATTGGGCAGCAATTTTTCTTTCCTTGGCTATCCTTCTTCTGAGTTGATAATCTTTGCAATAACCTGAAACAATGGAAATATCTAAAACAAAATCTCTACCTACCCATTCCTATGATTCTAAAATTTTTTCTTCTTAAGAGTGCACTTGGACTGGAAAACTCTTTCTTCAACATTTTATTGAAAGAAAAAACTAATCTAATTCTACCCTTATTCCTCCATGAGACCAGATTAAACGGTTGGACTCATAGCTTCTCTACCTAAACTAATACCTACCAGGATTAAACAGTCTGATAGATTTTCATTCTCTATATTCTAAAACAGAAATTGAAACACAGCCAAACTAGGATTAGGTTGTCTGATTTGTTGTGGGTCCATGGCATAAAAAAAAGCTGCACATGAACTGAAACTTGTAGAAATTCAAAACCAAAATTTTAAAGGCTAAAGATCTTAAATTCAAACATTCTTCCTTCTTATTGTGACTCAGATTTTGAGATTTTTAGAGCCACCTTTCCTTTCATTTCAGATCTGGTTTTGATCTTGCTAAGGTTGTTTTCTCCCTCTTGGCTGGTTCAAGTTTTGAGCATTTTAGAACCAATTTTCTTCTTCTCTTTGGCTCAAGTTTTGAGAGAATTAGAGCCATATTTTCCTATGATTCTAGTTTCATATTTTCAGAATGTTTGAACCTTTCTTTCTTTTATCCTAATCTATTCTACTGATAACCCAAGATTAAACAGTTTGGCAGATCTTCTTCACTATCCTATCAGCAGTAAATTGAAATCTGCCCAAATCATGATTAGGTTGTATGATTGGACAGTAGTGCTCCTTAAAGTAGTGGCATTTGAGCTTGCACACTTTCATATTTTCCTTTCCTTTTGGTATGGGGCTATACCTTTCTTGTTTTATTTCTACCCTCTTTTCTATCTTTTATTGTTTTTGTATTTTCCTTTCCATTTTTATTTATGCAAATGGTATGCACAATGGATTAAAAACTTTGAAACTAAGACTCTGGACAAAAATAGTGTTTAAGCATCCTGCCTTTGACAGGACCTCCCAACACTTCTTCACCATT
Organism: Pinus albicaulis; assembly: GCA_034641835.2. Lineage (NCBI taxonomy): Eukaryota > Viridiplantae > Streptophyta > Pinopsida > Pinales > Pinaceae > Pinus > Pinus albicaulis. The sequence goes on from CM076584.1 coordinate 1,490,298,002, forward strand.
CAATTCTTGCAGGAAAAATGCATTATGCCCTCTTATGGAATGAATAATGTAGGGCCCTTTCCACAGATTTTCAAACTTACCATGTTTTCCTTTCTCTTCCCTCCTTGAGTCCCATTTGAGAACCACATTTCCAACTTGGAAGTCATTTGCTTTAGTCCTTTTGTCAAATAACCTTTTGATGTTTTCTTGGACTGTTTGAGTTCTCTGGTAAACTTCCTCTCTGGTCTGCTACAAATGGATGGTCTGATTGATCCTTCTCTACATATCATTTTCTTCAGCTTGGACTTCTTGAAGGAGTTTCATGACTGGAACTCCTAAAGATGTTGGGAAAATGGCATCCATGCCATAGACCAGATGATAGGGGGACATGTTGATTGAATTTTTGGTGGTTAACCTATCAGCCTACAAGGCATGAACGAGCTTACTATGCCATGCTTTCTGGTTCTGTTACAACAAATTGTTGATGATGTTGATCAGGCTCTTGTTAGAGGATTCAACAAGTCCATTTCCTTGGGGGTAATAGGTTGTGGCGTGGCCCAAGGTGATCTGATATTTATGGCAAAAATCAACCATCCTCTTGGATTTAAAGTCAATAGCATTGTTTGTGATTATGTTTCTAGGACAGCCAAATCTGGACAATATGTTGGTCTCAAGGAATTTAATAATGACAGAGTCAATATCATTCCTAGTGGGTATGGCCTCTATCCATTTGGTAAAATAATCAGTGGCTGTGAGGATCCATTTGTGCTGGGCTGAGGAGGATGGATGGATTTCCCCTATGAAGTCCAAACCCCACTGCTGAAAGGGTGCTTCAACACTAATAGGTTGCAGAGGTAAGGGCAAGAGCTTTCTTCTACATCAAATATTTGGCACTTGTGGAAAGACATCACTAGTTTATGGGTGTCTGGGAAAAGGGTGGGCCAATAGTAACTGGATCTGAGGATCTTGTTTGCTGTGGTCTTCCAATTTAGATTCCCTCCACATTCTCCTTCATGCATTTCATGCATGATTTTTCCTTCATCAACCTCAAGTAAACATTTTAGTAGTATCCCAATGACATTTTTCCAATAGAAAAATCCATCTATTATACAATAATTTAAAGCCTTATGTTTGAAAAATGTGGCTTTTGTTTTTGACAAGGAAGGAGGAGCATTTAAATAAAGTAGAACATAAATAATGTTAGCATATCATGGAGAGTTCATAAATTTTTCTTTAGTAAATGGTGTTGGGAACTCTTCTATCTCTTCCAAGGCATCAACCATATTCATATCTAGTGCTTTGAAATTAGACTCGGCCATGATTTTTGCTAATCCTTATCCCTTGATGAGTTTAGTAGGCCTGATTTCTAAGTCATATTCTAGAATAGTGGCAATCCATTTTCCCCTTTTACCATCGGGGTCCTAACTTAGAATATCTTTAACTACGGTGTGTGGCATAAAGGCAATGATATGTGAATGTAAAATGTACACCCTAAAGTCATTTAATGCTTTTATCAGTGCTAAGGCTTGCTTCTCCATGATATTATATTTTAGTGGGGCATCTCTTAAGGCTTTACTAAAGAAGGATATAGGTTGTTCCTACCCCAAGCTATTCTTTTGCAACAATACTGCAGCTATTTTATGTTCAAATGCAAAGGAAAAAATATAGAAATCTTTGGTGAAATTAGGACTGATAAGGACTGGCGCTTGAGTAAGGGCTTGCTTTACCAGTTGAAATGATTGTTTAGCTTGAATTTTCCATTTAACACCTACTTCTTTCTTGAGCATGTTAGTGATGTTTCTTAATAGCTCAGCAAGGTTGGGGATGAATCTCCTCAAAAAATTTATCTTTCCAATGAAAGACTGCAATTCTTTGAGGTTTCTAGGGTGGCTGATATTCAGTATGCCATCAATTATTTTAGGATCTATTTTGATCCCTTCTTCAGAGATTATGTGACCAAGAAGCTTTCCTTCCTGGAGGCCAAAGAGTGTCTTTTTTGGATTTAAAGACAAGCCAAACCTTATACATTTCTTGAAAACCTTCCTCAAGTGGATTAAATTTTCTTCATCGTTTTTAGAGAAAACAGTTATGTCATCAAGGTAAATGATTATGAAATAGCCAATATCTTCTGAGAAGGCTATATCCATAGCTCTTTGGAAGGTGGCTCATGCATTCATCAAACCAAATGGAATTTTGACATACATGAATGTCCCCCAAGGCGCGGTAAAGGCTATCTTATGTTGATCACTTGGGAGGACTAACACTTGATTATAACCTGAGAACCCATCCAACAATGATATTATTTTTGACCCAACTACCGTTTGAATAATGTGGTCCATTTTCAGAAAGGGGTAATTATATTTCAAAGAGGCTCTATTCAGGTTCCTGAAGTCAATACACAGCCTAATCTCCCCTGTCTTCTTCCTGACGGATACTAGATTGGAGACCCAGTCTAAGTATCTAAGAGAAACAATGATCCCTGCATCATACATCTTCCTAATTCTTTTTTCTACTACAGGAAATAAAACAGGGTTTATCCTCCTTAATTTATGTCTAAAAGGTTTCTGATTTTCCTTAAGAGGAATCTTGTGTTGAATGATGCTAGTGTAATATGATTTCAAATCTTTATAGTCCCATGCAAAAACATCTATAAACTCTTTGAAGAGTGCTATTTATTGCTGTTTGATGTGGGCAGGAAGGGTGCTAGATAACTTAATCATTTTAGGCTCATTTGGGCTGCCTATGTTGTGCTCTTCCACATTAGTTTCCATGGGTTCTGCTTTCGGTTCCTTAGCCACATCGTTGAAATCAAAGAGTTGTTCTAATGGGGCAAGGCCTTTGGGTATGGTATCACCTTTACACTCTAGAAATTCGAGGTCCTTTTGGTCTGGATCATCAGATAATTTTTCTTTGAAAATATGATCAGGCTGATTTATATCAGTAGGAAAAAGGTCTATGTTTCAGGAATCGGTTCCTCCTTTAAACCTTCTTTTTCATGGCTGAAACTTGGTGATGCTGAGGAAAATAAATTATTGACTGTAGGAAATCCTCTATATTTTTATCATTGTTGAACACCTGCTAATGATCTTCGTTATCAGACCCTGCTGGTCTATTTTTTACCTTTATAATGAATTGTTCATCGATTTGCAGTATCTGGAAATTACTAGAAGCAAAAGCAAGTTCGTTTTCCAGGTGATTTTGGGCTCTTAGTATGAACATGAGTTCATATTTTTCGAAAGTTTTCAAGAGATTTAAAACAATTTTTCTATATTCTCCGAGTCTGGGGTTTTTGGTTTAATATTCCCCTTTTATTTGTCTGATGATTAACTCAGAATCTCCCTGTACTGATATCTTTTTTGCCTTTAAATATTCAAGTATATCCAGGCCAAGGAGAAGGGCTTCATATTCTGCAATGTTGTTAGTGCATGGAAAAACTAATTTGCAAGCATGTCCTTTGTTTATGTTGTGTATCCATACACCATCCCCTGCATTATTTTTGCTGCAAGAGCCATCAAAGCTTATTCTCCAAAGTGTTTCTATTTCATTCTCATTTGTTTTGTGTTGCTCAAGGCTGTTGGGAGTTGAGATATATAGAGGTTGAGGGGAAGACAATTCTGAATGCTCAGGTGCAGTAATGTCCTGCTTTTTTTCCTTCTTTGTTTGGGTGACTTCATATTCATTGTATAAAATGAAAGAATCTAGATCTGAATGGGTGGAATAAAAAGGAGCGTTGTGAGGCTTGTCTTTGCTGCTCACCATGTATTTCATGAGGGTTTCCCTGTACAATATTTTGGTTTGACCAAACACTGGTATGGTGGCATAAGACATATCCATTTGAAGGCTGCCTTGAAGCTTAGCTCCCCATGATCTAGAAAAAAGCATACCATATTTTGGGGGAATTTCAGCTACTACTACATCCATTACAAGGTTCTTGGAAGGAATTTGAGACAAGTTAACAAACAAATATTTAATTAACCCCAAGAATTTTACCCTTTTGGAATCAAAGGAATATAAGTCTTTATATGGTTTAGTGATCTCTAAGCCTAAGCTTTCCATTACTTCCTTGGGCATAAGGTTGTGTGATGCTCCTGAATCTAGCATGGCATTGTGTAGGATTTTGTCATGTATGTTTAAACTAACATAGAAGGGAGGCACAACCCCTTCTTGGTATTTTCCTTCAATTTTAGGACCAAACAACAATTATGGCTTGTCATATGTCATGTTCAGAGTATCAGTATCAACATTTATATTCAGAGCTTTTAGGACCTGGTTTTTGTACACTTCCTGTGTCACCAATTCAGCCAAAGGTATGTTAATTTTGATCTGGGAAATTTCACCTTCGAGGCTGAAAGACATCGTTGTTTTTCTTTTATTTACATCTGTTTTCTCACTTATGTTTCTTTCAGCAATTTTGACTTGCTGAGTTTTATTAGGACTGTCAATCTGAGCTGTTTTAACAGGGCCACTAGCAGAAGTACTAGGGAAACTTTCTTCAACCCCTTGTTGGTTGTTTTTGTCTTTGTTCAGATTAGCTCTTTTGGTTATTGTGATGGTTTTGTCTGCTATCATTTTAGGCTGATTTTCCAGCGTTCTTTTAACAGTACTATTTTCATTTTGGTCACTGGGGACTTCTGGGTTTCCTTTGCTTCTTAGATCATACTGTCTATGCACCTCCATGATAGCATTTTCGAAACCCAACCTATAATATTTAGACTCTTCATGATTGTGTTCTGATGAGTAAAAACCCTATTCTTCCTCAGTGAGGAAAACATCAGATCCTATCAAGTTTACATGACTGTCTTCCAGCCTATCAGTTTCCCCATCATCTTCTTGTTCTACATAATTTTGTTGAAAGGGGGGCCTAACTTGTTGGTTGTTGTCTCTGTGCCTGTCTTGATTAGCATCTCTTCTGATGTTCATGTTTCTGTTTATGTTTTGGAGGTTTTTGGTTTTCCCTAGTAGGTGTTCTTTCATTTAAGTTGATATTTTCAAGCATCCTTTCCATCACTCTTACTAGGTTGTCTATTTTGGCATCGAATGAAGAAGTGGAAGCCATTGTTTCATCCTTATATGTGACCCTTTTTTCTACCCTCAACCTAACTCTCTTCTCAATCATATTTGCTTCTACACTGAGAGCAACTTTCTGCATGTCTTCTAAAGTCAAAGGGTCTCTTTCACTCAGCTGATAGGCCATTTTAGGGTAAAATACTTTAGGGAACTTGGCCAAAGCTAAACCTAGTGGGGGTTTCATATTTGGGGGTAGTGCATTATAAACACTATTGAATCTAGTGCAATAATCTTGCACACTCTCCCCAATGTTTCTTTTGAGGTTAGTGTAATCTGAAAGTATTTGGAGTGGGTTCTTCCTAATCTCCCATTTTTTTGTGAATGTTTGGTGTAAATAAGGGAGATCATTGATACTGTGAGGAGCTAAACTCTTGAACCATTTCTTGGCTTCTCCTCCTAAGCTTTGGGCAAAGATTCTCATCTTAATGGTCTCATCTTCTATTTCCATATAATCGAAGGCATCATTCATCTTGTCCACATGCTGTTGAGAAGTAGTGGATTCACTTCCAATGAAATGGGGAATTTTGGACTGATATTCATTGGGTAAAGGAACCAGAGGCTATGGTAAGACTAGGGGAGCATACCATGCTGCCATGATAGTGTTTTGTGGGAGTAAGGGAGTGGCTTAAGAAGTAGGTATATGGATGGCAGAACTTCTTGGACCAACAACAGACTGTTGAGCAGATTTAGGGTGAGAGAGACCCAAGTTATGAATAAGATGGATATCAGGAGGTGTTGATGGAGGGGTTTCTCTGTCACTTATATGTTGACCACTATGTGGTGGTGAACTTGGAGGCTTAAATTTTGTCTTATCTATACCACTGAATGACTTAGCTCTTGGTAAATTACTTGGTAAATCTAAGTCAACTTGAGTATCTGATAGAGCTGCAAGGTTTCCAGGTGCCGAGTTAGCTCTATGAATGGGTCTGATAATAGTTGGATCCCTAGATGTAAGAGGCTTCCAAAGAATTCTTTCTGGATTATCAACTATTTCAGGAGGATTTGGATCAGGATAAGCTCTAGTATGGGTCTTTCTTGAAGCCCATATGTTAAGTTTCAAACCGAAAGGCAGAAATTTAGCCAGATATAACAATCTTTGAGAGGCAGACTAGTCTTTTATAGAGAAACTTAAACCTCAAAGTTTCCTAATCATGGGTGTAAATAATGTTATTATGATAGTGTGGGCTACCCCAGTGGAGTCTTTATGAAACTAGGAATAATCAGCATGCCTACTGATCACCAGTGGAGTCTTTTGATCTTTTAGGAGTTGTGGAGTTGCCACGTGGATGATTTAAAATTTTTGAGATGATCTCATTGTCCACCACAATAATTAACTACCAGTATAAGGCTTATGGGTTGTCCGAGTTCTTAAGGATGTCTAAGCTAACAGTCTACTCAGAGTATGTCCCACCATGATCACCATTTATGTTGGGGTCTTGTGATTTGTCATATTGGCATGCCAAGTGACAAGGAAACATACAAACCAAGCTTTAGAGCTCTAGGATCTAGTCCTCCTAGTCTCAGAGAGGGATCTCTCACAATGTTTATAAGGATATGTCTTGAATGGTTTAGAACTTTATTTTAGGCTAGTTATGAGGTGCAGGGTTGTTTGTTTTGTTTGGTTGGAAAAATGTGTTTCATGCAGTATAGATAGAGCATGGGAATCTACAAGCCATTGGGCAATGGAGTCATGTGAAAGTCCAAATAGTTTTGATTGAGAAGGAAGGGAAACCAGAGGGAAAATTTAACTCAGTCAAGGATCTGTTGAATAATATAGGTGAAATGAGATGAAAATTAAGGACTAAGATAAAAAAGCAAACTAAACCCTTTCACAATGACGTAAAGGATTCGAGGAACACCCTATTTCCTCTAGTAAGCTCACTGTAATTGACTTAATCAATATAAACACCCAAATAAGAGGAGAAATGCAGACTAAAACCTTCTAAATGAATGATAGGATTTGAGGAATTCCCTATTTCCTCCTATGAGTTCATTGTTGAGAGCTTAATCAACAAAGTCATACAATTGCATTCAAAGAAGAGGGAACGCCTTGGACATCTAGGGTTGCAATTATAGGGACCTTCAACACAATAATTACAGTAAGAAATAGAGGGTATGATTGAAACATACCTCTCTATCAAACTACAAGAATTAATAATTAAAGGGATATTTCAGATCCAACATTCAGTGGCAAAGAAAGACAGAATGCCTAAACAGTCTTTACCACAACTGGATTAACCATTTCTGAAATAAAATAGACTGAATATTCAAGGGAGTGATTAGAATACCCTGTCATGTTTAGTAGCAAAAAACATATAAAAAGTGGAGGATAAATAGGTCAGAGGTGCTTCTAATATACATTTCTCTGCCTAAACTTTTCATCCTACTATAAGTCAAAGCGTAATGGAAAAAAGTGATAAATGGGAAACAACGTTAACAATAAGAGATTACTTCACCAAAACCAAGTTCATGGATCCAATGGCCCAACCTCTTTCATCAACAGAAAACAGAGACCTCCACACTGTTATAGCATCATTTCTCACCTTGACATGATTCATGATTGCTTTGATGGTTTTGGGCACCCATTCCTACAGACTTGGACAAATTCACTTAAAAACAGTGTAAAAACCCCCATACGCGACTATGCCCGTGATTTTCCGCATGTATACGCGAGTCCAGCTAGACTTTTCCGCATATGCCATTAAAATGATTAAAAAATATATAATTATTCCCTATTTTCGGGCTGGGTTGATGGTTACTCAGGTAGTTCAACCACCCCAGCACGTGGCCAACTGTTTCCAACTGTTGAAACTACTTGGAGAAAGTATAAAAACCCCTCATGTGTATGGCCTAAGGGAGGGAGAGAATTATTGATATTATACTCTGTTGGTATTCCCTATCCAAGTCTGATTCCCCGTGCCTCCTGCACTTTCCCAGTTCATTATAGGAAACCCTTTTTTCCTTGAGATACACATCCCTTTATATGTTATCTCGTATGCACCAGTTTGGAAGGAGTCTTAGCGAGGCAAGGGCTGGACGGATCCGGATGACGGTCTGCGAAGGCCGTGGAAGGATCAGGTGATCTCTCCACTCGTTACTTTTGTACATGCTATTTATAATACAGAAGTACCATGCTGTTCCCGAAATAAACGTGTTAGTGTATGCTTATATGTATGAGAATATTTTTTATACAAGCATTCATTATGATTTATTTAATGTTTTATATGAATATCACTAACATTTAGAGTAGATATATGCTGTACAACCAGTCCTTTGTGCTTGTTTCTTCTTGTCTTTCAGGTTAAGAAGGAAGGACGGTTGCTGGGGGTTTGAACCCTGCGGGATCTTCTTCAACCATAGGACCTACGGGTAACTTTCTCATTCTACTCTATTTAGTTTTTCTGAACGTGCATGGTTGTGTGAGTCTCTGTTAAGTAGCATGCCCCTGCTCTGTGGAGGTTGTAACCCAACGAACCTCTAGGATGATATTCCCCGAAACACACACTCCTTTAGAACACCAATGCTTCTTCAAAGCAGAAATCTATGTATTACTTTAGAAATCACCAAATGCCAACCTTTTACAATAAGACTTCCAAGAGTATTTATAGAGAAAATGGGAAGAAGTCGGTGAAGGAGGTTTTAATGATAATTCAGAGATAGGGGAGGGCATTCAAATGCTCCATTCTGTGTCATAAAAATAAAATTAAATTCTAGAGAGACTTAGTGACCTCGTCGCTTGTTGAGGCCCTTTTGACATGACAGAAATCACCCCACAAAGTGTCCTTTGGGAGGAAATACTATATGCAGTGGTATTGTTATCTCCTCTGGTGTGATTTAAATGGAAGAATGGGCCTTGACGACTCCCATACTTCTAAATAATTGCTTTTGACAGTCTGTAGTAGTTTCTTTGGTGTAATAACTACTCGGCAAGAATTTGTGCATGGAGATGGGCTATGTCTGTGTCAGTCAACATTCTGCACCAATAACTTCTCCATCCCTTTGTACTTCAACCTATTTTATCTTTGTTTACACTTTATCTTTGCTGATTTCTCGACCTGCTTCTGCACTGATGCTCTCGAAGGTTTTATTAATCTTCTATGCCTTTGTTTTCCTCCACTGGATATGTGATCTTCACCATTTCTGAGTGTTATGTGTACAAGTGGTGGGTTTCACTGAGGTGGAGGGTTTACTGGGGGTTTATTTCTATGACCCATCGACTGTCTTGAAATTCACCCTTTGTTCTGGTTCCCTTGACGTTGATTCTTGGCCCGAAATTGTTATACGAGCCTTTGTGTCATCTCTCGTGAATACGGAGAAAATTAATGCTTCATCGGTCGTGACAACCTTCAAACACACCGAAACATGTTATGAAATACTGCGGGTTGGGTTTAGACTGCTTACAGAAGGCTTAGCTGGAGGGTGAGGAGCAGCGCGGGTGGTGATTGCAGCGAAAAAATTGGAAGAAAACCCTGGAAGAGCAGCTAATTAGGTCCAGTGGAGGTTTGGGTGGGACGAGGAATGAGGACCGTTAGATCAAGACAATCTATGGTGGAAATCTCTTCGATGGGCATTTCAGGAGAGATATGGAGAGAAAATGAATGAGATCGCGATATAATATGGACTGTGCGATCTCAGAGATCAATGGCTAGGATTAAATCGTGAGCGATGTTGCAGAGGGTAGTGGTATGGCGAAAAACCGGGGATGGTTTGCGCGTAACAAAATGGGGGGAGGCAGTTTTGAGCGAATCGAATGTAATTCCATACATTGGTCGACACGTGGATTCTCAAAACCGCCCTTTTCACAAAATTTTGAAATGTTAATCCTCGGGCACAAAAATTTTGCGATATGGAGTCTCAGCCGTTGGATCATGAGGTGTTTATCGGACAGTACGGGTCGCATGAGATAGGCACAGAGATGCAAGGGTGGAAAACATGGTGGGCCAGGTGATGATGTGTGATGTTTGTCATGTAGGGGGCGGAGGTCAAGGGAATAGGTGATGCGATGGCCGTAGATCTTCTCAGATCAACGGCCCAGATTACGTCTCAAGATCAGGGAGTCGGGGGAAAATAACAAAGGGAATCAATGTTTTGCGATTGGATGATGGGGGCCAATCATAAGGCAAAAACGTGGTTCTATGGAAAGTGGAAGGACCGAAGGTAGAATAAAAAGGCGCTTATCACATCAGAAGATCAGAAGAATAAAGGGAAGGCCAGGGAAAGGAAACTCTGATTGCGATGAGCAATAAGGGCTTAGCGCCTGGTCGCAGGGGTGAGGTCATGTGAGGAAAGGGGCTAAAGGCTATAATCCCTCGGGAGCTAATAATTTCAGAAGTGAAAAAGGTTGCTTTTAGGCCTAAAACAGAGATTGTGAGGCCTAAATGGGGTTTCGGTAGACAAGAAAAGGATTTTTAAGCCAAAACAACAGCAAATGTAAGGCCTAGAGGAAGGTTGAAATGATTTGGAGTTCAAATGAAGGTGTTTAGGGGAAATTTGTGAAGGTGAAAAAGGGTGAAAATGGAATCATTTGAGGGGATGAAATGAAGAGGTAAATGATGAAACATGGAGCCTTATAAGCAGCTTCTTTCTTACACAGTAGGGTTCATTTAATGGAAACAACAATGAAGATGAACCTCCAGGATAGGAACAACAAAAGACTTCAAGGATGATATATTTTCAATGGAATTTATCACTTGAAGGCTTGATGCCAAATTTAGCCACCTGTTTGGTATAAAAAAATTTATAGGTGGCTAACAGGAGCAACAAGCTTGCATAGCACTATGCAATTTGGGATTGATCCAAGAGGGGATGAACATTCATTCCTTTGCACCTTATTTGAGTTGCATGCAGCATGAGGAGTTAGGGTGCAAGATGGTGGAAGGCATGATGAATGTTGCGCCACTTTCTGTTGGTGTGTGGACTCTAGCACACTTGGATTATTTTGGATCCAAGAGGATCATTGATGAGAGGTCTTTCCTAAAAGATCTCCAAGGGGTTACATCTCAACTTCCCATGAGGTTTAAGGGGAGAAATATGTTTTGGGAGATTGGTAGTCTTCCTTGGAAAGATACCAAAGGAGAGAATGTTCAGGGGCATCCACATTTGGATGAATGGAGGTGGATGGAGAGAAAGAGCTTGGTGAGCCACTTTCATATTTATGATACATGGAAGAAAAAAGAAAATTTGTGTTGGCTACTTTTGAGAGAGTTTGGCCATATTGAATCATACCCTTTTTTAAGTGGTATGTGGTGGATGGAGGCATGGCATGGCACCCATATGATAGAACAACAATAAACTTGTTTGTATGGGGAATCATACAAGACAACCATCATGATCTTACTCTATGGCTTGTATGAGGGGGAGATGAGGAAGCAACAAGAGTTGCTATTGCTTTGGTTACACTTGGGAGAGTATGGGCAAAAATATTTCCATACTTTTCATGAAATTTCCAAAGAGAATGAAGGCACATTTATGGTGCGAGGTTACCCTTCAGCATTGAAGGAGCATGAGAGACTTCCATGTAGGGAGGAGACCTTCTCACATAGCAGCATGATGGTGGATGGCTTTGGCATATGGAATGTCAAAGGGAGGGGTCATGGGGCTTTATTACTAAGGCCTATAGTGCTATCACATAGGAGGATGTTCTTATTGATGGAGTATTCCAAGGAAAAGATGTAACCCTTCTTCTTGCAGATTTTTATGAGGATATTCTCATGGGAGGACTTATCCTTGGACCTCACTTTCATCCTACCCCTTATGTATGGTAAGAAATGCATTTTTGTACTTATTTATTACTCCATTGAGCATTTTTATCTTCTCACCATATATGAATAGTGCATTTCTCCACAAGAGAGCAAGATTATTTATGGGTTTCATGGTCACTTTAGGGCCAAATTTTATAATGATGATAACCCATCTCTACATGAATTTGGGAGATTGTTGTATTGTTTTGATTATATACAACTGTTATATATTGTTGCTTACTACTTCATAGTAGATTTGCTAACATGCATAGCTTAAAATTCCTTGGAGGACAACTTGCCTTTTGATGCTCTAAATTAGCAATTGAAAATACTACGTTGTATCCACCAGAGAGACCATGTGTATCATCCAAACTTGCACATAACCTTCATCCATTTTCTGATCTGGATTCCATATGGTGATGATGTGCCATTCATCTTGTATGGAATGGTTTGGGTTGGCATGGCTCATGATTTTGGAGGAAGGGTCCTTGGAGACTCAATCTTCTTCTTTCCATTGGAGGGAAATCCTGTTGCAGCTTGAGATCAGCATGCCCTCTACACTTATCATAAGTGGAGAGGAGGACAACATGGGATAGGCCTTCTTGCCTATCATGTTAATTTATTTATCCCACCTACACTTTAGGAGCCAAAGGTGGAGGAGATTCTTCATGAGTTTCCATGTTGGAGGGTGACTCATTTCATATGGATGATAGCTTGGGGATGGAGGTTTCACTTAGGGATGAGGATTTCCCATGAATTTCACACTCCATGCCTTGAGAGGACCTATAAATAGCACATATTTTTCTCCATGAGTATGTTACTTTTGCATGATGATAGCCATTTGGGATGTGCACCAAATTCTAATTTGTTTGCTTGGGAGAGGCACTATGAGATTTCATTGTTGAGACAAAATCTTATTCTTTAGGGAAGCTCATCATATAGGGATGCTACCAGAGGAGGAAGGAAGACTTTCCAGTTCTTTCCTTGCAGTTTCTTGAGGAAAAGCAACATTTGGGAGGGGAGGACTGTAATATTCCTAAAATTAGCATGCAGCTAATAGGAATATTAGATTTTTATTTTTACACCTAGTAGATGAATCAATGGGGAAAAGGACCCATATTTAACTTGTATTGACATAAAATCCAACTTGGTGTGAAAAGGGGATAAGTTGGTGGCTGGATTTTGCACTTCCCATGTGTGAACAGGAAAAGAATCATGTTGATTTAGTCAAGTTGACCAAGTCAACAACGCAACATGGAGAAGCAGTCTTGAAAGAGCTACAATGTAGTTTTGGAGGGAAAGGTTTCACATGGTGTTGGAAACCCTAATAGGTGGGACCCAAGGTGAGGAGGCTCACAAAAATTATAAGGAGAAAGATAGCAGAATTTTTGGGTTAGCTTATGGATTATTGATTTTGGTCTACTTAGACTATTTTCATCCTCTTGCTGATTAACACATTTGTAGTGATGTTCAGCACAAGGCATTCCTGCTTAGGGATTCCTTCTCCTTCCTTGAGTGATCTCTTGGAGGAGTTATGTTATTCATTTCCCACATCCAGGCTTGTGGCCAAGCATCCTCCTTCATCCACATCATTATTCCTATAGCAGGGGACGTTGTGTTGCAGGGTGTTGCAGTGGGAGACTCACAACACCAGCTCTTGAGCTTATCTTTCAGAGGAGGGAGCTCCCATTTCTTTTACAAGATCTGTACAGGAGTTTCCAGAGCTTATTTGACATCTTGGCATGTGGCCACATCACCTTCCATCCTCTACAGCGCAGTTATCTTCAGAAACTACGTCATTTTCTATAGTGCAATAGTAGCAGGGTTTGATCCCTTGCTTGTGAGCTTATTCCTTGGAGAAAGGGCCAACCATTCTCCAGGAAAGCTCTATATTTGATTATTCTTCTGTACTTTGTATATTTCAGTCATATTCATTTAGTGCTCTAGTATAACTATGTTTTTCAGATCCATATCTGCAGATATGCATTTTTATACATTGTACTCTCATGAAACCTTTGTTGGGTTGATCTTATTTTGTATAAAAAGGAAGGAATATCCATTTTCTCAGCCATTGGATGATTGTAAAATCATGATATCTTGTTTCTCATCATTTTCTACATAAAACCTCATTAAAATAACACATTCCTTTCTTCAGTACTTTCTGCATGAGTTAGGTTATGGGGTTTGGGCTTATTTGAGCTGCATTGACTTGAGGAGATCTGTTTATGTTGGCTAGAGTGATTTGTTTCACCTATAATTCTACATGTGAGTTTTATATGATGTATTTTAAGGGATACAAGTCCCATTCCTCATAGGTATAGCGTTATTTTCTGAAGACAGTTGTTTCATGCCCTATATTGTTGCATTTCCCCACTTGGGAAGGAGGATATAGGCCGTATACTTGCTGAGGTTATTTCATCTTCTGGTGACCATGTTATTTTAAATATAATGAGCTGATATACATTTCCATGCTCATGAGTTGCTGAAGCTCCAACTTTGGAATATCTTAAGATATTCTATCTGTTGTAGAAAATCCCAATCAAGTCATCTCTGGTATGAGATTCCTTTATTTGAGGAGGAACATTAAAATTATATCTCGGTGCATTAGGAATTTTTTCATAGAGCATGCCAGACTAAGTATAAATCAAGTCTAAATATTGGGCACAAGGGATAACTTGCTCTTCTGTGACGATGCCACCCTTAGCCACATCCTAAGCTATATATGGTAACTGGGACTTAATTAACCATTCAGCAAGGAGCTGATCTAGAAAAAATGTCTTAACCATTCTACGAAGACAACGCCACTCATGAATATGATCAGAGATGTGAGTAGCATTAGTTTGTTTGAAATTGGTCAAGAATTCTGTTCCAGTTTCATATCTGATGGGTAACTAGAAATGAGTCAAAAATATAGTAGCTAGGGAAGTGAAATTTTCAAAATAAGCTCTAGGTAATTCAATGTACCATTTTGCAGTCGGACTTGTGAGCGTACGCTGGAAAGGACGTAGTCAAATAGAATCATCATTCAGGGATTTTGATGAACACCATAAATGATAAGTCATAACATGAGTTGATGGATCTTCTTCGGGTTTTACATTGAACTTAGGAATATCTGAGGGTAATTTATGAAGTATCATCGGCCACCAATGAGCATAGTTAATTGGATCATTAGTTAGCCGATTTAAATCTGGTAACTCTAAAGTTGCAACAAAGAGAAACTGTCTATTAAGGTCAGGTTGAGCATAGCCAGGGTAAGATGGAATTGCTTGAGAAACAGACCTTTGAGCACCATCATAAGGAATCTATTGCTGGTAACCCAGATAGGGGTTGTTTTGAAAAGAAAATGCTTGAGGATTCTGTTTACCAAAACCTGGATATTATACTTGTTGAAATAAAGTTTGAGGCATTTGTGCCTGTGGAAGCAAAAGTGTCTGTCCACCAATGTTATAAACCAAATTAGTATAACTTGGATTCCGTTGATAAGTATAACTAGGTTGCGGTTCTGACATCCCATAAAATGGTAAACTAGCTTGTGAATAAATTATTCCGGATACAGGCTGTTGTAAATTAACCGAAGGATTTGGAGTTTGTGGACCCAATATTTTAGGATATTGAGTTGAAGGACCCGTTTGATGAGGTTGTACAACATTTTGATTATGTAACAGGGGTAAATATGTATTGAAAAGTGGAAATGACGTGGGTGTAACAGGTTGAACTGGTTGATACGAGTGTACAACCGTTTGTGATTGGATAGGCAGAGTGGGCTGCCATTGACAAACAATCATTTTGACATTAGGTTGACCAAAAAGTGATGGAGTACTGTCATATTGGGTGACCAAAGGTTGCCCCCCAGCATGAGGAGGATAATAATATGGAAAATATTTCTCTCCAAATTTTGGGAGTCTAGTTGATATGGTACCTGAAGGAATAGAGATAGAAGGAACGGCTTGATATTGACCTGAAGATGTGTATAAAGAATCAAGCCTTTCAGAACTTACTATAGGATTACAGGTATAAATACCGGATGATGACATTGGTAAATTCCATGGGTTCGAAGATGCACCAGAGAAAATTCCAGATAATGATTTGTAACCTAATGGGACCAAAAGGCCACCATGAAAATATGAATCAGGTGAATTTGTAAACATCGACAAGGTAGCGAGGGCAGGAGCTGACGTAATTGGAACAGATGGCCCAACTAAAGATGTTGGTTCAGGCATGGTTACTTGACCAAATGTATACCCTTTTGAATAGACAGGAGATTGAAAAGGAACAGGATCAATAAAATCAGATAGTGTCGATTGAGGAAAAGACTCGTATAGGTAAAGGTCCTCCCCAAAATGGGTTGGAGTTAAAGGTGTCTCTTCTTGTGGGATTTCTTCAATTGTAATTAAACCAGGTGGAAGTATTTCAGGCCCAAAGTATATTTCAGGTGGTTGACTATGTTATATTGGATATTCAATAGCTACATAAATTTGTGGTATGACCAAGGTAGGAACAACTTCCGGTTGTACGACTTCAGGATTCAAATGTTCTGGCAAAGAAGACACATGATCTGGATCAATTTCTGGTTGAACAACGTCAGGTACAGGAGGTATGGTCTCATTGATTGGATGGATCGTGACCACGGGTAGTTTTGAAGACTCCGTTTTGACAATAGTAGACAAACCGGGATGTGTATAAACAACTTGAGCTAACTCTATTTTATGGAAAGATGATGTTTCACCAGAGATACGAATTGTACTTGATTCAGTAGATTGTGATCACCTTCGCCTACCAGAAGTAACTTCCAGTGGTAAAGGTGGTTTTAACGCTAGTCTACGCGAACAACGGAGGAAAGGATTTTGTTCTTCCACAATTACTAATATATTTTAACCAAAAAAAAAAGGGGGTAATTCTAGGCAAAAGGGTTTACCAAGAAACTGTGAACTGCATAATACCTCCTGTCGAACTAAGAATTATGGGTAGGAAATCTCCCCGAATGTTGTGTTCGGTGGATCACAATTTACAAGGCAGTCGACTTAGTTCACTATGGATGGATAGCACCTAAAATTTGTCCTCCCAAATATACCCGAAGGTACATGGAGGCCCAAGTCCGTATTAGCATTTTCTGATGTGAAACCGCATAGTGAGAGCACCCCTTTATACTTATCGTACTGTAACACTATCCAATATACCCGAAAGTACGTGGACGAGCTATGATATACTTATGTACATGGAGTGAGGTTTCACACTAGGAATGTATCGCAGACAAGTTAACGACGGCTGCTATGTTTTATGACGCCTGAACACGTCTCTAGCCTAGACCTTCTAAATCTTATCGTTATGGTTCCAATGCTTTGTTAGGTAAATTGAGATTAATTTTATGTTGATCTTGTTTAACAATTTTCCTTTCAAATGTTCACTGTGATGATCTATTGGAAAATTCCTAAAATGCAACTAAGAATGATAGGCAATCTTTCACTTTTAGTTTTTCAATGAAAATCCTAGCTACTAGAGGGAAAGAGCAATCAATTTGTGAGAAAACAAATCAAAGAACACAAAATAAATGTAGATTTCCTAATTGTTCCTTTTGAAAAACAAACAAACCACTACATGCAAATGAAAATTTTTATTTTCAGTTCCTTTAATGTTATGAATGCAGAAAAGAAACTAAGTGCACTAAATAAACAAAATCAAATGCCTTTTACTTTTGAGAAATGAGGAATACTAACAACAATTTCTCTTATGAAGGAAAAATAAGGAATGAAAAAACAATTTCTCCTATCAGGAAACGAATAATTTACAAAAATTTCCTTTTTCAAAAGCAAATGGATCTAATGCGACAAAAAAAATAATTTTAAATTAACTTGCCAATGATAAAAAAAAAATCTTTAAACAAACATTAAAAAAAATTTCATTCAAAGGAGGAAGAGGTAGATGAATTCACTGGTCAATATGAGGCTCGGGCTTTTCAAAACACAACAACAAACAAACTAACACAAATTGCAAAGACAAATTCAAGGGAATTTAGATGGTTTTAGGAGGAAACATAGTCTCTAAAGAGAGACAGTGCTTTGCAACCCAGGTATGAAAGGGAGACAGTGCTATGCAAAGCACTGTGTCCTGTCCAAGAGTGTGTTGGGTGAAGTGTATAAGGAAAAACATAGCTATTTAACACACTTATTTTGCAAATTTGGATCTTAAAAATCCTAATCTTTATGAGTAAAAACTACTGGGTGAATAAACAAATAAAATCAAAGGCTAAAACACCTATGATAAAGAATAATTTCCCTAATGGAGTCAGCAATTTTTTATGCGGAATTATAAATTACGGATAAATCATTCTTCCCTAGATAGGTGCTAATATAGAACAACAAGTCAAATACTTTACGAATATCTTTCCTAACTGTAAATAGACAAACAGAATGAAATAAGGAACCTACTTGGGATCCAAGCACTTCCAAAGTCTCCTTCTGTCGCTTTTGCTGTAGCTTCAAATTCCAGCCAGCTGTGCAAAATATCTCTTGCAAGAATGAACACTAAACAACAAGAGATAGAAATAATACAGATGTCTATTCAAGTTATTTAGCTAAATCAGTAAAGTATAAACCATATACATCAACTAAGAAATCATTATATTGAAAATAAAAGCTTATACAGATGCATATAGGGAAAAATAAGCAATAATATTTATTGATGATAGAAGGGGAGGTTACAACCCAGTCATTGATTTAGTTTCACCATCTCCAGCAGCATCCTAGCCTCATCACAATGGAGATATCTCCAGCAATCTGTCACTCAAATCAATATCCTCAATTGAAATTCCACCAGCGTTTCTCTACACAAATTCTTCCTTCTCAAACACTAAGATCTATGCTCAATTTATAGAGGAGTTAAGGGTAGTTTCACAATCAATGACTTTCCAATAATAGGCAAGACATGTTCCCAATCTTGTAGATGTAAAATGGACACATGGATTTGAAGTTTGACACATGTGAACTGTTCTAGAAGGCACTGGCCAAGTGGAGATTCTGGAACAATGAGAATTTCGCTCCCAATGTAACCTGTTATCACAAAATCAGACCTGATAGGCTACCAATAAAATCAATCTCATGTAAATTTTTCAAACCAATATTTTGATTGAGGCTTAACCTCCTCAACCTGAGAGGGATCTCTCAAGGAGTAACGATTTTTTATAGAAATATAGATGGCTAATTCTATGTGGGGTAATGAGTAGATAAAATATAGATATTGGTTGTAAATCACATTAGCAAGTGCACATTGGGATTATGGAATCAAAATAGCTTCAGTAAAACCAAAAAATCTACTTAGCATGGAAGTCAAGGCATATCAAAGTTCTATTCAAGAGATATACATGTGGAACTGTAAAACACACACTCAGTTTGTCTATGAAGGAAGTCATAGCATCAATGATGAATTCTGAGTAACATAAGAAACCACCACTGCAATAGGGTAGTAAAAATATGTAATTAGAACAATAACACACTAGAAATATTTATGAATCTCAAGTTGGCTAAGTAGAAAACTCTGTATTAAGCTGAAAATCAGTCACTTACAATAAACACAGTCTTTCGCTAAAAATGTCCAACCCTTAGCATATTTGACTTCTTCATATTTTATAGATCATTTACAACATAGGATAACCTTATCCTGAGCTAGATACATCGAATTCCTACTTTTTTGACACCTTGTCTAACCATATGACATGGTATTTATTACAAAATGACAGCTGCAAATCTAATAAACAATCCTATTACAAATAGGATACAAACTCCTTAACTTTACTCATAACAACCTTATCTAAACTATACTACATCATTTTCCAAGTGTATTGACATAAGGTAGAATCTAGATATTAAGCTCCAACTCTTTATGACCTCAATACTGATCTCCATTAAACTAGGAAGTTGTCCCTTGTTTCTAGGCATAGGATTATTTGCATTCTTGAGACACTCTGGCCATCATGAAACCATCACTTTGAGGTTATTTACTATTAGAAACTGAATTAATACCTGCCCAAAATCATTCTGAAGTCCCAGATGTCCGAAACCACCATCAAACTATTCAAAATAGCTGAAATAGATCTGCGCTACGAAAAAAACACTTTCGTAGCGCTTTTCGTAGCACAACCTTTTTACCCTTTTACCTTCAAAATTTTGGTTTCTTTCCTCCAATATTATCTTCATTATCATTTAACACAACTCCTCTAGCAATTTCAAGTCATAATCCATACATTTTCCCTTCAAAAATTTATGAGAAAGAGTGAAAAAAGCTGCTACGGAAATTTCGTAGCACTTTTCACTCTTTTTACACTGTTTGCGCTATGAAATGGCTGAGTGAGCAATTTTTCCCAGATTTTTTCAAAATGAAAACAAAAAATGTTCCAAAACTCATAATACCACTGGTTTCATCAAAAAAAAAATTCATATGAACTAAAAAACACATTTTTCATGAGGTTCCTTCTTAATTTTTTTCACTTGATTTAGCTTTTGACCTTCTTAATGATTGTCATTCTGCACCTTTGTTTTTTAGCTCATCCTGACTTAGTTTCAGATGTTTCTCCAAGTCCTCCACTTTATATTTAAGTCTTATATTATTGGCTCTCAAGTGCGTATTGATTACTCTGAAAAATTTAGCTTCCTTGATGGCTGGAACTATCCATATGAAAAATTGTTTTGCACTGCTTGGAATTTAAGACCTAGAACTAGTGTGACCTTCCCATACTGCCTTCATTGTTTTGAACTTTGTTTTCTCAATACTATGTGTTGTGGTGGATTCGACACACGGGTGTATGAAATCACACGAGTTTAGAGAGTGTGGTCTACCCTCTAAACTATAGGTAACAGGCAGTATCTAGGGGTAGCTCAGAAGTATAAGACTTAAATGAAGTAATACACTAAAGTATGCTCTGTTAAAAAACTAAAACTAAAAACACAAAAGAAGCTATATAGACAGTTCCAAATAGTAACAAGGTAAACAATGGCTCGATGGCCTTATTCTTATTTAATGCTTGGAATGAAAACAAATCTTACCCACTTGCCAAAGGGCCTAGGCAATGGCTCTAGGACCCGATGCAAGGATTTTTGTCCTTCAAGTTCTGCCTTATAACGCAGTTCAACTTTCTCTCTCTACTACAATGGACTAATATTGTTGGGTGGCCAAAAATCAGGTCCTCTTCTTCAACTCCTGCTCCTTGGGTCACACAAGACACTGGTGTTGCTTGGGCAACTTTGGCCAGCATAACCTTGTGATCACCGATTGTTCATCTCTTTGTGGGTTTATATAGGTGAGCTTTCAAACCTCTTTCCCTCCCTTGGTACATGGTGGATGGTGACCCAAGGGAGGGGCATGATTCCATTGTGTGTTGAAATATGCTTTTGTGTGCTCACACAATGCCTAAGGGGGCACTGGTGCTATCCTTAGGCAGCTTTCACATAAGGAGAAACTGTCATTTGCTTGCTTGTGGTCCCGAAAAGTGAATTTTTTCTACTTCCAGGAATGCGCGCTTATTGGGCTCCATTGCGCATAGAAAGGTCTATTTTCAAAGGAAAAAGTGCACATTTGAGTATTTGTGACTAGTTCAAATTTGGTTTGCTCAAAACCTTAGAGATTCTTGATTCCATAATGTATTCCTATCCTGTAAATCCTTAGGCTCGACATTAACTGATTTCGTCTTCTGTTGTACAATTTTACATTGTTAACAGTCGCCCCCTAATCTGTGAGGTATAGGAAGAACTGCATAGCCGAAATACATTATAGTTTCTTTTCTGTATCGTATGCAAAGAGAGAGAGAGAGAGAGAGAGGCTTGCGTGTAGAAGAGACAACACCTTGCACCGGTTCCAAGATAACCATGGCCTAAGTGACCCCCTACAAGCAAAAAAAATATACAACATATTTGAAAAATTTCAACGAGGCGGGCATGTCCCATGCTTGTGATGCTATGGCTTGTTAAACAAAATTGACAGATACATGTGTTGTCTGTGTCACTACTATGGTAGTGATGTTGGTGGTTGCTGACGACGATTGCTGACGCCCTCAGGGGAGTTTTTTCTTTGACGATAGGTGGAATGTGGTACCCATATGCGTAATCTTGGTATGGAATATCACTGTGCAATGTACGCATATGTACTGACTGGGACCTTCCCATGTAATCATTGTTGTCAGAGACACTTATAAAGGCACGGGTCTTCGACGGATCTTGATCAAAGTGAAATGGTTGTAAGGTAGATACCATCATGACATGAAAGTTTTTGTTGTAGTTGAATGTCAAGAGGATCGATGACATATATGGACAATGATGTCTCCCATAGTGCCACCCGAGCATACCCCTTTACATGGGGAGGGGTCATCCAAGGTACCGCTTCCTTTTTGGAAAAGAGGTGTTGATGTCGACAAAAAGGAAGCCCTAACCAAACCATAATGGGTTTAACATAGGCATGCTGGTGAGCGGTAGCTGAAAACAGATGATGGGGATTCAGTGGCCAAAGTTCGAAGTATATTTGAGTAGCTTGGTGGCAGTCATAGGTATTTCTGAAGGGAAAAATCCCTAGAGTCGGTAGGAATTCTAGGGTGGGTATGAACCAGCTATGATTGTCGTAATGGTGCGTGCATGGGGGGTATGAAATAATTCGACCAAGGGATGTGGGGGACTACTGCCATGGGAGGGAAAGTAAAATATGAGGGTGAAGAGGCGAAGGGTGTTGTTTGTGATCTTTGTACACTTACCAAAAGAATAAAATAATAGGGTTTGGTTTGTACAAAACACAAAGACAGGTACCCCAAAACATGAAAGAGGGTCGCTCACTTGATGGTGTGAGGATGGTGTTTTGCTGGTGGTAAGGGTCCCATTGGTTGGTCTCATGTGTGGGGTTGATGAAGCGGAAGATGTCACATATGGGTTAATGTTGATGGAGGTATGGTGGGCCAAATGTGGTGCGCAGACGTGTGCTTTCATTCTTCTTATACAACTTGATCGTCCAAGAAGGGGGTTGGTTTAGATGGTGAAATTTACCTTATGCATGGTATATGGATGGGAATGAGGTGGTTCCCAGACTAAAAATGGTATGGCCATGGCGTCAATTGTGGGGTGATGTATGGTCTACTTGGTATGACGATCGCCATGGAGGGGAGGCTCTACCGACCATCGTAGACGTTTATCATATGCAGGGTGAGGTGATGATAAACGTGGTCAGGTATGAGGACCCTATGGTTTATTTCTTATGGATAAATGATGTCAGGATATGCAAAGTTTTCTGGGACTCTATCATGCTGAGGGTAGAATGATACATGCTCCGGAACTTTCGGTGGTGGGTGTTGTGAATGGTTTGCGTGTTCTTCCTACAAAAACAACTACCTCAAGTGAAAGCATCTTCTTTTCATTCAATATTATTGAAAAACATGAACCTTGGAAAGGAAGATGGGAGGGTGCATACCTGCCGGTGCTGAAAAAATATATTTTCAGGAGTGTGGGTGTGTGGCATCGCCTCTGTTTTTTATGGAGTGCTGATCACCATGCTACTTTCGGTTTGGTGATAAGATACTCTAAGATCCAATTTTTCCTTGGGAGTTGTTACTTGGGTCCTATTTTTTATTTTAGTTTTGTTTGCCCCCAGACTGAGATCATGGGGGAGGGCGTTTCCGGTTAGTGTCCCCCGTCTAGGATCTCCCTGAATACAGATTACTGCTGCCTATGTGACCTTAGGTCAAAGATTGACCAAGCCATCTGCAGTAATCGATGTGCCTGATAACTCAAGAGGATGAGGCAACCAGGTTTACTTTTCCTTGGTTAATGTATGGTGGCTTGGGTGGAGGAGGGACAAATGGTTGTCGATCTGGTGACCTTCGTTCCTCCTATAGGTACCGCATGGTACGCGGTTCATTTCCAGATGCTTGGATCGAGTGATCCTTTCGATAGGATTGCTTGACCACATGTAAGGCATCCCTATATCGCAGGACCTCTGGGAAATCATAGGTGTAGTTCCCGTAGATGCCACAGATAGTGCATGCGTGATTGGTATGCAGCGTTTTGCCTATAATTTTGGTGGCAAGTTCCTTTTTATGGGAATGCCACATTGAGGTGCCTATCTCGTAGCCGAGGAGTGGTTTTAACTCGTCCAAATCTGAGCATATGTGAGTAGGGTGTCCTATGAAATCACATATAGTGCAGGTTGATGACTCTCTCTATATGGTGGGGATCACCACTTTCTTTCCTTTCTTGGCGATTTTCTTTATCATGGTTGTCGGTTTCACAGTGGGGATTTCCCTTCTGGGGGCGACTTCAGCTGCTACTTGGGTAGGTTGGAGCTCCTCGAGACCGGGGGGCTATAACCCAAACACAGTAATGTTGGTAGCTGGCGTTATTGGAGGGGGAATGAGATACGAAACTGGGAATGCCAACGATATGTTGGGTAGTACCAGTGTTGCAAAGACCTGCTGGGAGGTAAAACTAGGGGGTGGGTATAGGAAAGGAGTTTGGGAGGTGGCATATATTATGGAGGCTGTAGTAGCGGATGCCTCAGTGTCATTACTGCTTGAGTCTGTGTCCTAACTAACCTCAGTGCTTGATGTGGACATCATGCACACTGGGGCCCCTGTGGCATTGGGCGATACCTTAGGGATAATAGGAGGATCTCCTAGGAATGAGCCTAGGACGGCTGACGGTTTGAATTGGCCAAGGCCATATTCTTGATACAATAAAAGACCATCAGTGGTTGTGTATACATAGTGTAGAACCATATATGTGTTGGTCAAAGGATTCTTTTCAGTGTGCGTTAGCTGGTCTACTGTAATGATTCGATCCTCTTCGGGGAACATCATGATGCAGAAAATGGAGGATGATATGGCAGACATGGCGTACATGTAACTCTGCCAAAGGATTATATTGTAATCCAAGTGAGCGTCCAAGACTTCAATGTCTATGTGGACCATTTTCCTGGCTAAGCAGACCGGTACATTTTGGAAGAGACCGACGAGGATCGAGGGACGACCGTCGTATGCTCTAAGAATAATGATGGAACGTTTGAGTTCTGGGGCTCCTAACTTCTGCCATAAATTTTTTGACATGATGCACGTGGATGCACCCTCGTCAATGACACATCAGTGAATAGTGATATTCTGTACCGATACTGGTATCTAGAAGGTGACCATGGAGGGAAGCCTACGGGTGGCTTTGTCTAAATCAAAAGCCATCATGTGCATGTCAGCAGGGTCGAAGGTGCCTAAGGCGGAAAGTAGGGCTTTCCACTTCTTTGGGCATGACTGCAATACCTCCAAAGAAGACATACCAGCAGGTGACTTGGCTAAATCATCTACGATGCTGTAATTGTGGGTTGCTTTAGAGTAGTTACCTACTCGCCTATTAGGCCCTTTAACCATTTTTGGAAATGGTTCCAAAGGAATATTTGGAATGGTCAAAGGTGTAGTTGGCATGCTCGTACTAGCCCCTGACATACCGGCGTCTGGTGGGGTGTCGTAGTTGCGATTCCGGGTTTCGAAAAAAAATTCCTCCCCAGCCATGTAAATTCCATGGTTGTTTTTCTCAGAATCGTTGGGGTTTTGCTGCTGAGTGCTAACCAGTCCTTGATGGGGGAAGGGTTCCTGCATAACTGAAGTTGTCTGGGAAGATCCTCCTTGTCCTTGGTTACTCTGAAGCTTTTTAAGCTCAGGGAGTTTGGGACAGTGGTGAGTATAGTGCCCGTACTCACCACATATCGAACAAGAATGGTTTGTTCGTAGTGGTGGCCGCTTGCCTCGCTTTTGGGCATTTCTTGGCTCCTGGTTTTGGTTCCAGTTGCAGTTATTTCCCAGTCGGGGCTGCAGTGGGAACTGTTGGTTGCTGCCCCCCTGTCTAGGGTTCCTTTTGAGTTTTCTTTTTACCTTTCTTTTGACCATGTTAGGAGGGTAATTCTCCTGATCATACTGGTGAGGTTTATTTTGGGACAGCTACACAAAGTTCACCTATGCATTGTTTTGCGTTGGTGGGTTATGTGCTTGGGACTGAGCATACTGTTGTCCTATGTTTTCACATGGCCGTTGGGGGGGAGTTCTTCGATCAGTTTTTCTTCTTGCATACTAGGTCCCCCCAGCCAAAGGGTAAGGTCCTCCTTGGTGATACGCTGACACCCTATTAGTCAAATTTTGCTGCTACATATGATGACTTTGAAATCTGGGTTGATACATGTTCTAGGTAGAACCATGTGTATAACAGGGATTCTGACTACTGCTGCCTAGGTACCCTTGGGTCATTAACCCAATAAGTCCATCTACAGAGTTCGACGCGCCTGGAAATTCTTGATAAGATTGTGGGCATGGGGCATTACACAGGATATTGTATATATATCCTGATTGTGTATAGATCAGTTCAAGCTGTTGGGATTTACTGATTGCATCCTATTCAGATGTGGGGTTACATTGCGCCACATCCTTTGAAATATCTGCTGTCAGAGTTTTCAAGAATAAATCTAAAAGGACCCGGTCGTCGAGTTGTGCTTTTCATAAGCTGCGACACCGTCTCCACTCATCGAGATGTTCAGAAATGTGGGTAGAGGGAGATTTTCTGAAATGAGTGAGTAACTCCATTCCCAAATCATGGTGAATGGGTAGCTGAAAGTATGTGAGGAACGCAGTAGCAAGGGCGCTAAAGGTTCCATGTGAAGCAGGGGGTTGCTCGACGTACCATTTCGTGGCCGTTCCCATGAGAGTGCGTTGAAACAACCTCAATTGAATAGTATCGTCAATGATGCTATTTGATGAGAACCACAGGTGAAAGGTCATTATATGATTCCGTAGGTCTTCTGCTTGCTTGCCCTCAAACTTTGGTATGTCTGAAGGGAGCTTCGTGGGCATGGGAAGCTAATTGGGTCGTGTGCGATGGGGTCATTGGTGAACTTGGTTAAATCTGGTAGATTTAACGCCGCTAAGAAGGGTGACTAAGAGGTTGACACCATGGCAACATGTGAAGACACGAATTTCTGGTTAGAATTCAGTTGCCTTCCCATATGGGATGCACTCTTCTGCCCCCTAGGGGACAAGGGGGGAGTGATGTGCGGTGTGGTGTTGGGAGACCAACTAGGGTTCCCAACTAAGGTTTCTCCAAGAAAGGAGGAACCAACCACTGTGGCAACATTCCTTCTTTGACACTTAAATGGCGAAAGACCTGGAACCCTTCCCGATAATGAGGGGAGGTCCAAAATATGCTTGGACCGACGAGGTTCCGTTGGAACCGCTTGAGGGTCGACTAGGTTGGGTTTTGGAAAAAAAAATTGAGGAGATTGAGTCTGTGATCACGAACATTTTATGGCCACATACATAAGATAAAGTGAAAATGAAATGAATTTTCTTTTAACTTAATCTATGTGAGACATCAAGCAAAAAATGGTTTTGTTTATTTGCGGGTGATACTCAAAAAATCATAGAAGACATAATAACGTCCTCACACACTCAAAAGTAACTGGGCCTTGAGAGGATTTCTTGCGAGTGCTGGCACAACGTCCCGAAAGAACTGGCGACGCCCCCAGTCAGCCGAAGAGAATCAACTAAAGTAAGGGTAGAGGGTCTGGCGCTTGCCTACACCATCACCTATTGGGTAAAGGATTCCCTAGATTTGGCCACTAGGAACCACCATCCCACGTGAGCTTTCGATTCTTGGGCTTCTTGGTAGTCATCTAATAGTATCTAGCATCAGCCGGGTCAGGTAGCCCCAACTGATACTGCACGCACTGCGCCTAAGCCTAACCCCCTCTAAATCGGGTCTCTGCCGCACTCGGGTTTTATTTTCTGTGGGCTAATAGGTGGATTTTAAAGCTCCCTAAAAATGAAACTTCTATGTTTCAAATGTGAAGCGTGATCAAGGTGGCTTATAGGATGCCTACCCCCTTGAACCTAACTTAAACTATAATTTCTCTTGTGGCCCCTGTGGGGAGAGTTTAGTGAGTTGGTTTAAGTTATTATTAGGTGGATTTCTTTTCTTAGTGGGTGAATGTGTGTGAGCATATGGTGAAAAATCTCATAATTTGAACATGTGGATATCAGTGATCCTTTACAAAAGTCCCCTACTTAAACTATGTGATGTTGTTCCTTGCTCAAATAAAAGCATTTGTGGATAATGGGCCGCTTCCAAAACCTCCTAATTAGTCTATGTGAGTGACTAAAGGGAGATGGAAAATCACAAATGTAGAGTGCTCATATTCTTGTATAGGGTCACCCAATGGCACAAAGACAACAAAGATTACTTACTCTAACTTGGGATTCAATCCTAGTCCCACAATTTCCTAAATGCAAAAATTGAAATTTAAACTAAACAACTTCTACACTAGCTTATGCATGTGTGGTCATGAGCCACTTACTTGGACTAGTTAAACTAAGTGTGCATACCAGAATTTGCAAAAAACATAAATTGTTCGAAAAGCAGTGGTTATTTCGCCCTCTACTTAAACTATGTTAACACTTTTTGCAAAAAACCAACTTAAATGAAAACTAACTAAATGCCTACAAAAATCAGCAAAACTCAGTTCTCAGAAGATGTGGGGTATCAACAAAGGTGTTAGAAGATACATTAGGGGCTGCCCAACACTCTTACAAGCAGAAAAAATGCAGAAGATAGGGAGAAAAACTCTCTCTGCATATTGCGCGCAAAAACCTCTGACAGGTGCATTTTCCTGCATTCAGGTCACCTATGAACATGCGCCCTGCGCATCTGTGTGAAAAAATAGTGCGCAAAATTCCTGCAAGTGAAAAAAAAATAGGAGCTACATTCTTCAGTTTGTTACCTCAGTGAGCCTAGGGACTGCAAGATGGGTCAGAGGAATGTCAGCTCCACTCTAGCATAGACTAAGGGTCTCCTGCAAAAGAAGGCACAACCACATAAATCTGAAACACGTCAGTGGAGTTGCCAATCCTGTTGTGGTGGATTTGACACACGGGTGTACAAACTCACACAAGTTTAGAGAGTGTGGTCTACCCTCTAAACTATAGATAACAGGCAGTATCTGGGGGGGGCTCAGAAGTATAAGACTTAAATGAAGTAATACACTAAAGTATGCTCTATAAAAAAAAAAAAACTAAAAACACAAAAGAAGCTATATAGAGAGTTCCAAACAGTAACAAGGTAAACAACGGCTCAATGGACTTCTTCTTTTTGAATTATTGGAATGAAAAAAAATCTTACCCACTTGCCAAAGGGCCTAGGCAGTGTCTCTAGGACCTGATGCAAGTATGTTTGTCCTTCAATTTCTACCTTCTAACGCAGTTCAACTCTCTCTCTCTGCTGCAATAGACTAATATTTTTGGGTGGCCAATAATCGAGTCCTCTTCTTCAGCTCCTGCTCCTTGGATCACACAAGACACTAGTGTTTCTTGGGTAACTTTGGCCAGCATAACCTTGTGATCACCCATTTTTCATCTCT
Source organism: Pinus albicaulis (assembly GCA_034641835.2). Classification (NCBI taxonomy): domain Eukaryota; kingdom Viridiplantae; phylum Streptophyta; class Pinopsida; order Pinales; family Pinaceae; genus Pinus; species Pinus albicaulis. Next base: position 1,490,327,194 of record CM076584.1, read on the forward strand.
TTGTGGGTTTATATAGGTGAGCTTTCAAACCTCCTTCCCTCCCTTGGTACATGGTCGATGGTGACCCAAGGGAGGGACATGATTCCATTGTGTGTTGAAATATGCTTTTTTGTGCTCACACAATGCCTAAGGGGGTTCTGGTGTTGTCCTTAGGTGGATTTCACATAAGGAGAAACCGTCTTTTGCTTACTTGTGGTCTCGGAAAGTGACTTTTTTCTACTTCCAGGAATGCGCACTTATTGGGCTCTAATGCACGTAGAAGGCACTCTTTTCGAAGGAAAAAGCATGCATTTGAGCATTTGTGACGAGTTCAAATTTGATTTTCTCAAAACCTTAGAGATTCTTGATTCCATAATGTATTCATGTCCTGTAAATCCATAGGCTCGACAGTAACTGATGTCGTATTCTGTTGTACGATTTTCCAGTGTTAACACTATGCTTTCTGGCCCTCTTTCTCATCATAAAAATCTCTTGATTTTCTAACCTCAATTTCTCCTCAAGATGTTGACACTCTATCATTTCTTCTTTTTCCTTCATTGTTCTCTTGGTTGCATGTTCTACTGTTGGTGATGAGAGATCAACCACTTCTTCAGGGACTTTAGCTGTTTCAATAGTTTCTTGGACCTCTTGGCAAATGCACCAAAATGTTATCACAAAATCAGACATGATAGGCTGCCTATCAAATAAATCTCATGTAACTGTTTCAAACCAATCTTTTGATTGAGGCTTAGCCTCCTCAACCTGAGAGGGTTCTCTCAAGGATTAACGATTTTTGATAGAAATATAGATGGCTAACTCTATGTGGTGTAATAAGCAGATAAATGATATATATTGGTTTTAAATCACATTAGCAAGTGCATATTGGGCTTATGGAGTCAAAATAGCTTAAGTAAAACCAAAAAATCTACTTAGCATGGAAGTCAAGGCATATCAGAGTTCTATTCAAGAGATATACACGTGAAACTGTAAAAGACACACTCAGTTTGTCTATGAAGGAAGTCAGAGAATCAATGATGAATTACGAGTAACATAAGAAAACACAACTGCAATAGGGTGGTAAAAATATGTAATTATAACAAGAACACACTAGACCTCTTTATGAATCTCAAGTTGGCTAAGTAGAAAACTCTGTATTAAGCTGAAAATAAGTCACTTACAATAAACACAATCTTTTTCTAAAACTGTCCAACCCTTAGCATATTAGACTTCTTCATCTTTTATAGATCATTTACAACATAGGATAACCTTATCCTGATCTAGATACATTGAATTCATACTTTTTTGTCACCTTTCCTAACCATATGATATGGTATTTATTACAAAATGACAACTGCAAATCTAATAAACAGTCCTATTACAAATAAGATTCAAACTCCTTAACTTTACTCATAAAAACCTTATCTAAAATAGACTGCATCATTTTCCAAGTGTATTGACATAAGGTTGAATCCAGATGATAAGCTCCAACTCTTTATGACCTCAATACTGATCTCCATTAAACTAGGAAACTATCGCCTTGTTTCTAGGCATAGGATTCTTTGCATTCTTGAGACACTCTGACCATCATGAAATCATCACTTCGAGGTTATTTACTGTTATAAACTGAAGTAATACCTACCTAATCATTATTAATTCCCAGTTGTCCGAAACCACCATCAAACTATTCAAAAAAGTTGAAATAGACCTGTGCTACGAAAACAACACAGTTTCATAGCACAACCATTTTACCCTTCTACCTTCAAAATTTTGGTTTCTTTCCTCCAATATTATCTTCATTATCATTTAACACAACTCCTCTAGAAATTTCAAGTCATAATCCATATATTTTCCCTTCAAAAATTTATGAGAAAGAGTAAAAAAAGCTACTACAACAATTTTGGAGCGCTTTTCACTCTTTTTGCACTGTTTGCGCTACGAAACTGCTGAGTGAGCAATTTTTCCCATATTTTTTCAAAATGAAAACCAAAAATGTGCCAAAACTCATAATACCACTGGTTTCATCAAAACAAAAATTCATATGAACTGAAAAACACATTTTTCATGAGGTTCCTTCTTAATTTTTTTCACTTGATTTAGCTTTTGACCTTTTTAATGATTGTCATTCTGCACCTTTGTTTTTTAGCTCATCCTGAGTTAGTTTCAGCTGCCGATCCAAGTCCTCCACTTGATCTCTAAGTCTTCTATTACTGTCTCTCAAGTGAGTATTGATTACTCTGACAAATTTAGCTTCCTTGATCACTAGAACTGCCCATGTGAAAAATTGTTCTGCACTGCTTGGAATTTCAGACCTAGAACTAGTCTGACCTTCCCATATTGCCTTCATTCTTTTGAACTCTATTTTCTCAATACTATGCTTTCTGGCCCTCTTTCTCATCACAACAATCTCTTGATTTTCTAACCTCAATTTCTCCTCAAGATGTTGACACTCTGTCATTTCTTCTTTTTCCTTCATTGTTCTGTTGGCTGCATGCTCTACTGTTGGTGATGAGAGATCAACCACTTCTTCAGGGACTTTAGCTGTTTCAATAGTTTCTTGGACATCTTGGATTCCTTCCTTGTGCTTCTTAGCATGCCTAGTTAAAGGTTTCCTTTCTTGAAAGATAAAGGCTGCATTTTCACCCTCAAATTCAAGTTTCTTTGCTGACTTAACCTTTTTCTATTTGTGTTCATCTACTCCAATGAAATCAGCTTGCACAATGGGTGACTCCTCTATATCAATTCCATGAAGGATGTCATTCAAATTTCCCTTTATCATTGGGCTGTCCTCTGTAGCTGTAGCAACTATTTTTCCCTTAAATGCCACTACTCGGCTTCTTGTCACTCTCTTGATTTCCTGCTTGCTGGAAACTTGTTTTTTTTTTCATCTTTGACACTTTTTGACCTCTGTTTTGTAGGTGATGGAGTTGGTGCAACAAGAACTTATGTCTTCTCTGTCCTTTTCTCAACTTGCTTCCTTGGTTTCAAATTTACAAACCTCTTTGATTTTTCAACCATAAGCTGACTATACTCTACTACTGGTGGTGAAGGAGTTCCTTTAGTTTTAGGGTTTCTAGCTGGGGTTAGGGTTTCCAGTTCAAAACCATTCATAAAAAAAAAATGAAGACCATTCCTGGCGTAATTTCTAAATCTCATTCAAAACCAATAACTTTATCAAACCATGGTGAAACAAAGATGTTTCACAACCATCAGATTTGACTTGTACTTTATCAGCCATTTTGGCAAGGCTCCTATGCATCTAAAAGGGCAAATATAGTGATATCATACCTGTGAAATACAGAAGCATTTTGAAATGATAAGTATAAAATTTATGGTACATGCCTTCACATGTAAAGTATCTGTTAATGTTGAACAACAACTTTTCATAGGTGTCTTTGATACAACTTCTAGGTATTTCATTATTTAGGTCCATATCTGCATACTCAGGTTTCATGAATCCCTTGCATGGTTCCATGTCAAATTTAAAACCTTTAAACAAAGTTTCCTGCCCCCTTGGTATTTCTGTCACAGAAGCAATAATCTCGGGTGTAATTGGCACATTTAACATCCCAACTTTGGTAGTTTTTCCATTGAAGTGCAAGGAAAATTCTTTAGACACCTGTGTACGGCAACCTTATAGCTTTTCACAAAACTGGATACAACCTGCTTTTCTAAAAGCCTCCATCACTGTTTGATCTTCAATTATAGCCTTCATATTTTCAGGCTCATATCTTAAGTAATATCCCCCTCTATGGACTTTCTTTTCCTCTGCCATGCTTCTTAGAAAAACCTGTCAGCTTCTCTTGAATCTATAAAACAGCCTTGCTTGATTAGGATATGGAACAACCTCGCTTGAGTATATGGAACAGCCTCACTTGATTAAGATGAACATAGCCTTTGTATAGAACAACCACAGGCTTAGCTTGAGTGCTTCAGAGCTTAGACACTTGTATGGAGGCAAATGAAAATGAGATTGACCAAATTAGGAAATATTTTTAATTTTAAATGTCATATCATAATTGAATGATGCCTCATTCATGCCCTATCATGATGATGATAACTGTGAAATAGGTAAGTAAATTGATTATGATCACTAATTGAGTCACCATACCACTATCCTGTCATTTCCTAATGGATTCTAACAAATTTCAGCTCAATTGGCAAGAAGATTAAGAAACAGCGCTTTCGTAATCCTAAAATGACTTTCAAACCCATTTTGAGACCATGATCAAAAGAAAAGTTGACACAATGATGTTTTGAAAATTGTTGGGTGATAACAGTGGCTCCACTTGGGATAGTGTGCCCCTGTGGTACACTAAGAACCAGTAGTTCCAGCGATGCTATCCATTTTCTTGACCAAAACAGAAAAACTTTGAAATTTCCAAGCTTCCTCCTCAAGCTCTAATGGCCTTCACCTCGAGCTCAAGCTTGTTGATTTAGCTTGTCATTATTAGCAGAAAAAACTCATAAAATGGAATATGTACAATGACATGAATAATAAATCAGATTTTAGGAAGAATAATGCTTCAGAAACCTACCATTGACAGGTCCTCCAGCATATGATTTTCCATCCATCCCCTGCAGTATGTAAGTATTGTTTCCATGAAAAGCAACTATCTTGAAAGGACCTTTCCATAAGTTCTCAAATTTACCATGTTTGCCTTTCTCTTCAATTTTGGCCTCCAATTTTAGCACTTCATATTGAATTTGAAAACTTTCTTCCTTGATCTTCTTATCAAATTCCCTCTTGATTCTGTTTTGAGATTGTTGATTGTTATTATAAACCTCATTCCTCTTCTCTTGAAGAGCTATCAATTGATTAATTCTCCTCTAAACTGCATTTGGTTCCTCTTCTAGCCCTTGAATCAGCTTCATGACAGGTACCCCTAGTGATGTAGGAAAAATAGCCTCAGTGCCATATACCAATTCATATGGTGAAGTTCCAATTGACCTCTTTGTTCATATCCTATCAACCCATAAGGCATACTTCAGCTTCAAATGCCAAGCCTTCTTATTTTCCTGCAACACATTTATAATGATCCTTACAATGCTCTTGTTAGAAGATTCAACAAGACAATTTCCTTGCAGATAGTATGCAGTATAATGCCGAAGAGTAATATGATATTGATGATAGAAACTGATCAGCTTCTTAGACTTAAATTTCTGTGCATTATCAGTTATAATCTTCATGGGGAAACCAAACCTAGACAAGATATTATTTTCTAAGAAATAAATAATCACAGAAACATTTGCTTGCCTAGTTGGGATTGCTTCAATCCATTTGGTGAAGTAATCAGTCGCTGTAAGAATCCAGCGATGTTGACCTGATGATGATGGATGAATATTCCCAATAAAATCTAGCCCCCACTGTTGGAATGGTGCTTCTACATAGATAGGCATCAAAGGTAAAGGTATAAGCTTTTTCTTACCCTCGAAAACCTGGCATTCATGGTAGGCAGCAACCCTCTTGTAGATCTCCTTAAACATTGTAGGCCAATAATACCCTGCTCTTAGAATCTTGTTCGTTGTCACCTTCCAATAATGGTGACCTCCACAATCTCCTTTGTGGAACTCCTCAATTAATTTATCAGCCTCCTCTTCCAGCAAACAATTCAGCAAAATTCCACTAGTATACTTCCAAAACAGATTTTTGTCACAAATAAAATATCTCAAGGATTTCAGCTTAATAAACCTTGCTTTATATTTTTTTAGATTAGCAGGTGCTTTATGGTGCTATAGGAAAAAAACAACCTCTTTTTACCAATCTGAAATAATGTATTTTTCCTCAATAGGAACTAGTTCTTCTTCATCATCTGAAATTTCTGATATTTTTGCAATCAAGTTTACGTCAAGACAGTCGAAGTTTGACTGCGCCATAAGCTTTGGTAAGCCTTTCCCTTTGACCAATTTAGTTGGATTAATCTCTATATCATACTCTAGCAATTTGGAAATACATTTCCCCCTCTTACCATCAGGGTCGGCCTGAGTGAGGATTTCTTTCACAACAATATTAGGAACAAACACCACAGTATGAGAATGCAGAATATAAATTCTAAAATCTTTGATAGCTTTTACCAAGGCATAGAATTTCTTCTCTACGATATTATACTTCAGCTCAAATTTGGATAATTTACTACTAAAGAAAGAAATCAACTACTCAATACCTTGTTGTCCCTTTTGTAGCATAATTTCAGCAATAGTATTCTCTGATGCAAAAGTAAAAACTAGAAATTCCTTTGAGAAATCTGGACTAATCAATACCGGTTCTTGTGTGAGTGCCCTTTTGATTTCCTCAAATGAGTGTCTTGATTTTTCTGTCCACTTAATATCAACTCCCTTCTTCAACATCCCTGTTATGTCCTTCACAATCTTAGCAAAATTATAAATAAATCGCCTTACAAAATTTACCTTTCCAAGGAAAGATTGAATCTCCTTCCTACTTCTTGGCAAATCCACCTTCTAAATTGTATTTACCCTGTTTGGATCAATATTAATCCCATATTTAGAAATTATATGTCCAAGTAATGTAACTGAAGTTAAAGCAAACATACTTTTGGTGGGATTTAGAGAGATGCCAAACCTTCTACACTTCAGCATAAGTATTTCTAGGTGTTTCAAGTGATCTTCTTCCCTCCTTGAGAAGACTGTTATGTCATCAAGATAAAAAACCACCATATTGTCCTTTTCTTCAGAAAAATCAATGTCCATTTCCCTCTGAAAGGTAGCTCCTGCATTCATGAGACCAAATGGCATCTTAGCGTACATAAAAGTGCCCCATGGTGTAGTAAAGGTTGGTTTTTCCTGATCATCAGGATGTACAAGGAGCTAATTATAACCTGAAAAACAATCAAGCATAGACATTCTCTGAGAACCAACAATATTTTGCAAAATTTTATCCATCTTTGGGAGGGGATAATTTTCCTTTAGGGAAGCTTTATTCAAATTTATGAAGTCAATGCATATTCTTATTTCTCCACTCTTTTTCCTAACTGGAACCAAGTTCACAAGCCAATCTGAAAATCTGATTTGGACAATGATTTTAGCTTCAAAGAGTTTTTTGACCTTCTTCTCAATCAATGGCATGATTAGTGGATTGATCCTCCCCAACTTCTTCTTGAAATGCTTCTCATTTTATTTTATGGGAATAGTATTCTGAATAATGGTGGGGTCATATTCTTTCAAATCAGCACAGTTCCAAGAAAAGACAACTATGAATCTCTTCATCATTTCAACATACTTAAACTTCATATCAGCTAAAAGAAACTTTGTAAGTTTAATCCTTTTGGGCATAGCTGTTATACCAAGGTTACAGCTCTCAAATTCTTCATCATCAGATTGCATCTTAGGGGATTTAAAAACATCATTCTAATAAAAAAAAAATTCTAGAGTTATGAGTCCCTTCGGTATGGAATTGTTCTTTAGTTGTAAAACTTCATAATTCCCTTTAGATTCAGCCAACATGTTTTGCTGATCTACTTGTATATTTTCAAAATCTTCTTTCAGCTCAATAAAATTCTTCACTTATTGATCATTCTCAAAAAATTTCCAATGAGCAATATTATCAGGGATAGCTGGTCTATGGCAAATCTCAACCTCATATATTTCTGTCGAATGCATAGGAATAATGAAAAGACTTGCAGAGACAGCAAGAGAATTAGCAATGGAGTTTTGTTCTATAGTTTTGACCATGAATGAATAAACTTGAAAGTTTTCTGACATGTCCAAAACCAAGTTCCTATATGCTCTCATCCTTGTATCTTTTGTTTGATATACACCTTCAACCTGTTTAATGACTAATTCCGAGTCTCCAAAAACAGAAATGTTTTGGGCATTCATTATTTTCAAAACTTCTAGACCCAAAATAAAGGATTCATACTTAGCCATGTTTTTCGTGCAATCGAAGTTCAGTTTATAGGAAAATAACTTACTCTCATCACTTGGATTTTTAATCCAAATCCTTGCTCCTGCTCCCTCTATGCCTACTGATCCATCAAAATGCAATGACCAACAACCTTCCACCTCCTTATCGCTGACTTGCTGATCTTCTGTTTGCTGATTTTCAAAATGCTGAATTTCAGAAATCTAATTTTCTACTTTCCTCTCTGCTTCTACTTCATTAGTCAACTCACTAGAAAGAATAACAGAACCAAGTTTATTATCAAGAGCATAAATTGGAAAATTTTGGGGTTTGTCTTTACTAATCACCATGTAGGTCATTCTTGTCTCTCGATACAATATTCTTTGCTCCTCAAAAATAGGAATGGTAGCATAAGTAAGATCCATCTACATTGTACCTTTAATTTTCGCTGCCCATGACCTTGAAAACAGCATACCAAACTTCGGTGGAATTTCTGCTACTACGATGTCCATGACTACAGTCTTAGCAAGAACTTGTGTTAGACCAACAAAAAAATCCTTGATTAAACCAATGCATTGAACTCTTTTCGAATCGAAACAAAACAAGTCTTTATATGGACTATTTATTTCTTTCCATGATTACTTTCGGCATAAGATTGTGAGAGGCCCTTGAATCCAACATAGCATTATGTAATGTCATGTCGTGAATGCTAAGGCTTACATAAAAAGGAGGGACCTCCTCATTCTCTTCCTCTTCTAGTCTTGGACCCAAATATATGGTTGGATGATCCTCTAATACATTCAAGATATCAACAGCTCCTGGTTGTGAATTCAACATTTTAATGATCTTGCTTCTATATTCATCTACCTTGAGAATCTCACCAAAAGGGACTGATATTTTAATCTTAGAAATTTCATTCACAAGGTTGAAAACAGAAACATATTTTTCAGCTTCTTTGATAGGAGGAACAGCTAGTGTATCTTTATTACGTTTTGTGACCCTAGGAGCATCCTTCTTGCTATTAGCAACCTTAGGTGTATCTTTCTTAGGCTGTATTTTGTTTGCAATGATAGGCACATTTCTATTTCTGAGATAGTATTGTTTTTGCATCTAGAAAATAGCATGTTGATACCCCTTTAGATAGTCTGAATTTTCATCTTCATGATTACTTTGGTATGATTGATTGTTTTCTTCTTTTGTCAATAAAATTTCAGACATTTCCTCATCAAAACAGTGAATAGACTCTTCAGGAATTTCAGGATCACTTCTTCATCAACCAAGTTCTATTGGAAAGGAGGTCTCACTGGAGGACCAGACTTCTGATTTATATTTTCCCTTGGCCTTTGCTGATTCTGAGGTCTCCTGAACTGAGGGTTTCTAAATTGAGGTTCATGTTGTGCAGGAGGAGAAGAGGTATTCCCAAGGGATAATCTATCCATCAACTTTTCTGTTGTTTTCATCATCTAATCTAGCTTATCCTGAGAGGTAGAGGAGGAAGGCTTCTCTTCTTCTTTCAACTTAGTCTTACCCATTTTTCAATTTTTAGCTGCTATTAAGTTAACCTCCACCTTCACTGCATCACGTTTCATTTCAGCAAGTGAAGGGGATTCTCTTTCTCTCAACAGTATTGAAAACTCATAGTCAAAAGCATCAGCATACCTCATTTGAGATAAGGCTTGTGGTGGTTTCAAATGAGTAGGAATAGAGTCTAACACATTATTAAACATTTTTGAAAAGTTTTGAACATATTCATTAACATCTCTCTTCAAAGTACTATACTCGGTGAGGGCTTTTACTAGATTAGTTCTATTTCCCCATTTTCTCAGAAAAACATCTTCAAACTCATTCCAATTATGAATACTTCTAGGAGTAAGGGCTTTATACCACTTTCTAACCTCACCTGTAAAAATATGAGCAAACAACCTCAAATTAACATCTTCATCATCAACCTCCTCCTTGTCTATAAAATCATTAAATTGATCCACATGTTCCTTTGTTGTAATGTCTTCATCATTTCCCCAAGTTTTGATTCTAGTAGCATATTTTTTAAGAAGATCATGTAAGATAGCTAGAAGAACAAGAGGGGCATATCTAGCAGGTGAAACAGGTGCAGGAGGTACATTTCCAGCCATGTTTAAAGGGACTATGGTAGCTTAAGTGATGGCAGAAATAGAGGATGAAAAACTTCTATGAGGAGGACTATTCGGTCTTTGTGGTTCACTAATAATTGAACTCCAATTTGGAAGGGGCAAACCAGCTTTAATTTTCAACAATACTTCAAAAGGGTCAAGCTCTTTGAATTTATCTGAATATTCTTTTTCCAACAACAACTCAGAATTAACAACTTCCAAAAACTCTTCTTTGTCTTCTTGTGTTACTAGAGCTGAGGTATCAATACCTCTCTTATACAAGTCTAAGGTAATTTCAATTAGTTATTTTTCACTTTCTGATTTGAACAAAATCTCCTAAATTTTATCATCAACTCTTTTATCTTCAGGACTTCTTAAAATTTTGAATGTGATGGAGTACCTGATATTTTAGAAATGCCTTTACTACCTCTGGAAATGGTGTTTGGATTGTCCACGATGGTAGGTGGATCTGGGTCAGGATTACTACTCGTGTATCTCCTTCTCGAAGCCACCTTTAATCATATAAACTTTAAATGGAGTCACCAAGATAGATGCAGCCTCGAAAATATTTCTGATCTCCTGCTACCTTCAGAAGTTTAGCTTCAAAATCTCGGGAAAATATAATCTTCAGGCTCCCAGCAGACGCACCAAAATGTTATCACAAAATTAGACCTGATAGGCTGCCAATAAAATCAATCTCGTGTAACTATTTCAAGCCAATATTTTGATTGAGGGTTAGCCTCCTCAACCTGAGAGGGCTCTCTCAAGGATTAATGATTTTTTATAGAAATATAGATGGCTAACTCTATGTGGGGTAATAAGCAGATAAATGATAGATATTTGTTTTAAATCACATTAGCAAGTGCACATTGGGCTTATGGAGTCAAAATAGCTTCAGTAAAACCAAACAATCTATTTAGCATGGAAGTCAAGGCATATCAGAGTTCTAGTCAAGAGATATACATGTGAAACTGTAAAACACACACTCAGTTTGTCTATGAAGGAAGTCAGAGCATCAATGATGAATTCCGAGTAACATAAGAAAACACCACTGCAATAGGGTAGTAAAAAGATGTAATTATAACAAGAACACACTAGAACTCTTTATGAATCTCAAGTTGGCTAAGTAGAAAACTCTGTATTAAGCTGAAAATCAGTCACTTACAATAAACACAATATTTTTCTAAAAATGTCCAACCCTTAGCATATTTGACTTCTTCATCTTTTATATATCTTTTACAACATAGGATAACCTTATCCTGAGCTAGATACATCGAATTCCTACTTTTTTTAACCTTTCCTAACCATATGACATGGTATTTATTACAAAATGACAACTGCAAATCTAATAAACAATCCTATTACAAATAAGATTCAAACTCCTTAACTTTACTCATAACAACCTTATCTAAACTAGACTACATCATTTGCCAAGTGTATTGACATAAGGTTGAATCTAGATGATAAGCTCCAACTCTTTATGACCTCAATATTGATCTCCATTAAACTAGGAAACTATCCCCTGTTTCTAGGCATAGGATTCTTTGCATTCTTGAGACACTCTGACCATCATGAAACCATCACTTCGAGGTTATTTTTTGTTAGAAACTGAATTAATACCTGCCAAGAATCATTCTTAAGTCACAGTTGTCCGAAACCACCATCAAACTATTCAAAATCGCTGAAATAGACCTGCGCTACGAAAACAACATAGTTTCGTAGCGCAGCCTTTTTACCCTTTTACCTTCAAAATTTTGGTTTCTTTCCTCCAAGATTATCTTCATTATCATTTAACACAACTCCTCTAGCAATTTCAAGTCATAATCCATACATTTTCCCTTCAAAAATTTATGAGAAAGAGTGAAAAAAGTTGCTACAGCAATTTCGGAGCGCTTTTCACTCTTTTTGCACTGTTTGCGCTACGAAACTACTGGGTGAGCAGTTTTGCCTAGGTTTTTTCAAAATTAAAACCAAAAATGTGCCAAAACTCATAATACCACTGGTTTCATCAAAACAAAAATTCATATGAACTGAAAAACACATTTTTCATGAGGTTCCTTCTTAATTTTTTTCACTTGATTTAGCTTTTGACCTTTTTAGTGATCGTCATTCTGCACCTTTGTTTTTTAGCTCATCCTGAGTCAGTTTCAGCTACTGCTCCAAGTCCTCCACTTGATATTTAAGACTTCTATTACTGTCTCTCAAGTGAGTATTGATTACTCTGACAAATTTAGCTTCCTTGATCACTGGAATTGTCCATGTGAAAAATTATGCTGCACTGCTTGGAATTTTAGACCTAGAACCAGTCTGACCTTCCCATACTGCCTTCAGTCGTTTGAAATTTATTTTCTCAATAATATTCTTTATGGCCCTCTTTCTCATCATAGCAATATCTTGATTTTCTAACCTAAATTTCTCCTCAAGATTTTTACACTCTGTCATTTCTGCTCTTTCCTTCATTGTTCTGCTGGCTGCATGTTCTACAATTGGTGAAGAGAGATCAACCACTTATTTAGGGACTTTAGTTGTTTCAATAGTTTCTTGGATCTCATGGATGCCTTCCTTTAGCTTCTTAGCATGCCTAGTTAAAGGTTTCCTTGTTTGAAAGATAAAGGCTGCATTTTCACCCTCAAATTCAAGTTTCTTTGCTGACTCAACCTTTTTCTGTTTGTGTTCATCTACTCCAATGAAATCAGCTTGCACAATGGTGAATCCTCTATATCAATTGCATGAAGGATGTCATCTAAATTTCCCTTTATCACTGGGCTGTCCTTTGTAGTTGTAGAAACTATTTTTCCCTTAAATGCCACTTCTTGGCTTCTTGTCACTCTCTTGATTTCGTGCTTGCTGGAAACTGTTTTTTCTCCTCTTTGACACTTTTTTACCTCTGTTTTGCAAGTGATGGAGTTGGTGAAACAAGCACTTGTGTCTTCTCTGTCCTTTTATCAACTTGTTTCCTTGGTTTCAACTTTACAAACCTCTTTGAGTTTGCAACCACAGGCTGACTAGACTCTTCTACTGGTGGTGAAGGAGTTCCTTTAGTTTTAGGGTTTCTAGCTGGGGTTAGGGTTTCCAGTTCAAAACCATTCATAAACAAAAAGGAAGACCGATCGCTGCTTATTTTCTAAAGCTCATTCAAAACCAATAACTTTATCAAACCATGGTGAAACAAAGATGTTTCACAACCATCAAATTTGACTTGTACTTTATCAACCATTTTGGCGAGGCTCCTATGCAAATAAAAGGGAAAATCTAGTGATATCATACTTGTGAAATGTAGAAGCATCTTGAAATGATAAGTATAAACTTTATGGTATATGCCTTCACATGTAAATTATCTTTCAATGTTGAACAACAGCTTTGCATAGGTGTATTTGATACAGCTTCTAGGTATTGCATTATTTAGGTCCATATCCGCATACTCAGGTTTCATGAATTCCTTACATGGTTCCATGTCAAATTTAAAACCTTTAAACCAAGTTTCCTGCCCCCTTGGTATTTCTATCACAGAATAAATAATCTCAGGTGTAATTGGCACATTTAACATCCCAACTTTGGTAGTTGTTCCATTGAAGTGCAAGGCAAATTCTTTAGAAACCTGTGTATGGCAACCTTTTAGCTTTTCACAAAACTGGAGACAACCTGCTTTGCTGAAAGCCTCCATCACTATTTGATCTTCAATTATAGCCTTCATATTTTCAGGCTTGTATCTTAAGCAATGTCCCCCTCTGTGGACTTTCTTTTCCTCTGCCATGCTTCTTAGAAAAACCTGTCAACTTCTCTTGAATCTATAAAACAGCCTCTCTTGATTAGGATATGGAACAACCTCACTTGATTAGGATGAAGATAGCCTTTGTATAGAACAATAACAGGCTTAGCTTCACTACTTTAGAGCTCAGACACTCGTATGGAGGCAAATGAAAATGAAAATGACCAAATTAGGCAAGATTTTGAATTTGAAATGTCATCTCATAACTGAATGATGCCTCATTCATGCCCTATCATGACGATGATGACTGTGAGACAGGTAAGTACATTGAATCTGATCACTAACTGACTCACCATACCACGATCCTATCATTTCCTAACGGATCCTGAGAAATTTCAGCTAAATTGACAAGACGTTTAAAAAACTCTAATCTACCCTTAACCAAATCCTAAAATGACTTTCAAACCCATTTTGAGACCATGATCAAAAACAGAGTTGACACAATGATGTTTTGAAAATTCTTGGGTGATAACATGACAAACGCATCCATGAATGTCGAGAATTTCTTTGCAGAGTAGCCTTGGATAGGGCTACCTACATATGAAATTCACTTAGTCCCTTTAGACGCAGTGTTTGTGAGCTCTCATATGATATATTATAAACTTCAAACTTTGGAAACCTTTGCAGATGAAAGTCTTTGATTGATTTGTCGTGTTCTTTGTCTTAGGGCATGTAGCAACCGAAATGTGAAGGGATGATAGACCCTATACATTGGTCCTGGAGATGATGCCTAGTTAACCAGGTCATTGAGAATGATGCCCAAATTGACCTATAGCATACCCCTATTCACGCAGCGTCGGGTCTTATGAGCACAACACCAGCCTCTGAGCATAGCGCTGGTGAACTTGCCCAGAAACTGTCAAAAACTTGGAAATTTCTCCTTTGAAGGGTCTTTTGCTGTCCTAAAATGCATAATGAGTAAAATGATTAAGAAAATTGAATTTTATAGTCTCGGGCACACAAATTGATTTTTTACGAAAACCCACTTTGTAATGTTTTTAAATCTCTTTATCATTTCACTGACTTTCTGATTTCCTGTGTAGGTGAATTGAGGAACATGTTTTCATATTTATTATTGCCTTTAGGCATGATACAACATGTTTTGGAAAACCAAATGGTCTTCATGCTTAGGCATGCCACCTCCTTTTGGCGATTTCTAATTTTCGGGTGCCATGTCATGATCTTGTCCCTTCTGACATTATTTGAGTTTGACTACTTTAGTCACACAATAGGAAACTCATGCTCAGCTTGGTTCACATCTTGAAACTCAACTTTAGGCTTTGATTCCTCTGATAATTTGAGGGAAAATGATTGAAAATGGAGGCTTTGATCTTCCTTACACTGATGCTCTTTCATGCTTTCCCTTTGAGGCAGTGGAACACTTACTTGAGAAAACCTTAGAAATCACCTTTAAGAGCCTCTTCAAATTCTCTTTTTGTTGTCATCATGAAGGCTCATAATCTTCATTTCACCATATTTTTACCATATTCATTATGACAGACCCCTTGAAATTAGTTTGGAATGTTTGTAGGCAGTGGTATTCTCAGGAAACCTTTGCTGCTCTCATGGAGTCCAAACTTTCCTTTCACCTTCTTTGATTATCTTACCAAAACCCTATGCTTTTTGGGTTGTTAGAGAAGAATCATTAGTGTTGTCTTCTAAGTTATCTATAGCCCTTTCAATTTCACTCATTTCTATCTAGTTCACCTCACCTTTTTCCTTTCTTCATTTATAACTTCTAAAAATCTTCAATTCATGCTTGGTTGTGCTAGGGTGTGCCTTTGCCCTTGTGTTTTTGCCTTGACTCCTTGTTGGGAAAACTGTTGGTCCAATCAGTCCTAAAACCTTGATTTTCCCTAAACATAGGTTGCTTACTCTTCCATTAGCTTGTGTGTACCTTTACTGAAAATCAAGCCTCTTACCTTACCAATTTCTCTGATAGCCACCTTGACACTCCTACAGAAATGTCAAAATGAACAATTAACCTTTGCTAAACTTGAACATGATAAGATGACCTTTCTTGGAGACCTTTGTTTATCTGATTTGGGAAAACAGGTGTTGCCTTTATTTCATATTTGATTTCAGATTTTAGTCATGAAAAACAATGATTTAAGAACACCAAGATTAACCCTACAACCTATGAAAACCCTAATGACCTAGTGGGAGGCTCTTTAGACTTGTACTTTGACTGAAAGCTTGGCTTAGGGTCCTCAAGTATGAAAACATAGTTTTTGATAATTTCATGTATTGAAGATCCAAAAAATAATGTACTTAACTTATCTAAAGAGTCTACAGAGATAGCTTTGAGACCATCAATGCTTGAGGCATTTGAGGAACATGGGAAAGGGTAGGCTATTTGGAAATCCTAGGTCGAAGTGGAAGGGCTATGGGTAGGAAAAATAGAGTACTGAGGTTATGGGTGTGAAAATGGGACAGAGATGAGTGTCATAAGTCCATGATAGATTTTTCAGTAGTGGTAGGCTAATCAGGGAGCAGCAGAGTAATGAGATAGTGAAACATTTATCTTAAGGATAATGAAGCTAGTGATATTTCTAAAACTCACAATATTCATGAATTTTGTTCTTAGAAATCTAGGACAACCATTTAGTCATCTAAAAAATAGAAAAAATTATTGATGACTAATAGTGGCTCCACTTGGGAAGGGCATATCCTTTTCAGGAGGTGTCTAGAAATTCAGATATTCAATCTCTGAGTTTATGAAGACCAATGCCTCATCCATTGGGTAGATTTTCATTACTTCATTTTTTGATGCTTCTTTTGAAGTTATGATCTCAAGAATATGAAAAACATGATTAATTCAACATCATCTCTACCTACCCAGCCTACTTGGCCTAGCATTTTTTCTTCCTTGGGTGCACTTGAACTGGAAAACCCTTGACATTTTTTATTTTGAAAACAAAAACAAACTATCTACTTCTACCCTTATTACTTCCAAGAAGTCAGATTATGCTAGTGAACTCTTTTCATTCTCTACCTAGAATAATTGACTGTCAAGATTAAGATGTATGAAAGACTTCATTCTCTAATCTACTGACATGAAATTGAAAACATGGTTTGAACTAGGATTAGGCAATCTGATTCACCATGGGTTGTGGCATTAGGAAAAGCTGCACACAAACATTATTTTTGTACAAAAAAACTAGAAATCATGAGGGCTATGATTTATCATTTGTTAAGCCTTCCCATCTTTCTCTTTGGTTCAAATTTGAGCATGGAGAACCAGTATCTTTTCTTCCTAATCTATTCCTACTGACAAGTCAAGTTTAGATGGTTTAACAAGTTCTCTTTCATTAACCTATTAGCAACAAATTGAAAACATGTTCAACCATGATTAGGCTAGATGACTGAACAAGATTCTTTTGAACAAGTAGTGGCATTTAGGCTTGCACACTTTCAGTAGTACTCTTTTTTGGGTATGGGGTTGTACCTCTTTTTCAAATCTGCCCTCCTTTTCCTTCTTTCTTAGTTTTTGTATTTTTTTTTTATATTCTCTCATCATGCAATGTTATGTACAATGAATGAAAGTTTGAAACTAGGAATCTTGACAGAAATAGTACTTGAGCATCCTCCCATCAATAGGAACTCCAAAAAATTGCACTCTATCCAGTTCCTATAGAAAAGGAGCCTCATTACCTCTAACTGAATGAACAATGTGAGGATCATTCTAGATATCTCCAAACTTGCAATGTTGGCCTTGGTCCTCTCCCTTTGAAACCCTCTTCAGGAATTTGTCTCTTTCAAATACTTTTCGCAGGTGAAGTAAGTATGCATCATTATTTTTGAAATAGATAATGATGTCATCAAGGTATAACATAGTGAAGTAACCTAAATATTTAGGAAAAACATTGTCCATGGCTTCTTGAAAAATAAAACTCTGCTTAATTAATCCAAAAGGTATGTGGTCATATAAGTAGGTGCCCCAAGGTTTTTATAAGTCAATTTGGTCATCATTCCCAATGACCTGGTTAACTGGGCATCATCTCCAGGACCAATGACCAAGGGTCTACCATTCCTATCATTTCAAGTTGCTACATGCCCTAAGGCAAGAACAAGACAAATCAAGCATGACTTTCATCAAGCAAAGGTTTCCAAGGTTTGAAGTTTATTATATAGCATATGGGATCTCACCAACGCTTCCTCTAAGGGGACTAAGTGTGTTGCATATGCAGGTAGCCCCATGCAATGTTGTTCTGCAAAGCACTTCCCGACATCTATGGGTGCCTTGGTCACATTGGGAGCGAAATTATCATTGTTTCAGAATCGCCACTTGGCCAGTGCCTTCTATAAGAGTTCAAATGTGTCAAGCTCTGAATCCAAGTGTCCACTTGACATCTACATGACTGGGAACATGTCTTTACTATTGTTGTAAATTCATTCATTGCAAAAATACCTTCAGTTCATCTATAAATTGAACACATATCTAAGTGTTTGAGAGGGAATAATTTGAATAGAGAAATGTTGGAGGATTTTCAATTGAGAGTTAGATTTGTGTAACAGCTACTGGAGAGATTTATACTGTGATGGGGATGAGGATCGTTGCTGGAAGGGTCACTTCAAATCATTCATTTGGTTGTAACCTCTCCTTCTATCATTAATAAAGAATACAACTTACTTTTCCCTATATGCATCTGTATTGGCTTTGATTTTCCATATTGCAAGATCTTAGTTGATGTATATTATTTATGCTTTACTGATTTAGCTAACTAACTTGAATAGACATCTTTATTATTGCTATCTTCTATTGTTTTAATGTTATTTCTTGCAGGAAGAATTTTGCCTACAAACAACTTGAATTTGAAGCTACAAGGGAAGTGACAGAAGGAGCCATTTAGAAGCGCTTGGATTACAAGTAAGCCTCTAATCCTTTCTGTGTGTCTGTTCTGAGTTAGGAAAGGTAGTCGTATAGTATTTAATCTGTTTTTATAGATTGTCATCTGTCTAGGGAAGTGTGTTTTATCTGTAATTCAAAATTCTAGCCCAACAAATTGGCGACTCCACTGGGGAGAATTTCTCTTAGATCTAGGTGACTTAGCCTCTGATTTGCTTTGTTTATCCACCCAGTAGTTGTTACACACAAAGATTAAACTTTTTCAAAGCCAAATTTGTAAATATAGTGAGTTAAACAGTAGTGTTTTTCCTTATACACTGCGCCTAATGCACCCTTAGACAGGACACAATGCTTTGCATAACATTGTCTCCCTTTCAGGCCTGCGTTGCAGAGCACTGTCTCCTCTTGGAGACTGCGTTGACTCCTAAAACCACCCAGATTCCTTTGAATTTTCCTTTGCAATTTTCTTCTGTTTATTTTCTGCTGTGTTTTGAAAAGTTTGATCCTCATATTGACCAGTGACTCTATATACTTATTCCTCCTTTGACTGAAAATTTGTTCAATGTTTGTTTAAAAAGTTTTTCTTTATCATTGACAAGTTGATTTCAAAGTATTTTTTATGGTCGCATTAAAAATAATTTTCTTTCGAAATAGGAAATTGTCGTAAAATATTCATTTCCTTGATAGGAGATATTGTTGTTGAAATACTCATTTTTCTTTCAAAAGAGAAATTGTTATTTGTATTCTTCATTTCTCGAAAGTAAAAGGAATTTTAATTGTTGATTTAGTGCACCTGGTTTCTTTTCTACATTCATAACATTAAGGAAACTGAAAAGAAAAACTTGCATTTGCATGTAGGATTTTTGTGTGTTTTGAAAAAAGGAACATTAGGAAATCTACATTTAGTTTGTGATCATTGATTTGTTTTGCTCATTAATTTGTTTGCTCACAAATTATTTGCTCTCTTCCCTTAAGTAGCTAGGTTTTTCATTGAAGAACTGAAAGTGAAAGATTTCTTATCATTTTTAGTTTCATTTTAGGAATTTTCCAATACATCATCGCGGTGAACCTTTGAAAGGAAAATTGTAAGCAAGATCAACATAAAATTAATCTCAATTTACCTAACAGAGCATTGGAACCATAACGATAACATTTAGAGGGTCTATGCTAGAGATGTGTTCCGACGTCGTAAAACATAGCAACTGTCGTTAATTTGTCTGCGATACATTCTGAGTGTGATACCTCACTCCATGTACGTAAGTATATCGTAGCTCGTCCACGTACTTTTGGGTATATCGGGTGGTGTTACAGTACGATAAGTATAAAGGGTGTTGTCACTGTGCGGTTTCACATCAGACATCACTAATACGAACTTGGGCCTCCACATACCTTCGGGTATATTTGGGAGGACAACTTTTAGGTGCTATCCATCCATAGTGAACTGAGTCGGCCACCTTATAAATTGTGATACACCGAACACAACATGCATGGAGATTTCCTGCCCGTACTTCTTGGTTCGCCAAGAGGTATTCTGCAGTTCACAGTTTCTTGGTAAACCCTTTTGCCTAGCATTACCCTTTTATTTTTTTTATTTGTTTTTGGTTAAAATTAATCAGTAATCTTGGAAGAACAAAATCCCTTCCCCCATCATTCACGTAGATTAGCATTAAAACCACCTTTACCTCCAGAAGTTATTTCTGGTAGGCGAAGGCAATCACGATCTTCCGATTCAAGTACAATTCGAACCTCTAATGAAACATCATTTTACCATAAACTAGAGTTAGCTCAAGTTGTTTATACACATCCCAGTTCATCTACTATTGTAGAAATGGAGTCTTCACAGCTACCCGTGGTCACGATCCATCCAATTAGTGAAACCATACCTCCTCGATCCGACATTGTTCAACCACAAATTGATCCAGATCTTGTCTCTTCTTTGCCAGAACATCTGAATCTGGAAGTCGAACAACCGGAAGTTGTTCTTACCTTGGTCATCCCACAAAGTTCTGTAGCTATTGAATCTTCCATATCACATATTCAACCACTTGAAATATAATTTGGGCCTGACGGTGAATATCTTCCACCTGGTTTAATTGCAATTGAAGAAATCCCACAAGACACTGCACCTTTAACTCCAACCCATTTTTGGGAGGACCTTTACCTATACGAGTCTTTTTCTCAATCGACACCCTATGTTTGTGTTGATCTTCCTCCTTTTCAAATTCCCATCGATTCAAAAGGGTATACATTTGGTCAAACAACCATGTCTGAACCAACATCTTCGGTTGGGCCTCCTGTTCCAATTACTTCAGCTCTTGCCCTCGCTACTCCGTCGATGTTTACCACTTCACTAGAGTCATATTTTCATGGATGCCCTATGGTCCCATCAGGTTACAAATCATTATCTGGAATTTTCTCTAGTGCATCTTCCAATCCATGGAATTTACCAATGTCATCGTCTGGTATTTTAACTAGTAGTCCTATTGTAAGTAATGAATGACTTGATTCATTATACACATCATCAGGGCAATATAAAGTCGGTCCTTCTGGGTTTATTCCTTCAAGTACCATATCAAGTGGAATCCCAGCATTTAGAGAGAAATATTTTCCATCTTATTATACTCCTCATGCTGGGGGGCAACCTTTGGTCACCCAATATGATAGTACTCCGTCACTTTTTGGTCAATCTAATGTTGAAACGAATGTTTGTCAATGGTAGCCCACTCTGCCTATCCAACCACAAATAGTTGTACACTCGTATCAACCGTTTCAATCTGTTACACCTACTTCATTACCACTTGTTAATACATCTATACCCTTGTTACAGAATCAAAATTTTGTACATCATCAACCTTATCAAGCAGGTCCTTCAACTTGTAGGTTTTAACCCTGAACAGAAATTATCTACAAGCGAATCTTATAACAGAAAATAAACAATAGCGATAGCATAAAACATAAAATAGATAAACACAGAGATTTTCCCCTGGATCCCAAATCGAGACGACCAGCTTGATTTTTCATTATGTTCCTTTTAATGTTACAACACATATATATACATGCCGAAGCATACATAAACCCCAATCCATTAATCCTAGATTAGAACATAACCATATTTCCCTTGACGGGATCTACAAAATACCCGGGGTCGAAAACCATCGTACCCCAAAAACCATGCACAAACTCATGCACAAAAATGGGTGGGTCCACCTATGAGTGGGACCGCACACCAAAAAAAATTTCGCTGGGGCGTTGCCCCGGACCCCAACGTATAGCGCATGGGGCTAGTCGTGGAAAGAATATAACACATACCCAAGATTCTCCCACTTGTTGTTTTCTTTCCACAGGGAGCCATATGAGAGCTTAGTCATTGGGCCAATTCTTCAACACCCATTTTTTCTGTAAAGCAAGAGAACTTCTGAGTGCTCACAGAATTTGTCAATGCATCTGCAACATTCTTCAAAGTGTCCACCTTTTCTAGCAACACCCTTTTAGCCTCAACCACATCTCTAACAAAGTGATATTGAACATCAATGTGCTTTGTCTTTGAATGATAAGCAGGGTTCTTAACCAAGAAAATTTCACTTTGGCTATCACAGTCTATCCTTATAGCTTGCTATACCAACCCCATACTTGAACACAATCTCTGCAACCAAATTGCTTCCTTGCTTGCATGAGTGGCTTCTATGTATTCTGCCTCTATAGTTGAAAGAGCCACTATAGACTATATTTTACTCATCGAGCTGACTGCACCTCCAAATAGGCTAAACACATACCCACTTGTAGATCTTCTTTGGTCCAGATCTCCAGCCTAGTCTGCATTAACAAAACCACGAATGTCCAACATTCTTTCCAATCCTGGTCTTCCCTGGTAGCATAAGCCATAATCACTAGTGCCACGTAAATATCTGAAAATCCGCTTCACTGCTATCCAATGCTCCTTCCCTGGGTTTGACATAAACCTGCTCAATACTCCCACTGCATGTGCAATGTCTGGTCTAGTACAGACCATTGCATACATGAGGTTACCCACTGCACTTTCATATGGAACATGGGACATATCCTCCTCTTGTTCTTGTGTCTTGGGACATTATTCAGCAGATAGCTTTACACCTATAGGAATGGGAACTTTCAGCGGTTTACTATCCTGCATATTGAACCTTTGCAATATAGTCTCGACATACTTCCTCTGGTTTAACCAGAGCTTCCTCTTTGCCTGATCTCTATTAATTTCCATGCCCAAAATATAGTTTGCAGCACCAAGATCCTTCATGTCGAATTTGGAGAATATTTGGGTCTTCAAATCTTGGATAATTTATTTGTCATTTCCAATCAACAACATATCATCCACATATAATACCAAATAAATAACACGGTCACCAATTAATTTAAAATAAACACAATGATCCTCCTTGCTTCTGGTGAAGCCAAGTCCCAGTATATAGGTATCAAATTTCTGATACCACATCCTTGGTGACTATTTTAACCCATACAGAGACTTCTTCAACCTGCATACCAGTTCTTTCTTACCCTTCACCATAAAGCCTTCAGGTTTCTTCATGTATATCTCCTCTTCTAGATCCCCGTGAAGAAACTTTGTCTTCACATCCATCTGTTCTATCTCAAAATCAAATGTAGTAGCAACAAATAAAAGTAATCTAATAGAAGTAACCTTGGCAACAGGAGAAAAAATATCACCAAAATCAATTCCCGGCACCTGGAAATAACATTTTTCTACCAACTGAGATTTTTATTTCTCCACCTTGCCTTCTACATTCATCTTCTTTTTAAACACCCATTTTCTCCCGATGGGCTTCCTTCCAGCCGAAAACTCCACCAGATCCCATGCCTCATTCTTGTGCAAGGATGCCATTTCATCAACCATGGCCTCCTTCCAGAGTTTTCCATCCTCTGAATCCACTACCTCCCTAACAGTTCTGGGATCATCATTAGTTATAGTTAAGGAAAATTTTGAACAGAAAGCAGATGGAATATACCTTTCTGGTTTTCTTCTTTCCCGAGCTGATCTTCTCAAAGCTGGAGTTTGTGGCTCTTCCTCTTCTGAATCTTCTTCTGTTGTAGAGTTTGATTCATACTTCTTTAGATCAAACTCTATCTTCTTAGATTCCTTTGGTAAAACTTCATGTGTAACAACATCTTTCACCTCTCTAAACACCACATCTCGGTTGTACACAACCTTCCTTGTTTCTGGGTTCCAAATCTTGTAACCCTTTAAACCATCCTTACACCCAATAAAGATGCACCTTTTAGATTTATCATCCAACTTGGTCCTTTTCTCCTTTGGAAGCTGTACATAAGCATCACATCCAAATACCCTTATATGTGAAATAGAGGGTTTCTTACCAGTCCATACCTCATGTGGATTCTTATCCTCCAACGCTGATGAATGTGATCTATTAACTAAGTAACATGCAGTCTCCACTGCCTCTGCCCAGAATTCTTGTCCTAACCCAGTACCACTGAGAATGCTTTTTGACTTTTCCATCAGTGTTCTGTTCATTCTTTCTGCAACTCTGTTTTGCTGAGTTGTGTATGGAGTAGCCTTCTGCCATGCTATACCACAATTCCTACATAACTCTTCAAATTCCTTCTTGCAAAACTCCCCACCATTATCTGTCCTCAGCGCCTTTATCTTCTTCTCTGTCTGGTTTTACACCAGAGCCTTAAATTCTTTAAATTTGTCAAAGACTTTAGATTTCTTCCTCAAGAAATATATCCATGTATTCCTTGAGAATTCATCTATGAATGAAACATAGTACATAGACTTTCCCAGTGATGGAACTGACACAGGTCCAAACACATCACTGTGCACAAGCTCTAATATCGTGTTCGCCCTCTTAGAACCAGAAGGAAAACTCACCCGATTCTGCTTCCCATATACACATTTTTCATAGAAATCGAAATCCAGAGAGCAATTAGACATACCTTCTACCATACCATTTCTATGCAGTATCCGAAGGCCCTTCTCTCCAATATGTCCAAGCCTTTGGTGCCATAGCATGGTATTTTCTCCAGAGACAGCTAGGCTTTTCGCTCCTCTTTTAGGAACCACAGAACTGTTACACCCATCAATAACAGTGATACCTTGTAGCTTGTACAGAGTTCCAATCTGAAATCCCCGCATTAATACCAGTGCTCCCCGAACCATCTTGTAGGCATCTTTCTCGAACACTGTTTTTACACCTGCATCATCCATCTTGCTTACAGAAATCAGATTTCTGGCCAATGCAGGAATATGCAGAACACCATGAAGTGTTCTAATCCTTCCACCTTGTAGCTTTAGCTTGACCTTTCCACGTCCGACGATTCTAGCCTTCCTATCATCCCCTAGGAAGGCATCACCACCATCATATTTCTCATACTCGCAGAACCACTTTCTATGGGGAGTGAAGTGAAAATATGCACCTGAGTCAATCAACCATGACTCATGATCTACATGTGTATTTGAAGAAGAAGCCAAATACACATCCCCACCTTCATCCGAGGAGGTTTTTTCCTCTGCAAAAGGAGCATCATCAGATCCCTTTCCTTTCTTAGGAGCTTTATATCTGCATTCCTTTTTGTAGTTTCCTTCCTTTCCGCATTTCCAGCACACCTTTACAAACTTTCCAGGAGATTTATATCTCCCTCTAGATTTAGATCTCCCACTCGAAACCTTATTCTTTTTTATGTTTTGGGACCTTCCTCGTACAGATAAGGCATCTCCATTTTGACCCTCCATATTTCTCTGCCTCATTTCCTCCGACAACAAGGCTGAGACAATGTCGTCAAAATTCAAGGTATTTGTATTGCTACCTATTGCAATAACCAAACTGTCTCACGATTTTGGTACAGAACACAACAAACTGATGCACTTATCTTCATCTGAGATTTTAATATCAACGTATGACAGCTGACTTACCACAGTATTTAAGGCATTTAGATTCTCTGTCACTGAGTCTCCATCCTTCATCCTCAGGTTATACAAATTTTTTCGCAGGAACAACTTATTCACCAGAGACTTAGATTGGTACAAAGTCCCAAGTTTTTCCCACAAATTATTCTTCATAGCTTCCCCAGATACATTCAACAATACTGAATCTTAGACACACAATTGTATTGTACTCTTAGCCTTCTAATCCAGTTTCTTCCAGTCTTCATTTGACATTGTCGTTGGTTTAGTACCTAGATCTACCACGATCCACTGATCTTTATCCACCAGCAGATCCTCCATCTTGAGCTTCCAAAACTCAAAACTTTGACCATTAAATTTCTCGATCTCTATCTTTCCGCCTCTCGCCATATTCTTTCATAGCAAGAATCGATCCCGCAGATCTCCCACTGAATAGGGTCTACCTCAGGCCCAAGCAAAAAACCCTCAGCAACAAAGTCGTCCCCTTGAAGCCGAAACAACTCCAATACCAAATGTAGGTTTTAACCCTGAACAGAAATTATCTACACATGATTTTTATAACAGAAAATAAATAATAGCGAGGGCATAAAACATAAAATAGATAAACACAGAGATTTTCCTCTGGATCCCAAATCGGGACAACCAGCTTGATTTTTCATTATATTCCTTTTAATGTTACAACACATATATATACATGCCGAAGCATACATAAACCCCAATCCATTAATCCTGGATTAGAACATAACCGTATTTCCCTTGACCGGATCTACAAAATACCTGGGGTCAAAAACCATCGTACCCCAAAAACCATGTGCAAACTCATGCACAAAACATGGGTGGGTCCGCCTATGAGTGGGACCGCACACCAAAAACAAATTCGCCGGGCGGTACATTTTCTTGGCTTGTCACCTTGACATTCTGCTGACCGTATGAGCTCATTATTACTCATACTTCCTCCTTTTACAAGTCTAATATACCAACTCCTCATATTAAGCTTCAAAATCAGAAGAAAATCCTTAAAATCCCCTAAAGAATTGGTATCGCACTTTCTCTATGCATTCCCTGCGGTCCCGCACCTAAATCTCAGCCTGCATGCGGAACCATACCGCACGTTCTTTGTGTAATGGGTGCGGACCTCTGTAAAACATAAAAAGGCGAGAAAATGAAGATTAAAAGATGAATTCCAGGTGAATTCTAGAAGATTCTAGACGGGAATTTTCGGAATGGATACGCTTTGAAGCTAGTTCATGCATCCCTCTCTTAATGGAGCTAACCCCTTGATGTAAGGAGCTTATCCCTTTGAAGGAGGATTCTATCCCTTCATATTTGGAACTAGAAACCTCCTCTCTTTCACTATAAAAAGAGGCCTTGGGTAGCCTCAAGGGGAGTTCAAGCTTATGAGATTTGAAGTTAAATGTTGTTGAGATTTAGACTTGAGTAACTTAAGACTTTCTGTGAGGTTAAATCACTTATCCTCATTTGTCTTAGTTCAAAGAGTGCAATGCTTGTCAGAGTAAAGGAGATTCTTGCTTCGGACCCCGGGAGGACCTGCACAACATCAAGGCACAGGTTGTAAAGGTTTTCTATCTTTAAAGTTAATACAAATATACTCATTTCTCTCATTAAGCTGTCAATTTGTGGTTTATTTCATAAATTCCTTGATCATTATGATAAGTATGATTTATGATAATGTCTATACAGGTGCTGCTTAATCTTTTTCCTTGTTTGTGATTGCAGATATACGAAGGACGTTCTTTCAGTGCACGGGAAGGACTTCAACAAAATCAAGTAAGCAAGCAAAGCGTTGAATATAAGGTAGGCCTTGCACCCGTATAGTGTTTTTATAAATTGCATATGCTTAGAGAGAGATTAGTATAATTGGCTGTTTGTTGCTAGTTACCTTTTGTACTAGAGAGATCGGTCTTGTCCGCAAGACGGATTAATCTACACAAAAAAATGGCGACTCCGCTGGGGAAGAACTTTTGTTTGTTCTTGGTTCTCTTTGATTTTTGACTTGAGAAAAGGTTTCTTTTTCTGGTTTTTGATTGATTCACATCTGTCTGGGTGCTTTAAATTTTTTCTGTTTTTGAAAATTTAGAATTATTTTGGATTTTTCTATCATTTTTGCTAGGACCGCACTCTGCATAACTGTTACAGTGCGGGCAGTTTCGCACGTTCTTTATAGAATACAGTGCGGGACCACACCTGTCAACACTGCTTACATGCGGACCCTGTAAAAATTTTGAAAAATCTCTAGGTTTCTTTTTCTGGTTAATTTTTAGATCTTTGGTTTCTGCCCAGACTGGTTATTGTGTCTATCAAGAATTCATTGTTTATGAACTCCAACAGTGTCAGTGTTTTGAATGATTTTCTAGAAGTTTTTGCCGATTGGATTATTTTTCCTGTTTGGTCTTTGTAGTGATTCAAATTTTTGACAATCTGTAGAATCTCAGATCACATAAGATCTCTTTTTGTCTATTGAATCCGACCTCATTGTGAAAACATCCTAGTTTGAGAAATTAAACCTTTTTGATTTCTTTGCAAATCTTTGAAAAGAACTTGTTTGAAAAGTTTTGAATTTCATTTATTCTTTGAGTGTTTTGGAAAACATATTTTGAGTGTTTTTGATCTGTTTGATAGATTCTTAGTTTGCTGAATAACTAAGAGAAACATTCATAAAAAAAAATCTAAAAAGCTTTTACTCAATTTAGATTAGTTTTTTAAGATTAGTCTTCATAGTTTTGAATAGTTTTAATTTTTGTAGATTTCTTTCGAAAGAGAATTGTTTTGTAGCTTCTTGTTTGGAAAAGAAAATAGTTTTTCTTGTGAGCTTTGATAGTTTAACGAAAAGACAAAATAGTTTCTTTCACTTAGTTTTCATGTTTGAAGAAGAAATTTGAAAGTTGCATTCTCTAACTCTTCTTTAGATAGAAAATTCATTGAAAGAAAAAAAGAATTGAATATCATCATAGGTGCATTTTAGTGTTTTTGGAGGTCGAGTCTTCACATCATACAAAGTTTCATTTCCGCGCCCATTTGACTTAAGAAATAGCTCTTAAAAGTAACGCTTAAATAAAATTCATCTAGTAATCTTTTTATTTCTAGGACTCTCATCACCAACATAGCTTAGGCTAGTATCTTGGAGTAGGGAGTAATTAACTCTCCAAGGTAGATAAAACAAACAAGTAGATATATCTTGCGGTAGGAAGAATTCCAGTTGTTGCATGTCTGCTCTGGGAAGCTCCTCTTAAAGGAGTTAAGCACGAGATCATATCTGAACCAGTGGGGTAATCAATTCTTCCTCATTGGGAACGATAGAAGATATACACGTATTAAAAACGGTAAACCTCGGATAGACCATTGTCGAGGAGCCAGGGGTCACTTGTCGGTAAACCTTGGATTCTGTTCAAGGAGCCTTCAAGGGGATTGAGCTTTGTTACTCTGCCCTTGCGTGTGTGTCGGATCGTGACTGTTCCCCCAGGTATATTTGTTTCAGTTGGTAACCTTAGAGGCCATAATCTTTAGGATTCTTTCCTAAGGTGACGGTGGAGGGAAGATCCCACTGTACCTGGAACAGACGTCGACTAGACTCACTTGGACTCTCTGGGGGGTTCTCTTCACTCGAGATGGTTATGTGAAGAAACTTGTGCCAGTCTGTTTCATTAAGCAGGTTGTCGGGGTAGCTGTTCCAACCGCCCTTTTCGTGTTAAAACTCTACTAAGTTGGATTTCATCACCAACTAGTGATTTTAGTACGGAAAGTTACTTGTTTGTGTGTGGTTTGAACTCTTAGATTTTTTAAGCGTATGATTCAATTGTTTGTTTCTTAGAGACTTTAGGTTTTTTCATTGAAATTTTTCTTTGTTTGCGTGTGATTAGTTAATTTTTCATCGTGGCGGAATTGCCAAGACAATCCCGGAGAATACAAGGGAAACCCCCTGAATTTACACCAGGTCATTTAGAAGGGCTTCGGGCTCTGGTACCACACGGTAGCCGTAGAATTAGATCAACAAAAGCTGAAAGCTCTGCTATTGTGATACATCCTGATCATCAAATTCCCACAACAGAATATATTCAAGAACCGATTTCAGTTTCTGAAGTCACTGAAAATATTTCTCCTACAGGAGAATTATCTGATGAACCTGAAATCTCTGAGCCTGAAACTGAATCTTCTGTGTTAGAAACATCTTCGGGATTTATCTCACCAACTTCTAGCGATCTAGGTTCACCAAGGGTTAGAAATATCATTACTGAAAATCTTCCTTCTGGACTAATTTCTATAGAAGAACTTACTAATCCAGACGAAGAAATATCTCTTCCCAACTCCCCTCAATCGTTAAATCTTAGGGAGCGTGAATCCATTTTCTACAGCCCTATTCGAACTAATCCCTGGTATCTTTCTTTAACTGATTTTTTAGAGAATCCGGGTCTTACTTTTTATCCACCTCGAGCTCCATTTCATCCTACACCCAGAGGTTACTATCCGTCATCTATTATGGCTGGAGAGTCGTCCATGTTTTCGCAAACGCCTGAATCTTTTTTACATGGTGGTCCTTCTTTTCCTGCGGGATATCAATCTTTGTCTGGTACTTTCTCAGGAGCAACTCCTCAACCTATCGAAAATGTGTTATCATCTGGTCTTGGTGGACTTAAAATTGAAACGTCGAACGCAGAGCAAGTTTTTATGATGTCTGGTAATATTCCTAATCCTCAAGCTCAAGGCAGTCAATTTCCTCCTGGGGGTCAACCTCAGGGAATTCAGTTACCACTTGGGGGGCAACCTCAGGGTGGGCAATTACCGCCTGGGGGGCAACCCCAAGGTAGTCAGTTACCACCCGGGGCTCAACCTCAAGGTAGCTTTTTCCCAGGACAAACTGTGGATCAATATTATTTTGGGGGGCAACCCCAAGGACAGTACATACCTCAAGGTTACCAACCTCAAGGACAGTGCATTCCTCAAGGTCAACCCCAAACTCAATATGCTCCTCAGGGTCCTCAACAACCCCAACTTCAGTACGTGCCTCAAGGTTATCAACCTCAAGGGCAGTACCCAATGCAAGGTTACCAACAGCCTTCTGGTCAACCATCTGTTCAAGGAACCAAAACTTTACCTTATTATCAACCCTACGTTCAACGAGGTTTTGGTCCTTACGTTCAACCTTCTACGGGACAATACCCCGGAATGATGGTGTGGGATCCATCCCAATATCAATAGCCTTTGCAGCCTACTGTGCAGTTACCTTATCAACCTGGTCAACCATTGGTTTCTGGTTCAACTCAGCAACCTGTTCAGCCAGCTATTCAAACTCCTGCACCTAGTTCAGTTCAGCAGGCTGGGCCTAGTACACCTCAGACTCCGCCCCAAACTGCTGTAACTGCTGCAACGTCTGTTCAACCTGTTACACCTATTTCTGGAGTGTCTGTAGCCCCGAGTTCGGCTATCCCTGTATCCGGGCAAATCCCTCAAGTCTGTGTACCTCAGTCAGGGCCTACAACTCAGACTACAGTTCAGATGCCTGCAGGACAATCCGGTACAAGTACGGTTGTTACGAGTCAACCTCAGTTTACTTATCAACCGTACCAAGGACAGCCGCAATACGGTCCCTATGTTCAGAATCCGAGCTATCAGCCATACCCTGGTTATACTTATCAACAACCTCAGTATGGTCCGATTCATCATGGTTATCCAGGAGGTTATACAATACCCAATGCTAATCCGATTCCTAGTTATCCTGGGTATCCGCCTCCTGGATCTGCTTTGGCTTCTCAAGGTTTTCGTGACCCTAACCGTCAGTTACCGTTCATCGCAACTTTGGATTTACCAGATTTGACGCGCCTTACTAATGATCCTATTTTCTATTATCAGAACTGGCCGTCAATGCCTCATAAGTTGGCCAGTGACATACCAAAATTTGAAGGTAAGTCAGGAGAGGATCCATCAAATCATGTGATGACTTATCACCTTTGGTGTGCATCTAATTCTATTATTGATGATTCGATTCGCTTACGTCTTTTCCAAAGGACACTCATAGGTCTTGCGGCCAAATGGTACATTGAGTTGCCACGAGGCTCGTTTCATAATTTCAGTCAGTTAGCAACGTCTTTCTTAACTCATTTCCAGTTGCCTGTCCGATACGACAATGGCACAGAATTATTAACTTCACTAAAACAATCTACGTCCACGTATATTTCTGATCATATTCATGAGTGGCGACGTAGACGGCGATTGGTGAAGGTTTATATTCCGGATCAAATTTTGGCAGAGTGGTTTGTAAAATCATTACTACCTAAGATCACTGAAGATGTAGCTAAAGCTGGTGTTGTTACTGAAGAGAAAGTAATTGCTCAGGCTCAGTACCTAGACCTCGTTTATACGCAGTCAGGTACTTTACATGAAAAAATTCCAGATTTACCCAAACAAGGTCAAATTGTTGCTCCTCCTTCAGGGTCTCATGCCGCTGACGGTATGATTGGTACGGTTAGTTCAAAAAGTAAGAAGAAATCTTCAAAGAATTCTTCTCCAATCATAACTTTACCTGATTCCCCGAAGGGAGAATCCTCTCAAGAAGTTTCTGTCGATATTCATGTCGTTGAAACATCTACGGCAAAATCAAAAACCGGTGGTAAAAAGAAAGGGAGGAATAAAAACAAGAAAAATTCGAAAGAAAAAACAGATAGAGAAGAATCCAATGATGAGAAACGTAAACCTCGTTATCCTTGCTTCATTTGTGAACAAGATCACTTCACGAAAGAATGCCCATATCGAGAAGAGGTTACGAAACTCATTAAAGGATCGCAACAACCTGCTGTCTTGAAGGATCCTTTCCCAGTTCAAGATAGTAAGATGATTGGTTCTTCCTCGACCACTTTAGAAGAGCCTATTATGATGATGTCTCATATAAGGGTTGCGACGCGATCGCAAGATTACGGTTCTAAGAATCCCGTTGATGGAAAAGAAGGAGAGTCTTCCAATGCCAACTCATCAAATACAACTCCTCCTGTTTCCGGTCCGCTACAGATCGAGAAACAAAATCCAGACTTGATAATCAAGCCGCCTGCTAAAGGTGTTCTTCGTAAATCAGCTTTCAATCCACATGCGAGAGCTGCTCAGAATTACAACATTGTTGAAGATTTAGCTATTTCTCCTTCAGCAATGTCGGCTTTGGAAGTGCTGCAGTCGTGTCCAGCACAGCGTAAATTGTTATTGTCCGCCATAGGAGCTGTTGATGTTAATGATTCTAACCTTATAATCTTCGATTTAGAAACTAGTACACCACGTCTTCCTCATCAAATGGCTTTCCAGATTCCAGTGTTAGTAAAAAACAGGCCTATTTTTCGGACTGTGATTGATGAGGGAGCTTCAACGTGTATTATGTCGCTTCAGTGTTGGAAATCTCTTGGTTCTCCTACACTTAACCAATCTCCGACGATTCTAAAGCTTTTGATGGTCGAGGTTTTCAACCTTATGGTATTTTGCAGGATTTACCCATAGGGGTTGAAGGGAAAATTGTTAATCTAGATGTGGAGGTGGTTGATGCCCCTCTAAATTACAACCTTCTACTGGGTCGTAGTTGGTCTTATGCTATGACTGTTGTTGTCTCTTCGGTCTTTTGACTTATAAAATTTCCATATCAAGGAAGGATCGTGACAATAGATCAGTTAACTTATTTTTCGTCAGACCCAGCCTCTACAGAAACAATCCAGCATGTTGGTAAAACGACTATCTCTTATAAGGATGTTGGAGTAGGTTTGATTAAAGATTCTGGTTTACTAGGAACTTTTTCCTTTCCTCCTCCTAACGTATCGTCTTCTACGGCAACTATTCATATGATTTCGTCAGACACACTTTTGACTGATGACCCTTGGATACTACCTTCGGAATCCGAGATTGACTCATTTGATGGCGTGATGCCTTTGAGTCCATTTGAAATTGCGTACCAGACTGTACAGTCTTTTTCCAACACCTTTTCAACCAAAATTGATCCAATGAATGGGATCCAAGAAGAATCACTTTCTATTTCTAGTTCAGACGCAACGACATTTCCTGAAATTGTTCATACAGATGAGCAAATTCGTGAGTTTTTGTCTGTTGATGATTTACCATGGGAAGATCTCCATCATAGGTCTTCATTCTTACCTGAATTAGATCATTTTGAAAATGATTTCGCTTCAATCTTTACTGCTGAATATGCCAAGGAGCCTCAGAATCCATTGAAAAATCCTGATTCTGAGTTAAATTTAGAAAATATATCTAGAACGGTTCCAATTGACATTTCAGTAAAACCTGGAATAATTGAAAACATTCATATAGGTGCTTGTTGTTCAGACAAAGAAATTCAGACTTATAAAGCCCTATTTCAAGAATTCCGAGACGTGTTTGCCTGGTCTTACGAAGAAATGCCAGGAATTGATCCATCGATCGTAGTACATGAAATTAAGACTTACCCGGATGCTAAACCTGTTCGTCAACGATTACGTCAAATACATCCTAGAAAAGCTGCTGCTATAAAATCTGAAGTTGAAAAATTACTTCGAGCAGGATTCATTTATCCAATTCCTTTGACGGATTGGGTATCGAATATTGTTCCTGTGACTAAAAAACAAGGAACAATAAGAGTATGTATCGATTATAGGGATATTAATCGAGCGTGTCCAAAGGACAATTATCCAACTCCCTATATCGATCTAGAAAATCGACGATTGTGCTGGAAGTGAACTATTCTCCTTTATGGATGGTTTTTCCGGCTACAATCAAATAAACATACTCCCTGCAGATCAACCTAAAACAGCTTTCATTTGTCCATGGGGAACATTTGCCTATTGTAAACTACCTTTTGGACTTAAGAACGCTTGAGCAACTTTTCAACGGGCCATGTCTTATGCGTTTCATGACATTAAGCACATTGTTCAACCATATCTTGATGATTTACCTGCTCATTCATCACGTAGGGCCGATCATCCCACTCATTTAAGAGCAATTTTTATGAGATGTCGGCATTATCGGATAAGGTTGAATCCGCATAAATGTGTTTTCTGCGTAGAATCGGGTCGTTTACTGGGATTTGTTGTCTCAAAATCAGGCATTCGTGTTGATCCTTCGAAGGTCGAAGCTATTGTTAAATTGCCTCCTCCTTTGACATTGCGCCAACTCCAGAGTTTGCAGGGGAAAGCAAACTTTTTACGTAGATTTATTCAGAACTATGCCGAGCTTGCAAAGGGTTTTACCCGGTTGTTGAAACAAGACATTCCGTTCTTTTGGGACGAGGTCGTTGATCGATCTTTTGATGCACTTAAACACGCGTTGACCCATGCACCGTTATTGCATCCTCCCAACTACAACCAGGATTACTTTCTATATATCGCTGCTTCTCATTCCACTATTGGGATGGTGCTAGTTCAGGAGGATGAATCTCACAACGAACATGTGATTTATTATCTTAGTCGAAATTTGAATCCGACTGAAATCAAATATACACATGTGGAGAAATTGGCCTTGGCAGCTGTTCAAGCTGTCCAACGTTTTAGACATTACATCTTGTTACGTAAAACCACGGTAATTTCTGATTGCAACCCTATGATGTATATTTTGACCAGACAATTGCTAGGGGGCAAATATTCTAAATGGATAGTTATCCTACAAGAATTTGACTTGGAATTTGAAAAATCCAAGGCAAAGAAATCTTTGGTTTTTGCGGAATTAATGTGTGATTTTCCCTCTACTGATATTGAAACAGTGGCAGAAGAGTCCATTGTGGACGAATCTTTGTTTCTTATCAGTACGCTTGATCCATGGTATGGGGATATTATTGTATATCTCCAAACCCAATCTTTTCGGCCTGAAATTTCACGAACTCAGCGACGGAAAATACGCTTCCAATCCCAACAATATAATATCATTGGTGATACTCTTTATCGACGAGGAGCGGATTCTGTTTTCCGACGTTGTTTAACTCATGAAGAAGCTGAAAAGGTACTCAATGACTGCCATTCTGGAGCATGTGGCGGTCATATGTCTGGGTATGCCACTGCCCAAAAGATATTGCGTGCAGGATATTTCTGGCCAACATTATTTAAAGATTGCATTTAT
Organism: Pinus albicaulis; assembly: GCA_034641835.2. Lineage (NCBI taxonomy): Eukaryota > Viridiplantae > Streptophyta > Pinopsida > Pinales > Pinaceae > Pinus > Pinus albicaulis. The sequence goes on from CM076584.1 coordinate 1,490,362,771, forward strand.
GCGGTTCGGAAATGCCACAACTGTCAAATTTTTGATAGAAAAATGCGTGCGCCACCCGCTCCTCTTCACCCTATAATTGCTGTTGGTCCATTTGCAAAATGGGGTATCGATTTTATCACATGTAACCCTCACTCGGCCGGGGGGCATGCCTATATTATTCTCGCTGTAGATTATTTTACGAAATGGGCCGAGGCGATGCCTACATATTCAGCTGACGGCAAGACTGCTGCAACATTCGTGTTCAATCACATAATTGCTAGATTTGGTGTTCCTCAAGCTATTATTACAGATCATGGAAGTCATTTTCGGAACATCATGATGACTGAATTAACAGAACAACTTGGCCTACGCCACGATAATTCCACTCCGTACTATCCACAAGCAAATGGCCTGGTTGAAGCTATTAATAAAGTTTTAGTTACCATGATTAAACGAATCATTGGTATTCACAAGACGAATTGGCATTCCATGTTATTTTCAGCGCTTTGGGCATATCGAACCTCAGTCAAAACATCAACGGGTTTCACTCCTTTTCAACTAGTTTACGGTTTAGAAGCTGTGCTACCGATTGAATGCGAAATACCGTCATTAAAATTAGCCATAGAATTACTTCCAGCTACGTCTGAAGAGGAAAAACGTTTATTGTACTTGGCTCAATTAGATGAGAATCGGCGAAGTGCTGCAATAGCAAACGAGGCTCATGTTAAAAGGATAAAAGCTCAGTATGATAGAAATGTGACCCCTCGAAATTTTTCAGAAGGAGACCTAGTTTTACTTTATGATCAAGCTAACGACAAACTAGGAGCTGGAAAATTCGTGCCTATGTGGCATGGTCCTTACATTGTGAAACGAAAGTTAGCAAAAGGGGCCTATGAGTTAGTAGATTTTGATGGTGTCCCTTTAGATAAACCCAGAAATGGGCTTTATCTAAAGAGATATTACGCTTAAACAAGGTGTGGAGATTTTTGTTAGTTTAGATTTCTTTACTGCTGGTGTGTTTTAGATTAGAAAAGTGTGCCTAGTTTAGAAGTGTGTTTTTTGTCACTATTCCTGCTTATCTGAGTTTTACTCTTGATATTGCAGATGTTGACGTCTCTTCAAACCTACATTGGTTTTGCTGATGGTGCTTGTCGTAGTACACAGAAAATTTCTTCCGCAGCTTGGGTTATCTATTCACCCTCTGACGAGTTAGTATCCATGCATGGGGTAAGCCTTGGTCAAACAACAAATAACATTGCCGAGTATAGTGCAGTGATTGAGTTATTATCTGAGTCCATATCATTTGGAATTCGGAGTTTGATTGTAAGGTTGGATTCTGAACTTGTTGTATTACAGCTTAACAGGGTTTATACCATTAGAAATCCGGTGTTATTACGGTTGTTGGGAAGGTGGTTCCCCTCTGTCGGACGAGCGATCCCTACTAGCCCGAGCGGGGGTCTAGCAACGAACAAACAATGCTATGACGAGGCTCCTAGTTACGAATGAAAGATTTGGGATATCAACCTACCTGGATTCGGCGCGACTGACGAAGAATGCCCCGTCCTTCGATCCTGGCAGATCCTCACGCGGCCAGCCACGATCTCCGTGGATGAACACCTGCACACAGAAAGAACAAACAGATACAAGCATAGGAACCGGCATACGTAACTAAACATCGGTCAGAAAAGACATTACTCGCATTAACATAATGGAAAAAGGAGTGGAACCATAATCATAGTCATCTATTAAAGTGGTAAACGAATAGAAGTTACAACCAAGTTCTGACGCTGCAGCCTCCTTCGCGCGGGTCTCCGGTCGCCCACGTCTCGCAAAGCTCGCCGGGGGAAAGGGAAACCTCTCCAGAGTCTCGTAACAATGGTCTCCTTGCTCGAATGGGCCTTAAGGGAAAGGAAGGATTCTTTTCGGCACAAAGGCACTTGGGAATAGGAGATGCAAAGCTTCAGCACTTCAAGACTAGCTTGCCATGGATCTGAGCAAGCTTTTATAGATGGGGAAGGAGGGAGTTGGGATCCCTATTATTATGGGATTGGCCCTATCGACAAGGAAGGTTCCATAGAAGGTGGCAAAACTACTTCCCTTCCATAGAACTCCCGTAGCCAAACCTCCCAACTCAAGATAGGCAGTGGTTGTGAGTTTGTTTGAACTCAAATTCCGCCATCCATATATAAAAAACAGTCCCTAAAATGGGTGGCGCGATTGCTGCTCTATGACGGAGCGCCAAGTGGCGCGACCTCTTTACAGGATTTCCCTGAGTGGCGCGAGTACTGAACTGTCTACCCGCGCCAATGCAAAAAGAGCTGTTTTTCATGGATTTTGCAGGGAGATGTCTCAAGGGGAAATGAAGCTCATACTCAGAGGGATGCAATGATGATGTTTTCAGTGCATGACAGTGTTCACAGGTCACGTTATGGGTCCTCCATTGTGCGGGGCGGGGAATGGTAGGGACGGTGACAAATTACTGTGTAACAGATGCCCCCTAAAGCATGAGGCCCGAGAGAGAGAGGGGTGAAATGCTTTACGAGAACATGTCTAACTGAAGGCCCGCCGTCGGAAAACCTGCATAGACAGATACAACTGATATCTCAAGTACATGATGTATATATATGGTATGGACGCAGCCATCCGAACAGAGTATGCTATAATCCGGATCCAGGGTATGGGCGCGGCCATCCAACTAAGATCAAACAAATAGACTCAGGTATGGTCGCAGCCATCCAATCATTGAGTCATGTACATAATGACAATAATCCACAATCGCAGCCTGGATTACAACGGACACAATCCAGGGTCTTGCGCTCCATCTCGACCCAAATAAGTACAAGTTCTAGCACGCGAATATGTGAGCTGATGTCGAACATGCAAGAACATCGCCTGATTACCAGCCAATGATGAAAGCCGTTAACAGACGCGAGAGGAACCACCAATAATGACAATGGTCCTCAAGGTACTACAGTTACAATCCACGGCGTGTGAATAAATGAGCTGACGTCGAACACCCGCAGAATCATCCGATCGGAGGTCAATAATGAAAACCTCTCGTCGAATGCGACGAACCTGCCATTAAGGCATGCAGGCCCCAAGGTACCATCAGGAGTCTCTAGACCAACTTACTGGATAATGAGTTGAAGTCGACAGGAAGTGATCTTGATCGAAGGTGGGCCATAATGATTCCCACATCATCGACACGAGACAGAGGAACATAATGTTTTGTTGTGAATTAGGATCATATGAGGAACAGAGGAAGGTTGATATTCGCAGAGGCCAACTTCTCTTGAACATATAAACGGCACGGCAATGGACTTGGCAGTATTTGACATCAACAGATCAAAGGTCATGGCGACGAGGTAGTGAACAGATGAGAGGTCAAAAGAGATTACCCAAACCCATGGAAGCAAAGTGAAACAACGAGATGAGATGTCCCCAACCCGACACGAATGCAGACAAGTGCCATGTTCACGAGCGACATACTGCCGACGATAACGACGATGGTTCCATTTTTCCCCCACCATTTCTGGCGAGTACCCCAATTATTTTTGATGACAAGCTTGAAGGGGATAGCATATGCTTGTAATATAAGTCCGCCCTTCGGGCGAATCCATCCTAGTACATTTAACGAGTCCTAGGAAGGAGAAACTCGGAGAACGTCATTGCGACGGAATCCAATGTCATCAGGGTTTAACGAGTCTGACAAAGGAAGAACTCGGCGTCTTTTCATGTTTAGAGAGTTTGAAAAGACGGCGGAAAAGAAAACTCCACCGGTCCCTTTTCGTAAATAGTTCCCCAGATCCGAAAAGGTAGAAAACAATATCCGGGAAAACCTCCTAGTCGCGATAGGCTAGGGTATTCCTTTTTTCGTAATCAATCCATCCCAGCCCGAAAAAGGGTTAAACTTATACTGGGTGGATGTCGATTCGTGTCCATTTTAACGAGATCGAAACGACAAGGGCCTCGACGATCTTTTCATATTTAGAGAGTCAGAAAAGAGCTGAAAGATGACTCCAGAGTGACTTTTTCGTGTATTTACCGAGTCCGAAAAAGTATAAAATACAACTCGTTTCCACCTTTTAAGTCGCAAAAAACCTGTCACTGCACATACCCAACAAGCGTAAAATCCATTTTTGACATAACACATGCAAATATTTGACAAGAAATAACTTTTAAAACACATTTTAACGTTGAAAAGTTATAAATACGTCCAATGGTAAAAAATGAAATTACTTTTTACTATTTACCTTGTGGAGAGTAGCAGTGGTTCATTTGGAGCAGAATCTTCTGACGGCGATTGCGACCGATCCAGGCAACCATTCAGCGTCTCGTCTGTGACAGGTAAGAGGCGCTCCTTTCTCCTTTCTTTCCATGTATTTTTTAATGATTTCCCTTAGAAAACCAGCTCTGTAAGGGCATTCTTGAATTTTTTAGGGCCGGCCTAAGTGGCGCGGGTATCGGGCACGGACCCGCGCCACTGAGCTCTTTCTATCAAAGGGCCCGCGCCACATGGCGCGACTGTTAGCAAGACAGTCGCGCCAGCGGCGCAACCCAAATTTCCGCCTAAAAAACCTCTATTTATGCCAAAATTTTTGAATTTTTTGAGCTCACAGAAGATCTAACTAAAGGTTTTAAACCATGTGAATGCAGATAAACAGTCAAAATGGTGATTGAATGGAAAGAACGGGAACACGGAGATGAGGACGAAGAAGCCATGCAAAATGAAAATTGCATGAATGCTCTAAGGACTTGTGGTTTAAAGAAATTCTTCCTCACGCCATGCTTACGAGCTCAGCCTGAGCTCCTCCAATATTTGATCAACCTCTGGGATGAAAATGACCAGGTATTCAGAATACGAGACCAGGTGTTGGAAGTGGAGGTCACCGACATTTACTTTATTACTGGATTATCCCGCAGGGGTCCAATCCCTGTACTGACTGGGAGCAGACCATCAGGGGAGAAGATGGAAGAAGTAATGGCGCGGGTGTGCCATGGGGCACAAACAGGAACAGGGAGTAAGAAGGTGTACATCTCGACCATCCCCGACCTAGCACCGAGAGTCGTACTCCACACCATTACGCGGGCTGCTGGATCGCAGGCACCACACGAGGCTTCAAAGGCTCAACTCTTACTGGCCTCAGAATGCATGGGTCCCCGACTGTATGACTGGGCAACAGCTGTCACCATTAACATGAAAAGGCAGCTCACAAAGTGCAAAGAGGGCAAACTGAAGCAGTTTGGGTATGGTTCCATCTTGGTGTCGTTCATTCTGGAACGCATACCAACCTTCCAGGGCCAAGAGGCCCCTGTGGCGAGTCCAGTACCACGAGAGCCGAGAATGGCTCGCTGGGCAGCACTGATGCCCAGATCTGGAGGCGGGCAACAGATGTCCTGGAAGCCCGAGTTCTTCGGATGGATACGGCGCCAACTGATCGTTGTGGAAGATTGGCCCTATGCGGGAACTGACTTTACAGGGGACCCGGATCTCCCGCTACCAGAAGGAGACCACTGGGACGAAGAGTTGGGTAAGACCTCATATTTTTGATTTTATGTTTATATGATTTTTTGTTAATACATAGTTGTTTAAACACAAATATACATGCATGCAGATGTCGGACCTGAGAGACCAGCCGGGATGTCTCCCATCTTCCGGAGGACACAGCTCGCCCCTGAGATCCAGGGGGAAGGTGCCGGAGGAGGGGCACTGGTACAGAACCTTGTGGGGATTGTTCATGGGATCCCAGACTATGCCCGACTGTCAGATGTACCACTGGAGTACCAGCGCCATACGGTGGGAGTCCCAAATCGGCTCCACCGAATCCTGAGGCGGCTAGTGCGTGCAGTAATGTGCTATCATGAGCACCATGCTGATTAGTCTCTAGGATTTAGCCACACCTATTTTTTTGAGAGACTCAGTGTCTCCGGATGTATTAAGACACTTATGTATATTTTTTTTTGAGTTTTATGTGACACACTTCTATGTAAACATTTCGATATCTATATATGCATACCTATTTCTGATGAGTCTTCTTTACATGTGATGATGATTTATAAATTTCGCAAATGTCTATCTAACACCAAATTTGCTACTGTATCTGCTAATGCATTCAAATGTCTGGGTATATGATGATATGTAATATATTCAAAATTCCTTTCCGGTAATCGAATACGCAAATACAATCGTAAAATGGACGGATTTCTTACCGAATAGTGCCCGTTCAGCTGCAACACTACAAGCTGTGAATCTAGGTACACGAGCAATTCACGGATACCAAGGTTTACTGCCTCGGTTAATAATTCCAACACGGCGCTATATTCCGCGATATTGTTCGTGGTACGCCCTAAACAAACACCTTGCAGGTCGATCAACTCACCAGCAGGATTGTAGATTACCCAGGCTGCAGAAGACAGATTCCTGGTATTGCGGGAGGCACCGTCCGCGAAACCAACAAATGGATGAGTAGACATCTGCACAACCAGGAAGGCCCGATCAGCAGAAAAAGTTTACAAAGCACACCACATCATGCACACAAATGACAATCACGCACCTATGTACACACAAGACGGGCATGCCCCCGGCATGATGTCTCAATTCGAGGCGCATGCCCCCCAAGCTTCAGTCTTATGGAAAATAGAGTGAAGTTTGAAAAAAAGATTTTGAACTAAATCTATCAAAACTCGAATTGGACGTGCTCATGTTTCATTGTTTTAACGAGGTTGACACACTTAAAGGAACTGTCCTCGTTGCATCGTGCTTCATAATTCGAACGGCTCGGTGCAGACTTGAATCTCCCTGGGAGAACAGGTCACTCCTACATGAATATCCTCAACAATCCCCGGTTTGACAGAGATGTTGATAGGAACCGTTTGAGTAATGTTACTCAGATTGCCTTCCGAAAAGACCTCATGTGTCAAAATCGGTGTTTGAAGAGGCGGGGAAGGGACCTGAGTAGCGAAACGCTCGAGACAATCCGTCATTGCCCCCAAGCTAGGCATAAACGAGGAACGATGATGCCCATCGCCCCAAGGTAGCTCCTCCAGAGACATAGTTTCAATTATAGCCGCATCTGAGGGAAAAGTCTCTCTAAGAGGATCAGGCGAATCAGCCTGACCAAGCCAGGGGGATTGTGAGTAGACGTCAAGAGCCATGCTCATCGGAGCATGCCGAGGAGGTGGAGGGTCCGATGCAGCAACAATCTCACAGTAGCTGATCTCTACTGGCGTTAAAGGCATGGATTCTCCAAACTCATATACCTGCTCAGGTGTAGGAATCAGCCAGGGGGCATCAGTCCTGGACAACATGTTGACTTGAGCGGTATTTGGTGGCGGCGCAGGGAAAATACCCATGAGGACTGGGTCTTTGAAAAGACCAGGTCCTATGCTGTCTGGTGGATTCGGAATTTGATCCACGTACGGCACGTTATTCTCGGAGTTCGAGGTAAAAAATGACAACTGGTCTATTGTGACAATCTTGCCCTCGTGAGGGAACTTGATGAATCGAAAGACAGTAGACGGCACGCAGAGCATGGCATGGGTCCAGCTGCGGCCAAGAAGTATGTTGTAGTTGAGTTTAGCGTCAACTACTTCTACTTCCACGTTGACGGTTTTTCCCTGTAATGTAAACGCCAGACTCTCGAGAACTCCTAGGGGTTTAGATTCCCGGCCATCAAATGCCTCAAGGGCATTGGGAGATGACGATAAAGTTGGGGAACCGATGGCTCTCCAACAAGCGGAGGACATAACACAAGTAGATGCACCCTCATCTACGACGGCTCTATGAACGTCCAGGCCGTTAATCCTGACTTGAAGAATCAAAGCGATTTGATGTGGAAGCCGGGGAGTAAAATTCTCCAGATCAAAGGTGAGAAGGCTCGAATCGGCGGGGTCAATACCACCGATGGCAGACAACAAAGCCTTCCGTTGTGAAGGACAACTTTGAAGAACCTCAAGTGCGGACATGGCACATGGCGCCTGGGCCAGATCCTCAACAATACTGTAATGTTGAGCGGCGCGGGCGTTTGGATTATAAGAGGATCTCCGAAGAACACCCTTGGGAGGTGGTTTCACAACGGGTTCGAGAGTCGGCTTCTCAATTTCCAATGAACCAGAAGCAGATGCGGGAGGCGGTCCAGCCGCCACAGCCTTCCCGGGTGCCTGCTGCTGATTATTGTAATCCTTGGACCTCGTAGCGATAGTGATAGGTGCATTAGTCTTCATCATGAAAACTTGAGACGCAAACGGTGCAGATGATGAACTTTGTTCGACCATCTGGGTCTGCTGAGATGGAAACGGCTCCTTTAAAACAGCCGGAGTTCCCTTTGAGCCTTTAAGAAGTTGACTGACTTCGGATCGTCTTGGACAATCTTTAGTGTAATGGTCACCTTCACAGATGAGGCAAGGAAATTTCGGCTTACGTTGTGAGCCATCCTCAAACTTGGATTTAGATTCCGGTTTTGGGGCATCAGATCTGGATTTGCCTTTGCCCTTTTTCTTCCCCTTGGAGGATTTGTCCGTAGGATTGGCCTGAACGGCATTTACCTCCGAGGTTTTACCAGAATCGGATGAGGCGGGTTTGGCGGAGGGATCGTTGGAAGAATTAGCCTTCTGCTTCCCATTCGAAGACTTCTTCGAATTTTGAGAAACGGAACCAATGACACCATCCACGGAAGGGGTGGGTTGGGTCTTTTTGGCTCCGGGCCGTGGTGCATCAGGCAGGATGTCATAAAGCGTGCCAGATTGTGACTAAACAAGATCCAAGTACTGGGCACGTGCGATAGCTTGTTCCTCCGTCACACACGCTCCCATCGCGATATCCTGAGCGATTTTATTCACAAAGGAGGTGGTGAACCAGTGAGTCAAAATCTGATCGGGTATGTGAAACTTAATCAGTCGACGACGGCGCCGCCACTCATGGATGTGATCCGAAATGTGAGTGGCCGAGTCCTGCTTCAGGGAAGACAGGAGGTGCGTCCCAGTCTCATACCGGACTGGTAACTGGAAATGCGTGAGGAAAGCCATAGCTAACGAGTTGAAATCTTGAAAAATACCACGGGATAGCTCTATGTACCACTTAGCAGCAGCTCCTGTTAACGTACGCTGGAAAAGACGCAAACGAACCGAATCGTCAGTCCAAGAGTTAGACGAGCACCGGAGGTGATACGTCATCACATGCGCCTGGGGGTCTTCTCCAGATTTGCCCTCAAACTTGGGACAGTCTCCTGGTATCTTGGTCGGAACCGGGGGCCAATCTGGATTATGAGCAATCGGATCATTGGTCAACTTCGAAACGTCCGGTAGATCCAAGGTAGCCAGGAACGGCAATGGAGGGTTAATTCCCATGCCAGTCCCAGAATAAGGTCCGGTACCCATGCTCCACGATGGTTGTGAATATCCTTGCCCCCATGGGTTCTGTCCCGTAGGATTCTGACCGTGAGGGGCATAATTCGTATAGCCAGACTGATTTGATTGCTGGTAACCATTGTGTGGGGCCTGATAACCAGGGTTCGAGCCCTGATTAGGCGTTTGCCCTGTATAAGCAGCATTTGGATTAGGCTGCTGAGCATAGTTAGAACCGTGAGGAGGAGGATACTGAGAGCCCCCAGAGTGGTTATAGTTCGGTTGAGATTGACCATGCGGATAATAACTACTCTGAGGATGAGTAGACTGCTGATAAGTGGAACCCTGTGGGGCCTGGTACGTAGGGTGCAGCTGTTGATTTGGCTGCGGCATTGAGTGAGCAGGCTGGTGAGCAGAGTGAACGGAATGAGGGGGCTGGCCTGAATGAACAGGTTGACCCGAATGAGGGGGCGCTGCTGGTTGCGCAGGCTGACCCGGTTGTAAGTGAGCCCCGGGTTGTACCGAATAAGCCGGTTGGCCTGGAGGCGGGACACCAGGTTGTACCGGATGACCCGGTTGGCCCGGTGGTGGAACAGGACCAGGTGCTTGCTGGAAACCAGTTTGACCCGAAGCAGAACCATAAAGTGGTCCTTGCGGATATGCAACGTTAGAGACAACAGGATACTGCGGTTGCATCGGTAAGGAAGGCTGGATTTGCCCCCCAGGTCCATAGGTCGGTCCCTGTTGATACCCCGGCTGAGGCTGAGCAGGTTGACCAGCGGGGTTATAATATGGTCCTTGCGGATTATAGAATGGCCCTTGCTGGCCCGCAGAGTAGCCTTGATTGGGCTATCCCTGTGGGTCGTACTGATAGCCAGGTTGGCCTGCAGGTTGACCTTGGAAAGGTTGTGCCTGCAAGTTCTGAGCCTGGTTGTACGGTAAACCTTGAACATAAAGATAGGCCTCAGGAGCAGGGAGACGCAAAATGTCCCCATGCTCGTCAAGCTGACCCGGAAAACCATACACGGGGTTGCCGTCTTGTGCATAATGCGAAAAGAAAGACCGATAAGGATCTTGGGGGAGTTGTCCAGCTCCGGCGTTCGGCTGCTGTAAAAACAACCGATACTCCTCCGGAGAGATATTCTCCGGTATGGCAGTAGCTAGATAAATGTCCTCTGGAGTTGGCCCAGATCTAGAAGCAGATGCTGAGGCAACAGCAGAAGAGGCAGCCACACAAACAGTGGGTCGCACGGGAACAGAAGTGACGGGCGTCGAAGGAGACACCCCTGGTGTAGTAGCAGCTGGCCTCGAAGCAGGAGATGATATTCCTATAGAGGCAGCAGCCGAAATAATCTGACCCAGAGATCTGTATCCCTGTGGCAAAGAAGGACCAGCTGACGATGTGGTAGCCAGCTCAGACTCATCTCCCTCAAACAATCTACGAGGGATGCGCTGGTAGTCATCGGACCCGGGAATTTCCTCACCAGAATCACTCATGGTTGATCCTGCCGTTAAATCACGCAGAAGACGGCGAGGACTAGGAGGAAAAACAGCAGCAAAAAACGGTGAACCCGATGTAAGAGAAGGGAAATCAGCTCCCAATCTCAATTCAGACAGAGGGTCCGAAAAGGGCCAGTGGAAGTCAACTGGCTCTCCAAAGGGTTGCTCGGCGAGGACCGGTCCCTCGTCAGGGAACTCGGAAACAACAGGCTGCTGTGGTTCAACAGAAGGCTCAGAAGCCTCTGAAGAATCGTCCGTGTAAGGACTGCCAGTAGACGAAACTGAGGGTTCCGCCACCGTGACAAAAGACTAGAAGAAGAGAGCACACACACACACACGGGCTGAAAATGAATTAAGACACACGATCAAACAGTCACAAGCAATATCTAACTGGGTGTGTAATCGTGGGAGATTGATTTTACGACATTGGAAAATAAACAAATTCTACCGTTTCATGTTTTAAGAGTCAAGAAACGATAAAAAGATGACTCTATCTCTTTCAGAGTTGACACACGCGTGAAAGGACAAGCGCTTGACGGTCTTTTCAAGTTTAGGGAGTCAGAAAAGACCAAATGACTGCTCAGGAAAAACTAGGCACAAAGGGTGTACCAGATAGCCGTGAACTGCAATATACACCTTGGTTTCAAAATGAAACAGAAATCGACCAAGGACTTTCCGTACGTGCAGGTAGTCTCCCCGAATGCTGTGTTCAGTGTATCACGGGTAAAAGGCGGCAGACTCGGCTTCCTGTGGATAAAGGATTGCAAACCTATAGGGGTCTCCCTTTATATACTCGACGGTACGGGGAGCGCAAGTCCGTACTAGTGCTGTCTAAAGCCAATAGGCGAACGACAGCTGCTAGGTTTAACGACGCCGGAACACGTCTCTAGCCTAGACCTTCTAAATATGTTGCGTTAAGTTCCAATGTTGCCTTAGGTTAATTGAATGAATTTTCCAGTTGATCTTCAATTAAGTTTCAATTTCCAGGCCTTATCGTATGTAGTGTCTCCTAAATGCAAGCTATATGCCACGATGCAACATTTCGTTCGATGAAAACTAGTTAAATGAGAGTTGAGAGCTTTAATACAAACGAAATGAACGGAATACAAACAAGAATATCTCTGATGCAACTAATGCAATTGCACATTTTCATTCAAACACTAATCACTAGTGATACGGAAAAGATGACAATTTGCACTAATTAAAAAAAACAAAAGAGATTATATTTTTTTTTTTTTAAATTTTCAATGTCTAATGGTTAATGTGCACTGAAAACAAAAGGAACAATTAGAGAAATGATAACTAAGAGAGCAAAGCAAACAACATTCACTCACCAAGCAAGCAACCAAATCTCTAAATCGACCCAAAGTCTCCCAAATCGAAGAAAGACTCAAAAACACCCCAATGGACCGTGTGATCTGGGTCCAAAGCAAGGGCAAACGAATCCTGAATGAAAGAACGAACAAACACTCAAAAGACGCAACAAAACAATCAAAGACTGCTAAGAGGGCATGGAGGGTTAAGCAACAAGTCGACAGGACAATCAAGACACCAAAGCTCCCAAGCAGGGCTCGATTCACTATGCCACTAGATGCCCTAGGGCTCAAATCGTGAAACCGATAGATAGAGGCAAACAACCAAAGGATAGCGGTGAATTCCAGTCAAACCAGGCTCCAATGCACTCAAACAATCGGGAAATCAAGAAGAAAAGTATTGGTCAAGCTCAGAAAGCCAAAAATTGAAGAAATTCAAAAAAGTCACAGGGGTGGCGCGACTGTGGCCTTGAAACTAGCGCCCGAGGCCGAGTGGCGCGAGACAGACAAATGCAACACGCGCCAAGTGGCGCGACTGTCAGGTAAAAACCCGCGCCAGTCGAATTCTTCAATGAAAACTAAAAAACAAGCTAACCTGAGAAAAAGACCAACACAAGCTAAGCAAACCACAAGGCTAAAATAATGAAAGAACCCAACCCAGAAGGTTCATCAAGCAAGGAGAAACAATCAAAGCGAACCAATCATAAACGAGACAAGGAAAACCGGACGATCCCCAGTATAGTCGCCAATTTGTTGAGAAGGTAAATCCCCTCTGCGGACAGAGGCGATCCCTACTAGCCCAGCAGGGGTCTAGCAACAAACAAACAATGCTATGACGCAGGCTCCTAGTTACGAATGAAAGATTTGGGATAAGAACCTACCTGGATCCCAGCGCTCGATCTGAAAAAGAGATGCCCCCGTCCTTCAGTCCTGGCAGATCACAATCCTTCCACGATCTCCGTGGATGAACACCTGCACACAGAAAGAACAAACAGATACAAGCATAGGAACCAGCATACGTAACTAAACATCGGTCAGAAAAGACATTACTCGCATTAACATAATGGAAAAAGGAGTGGAACCATAATCATAGTCATCTATTAAAGTGGTAAATGAATAGAAGTTACAACCAAGTTCTGACGCTGCAGCCTCCTTCGCGCGGGTCTCCGGTCGTCCACGTCTCGCAAAGCTCGCCGGGGGAAAGGGAAACCTCTCCCGAGTCTCGTGACAATGGTCTCCTTGCTCGAATGGGCCTTAAGGGAAAGGAAGGATTCTTTTCAGCACAAAGGCACTTGGGAATAGGAGATGCAAAGCTTCAGCACTTCAAGACTAGCTTGCCATAGATCTGAGCAAGCTTTTATAGATGGGGAAGGAGAGAGTTGGGATCCCTATTATTATGGGATTGGCCCTATCAACAAGGAAGGTTCCATAGAAGGTGGCAAAACTACTTCCCTTCCATAGAACTCCCGTAGCCAAACCTCCCAACTCAAGATAGGCAGTGGTTGTGAGTTTGTTTGAACTCAACTTCCGCCATCCATATATAAAAACAGTCCCTAAAATGGGTGGCGCGATTGCTGCTCTATGACAGAGCGCCAAGTGGCGCGACCTCTTTACAGGATTTCCCTGAGTGGCGCGAGTACTGAACTGTCTACCCGCGCCAATGCAAAAAGAGCTATTTTTCATGGATTTTGCAAGGAGATGTCTCAAGGGGAAATGAAGCTCATACTCAGAGGGATGCAATGATGATGTTTTCAGTGCATGACGGTGTTCACAGGTCACATTATGGGTCCTCCATTGTGCGGGACGGGGAATGGTAGGGACGGTGACAAATTACTGTGTAACAACGGTTATTTTTGAGAGTTCGTCTCTTGGAACGTGAGTTTGATTACATTGAATATCAGCATATTCCAAGACGTTTAAATACATTAGCAGATTCAATTTCTTCTAGTATGATAAATAGACATTTGCAATAATTAAAAGCAGTAAAACAAAAAACATTCATTCATGTACGCAGATAGCCGTCAAAATAGTGATATATATCATAGGAGTGTGTTCAAAAAATATACATCGTCTTCGATCATAGGTTGGAAACACCTTATGATCGGCAAAAATGGTAACACAAAAGTACAAAAATGAGTCTACATGATCATCTCATCAATGATGATGATCTCGATAGGAAACAACTGCTCGAGCCACCCTGCATAGGAACCTCCTGAAAGGTCCTGGGACTCCAATCACATATCTTTGAAGCCTGAAGGGAATATCATCTATACTCGTCTCTGGTATATCTAGAGTCAAGTGCTCTAGATGATGTTCCAAATCAGTCAAAATTTCTACTGATTGGCCTGCTGGGGCTGGTGCGGGCGCAACTGGTTGCCTCCTCTCAAAAGGTTGGAGATGAGCTGGACGTTGTGGACCCACATCTGTATTTGAAAAACTTTTGGTTATTAATTTTCTAAGACGATAAAAAATTAAAAAATTTAGAACTTAGCAAACGTTGAAAAATGTTTTACCTGAATCGTCCCACTGTTCCCCTACAGGGAGAGACATCTCTCTATCTCCGCGGAAATCTATCCCTGCATATGGAAAATCCTCTATCGTAAAAATTTGGCGATCCAGCCAATGAAAATATGAAGCAGGGAATCGTACAATCTCCGTGCCCTCGATAGCATGACGAGCCATCAGCGCGGACCAGCGAACCATTCTTGGTTCTCGAAGTCGACCGGCATCAACTGAAATACTCTGTGGAGCTAACTGAGGGACCCTCTCCAAAGCAAAAGAAACGACAATGGAACCATATCCAAATTTTTTTAGTTTCCCGGTTTTTGCTCTGGTAAGTTGGCCTTTTATATTTGCCAACACAGCTTCGCACCAGTTGAAGATGGTGCCACGAAAACAGTCCACAGCAATGCGCATTTGGGAACCAGTAGCTACATGAAGCGCGACACTCCCACATAGTTTGGTAACAGTGAATGCTATAACTTTCAGTTCAGGACGGATGATATGTTTTATGTCAATCCGTTTGTCCCGAGGATCTGCCTGATCATTGCAAAATTCAAGTTGAAGACTAGCGACAGTCTGGCCACCTGGCCTAGTCCCAAACAAAGATACATGTTCGCCCCTCTTGGACAAACCAGTCAAAAAGTATATATCCTCCAGCTCAATTTCGAGCCGGTGGCCACCAATGAAGAAACACTGGTCCTCCACATGCCATCTGTCTACCAACAATGTTAAGAGTTCCACTTGTGCCCTCATGCCAGAGATGGCCCAGAATTTGTATAAGCAGCACGCTTTTAATGCCCTTTGTGTGGGAAAATGGAGTATTGCAGCTTCATCCACATCCTCATGTTCCCTTTCTCGCCAAATAAGCATCTTGTTAATCCTGCAACACAAAATAAGGCATATTAGCATGATTTCATTTGAAAACTTTTGGCAGAAATTTGAGAAAACTATGCTTGAATTTTAACCGCGCGGGTACCGCACCCGCCCTTTGTAAACAGAGCGTAGCTCCACACGAAAGGTGTGTGCCGGGTGCGGCACCCCCGATTTTTCTCGTTCAGAAAAAATCGGGGTCCGCAGGCAACCTGTGTCCCGCGTGCGGACCCCGCGGGCGCATTTTTTTGACCTATTTTTGCCCTAAAAAATCAAACTAAAGCCTAAAAACGAATTTTAAACGGATGAAAAGCAAGATAAGGAGGTCGTGGATTACCTGGGGCTGACGATTTTCGATTCCAACGGTTGAATTTTCCAGAATCTTCACGGGAACTTTTTATCCAAAAGCTTTTTACTTTTCACTCTGCAACTAAACAGTAAAAATGAAATAGAAAAAGTCCTTTTTATAAGTTTTTTCGAATGAATGAATTGTAAATTTATTTATTTTTCACTTTAAAAGGGATATTTTTGAAAGCATTTTTATTTATCTTAAACAGGTATGTGTAATGTTTTGAGTTTTTGTGCAGAAACAGGATTTTTCAGGTGAAATAATCATTTTTCAACAAAGAGCATACTTTTATCACTTTTTCGGACTCTTTTAAAAATTTTACGAAAAAGCGAAACCTTGGAGTCCTCTTTAAGCTCTTTTCAGACTCTCTAAATATGAAAAGATTGTCGAGTACTTGACTATTCAAACTCGTTAAAGTAAATGAACAGTCGTCCCTTCAGTATAAGTTTACCCCTTTTACGGACTGAAATGGACTATTTACGAAAAAGGTATACGTTGACTAAATACGGTCAATAGAGTTCTCTCCCGCATTATTTTATCATTTTTCGGGCTCGAGAGACTAATTTTACGAAAAAGAACACTCATGGAGTTTTCTTAAGTTTTTCTTCTGACTCCCTAAAACTGAAAAACACCGAGTTTCTCCTATACTGGACTCGTTAAAACTTAACAGTAAAGGACCTGTTTAATTTTCAACGGGAACGAACCACTCCTTCTTAGGGTTCGAATTTTAAACTAAGTTGGACTCATCCGAAGGATGATCTTATAACCAAGCAAATGTTATCCTCCTCAAGCTTGTCAAAAATAAAGAGGTACTTGCCAGAAATGGTGGGGGAAAAGAGAGAAAAATGAGCATGTTTGTTGTATTTTAAAATTGTCAGAAAACTCAGTCGACCACTCTTGGACACGACACTTATATTCACCTGGGTTGGGAAATCCTTTGCTTAACAGTTAATCAAACCACATTGAAAATTTTCAGCCGGTTTCTAGGTATTAGCTTTGAGTCAATTGTCACCAAGCCATCTGCAGTGTCGTTATGTGTCCAAGAGAACAGTTCAAACAAAACCATTCATCTGCAAAATATCTGTCATCCATAATTGACCATCCCTGAGTCAGTCCTTGCCAACATATTTTCAAAACTTGATCTATGATTTCGTGTTGTGGGCTTGCCTACGACAGATCGCTTTCTATCGACATCAGCACATTATCTAGGAAGTTGATCCAGAAATCGTCAGTACCTTGAAATCTGCATGCCTCAATGGCAGGTTTCTCGCTTTCGACGACAGGTTACATTAATGACCTTCGATCGAATGACTCCATGACATGTTCGACTTCAGCTCATTCATTCACATTTCATGGACTGTACTGAGTACTTTGAGAGCCATTGACATTACTGGTGGTTTCTCTCACACTTGTTAGCAGTTCACATCATTGACTGGTAATCAAGTGGTTTCTACCATGTTCGACTTCAATACATTCATTCACATGGATAGAATCGTACTGGTTCGAGATACGGAAATCAAGACCCTGGATCTAGTTTCCACCATCCAGGCTGCGAGGAATTTTGTTATCATCTATACAGTAGACTTTTGATAAACAGATGGCTGCGTCCATACTGTGTCTACATATATTTGTACTATGATGTATTCAAAATCATTCCTGTATCAGAACGATTTCAGTTAGTTTATAGTTAGTTTTTATCTGAGTATGGGAATGCCTACCCCAGTGATGACATATACATGTATATATTTTGCATTGAATGTTTTTACAGGTACCGACTGGGGTGTCCACAGGATGATCTTTGAAATGATAAAGTACTGCACTCTTCATATATGACAGACTATAGCTTCATCTATTACAGACTTTGCACTTTAGGGGGCAATTTGTTACACGAAAACTGTCACCTTGACATTCTGCTGACCGTATGAGCTCATTATTACTCATACTTCCTCCTTTTGCAAGTCTAATATACCAGCTCCTCATATCAAGCTTCAAAATCAGAAGAAAATCCTTAAAATCCCCTAAAGAATTGGTATCACACTTTCTCTATGCATTCCCTGCGGTCCCGCACCTAAAGCTCAGCCTGCATGCGGAACCATACCGCACGTTCTTTGTGTAATGGGTGCGGACCTCTGTAAAACATAAAAAGGCGAGAAAATGAGGATTAAAAAGTGAATTCCAGGTGAATTCTAGAAGATTCTAGACGGGAATTTTCGGAATGGATACGCTTTGAAGCTGGTTCATGCATCCCTCTCTTAATGGAGCTAACCCCTTGATGTAAGGAGCTTCTCCCTTTGAAGGAGGATTCTATCCCTTCATATTTGGAACTAGAAACCTCCTCTCTTTCACTATAAAAAGAGGCCTTGGGTAGCCTCAAAGGGAGTTCAAGCTTATGAGATTTGAAGTTAAATGTTGTTGAGATTTAGATTTGAGTGACTTAAGACTTTCTGTGAGGTTAAATCACTTATCCTCATTTGTCTTATTTCAAAGAGTGCAATGCTTGTCAGAGTAAAGGAGATTCCTGCTTCGGACCCCGGGAGGACCTGCACAACATCAAGGCACAGGTTGTAAAGGTTTTCTATCTTTAAAGTTAATACAAATATACTCATTTCTCTCATTATACTGTCAATTTGTGGTTTATTTCATAAATTCCTTGATCATTATGATAAGTATGATTTATGATAATGTCTATACAGGTGCTGCTTAATCTTTTTCCTTGTTTGTGATTGCAGATATACGAAGGACGTTCTTTCAGTGCACGGGAAGGACTTCAGCAAAATCAAGTAAGCAAGCAAAGCGTTGGATATAAGGTAGGCCTTGCACCCGTAAAGTGTTTTTATAAATTGCATATGCTTAGAGAGAGATTAGTATAATTGGCTGTTTGTTGCTAGTTACCTTTTGTACTAGAGAGATCGGTCTTGTTCGCAAGACGGATTAATCTACACAAGCTGCCCCGAACCCTAACAGGGAGGGCTGTCGCCCCCCTTGTGACCCCCCTGCTGCGCCTGGCACAATGTACAACGCATGGGGCTAGTTGTGGAAAGAATATAACACATACCCAACACAACTCAATATCATAAAATTTTGGGTCCATACACTCCAAGTTCTTTTATTAATTTACAACAACCTATATCAGGAATTATTTATTCACAAGTTGGTTTACCATTTTATGGGATTTCACAACTGCAACCGAGTTATACATATCAATCAAATCCAATTCATGTTAATTTGGGTTATAACATTGGTGGATAGACTCCTTGGTAGCCATAGGCACAAATACCTCAAACTTCTTTTCAACAAGTATCATATCCAGGTTTTGGTCAACAGAATCCTCAAGAATTTGCTATGAAAAACAACCCCTATCTGGGTTACCAGTAGTATATTCCTTGTGTTGGTGCTCAAAGGCCTATTTCTCAAGCAGTTCCATCTTACCCTGGCTATGCTCAACCTAAACTTAATAGACAATTTCCCTTTGTTGCAACTTTAGATTTACCAGATTTAAATCGGTTAACCAATGATCCAATCAACTATGCTCCTTGGTGGCCAATGATACCTCACAAATTACCCTCGAATATTCCTAAGTTCAATGGAAACCCTAGAGAAGATCTGTCGACTCATGTTATGACTTATAATTTATGGTGTTCATCAAATTCCCTGAATGATGATTCTGTTCGACTATGTCTTTTCCAGCGTACGCTCATAGGTCTAATTGCAAAATGGTATATTGAATTACCTAGAGCTTCTTTTGATAATTTCACAACCCTAGCTACTGTATTTTTGACTCATTTGCAGTTACCCATCAGATATGATATTGGAATGGAACTCTTGACTAATTTCAAACAAACTGATGCTACTCACATTTTTTATCATATTCATGAGTGGCGTCGTCGTCGACGAATGTTTAAGACATTTGTTCCGGATCAACTCCTTGTTGAATGGTTCATTAAGTCCCTGTTACCATCTATAACTCAGTATGTGGCTAAGGGTGGCGTCGTCATAGAAGAGCAAGTCATTGCTTGTGCATAATACTTAGACTTGATTTAAACTCAGTTTGGCACGCTCTATGAAAAAATCCCTAATGCGCCGAGATCTAATTTCAATGTTCCTCCTCAAATAAAGGACTCTCATGTTAGAGACGGATTGATAGGCACTACAAAAACACACCACACTACTAAATCTTATCCTGCTCATACTTCCAAAATTAATTCTGTGTCATTTGAAAAAGGCAAAGGTGACAAGCAACCAGGAAGTAAGAAAAAGGGGAAGTCAAAGAAAAAGAAAACTTCTAAACCGCAGGAAAGATCATCTGATCAACCGTTTGGACCTCAGAAACCTCATTATCCATGCATAATCTGTAATGAGGAACACTTTGTTAGGGATTGTCCTCACCATGTTGAAGTCTCAAAAATCATCAAGACTTCCAATGCATCAGTTATGTTGACAGACCCATTTCCAAATCCAGACACAAATATGGTTGCTACAGATCCAGCTCCTAGTTCCCAAGTTTTAATGTTATCTATCACAAAACCTTCAGCATATATTTCGGTGTCGACACGGAATAAAGATTATGGTAGTCCGGCCACTAATGAACCTACTACCTCAATAATGAATCCATCTACAGAATCAGTACCACCTACTGCTATTCCTGAATTGACAATCAAGCCACCAAAGGGAGTAATTCATAAATCGACATATAATCCTCAAGCAAGAGCTGCACAAAATTATAATATAGTTGAATATTTGGCTCAATCCTCTTCAGCTATGTGTGCTCTTGAGGTATTAAAAAACTGTCCCTCCCAAAAACATGCTTTATTGATGACTGTTGGTGCAATTGATCCGACTGATTCTAATCTAGTCATCTTTAATCGTACAGGCTATGTGCTGCAACTACCAGCAGAATTGGTATTCTCCATACAGGTAAATGTTCTCAATCACCTTGCTCATTGCACTATTATTGATGAGGGAGCATCTACATGCATTATGTCTCTAAACTGTTCGAATTCACTTGGCTCACCGCGCTGATCACAATCATCAATGGCGTTAAAGACATTCGATGGACATACATATAAACCTTGTGGTATTATTAATAACCTGCATGTTGAACTAGGGGGGAAAACAATGAATATTAATGTTGAGGTTGTTGACGGAACCCTTGACTATAATATTTTACTTGGAAGGCCATGCATATATGTGATGACTACTATTGTTTCTACATATTTTAGAATGATTTCCTTTCCACATAAAGGTAAAATTATAGTCATTAATTAACTATCCTTCTTTACCTCTGCTTCGCAGGTAACTGGAAGAATTCCGTTCGTTCACATACCCCAACTAGAACCTCAGAACATTGGTGTAGGACTCTTAAAGGATTCCACTTTAATGGGAACCTTTGCATTATCACCGCCAGCGACGTCGGTAGAAATTGCAAGTATAGAGACCTGCTACATGATCTCTTCCACTCTATCTAGCTTAAGGAAGAGTATGGGTGATTCTTGTTGGAAATACTGAGAGGGGGGGTGAATTAGTATTCCTTTCAATTAGAGCATTATTTAATCTTCAATTATTATCATTGTATGTAAAATGATAGCAGTAAACAAAAGGAACACAAATGCACACAATTTTTAAGGTGGAAACCCACTCCGGGACAAAAACCACTTAATGCTTTTCTAATAATTCTTTAATATTCAACTCCAATTGAAAATAAAGCTCCAAATTCCTAGAATCTAGAAAAGCATTATTCTCCAGCTCCCACTGGATGGATGCTCCAACGCTCGAGATTCTTTATTATTCAACTGAATGGATGCCCCAACACCCAATGAGCTACAACTCACCCCAGCACCACCCTACCACCCTGTAGAAGAATAAAATAAGAATGGACTCCCGTACCAGGGAAAATGTTCCACTTTACAATGATATAGAATGATGTAGAAGAATAAGACACACTAAAACATAACCCCAACTATGACACAACTACCTAATAATGATCCTATACCACTCAACACTGCCTCTTCAACTCTTGGCAGATAGACACTAGTACAATTTTTACAATAATGTATTTACAATGACTTAGTACAATGATACCTTTACAATGACTGTATGCAGTGCTGCCCACTTGAAGACTTCATGTGATGAACTTCTTTCTTATGTTATGCACCTTGATTGCTTCTCTTTTCATGCTACCCTCTGCTACACCTTGCTTTGCTTTTCTATCCTAGAAAGTCTAGTCCTTTGCAGCCCTTGACAACACATGATCTAGCTTTTACTTTCCTTCTAGGAGCTCTATATTGAAAGTGGTGCATCTCTGTTATTTCAGATCCCCAATATGTGATTTTTGGTCCTTTAATAGTCCTCTTAGTTTTCTTTCCAATGCCACAAGGCTGACCCAATTTGGATTCTTCAAGGGAGAGTTATGACCAATCTCTCACAATGCCCTAATTGTGGACTGTTTCCGTAGAGTGAAATTGTACGGCTTGCCACGTGTTGTTGTTTCTTCATTTGGCTCTGAAATTTATAAGGATAAAACTAACTTCCATACATTATCTATCACTTTTTAAAGAATCCAATCCGATACTCAGAGAGAGATTTATGACGATTTTCCCAAGGTCACTTCTTTGAGATGAATTTCAGGAGCCTGCAAAAACACTGACTTCCACAAATCATATCTCTGAAAATATTGTGAACCTTGATCTAAAATTTTTGCACACACTTCCTCAGGATTTCAGCTTCTCTTCATAAAAATTTCAGCTTTTGAAACTTCGTAGAAAAAAAGTTACAGTGAAAATTCCACGATGATTTGTTTTAGCTGGCCAAATCTCTTGCATAAGGAGGATATGAGGATCACAATTTATATAAATTCTTAGGTTGAGAGGGGCTTCAACAAGTGAATGTGAGAGGGATTTTAAGAGCTTAAAAAATATTAATTCTGACTTTTCAATGACCCATTCCACAACCCTATGGGGTTTTAGCCCACTAACTGGGGGTATAAACTTCAAACGTGAATATCTCTCAAACCGTGAAGAATTACGTGGCGTGCCATATATCAACGGAAACATCTTGACAAGTAGAAACCATAAAAAGCATTATTGAACCAGAATATAGTAATTTTTTAGTTAAGAATTTCCATGCAATGTTGGGTTAGCCCCTGGTGTTGCTTGGTTTGACATCAATGACAAATTTTGATCAACAATCTCCCCCTTTGGCATTGATGGCAACACAAGTACTCCGCCTGCGATCATGACACATATTCCTACAAAATTCTCTCCCCCTTTGACATCAATGGCAAAGGGTAACTCCCCCTAACACACAACTATCCTGCGGACCTATACACACTTCTGCTTCCCCTGACACACAACCGTCCTACAGACCTGTAAAATAATGAGAACTTGGGAGAATCCCAAGCTTCTGGTGAAGATATTCAAATGATTCATGAGGTAAAGTTTTAGTGAAGATATCAACAATTTTTTCTTTTGTACCAACATACTCAATTTTGATATTCTTTTCAGCGACTTCTTCTCTAAAAAAATGATATTTCATCGGAATGTGTTTTGTTTTTGAATGCATGACATGATTCTTGGAGATGTTGATGGCACTAGTGTTGTCACAGAATATGGGAATAGGCTCATTAAATTGTACTTGAATATTTTGCAAATTTTGTTTCATCCAAAGGACTTGAGTACAACATGATGATGTTGCAATGTATTCTGCTTCTGCTGTAGATAACGAGATTGAGGTTTGTTTTTTTCTCAACCATGATACGGGACAACCACCTAGATAGAATGTTGCTACACTAGTACTCTTACGATCATCAACGCTTCCTACCCAATCTGCATCTGTAAAGGCTTGAATAATGAGATTGTTACCCTTGGGATACCGCAAGCCATATTATTTTGTTCCCTTTATATATCGAAGAATTCTTTTGATGGAAATAATATGTGATTCTTTTGGTGCTGCTCGGAATCTTGCTACTTGTCCAACTGCTTGCGTAACATCTGGCCGAGAGGTTGTTACATATAGAAGACTACTAATCATACATCTATACAACCTCTAATCCACATCTTTAGATGAGTCATCTATGCTCAATTTGCAACCTGTTACCATCAGAGTAAGGACGAGTTTGCAATTTTCCATTTTGAATTTCTTGAGAATTTCCTTGATGTACTTGGCTTGACATATAAATATTCCTCTCTCTTACTGATATATTTGAAGCCCTAAGAAGTATGTCAGCTCACCAAGTAAATACATATTGAACTCAGTTTACATCTTTGTAGAAAATTTCTTACTTTGTCGATCATCATTGCTACCAAATATTATATCATCCACATATACCTCAACGATTGTTAAATTATCTTTATCTATTTGTACATAAATATTGCTATCAATAGTACCTATCTTGAACCCTTGTTGATGTAGATATCCATCAAGACGAGCATACCATGCTCTGGGAGCCTGCTTGAGACCATATAGAGCCTTCTTTAACCTACAAACATAGTCTTATTTTTCTGATAGTAGAAAACCTTCAGGTTGTTCGATGTAAACTTCTTCTTCTACTTCTCCATTCAGAAATGCTGACTTAACATCCATTTGGTAGACTTTTATTTTTCTTGAACATGCATAGGCAAGAAACATTCGGATGGCTTCCATTCTGGCAACTAGTGCAAATATTTTTTCGAAATCAATTCCTTCCACTTGTGCATAGCCTTTGCAAACCAATCTTGCTTTGTTTCTGGTAACCTGTCCATCTTCATTCAATTTGTTCCTGAACACACATTTATTCCCAATGAAATTTTTACCTTTTGGTCATGGAACTAATTCCCAGGTGTTATTCTTCTCTATTTGATCCAATTCTTCATTCATAGCTGTTACCCAATGTTCATTCTGGTTGGCTTCCTCAAAACTACTAGGCTCAAAGGTTGTTAGAAAAGAAATGTGAGCTTGTTGTGATGAATGAAGCTGTCGACATTCGTTTATGTCACCAATGATTTGATTTGATGGATGGTTCTTTTGAATCCATTCTTTTTTTCTCCTTGGAGGAGCTTCTTCTTGTTGTTCTGGTATATCTTGATGATCATTATTTACTTCTTCCTCCTTGATAGTTTCTTCTTTTTCTACAATTTTATCTGTGTCTTTTTCAGTGTTTTTCTCAAGTTTCAAAGATTCTAGATCCTCATCATTATTCGCTAGAACAACATCTTCGTCAAATGTAACATTTATGCTCTCCACTATCTGTTTTCGTCTTAGATTATAACATTTATAGGTATTTATTTTGTGTGAGTAAACAACAAAGATACCTTCATCAACATGTGATTCAAACTTACCCAAATTTTGATCTTCTCTTCTGATATAACATTTGCTTCCGAAGATTCTGAAATATTTTACATTAGCTAGTTTTCCTTTCCATAATTCATATGGGGTCTTGTTGCAATTATTTCTGAGAAGACTTCGGTTGATAATGAAGACTGTCGTATCAATTGCTTGAACCCGAAATTTTTCATCCAATTTTGAGTCCTTCAACATTGTTCTACCGATTTCCTGTAAAATTATGTTCTTTCTTTCAGCAACTCCATTTTGTTGAGGTGTTTGTGCTGTTGAAAATTGTCTTTTTATTCCATTTTCGTCACAGTATTGCTGAAATAATTTGGAAGTGAATTCTCCACCATTATCTAATCTTAGACACTTTATTTTCAAATCAGTTTCATTTTCGACCAACTCCTTGTAGATCTTAAAACACTCAAATGCTTCAGATTTTTTCTTTAGGAAACTGACGGTTGTCATCCTGGTATATTCATCTATCATTAACATGAAATATAGTTCTCCATCTAAGCCTTTTGTTCTCACAGGACCACATAGATCAGTATGTATCAATTCCAATGGATGTGATGAAAAGTGTTCTTTTGTTTTAAATTGGAATTTTGTCTGCTTGCCGTGCTGACAGGCCTCACATAGTGTGTTGGAAGGTTTTGAGATTTTCGACATTTCTCGTACTGCTTCCTTTTTTCTTATCCTGACAAGATTGTCAAATTTTATGTGACCCATTCATTTGTGCCATAACCAGCTTTCATCTTCTTTAGCTAGTATACATGCTTTAGTTTCTTCATCCAAAACATATATGTCATTTGGAGATCAACTTGCTGTAGCCACAATTTTACCATACCTGCATTTCCTGATTTCACATTTTGTGGAGTTGAATAACATTATGTGTCCTTGATCACACATTTGTCCAACACTTAGTAGATTGTGATTCATGTTTTCAACCAATAGAACATTCTTGGCTATAACATATTTTCTTCCAAGAGTGACGGTACCTGATCCTATAACATTTGAAGATCCATTATTTCCAAAGGATACGGTTCCATCCTTCTTCTCTTTTAGAGATACAAATTTCCTTCTATCTCCTGTCATATGCATTGAGCAACCGTTGTCAACATACCACACATATTTTTTGTTTTGAGCCTTGAGAGCAAGAGCACAATTATCAGTCTTCTTCTTCTTCCATGTCCGTTCATTCTGTGGCTTCGAAGATTCTTCTGGAGGATTTTTCAACTTTACAGTCTCTGGCTATGTGTCCAAAGTTCTGACATTTGTAACATTCCATATTATTTCTTAAATGTTCAAATCTATTGATGTCTTTTTGAGCCCTGGGAGGTTCATATTTGAAGGATCTCCTGGAAGTGTATTGGTTCCTAGGGTACGTGCGACATTATACAACTTTATGACAAAAAATTTCCACATGAATAACAATATCCATGAAAAATATGTTCGTACCTGGATGGAAATCTTCGTCGAGGAATCGTCTTCCAAGGATGTGCTTGCAAATCTTGTCCAATGAATTCTAGATGCATGCCAGATCTCATAGGTTCATTGTATTTTGTTGTAGAAGGTCCTGCTTCTTCTTCTTTGTAACCGAGGCCAGTTATGTCGTTGTAATATTGTTGATTGTTGATGAGTTCTTCCAATGCCCTTGAGATGTTGGCATAGTTTTGGACAATTTTTCCCTTCTTTACTTCCTTACACAGTGAGACTACTTCGGCTTCTAATGCTTCCCTTTCTTGGTTGCTTTCTTCCAACTTCTTTTGAAGTGACTCTTCAATACATTTGTGTTCTTCAACTTCAATTTTGAGACCTTGAACTTGTTCTTCAAGGGTATTGGAACAGGTCTTCTCAGCCTTGAGCTCTTTTATAAACCTGATTTCCTCCTTAGAAAATTCTTCTATGGTCAACCCTTCTTCCTCATTTTTTAATACCTCTTGTTTATTGTGCTTGGCCATAAACAATACTTTCTCATTGGCTTCTTCTTTGTTGTCACTTTCTTCATCGGATGATAAGCTATCTCCTTTAGAGAGAAAGTTCCTTTTGGATCCTTTCATTTTTCCTTGCTTGTTGAATTTTGTAAATCCTTTCTTTTCTTTTGAGTTGCCATCACGTTTGTTTGGAAATTTTGCTGTGAAATTCCCAACCTCACCACAACTGAAACATATCAATGGAAGTTTACCTTTGAATTTTCCCTTACCAATTTTTAATTTTCTTGTAAAGTAAGCATATTCTTCATCTGAAAGACCTTCTCCATCATCTCCATTTTCTTCACACTTGCAAGTGCATGCCATTTCAATTGAAGGTTGTTTGTTCTTATTGGTTTTCTTAGATGAAACGAACGCAGTTTCTAGATTCGAAGTACCCTCTTCTTCATCAAGTCTCATTTCATATGCTATGAGAACTCCATGTAATTCCTCTTTGCTGATTTTGTCTAGATTTGCACTGTATCCTAAGACCGATACCTTTGGGTTGAATATCCTTGGTAACATTCTAAGAATCTTCCGTATAATAGTCTTCTCGTCAAGTGGCTCTCCCAATCCTTCTAGAGTATTTGTTATTTCATCAACGTATTGGAAGTATGCAGCAATGTTGCAATCTTCTTTCATTCTGAATTGCTCAAATTTTTTCTATAGATTTGAAGCTTTTCTTCTTTGACATTTGAGTCACTTGAATATATATTCTCAAGCTTGTCCCATGCATTTTTGGCGGTTTTACAACCCAACACCTTATGATAAGCAGATTCAATAATTCCATTGATAATAATATTTTTTGCTTTTGCATAATTTACCAAACTCTTCTTACCTTGTTCATCCGCGGTTGATGTAAATACATTTTGAATAGTGTCCCATACTTTGTAACCTTGCACCAAGAGATAGACCTCCATTATTCCTTTCCAGAGTGCATAATTATTTTCATTGAACAAAGGTACACCATTCTTGGTATGCTCCATGACCTCCTTCCAGTTGTTAAACTGCGATTGAAGGAACCAAGATCTGATACCATTTGTTGGAAATACTGGGGGGGTGGGGGGGGGGGGGTGAATCATTATTCCTTTCAATTAGAGAATTAGTTAATCTTCACTTATTATCAGTGTATGTACAATTATAGAAGTAAACAAAAGGAACACAAATGCACAAATTTTTTAAGGTGGAAACCCACTGCAGAAAAAAAACCACCTATTAATTATTTTTTAATAATTCTTTAATATTCAACTCCAATTGAAACTAAAGCTCCAACTTCCTAGAATCTAGAAAAGCACTCTTCTCCATCTCCCACTGGATGGATGCTCCAATGCCCGAGATTCTTCAGTAGTCAACATAATGGATGCCCCAACACCCAATCAACTACAACTCACCCTACCACCACCCTACCACCCTGTAGAAGAATAAAAGAAGAATGGACTCCCGTACCAGGGAAAATGGTCCACTTTACAATGATATAGAATGATGTAGAAGAATAAGACACACTAGAACATAACCCCACCAATGATACAACCACCTAATGATGATCCTAGACCACTCAACACTGCCTCTTACACTCTTGGCAGATAGACACTAGTACAATTTTTACAATAATGTTTTTACAATGACTTAGTACAATGATACCTTTACAATGACTGTATGCAGTTCTGCCCACTTGAAGACTTCATGTGATGAACTTCTTGCTGACACTATGCACCTTGGTTTCTGCTCTTGTCAAGCTACCCTCTACTGCACCTTGCTTTGCTTTTATGCCCTAGAAATTCTGGTCCTTTGCAGCCCTTGACAACATATGATGTAGCTTTTTCTTGCCTTCTAGGAGCTCGATATTGAAACTAGTGTATCTCTGTTATTTCAGATCCCCAATATGTTATTTTTAGTCCTGTAGTAGTACTCTGAGTTGTCTTTCCAATTCCACACGTCTCACTCAAATTGGATTCTTCAAGAGATATTTATGCCTAATCTCTCACAATGTCCTAATTATGGATTGTTTCAGTAGAGAAAACTTGTACGCCATGCCATGTGTCACTGTTTCTTCATTTGGGTCTGAAATTTATAGAGAAAAACCTACAGTCTGTAACCTATCTATCACTTTTTATAGAATTCCAATCTGATACTCACAAAGAGAGTTATGACGATGTTCCCAAGGTCACTTCTTTCAGATGAATTTCAGGAGCCTGCAAAAACACTGACTTCCACAGATCATATCTCTGAAAATATTGTACACCTTGATCTAAAATTTTCACAGGAGCTTCCTGTTGAGCCTCAAGATTGTGCTTTCTTTCACCTTACTTTACCTCATTTTACTTTGTCCATTGTTATCCCAGACCCAATTGATCAATGAATTTAGTTAAAATTACTTTTAGAATGATTAACATGACTGACTTGTTAAGTTTTGTGATTTTTGTCATTATAATGCATTTTGACCGGAACTAGCTGCAGAATGCAGACATTCTGTAGCTAACCAGTAATTCTGCAGCTGTCTTCACGTTTAGGCATGTTCCAGGTGGCCTCTCAAGAAAAACCGCATATGGGTATATTCCACGTCATGTCTACATTGTTCGTTGCTCACCATGAAAGAAAAACCGAATTCTTGATATGGTTTTGGTACGTGGGAACACATTTAGGAAGGCAGACTTCTAATAGGATTGTCTTAGTCCAGATGTCCTTTTCCTTTTTACGTTGCCACTTCAAGAGTCCTAATGTGATTTCGATAAGGAAAGACAATGATCCTGGAATTGTTGCAAGTCTTGTTATGTACATTTGTTATATAAACACTTGGGAAACCGAGAGCTAGGCTAGATTTTATTCTAGATTTTGTTTAGATTCTGTGCTACATTTCTGAAGATGCAGATTGCTCTGTTCAAGTTATTTCTCCTTTAATGAAGCAGAAAGTATTGTTTTGAAAGCGTTGATTTGATTTGGAGTTAGATTCCATCTGGTGGTAGAGGGCCCCTGCCTCCTGCACGGTTTTATTTGCGTAATTTAGATAAGTATCTTAGCTGCCTTTACGTTTTTGAAGTTTGAATTCATAGTTGTTTTCATTAGCCACTATAGTTATACTCGTTCTAAAAAATCTTCCAAAAGAAGAAGCTCTTCCAAAAGATCAAGATAAATGAATGGGAAATGGCTATAGTGTTGTAGGATTTAATTGTAATCTCTTTTGTTCACCATCACAGTTATACTTATGCTAAACACTCTTCCAAAAGAATAAACTCTTCCAAGAAATCCTTATGATGTCTTAAGCATGATTGTGATCTTGAACGCTTCAGTTGTGTGTTTTCACTAAGTACCATAGCTGTTCTTGCTCTTAAAATGCTCTTCCAAAATATCATAATGATGGGTAGGAGATAGCTATGATATCTTAGTTTTTCATTGCTTTCAGTCTTTATATTTGCATTTGCACTAAATTGTACAGTTAGGATTGTTCTAAGAAACTCTTCCAAAATACCAATCATGATGGACAAACAGACTGTATAATTCCATAGAATAATGCATGATAGCTTAGTTAGGATACTCCGGAGTTTAATTGCACTTAACTCATGCTCAGTTATTTTGTTTTAAGTTTGATAATGACTTGTTAGTTCAGCACTGTTTTAGATTAGTGACATCTTAAGTTCAGTTTTAGCTTAACTCATTGCATTTGCACTCCATATTTAGTTATCATTCACTGCATAGTAGATTACTTCAGTTGTTAAACTTAACAAAACAGCCTTCATTATTTACAAACCTCTTCTTGTTCCAAATCTATAATTGATTCATAACCATATGAACAGAAGACAGTATCATTTTAAGGCCTGAAACACTTTTGCAACTTCCCTCATCATCTCACAGACACACCTTTCCTCAAAAGACTATTTTAAAAATCTATAACCTTGAGTGAAGTGTAGTGGTATAAAACTGAGTTGCAGAATAGAGTTAGGAACTAGTTTTAGAGTAGAAGATCCTATGATGTCAACAATATTTTCTCCAAATATGTTTTCACAAATCTTTAATCATGGATAAAATATTTTCTCATTATAAGCTAATGATTTAATTGTTTAGATTAGGAGAATTTGTATACTTAGCTGACCATTTCTCAAACTTTCCCAAAATACCTTTGATAAAAGAATTGGACAAGTTAAGTTTGTGTTTTGAATCATTTGTTTAAAATTCATTATCAAGCTTTGTCTTTGGTTAGTCATAGTTTAGGTTTGATTCTGTTTCAGCATTTGCATTTGCATTTTTCATTTGTCATCAACCAAATAGGCTTCACTCTGTTTTTAAACCAGTAGCCACTTTCCATTAGCTCTGTATTCATTTTCCTTGAGAGCATAAAAACCATCAAAAGATCAAAAACATCATAAATCATCAAAAAAGACCAAAACATCATAAAACACTAAACACAACGCACTAAGAGACAAACACCTAGGCACATATGGTGCACTTCACTTCAGCAGTTTACCAACCCTGGTTGACAATTAAATGAGCTCAATTTAGGAGACTAGATTGAGACCAAACATTTTGGCGTCGTTGCTGGGGAAGTGAAAACTAGGTAAACTTTGTTTCTTAGCATCCAAAAAAAATTATAGGCGTAGAGAGAGAGATTCAAGAGGAAGATTCATAAGCAGCAGAAGCAGAAGTTTGATTTCTAGAACACCACTTGTTTCATCTAGATCCAGAGCTAGTACACCTTCAACTCAGACCCATATTCCATCCTCTCCTGATCCTGGACTTCTAGAAGATCTAAGGTCAACTATTCCATTAGAGAAACCTTCCACTTCATCCACTGAACCTGCCATAGAAGAAGATCTAAAAACTCCTGTTAGGGACACAAACCTTTCCACTTCCACGGGAGAGTCAACCATGGCAGAAGAAGGAGGAGGAGGAGTTTTTAATGGAGAAAACACACTATTTGGAGGTAGAGGTAGAGGTAGAGGAGAAGGAGGTAGAGGAGAAGGAGGTAGAGGTGCAGATGGAGGAAGAGGTAGAAGAGAAATAGGAAGCTCTTTTGGGTTCCCTATAATTGATGAAGAAACCAATACAACCATGAAAAACATTTCACCCTCTGTCCTTCCAAACTTCTATGGACTTAAAACTAAAGATCCTGAAACCTTCCTATTTGAATTTGAAGTTCTGTGTAGAACTTATGACTACTTACAAGATGCTCAAAAACTGAAATTATTTCCTTCAACTTTGAAAGGAGCAGCATTGAAGTGGTTTATGAGTCTGATCAACAGTTCTATTAGAACATGGGAAGACATGAAACAAGCATTTCTAGAGAGGTATCTGGATTATTGTATTCCGGTCAATCATAAGAAGAAGTGTTTAAGATGTTACAAAAAGAAGATGAAAACTTGGAAGATTTGTTGGAAATATTTCATTACAACATCAAAAGAGCAAAAATGGAAAACCTAGATCAAGACACCTTAAAATCTCTTTTGTTGAAAACAATTAGGGATGAATGGTTGGATATCCTTAACATGATGGGAAAGGGGATATATCACAACTCACATTACCTGAAATATCTGAGTTATGTATCAACCTTTCAAGAGGGAAATCTAAAACTGTCAAAGGTCCAAGAGATCCTGCTCTTGCAAGGGCAAGTAAGTCTGCTTCTGGGACAGTAAGTAGATCAGAAATAGGACACATGCTTGATGATTTTAAATTTGACATCTTAGGGAGTCTGAGTGAACAAATAGACACCCTTAAGATACAAAACAAGAAAAAAGCTGAATCTGATGCCTTGGCAATCTTTTGTCCCAAATGTAGAAAGAAACATGCCTTGAGAGAGTGTCCTTTAGATGTAAAAGTTGTAGAAACCTGTGTCATTTGTTCTGAAAAACATGAGACCAAGAATTGTCCTTCTCTTCCGGGTCTCAAAGCTGTCTTTCAGGAGGAAACTCCTACAGATTCCACAGAGTCTCTCAATTTTGTATCTAAAAGGCCTTGGCAGGGACCTCAAACACAAGGATTCCATGATCAAATGTATAATCAACCTCCACCTTGGAATTCTTGGCAGCAACCTTGGCCTCAATTTCAAAATCAATCTCCAGCTTGGGCACAAGGATCACAAAGTCCCTATGGAAGATACTCCCCATACTATCAGTATCCACCATCCTATCCACCATATCCACATTTTTATCCTCAAAATCCTGAACAAAATTTTCCTCAAAATCTTCAACAAAATTTTCAACAAAATCCTCAACAACATCATCAGAACCAACCACATCAAAATCAACCACTTTCATTACCATTCCCTCAAAAATCAAATCAATTTTCTGCTCAACCCATAGCAAACCCTAATAATAAAAATCCTCAGAACACATACATGATAGAAGGCCAACAGTTTCCAACTTATTTAATTACTCCTCTAGACCTTAGTGATGTCCAACTTAGGTCTGGGAGAATACTTGAAAAGAGGAAACCTTCTGTGATCATACAAGAACAAGATAACTCTGAGGAAGACTCTCTATGGGTGAATAAAAGTCTTGAGGAAGACACATCCTTTCAAGACCCAAACACTGAAAAATTAAAGCAAAAAGATCCAATAAATTCAACTCCTATATTAGAACAACCATCTACATCTACTTCTATACCTCCCTTTCCGGAAATATTACAAATTGATAGAGGTGTAGAAAAACAAATCATGGTGCCTAATTATGATTTCCTAGATGAGCTGAGAAATGTTTGCATTAAAATTCCATTATTACAAGCCATCAAGGAAATTCCAATTTTAGCCAAAACAATAAAGGAGTTGAGTATGAAGAAAAAAAGAAAAAGAATAAGAGAAACAAAGAAAATTCAACTGGCAGGACAAATAGCAGACATTATGATGGGCAAGATTTCTATTCCAAAGTATCTTGACCCAGGAAATCCAGTTGTCAAAATTCACATCAATGGAATTGAAATCCAGAACACACTCATTGATTTAGGAGCAGCAATCAATATCATGAGTAGACAAATCATGGATAAACTGAAACTTCCTAATATTCTTTTTACACCCACACTATTACAATTAGCAGACAGATCTGTGATCAAACTAGATGGGGTAATAGAAGACATTCCAGTGTCCCTATATTCTTGCGAGTACCCTGTGGATTTCATGATCCTAACTCCAAAGAATAATCTAGGAGGACATCCTGTTATATTAGGAAGACCTTGGTTGGCTATAGCTGATGCTTTTATTAGTTGTAGATCCGGTGATATGTATATCTCTGATGGTAGTTCAACTAAGAAGTTCGCTTTATATCCTCCAGCTAGGACAATTACAGATCTAGATGACACTCAATGGATAGAGGATGAGGAAGATTTACAGCCTCTCTTCACAATTTTAGAAATTAGTGAAGATAATCAAATTCTGAATACTCTAGAAAACTTTGAATCCTCTCCAGAACACAAACATGAATCATTTCAAGAGGGATCCAATATTGAGTTTTTTTCATCAAGGCAGATGTCTCTTCATTCTATGGACAAATTTGGCAGCTCTACAAGTGAGATTTTTCCAGGCAAAACTTTGAACATAAACAAGAACCTAGAAAAATCTCAACAAGAAGAGTTAGTCAAAGTACTACAGAGACATTCTTCTGCATATGCATGGGAATACACTGACATGAAAGGGATAAGCCCCAAGACTTGCACTCATCACATCTATATAGAGGAAAATTGCAAACCAATCAGACAACCTCAAAGACGGATGAATCCAAATCTTAGGGAAATTGTTAAGGATGAATTGCAAAAATTGTTAAATCTCAATTTCATCTATCGTATTTCAGATAGTCAGTGGGTTTCTCCTTTGGTAATTGTGCCAAAGAAAAATGGAAAATGGAGGGTGTGTGTTGACTACCGAGAACTAAATAAAGCTACTCTTAAAGACCATTTTCCCTTACCTTTCATAGATCAAGTATTAGATACATTAGCTGGCAAGAAGTACTTCTCATTCTTAGATGGGTTTAGTGGTTACAATCAAATCCAAGTAGCACTTGAAGATCAAGATAAAACCACATTTACTTGTCCTTGGGGTACCTATTCTTACCGAGTATTGCCATTTGGATTATGCAATGCACCTGCAACATTCCAAAGGGCAGTATTAGGAATTTTTTCAGATCTAATACATGACTGTGTAGAGGTGTATGTTACACCATTTTTTGGTCATCTAACCTTTTATCATTAGATGGACCCAAGTACACCATGTAAGACCAGTTTTACCCTAAGTAAAACTGCTTTCACTATGTTAAATTAGGAAACCCCAAAAGGAAATATTAAACAAACCTATATTTGTTTGATTTTCCTCATGGAATAATTAATTAAACCATAATTTAATTATTATTCCCTGTCATGTTTAACCCAAAAACAAAGAAATTAATGAGATAAACCCTTAGTTATCTTATTATTTTCTAGGAATAATTATTTAAATCTTATTTAGATAATATTCCTTGTTAAATATGACCAAATCACCCACCATTAATCAAATAAATCATTATTTATTTGATTATCTTCCAACCATTTCCTTAAAAAGATAAATAAATCATTTATTTATTTATTTTTCACTAATCAAGGGATTTGACCCAAGTCAAACACCCTTTCCCTCCAACAAATAATAATAAAATATTCCATAGAGGTGGATCTAGATTTGGTTAACATTATTTTAATCATGCACTAAGATCTAGAATGACCCAATATTTTGTTATAAATAGGAGGGTTTTCCCCATCATTCTTCACCTTTTGTTGCCTATTAGATCACTCTGGATCTATACACTTGGTCTCATTCCTACCATTTTGCTCCCATTGAGCTCTATCTTCTACATTGGGTTTTCTACATCTACAAGAGAGAGAAAGCTTAGATCTGAAGTGCTGAGGACTACAAAGAACCCATCCCATTGAGGAGATCTCGATACACCTTCTTGTTTCCTCCCAGGTGCCCTGTAATATAAAAATTCATTCAAAAATCGTGTTCTTGTCTTGTCTGTTGGATGCATGGAGCAAACTCTTTACTTTACTGCTTAATGTCTTTCCATTTATAGATCTGTTTGTTGCAGCATTTTAACTACTAATTCCAGATCTGAAGATGTTTTGCAGCCTCTATTGTTGTTAGGGCTATTAGTTATGCGTAGCTAAAGTGGTTCTTTTTCGTACACTTCGACGAAGAATTCATACTAACAAATGGCGACTCCACACGGGTTTTAAATTACGACCGCCGTCGTTTTTCATATTCCTGCATATCCAGCTACTTCAGGCCCTAGGGCTTCTTTTCAGCTGCTTAGTTTTCCTCTTTTTATGTCATTTTTCTCACATAAAACCCTAAAAACTAAAAATTTCTAACTTCCGTGTGTTTCTGGCCCTATTGCGCAGGTAAGCGACACCAGCCGCAACTGAGACGGCAACTTTTCTGAAAATCTGCCGCCGAGACAACCGGAACAGGGGGGTCGCACTTTTTGGCCCAAAACCTGCGACCTGGACCTCCAGGTCGCACTTTTCAGCCTGTTTTCTGCGACCTGCACTCAGATCAGGTCAGAAACTGCGACCTTCCTTTTTTCCAGCATTTTTTCTGCAATTTTTCTGGGTTCTGCTGCAGCTTCTGCCAGGGTTTTCCAGCCTCTGTCTCAGCCCGCCTTGACCAAGATCTGATCTGTTTTTACTCATCTAAGTGGGAACCCAGCCTCTTAGGGCTTTAGTACCCTCCACTTTTTGTGGAAGAGTTTCAGCTGTTTCAGCCGTCGGTTTCAGAGCTTCAGCCCCCTCTTTTTCCAGATCTGTTACCTCACTTTTAGATCCATCGAAATCAGCCCTTTTTCCTTTCAAATCACCTCTTGTCGTTTTGTTTGGACCTCCTTTGAAGGCCTCCGCCTCCCCCCTCCGGTTATTTGCTGATTTCCCTCCTTTTTCCAGCCACCTTGCCTCTGTCTCTTGGCTGTGATCTGCACCTCTTGCCTGCAGCTTTATCCTCCAGATCTCTGTCCCTTTTGACCCTAGATCTGTTGAGCTTCCTTTATGTGTGTTTTACATAGTTTTTCCCTTTCTTTTCAGCATAGTTGTGAGAGACCCACCTTCTTGGGTTAGATAGATGCATTCGTAGCTGTTATTTTTCTGCTATTTCAGCATTCTATTTTGTTCTCTGTAGGTTTATTTTCAGCTACGCAGCACACTTTTTCTTGCTCTCAACAACGGAAAGGGTTTAAAAATTAAAATTAACGCACGCCACACACTGACCCTAAGTGAAGAAGCGCCTGGTTTACACCGCCTGGCAAAGACTCTAAAATCAATTGTCACCGCACCTTATCTTCCCTTGACCTTCTTGATTTTGTCCCTTTCTGCCCTTGTCGGTTTCCTTCTTCCTGTCATCATTGCGCCCCCAAGGCGCCTTTCCCGGAGACTTCTTGGCCTTCACCCTCAGTTTCCGGTTGATCGAACTGCTCCGCACCGCCGTCGTCGAGCCAGTCCACCTTCGAGTCCGCACTCCGACTCCTCCCCTGATTCATCGGGTCCTCCTTCTCCTCCCGGTTCTCCTCCTGCCCCCTACACCATGTCTGGTCCAGGGCCTAACGCTAGCGGTTCTCCCGGCCCCAATGCCGGCCCTACTACTAGCGGAACCACCACAGGAACTACCTCGGCTTCACCCGTGCTCCCCTTCTTGGCAGGCCTCAGCATCCCCGATTTGGACCGGTTGATAAACGACCCTATACACCATGATGCTAGTTGGCCTACTATGCCGACAAAGCTCCCTTCCGACATCCCAAAGTTTGAAGGTCATGCTGGAGAAGATCCTTCAAATCATGTTCGATCTTTCCACATGTGGTGTTCATCTACCTCCATTACCAATGACTTTGTTCGTCTTAGATTGTTCCAACGCACGCTTAGAGGTGAAGCTTCTAAGTGGTATGTTGATCAGCCCACTTCCTCCCATACCACCTTTGCAACTCTTGCCCGGGCTTTTTTATCTTACTTCCAGCTTCCCCTTCGTTATGACACTGGTATCGAACTCTTGACTTCCTTCAAGCAAACCTCTTCGACCTGCCTTTCTACCCATGTCAAGGAATGGTGAAGAAGACGGAGCCTATGTCAATCTCCTACCTTCGAAGACCGTGTCTACATGGACTGGTTCCTTAGATCTCTCTTGTCCCCTATCAGGAAAGATGTTGCATCACATTTTCCTCAAACCGAAGAAGATGCCCTCCAAATGGCGTTAAAGTATGACCTAATCTACTCTCAGACCGGTTATGATCCTACTGTCCTACCTGATCTCCCCAGACCCGGTGATGCCCATACACCGAGGGCACCTCATGCCACCGACAGTATCGTTGGATCTATCTCTCATCCATCCGCTCAACCTCTCATGAGCTATGGTTTTCCTGGGGGAGGGGGCACCACTTCCTGCACTTCTCCTCCTCCCGGTAACACGCAGCCAGGATACGGCATGCCTCATCCTTTTGCCCAACCTCCTGCTTACCTCAATTTTTCCCAACCTAACCATTACCCTTATCCGCAACCTGGTGCGCCAGCTCCTCCAGCATATGCACTTTCGCCTCCTTCTCAACCCCTGCAACAACAGTCACCGCCCCCTCATGAGCAGGTGGATGCACAGCAGGGAGTCATGGCTACCCAACCACCTGATGGACAGGTGGCCCCTCAACCTTCCCATTCTGGTTCCTCCAATTACCAGATCCTCATGATGAACTCCGATCCTTCCCCGACCGTCGACCTTCACCTTCAAACTCGGTCTCGCCAGTACCCCAAGCCTCCTGCTCAGTCTGCCTCCGAGCATCCTTCTTCAGGTTCTATAGAGCCTCTTTCGTCACCTAGTGGCCCCTTACATATCCCTCAACCAAAAGTTGAGGTTCATACCAAGATACCTAAGGGCCCACTACGTTGAAACACTGCTCCCAGTCGAGCTGCCCATTCATATAGCATAGTAGATGATTTGGCGCAATCTCCTGTCACCGTTTCCACACTGGAACTCCTCCAGTCATGCCCTTCCCAAAAGAAGGCTCTACTATCTGCCTTGGGCGCTGTAGATCCTGCTGACGACCAAATGATTGTTTTCGACGCCACTCAATCAGACCATCCTCCTCTCCCTCCTTCCGTCGCCTTCCAAATCCCAGTCAAAATCTGGAACGCCAACGTATCCCGGTGTATCATTGATGAGGGGGCATCCACCTGCGTGATGTCCGCTTCGGTTTGGAAGCAACTCGGATCCCTTGAACTGGCCCCTTCCACGATCACCCTTCGAGCGTGGGACGGTCATGCCTCCCAGCCCATTGGCCTGTTTCGTAATTGTCCTATCACCCTCGCCGGTAAGACTGTTTGCGTTGACGTCGAAGTCATCGATGCCCCGCTAGATTACAACATTCTATTGGGGCGAAGCTACACGTATGCTATGTCTGCTGTCCCATCCGCGGTTTTCCGCAAGATGTCTTTCCCCCATAACGGAAAGATAGTCACCATTGACCAGTTGACATATCATGAGCCAAAATCTCAGACCTCACCTGAGACGACCATCTCTTCTGTAGCCAACAAGCAAACCGTTGACTCCTTGACCAGTGTCTCCCCCGGCGTTTACAAGGATTCCTCCCTGCTTGGAACTTTTCCTAGTCTCCCCCCTCCTCCTATCTCTCACCCCAGCTCATCGAATGTTTGCATGATGCAATCGTCTCGGGCTGCTCTCAAGCAACCTGCTTCGGCTAGTCAGCAACCTTGCCCTCCGCAACCTGCTCTTAGCCCTTCACCTGCAGTTGGTAGTCATGAGCCCCTTTATCCCCCTGGCACGGTTCCTCCAGGCCTTAGCCATCTAGGAGCCGTCCCACCTGGCCATGCCCCTTCTGGTCAGATACCGTTCCTAGCTCCCCCACCAGGAGTGTACACGGTACCAGTCATGGCCACCCTCTCTCTTCCTAACTTGACACTTGGGATTCCCATTTGGTACCTTGATCCTCCAGCCCCCACCTTGCCTGGTCAACCCAAACCTTATATCGCTTTGACCCCGGTTCAACCGGTCCCCATGGCTTCTCCCGTTGCATCAGTGCCTCAGTCACTTCACCAGGAACCACCTCCTGTTGCGACCGCTTCGGGTAAGAAGGGCAAAGCTCACAAGGGGGCATCAAAGGACAAGGCTGCCCCGACAAACCCTGCTCCTCCTCAGCCTCCAAAGCATACCATCCAGGGTGCTTTGTGTGATGTTGTCGGTCACGGCTCCCATACCTGTCCTGAATTACTTCATCTAAAGCCCATGGTTAATGTCACGTTCCCTGAGTCCGCAGTCCCAGAAGCCTCTGTTCCTTCCACAACCGCGGCCAAGAACCCCAAGACTATTCACACCAACCACCCCCGTGCTTTTTGTGATCTCCATGGCCATCACACCCATATTTGTCCCCGCCTCGAGGACTTCCGCACCTCTATTGCCACGGTCCACCAATTCGAGGCCAAGCGCAATGAGTACACCTCTCCCATATTTGCGCATTCTGCTTCAGCAGAACTACCAGATATGAATGCTCCCATTGACATTCCCCCTCCTGATGTCGAGATGACGGAGCCTTCGTCCAACATTTTCTACCTATCATCATCCATGAGACCCTCGGGGACCATTCCATCTGAATCCTCCCCTGTTGTTTCGCTTGACCTTTCTTCAGCGATCATCTTGGGCTCAACATCGGTAGATCCTTTATCTACTTACTCTTCGGTCACCCCTTGTGACGATGCGCATGTGAACCTCTCTTCTCATGATGATGATTCAGGTCGCTTCACCACATCCGGTGGTCCTTCTTCCACCAGTCACCCCATCTTTTATCACGATGACGACATTATGGAAGAAATTCCCACCCCTGACTTTATATATTCCCCCTTACATCGAACCCATGTGTTCACACCACATCCACCTTGTGGCCATTACATCGAAACCCAATGTTTGGGTAAGGGGGCACCCACATTTGAGAGACCAAGAGAAGAAATTCTCCGTAACTCTCCTAGTGTATCTGGTCGTGTTGACTTTAGTACCATTATTCTTCCACATTTAGAAGAACCTCTAAAGTCCCATATCACTTCCGATCACTCTAGGGATGATACCTCTTATCGTTCCCTCCTCTTCCATCAGCAACCCAGTCTCTTAGAC
The DNA here is from genome assembly GCA_034641835.2 of Pinus albicaulis. NCBI lineage: Eukaryota > Viridiplantae > Streptophyta > Pinopsida > Pinales > Pinaceae > Pinus > Pinus albicaulis. The sequence continues at coordinate 1,490,403,991 of CM076584.1, forward strand.
ATTATTGTTGACCAACCTATAGCTTTTCTACAAGAGCATCAGTTCATTATCTCCAAATCCTCTTTTTGGGATAGTGACACCAGGTATGCCAACTCGGAAACTTAAAGTCCATTCGATCCCCATATGCAGTACCAAAAGAGATTGGTAATCCTCCATTTCCTTTCTCAAACTGCATAACCATAACGAGAACAAATGGCACACCACATCATTAAAATGTGTTTAGATTCCCCTTTTTCTAAATACATTTTGGCATGACCACACCATGCTCGGGGGCACCCATGCCCCTCAACCATAACCCTCCTCACCTCATTTTTGGAGAAGAGGTTGTCTTACCAATCGAGTGTAAAATCCCTTCCCTTCATCTGGCTGTTGAACTTCTCCCTGACACCCAACCTCTAGAACAACGACTTATCATGCTTGAGCGTGCTTCTGAAGACCGTCGTGTTGCCTTGCAAACCATGGAAGCGGCCAACAAACACACGAAAGCTCAGCATGACCGAAAAGTCCAGCCTCATACCTTTCACAAAGGCGACCTTGTTCTAGTATATGACCAGGCCCACGATGTCCTTGGTCATGGGAAGTTCGACTCATTATGGCTAGGCCCTTACATCATCAGTAAGGCACTCGGTAAAGGGGCATACCTCTTAGAGGATTTCGAAGGCCATCCCCTTCCTAGTCCTCGCAACGCACTCTATCTTAAGAAATATTACCCTTAGCATTTCCCCTCTGATCTCCTGATCTGGATTTCAATAACTGATAATCCGGGCCAGTAACGGTTCCCCTGCTCTCATCAACGGGTTCTCCAAAAAACTTGAGAACCCAAAATCTGGCCAATACACGACGGATGCTCTGATCCGCCTGGATCTCTGTCCGAAATGTTCCCAGATCCCTCTCTCTCCAGTTGACCCGCAACTCTGCCATACCTGCACAAACACATCATTTTTGTCAGGGTACAGATCGGGAAAACCATAACCAAACACCAAAACCCAACTCCCAGCCATAACACAGCACCAAACCCCCCTCATCTCCCAGGTCGCAGTTTTCTGCCATTTTCTGGACCAGGTCGCACTTTTTGCCCTAATACCTGCGTCCTGGGTCGCACTTTTTGCCCCAAAAAGTGTGACCCGGCCGTAGAGATGAAGGAGGGGCTGTTTCTGGGGTTTTGGGCCCTAAACTGCAAATGTAATCCATAAAAATGCAAGAGCAAGGTTAGGCCTCTCACCTCCAACTGACAGATCTCGATTCCAATGGTCGGTTTGTCTGCTACGTTCGCCGCAAGATTTAGGGCCTTCTCTCCTCTCCACATTCACCACAACAACAATAGCAAATGAATGATTTTGGAGGGAAAACTGCCTCATTAAAAGAGAACCCCTGTTTCTTCTTTCGACTGCTGCGACCACACCGTAGCCCCGTTCGACGAACCGTCAGCACCGCTGGACAGATCTCACCGAGCTCTCAAATGGGTTTTTATTAGTTTTTGGTGATTTGATACTTCACCCGGACACATTTTGTCCAAGAAGGGTCACTTCACCGCTCCTTAAAATCGAATTTCCTCACTTACGACACTTGTACTTGGGGCACCATATCGCTCCCTTACTTGTCCATGTTCGTGTCGATTTTCGTCATGAGTGCCCACCTTGTACTCATGCTTCCATGGTCCCCCATTAGGGCCTTTACTGTGTGGCAGCACTATCAAGTCGCCCTTGTTTAGAGCATCCAAGTTGAGTCATCATTGCATTCATGGAGTCTATCCTGCGTCCCTTTGTACCCCACTATAGCCCTCCATTCTTCTTTGCTTGGTTCCTCTCTTGTGTCGCATATCATGACCTTCAGCCCCACTGTCCCCTATCCCTTCCGATATTGTGTCAGTCGCTGCCATGTCATTCATGCCCTTTATGCTCTAACAAGGGAATTCGTCCATTCGCCACTCCATCCTTCCCATTTCCACTATCATCATTAGTGTCAGTCTGTCCGTCGCTCTATTGTTCTTCTCTCGTGCCTTAGTTGAGGATCTCTCATTGCCTCACCTACGGCAGACCTCCTTCTGTCGACATCAGCACATTTATTCCAGAAGCAAGGTCTAGAGGGCGGTGTACCTTGGTTCCAGCTTCCACTTTTGTTCGGTGCCTCGGATCAGGCAGGGGGATTTCTCACTTCCCTTTGACTTGGTTGCTTCTCCAGCTCCTTTCAGCATGATCGAGATTCGTATACCGGACAGTCCAGTGACCCAGCAGCAGCTCTTGATGATTCCCGGGCGTGTGTGAGATGTCTCAGCCCTCATGAGGGGGTGGCCCTGCAGGTAGCCCCCCACATGCCCGGATGACCTCTTCATTGCAGCCTTTGATGCCGCTCCAGATTTTGATGATGTTGGCCTTAACCACCTGCAGTGCCTCTATGATTTGCATGTATCAGTCAGATTTTGTGAGCCCTTCCCCATTTACAGGGGGAATTTGGGTTGTATTTATCTCATGTACTCAGATATTATTGTACTAGTCCTGGCTGTTATCCCAGGCACAGCATGTATGTGAGACTCTTCATTGTATTTTTATCTGGCCCTTGATTATGCTAGCTGTACTCTATGGTTCGGTCCCTTGTTTACTGGACACACTATTCTTTTGTACTTTGTCACGGCGGGCATAGGTATGCCTCCCCCGCCGCCTTCAGCACAGGTACCCTCTCATAAAAAGAGACTTGTTGCACCTGCGAGTCTCGTCTCCTCAGGGTCTAGTCCTTCAGCACACTATCTACCTCACACTTCTCTCTCTGACATCCCCTTTTGTTGTCTAGTGATTGTGTTCTTACAACGTACTTCGGTCATACGATTTGCTCCTGACACTCGCACGCTGGGGGGCAATCTGTTACACCATTTTTTGGTCATCTAACCTATTATCATTAGATGGACCCAAGTACACCATGTAAGACCAGTTTTACCCTAAGTAAAACTGCTTTCACTATGTTAAAACAGAAAACCCCAAAAGGAAATATTAAACAAACCCATATTTGTTTGATTTTCCTCATGGAATAATTAATTAAACCATAATTTAATTATTATTCCCAGTCATGTTTAACCCAAAAACAAAGAAATTAATGAGATAAACCCTTAGCTATCTTATTATTTTCTAGGAATAATTATTTAAATCTTATTTAGATAATATTCCTTGTTAAATATGACCAAATCACCCACCATTAATCAAATAAATCATTATTTATTTGATTATCTCCCAACCACTTCCTTAAAAGATAAATAAATCATTCGTTTATTTATTTTTCACTAATCAAGGGATTTGACCCAAGTCAAACACCCTTTCCCTCCAACAAATATAATAAAATATTCCATAAAGGTGGATCTAGATTTGGTTAACATTATTTTAATCATGCACCAAGATCTAGAATGACCCAATATTTTGTTATAAATAGGAGGGTTCTTCCCCATCACTCCTCACCTTTTGTTGCCTACTAGATCACTCTGGATCTATACACTTGGTCTCATTCCTACCATTTGCTCCCATTGAGCTCTATCTTCTACATTGGGTTTTCTACATCTACAAGAGAGAGAAAGCTTAGATCTGAAGTGCTGAGGACCACAAAGAACCCATCCCATTGAGGAGATCTGGATACACCTTCTTGTTTCCTCCCAGGTGCCCTGTAATATAAAAATTCATTCAAAAATCGTGTTCTTGTCTTGTCTGTTGGATGCATGGAGAAAACTCTTTACTTTACTGCTTAATATCTTTCCATTTATAGATCTGTTTGTTGCAGCATTTTAACTACTAATCGCAGATCTGAAGATGTTTGGAAGCTTCTATTGTTGTTAGGGCTATTAGTTATGCGTAGCTAAAGTGGTTCTTTTTCGTACACTTCGACGAAGAATTCATACTAACAGTGTACATGGATGATTTCACAGTTTATGGAAACTCATTTGAAGAAGCTTTAGAAAACTTGGAAAAAGTTTTAAAGAGATGTCAGGAAGCAAACCTTTCACTTAGTCATGAAAAATGTTTTATGATGTTTACTGAAGGTATTGTTTTAGGGCATCACATTTCAGGGGATGGGATTAGAGTTGATGAGTCAAAAGTTGAATTCATCTCTAACTTATCTATTCCAAGTTGTCAAAGAGATGTTAGAAGTTTTCTAGGATTTACAGGATATTATCGGAGATTTATAGAAAACTTCACCAAAATAGCATCTCCACTCTTCAAATTACTTACGAAAGATTGTGAATTCAATTGAACTTCTCATTGCTAGTTAGCCTTTGAATCCCTGAAAACCAAAATTTCCGAAGCACCTATATTAAGGGGACCTAACTGGAAGTTACCTTTTCATATCTCGACAGATGCTTCCGATACAGCTCTAGGAGCAGTATTGGGACAGAAAGAATTGATTCCCTATGCCATCTATTATATCAGTAAAAATTTGACTCCTGCAGAGTTAAACTATACTATAACTGAAAAAGAGTTTTTAGCTGTTGTTCATGCCATAAACAAATTTAGACACTATATAACAGGCTATGAAACTTTTGTTCACACAGATCATTCTGCAATTAGATACTTAATGAAAAAATCAATTACTAATGGCAGAGTCATAAGATGGTTATTGCTTTTACAAGAATTCAACATTACCATTCTAGATAGGCCTGGAAAACAAAACACGGTAGCTGATTTCCTATCTAGACTCCAAAACATCAAAGATGACACTCCAGTTGAAGATCAATTTCCTGATGAATATCTTTTTGCAATTTCTACTCAAACTCCTTGGTTTGCTGACATTGCTAATTATTTAGTTTCGGGAAAATTTCCTTCAATAATGAATGCAAGGGATAAAAGAAAAATCATTTATGATAGTGCAAAATATTCATGGGTTGCTAATGAGTTGTACAAGACAGGTCCAGATTTGATCATTAGGAGATGTGTTCGGGAAGATGAGATGCCTGAGATTCTCAAAGCATGTCATGATGAACCTTGTGGCAGACACTTTGTTGATAAGAGGACAACCTATAAGATCCTTAATTTAGGATATTATTGGCCATCCTTGTTTAAAGATGCTAAAGAGTATGTCAAAAGGTGTGACAGTTTCCAAAGGGTAGGGAAACCTTCTCCTTCAGGTGAGATGCCATTACAACCTCAGGTACATATTGAACCTTTTGAAAAATGGGCTTTGGATTTTTTAGTACCTATTAGTCCTCCATCAAGACAAAAGAGATATATATTAGTTTGCACTGATTATGTTACTAAATGGGTAGAAACCAAGCCATTACTTGTTGCTAATGAAGCATCTGTAGTTACTTTTCTTTTTGAGGATATTTTTACTCGTTTTGGTGTCCCAAGGGAAATTGTTACAGATCAAGGAGCTCAATTTACATCAAAGCTAGTGGAGAAAATGATGGAGAGGTACAAAATCAGGCATAGAAAATCTACTCCTTATCATCCACAAGCAAATGGTCAAGTGGAATCTACTAATAAGGTCATTGAAGGAATCCTAACAAAGACTGTTCATTTACATAGAAGAGATTGGGTAGATAGGCTTCCTGAAGCCTTGTGAGCCTATAGAACTACATGGAGAAACACAACAGGCCATACTCCTTATGAGCTTGTTTATGGAAAGCAAGTTTTGTTTCCCATAGAGTTCCAAATTCAAACATTCAAGATGGCAGTTCAGCTAGGACTTGATCTAACGGAAGCACAAAAGCATAGACTGGAGCAAATTAATGAATTGGATGAGATCAGACAAGATGCAGTTCAGAAAACAAGTCTAGTCCAACAACAAAGGGCTAGATGGCATGACAAGTACATCAAAGAGAATAAATTCAAAGAAGGTGACTGGGCTCTCTTGTTTGATTCAAAATTCAAGGATTTTCAAGGTAAATTTCAAACACATTGGCTTGGGCCATATGAAATTGTTAAAATTTTTGACAATGGAGCAGTAAAAATCAGGACAATAGATGAAGAAGAGGTCACTTTTCTTGTGAATGGTCATAGATTGAAGCTGTATCACAAACCATTCTCAAGAGAAGAATTTGTCAACAAGTTCCAAGAAAGCAGTGATGTGAAGTTAATGAAGAAGAATCTTTCTTCTTCATCAACTTGATTGAATTTTCTGAAGCATTTCTTTTGAAAAAAATAAATAAATAAATAAATAAAGGTATAAACATGAAAACCAATCATTGATTGGCATGTTTATACAGAAAAGATAGGGTGAAAATCAGAGTCTCTCTGACACTCTAACATTTCCCATTTTTGTTTTTTTTGCAAGCAGCTGTTACAAAATCATAAGTTCAGATTCATTGTACTTATGATCCATTTCATCTCATTCCATTCCATTCACTTATCCATCCATACTCCATTTCATTCATTCATTCATACTCTAATTCATTCCATATTTCATTCATCTCATTCCATACTCCATCCATCTCATTTCCATGTGAAAATTCAAAGTTTGATGTCTTGCTGCAAATAAATAACAAATGTCATGGATTGCAGGGCAGTTATTGTCTTCTTCCACTCCATTTCATAAACTGAATCCATTCCATTTCATCATCCACTTCATACATATCATGTCGCATCATACATATTCATTCATACCATATAACATCTCACTTATATCCCAAACCACTCCATTCCATGATTAAAATGCTCTACAGGTACATTCTGCAACTTAACAGACATTCTGCAGCTAATCAAACTTTCCGCAGCCAGACAGTCATTCCGCAGCTACAAATCCTGAAGGCACCAATCAGCAGACATTTGAATTGCAACAAAATGATCCAGTGTATCCATTAATAAGAAGAATCAAGAAAGATTATGAAGACTCTTCCAAAGGAGAACAAAGAAGACAAAGACTACAAAAAGTAAATGAAAGCAGAGGTAACAATTTTTCATTATAATGGAATTTCATAAAGTTTAGCACAGTTTTAGTTATGAATCATTCGAAAAGGTTATTTTGATTATTTTTATTGATCATGTCCAAAATACCCTCCACAAACTTTGGATTAAAATCTCTCATTTCAAATTCTATACCCGACATCATTCAAGTGGTTAAAATGGCTGAAGTGTTTGAATTCCTCACGTCACCCAACCAAATCATTCAATGATGATTTTCTTTTCCGTTGTAAAAATCTCCGCCGTCTTTTCAATCATTAATTCGTTTCCTCCACCTCACTCCATTACCTCATTTCGTAACTACTTCCATCACTCCATTCTGTAGCCAGCACTTCATTCCACAAAACAGAGATATCCTTATCACTGTAAGCAGAGAAAAAGGGTATATCATTTTGAATATCAAAGCACTATCACCGTGGGCAGAGATTGAGCATTATCACTATAAACGCAGAGGTATAGCAGTGTGGAATTTGAAGTCATTTGTCACCGAGAGACAGAGGTATAGCAGTGTGGAATTTGAAGCCAGTATCACCGAGAGACAGAGATATATCAGTGTAGAATTTGAAGCCATTTGTCACTGTCAACCAGAGGCATATCAATCCGAAGTTTGAAGCCATTATCACCAAGAACTAGAGGTATATCAACTCGAAGGTGAAAGCTATTGTTTCCGAAGACAAAAAGAATATTAATCTGAACATTGAAGAAGCAACTATGGGTCTTATTGTAAGAACCGAACCAATGGGTACAAAATACTTAGAAGGATACCCTCAATGTAAAGAAATGTTGCAACAGGTAGGATGGCTACAATTTCTTGAGAAATTTAATGGCTTCCACAAAGAAGCCACTAAAACATTTGCAAGGTCATTTCAAGGAGCTGAAGTTGAAGTGGGGGATGTTAAATTCATTGTCACTGAAGTTTTCATTGCAAAAGCTACAGGATTGCTTAGAAATGGAGAGAGATGGTTCAAAAACAGAGAATTCCATAATGAATCCTGGAAGCAAATTCTAAAATCACCAGGTATGGATGTCACTGTGTTTAAGAAAGGAATTCCAAGTTCTGCATTGAAAAATAAATGGAGAAACATACTGCTTATTTTTCAAAAATTTATTACATGTGAGGGTAGATATGGCACATTTTATGTTTACCACATTAGACTGATAATGCATTTTCTGGGGGAAGACCTAAACCTACCCTATTTCTTGCTTCAAAGTTTGAAAAAGATAGCTTCCTGTGTTCAAAGAAGGGTCCAATTTTTAGAGATAACTCTATACCATCATGGCTTGGTTAAGATTTTAATTGAACACCATTTAGCCAAAACAAATGATACTTGGGATAATTTCTTGATAAGAAATCATTTTGAAGGGACAAAAGAACCCTCACCTGAACAACAGCCTACAAGGAGAAGCAGAAAATGGAGAGCTTCAAAAATTGAAATTGACAAAATAGTCCAGGAAAGTAGTGAGGAAATCATCTCAGAGAAGTTGACTCAAATCAAGAGCAAGAAAGAAGGTAATCGATGCCACGGAAGAAAGGAAAGGATCTTCGACCAAAGAAGAAGCCATGAACTAAGGAAAACTCAAATCAAACAAACAGGGGTGATTAATATAGAAGATGAGGAAACATCCATTGAAGAAGATGTTGAAGAGAATTTTAATGAAGGAACCCCTGAAATTGACCCTGCTCAACAAGAAATTTATGACTATGTGGAAACTTTGGAAAGGAGAGCTTCAGAAAGTAAGGAGAGAACCCCTAGTCCTCCACTGTCTGAAATAGATGTATTAAGAAGGGATAGGTATGAGTTGGAAATACTTAATAGACACATCAAAATTGAGAATGAAATTCTCAAGGAACAAGTCAAGCTCAAAACTGATATGAACTCAACCTTATCTCTACATATAGACAAAGTGAAGGATAATGGTGAAAAATAAGCTAATCGGGGCATATCAACACCTTCAAAAGGTGTCCTTCGAAGAAAACCAGTCTTTAGCTTCCGGATGAGAAGATTAGATGTTCTTGGAAAGCCTCTGAGTTTGGAATAAGTTGCTGAGTTGTACACAAAGTTAACGTTAAGTATGTTGAGCCTCAAGATTGTGCTTTCTTTCACCTTACTTTACCTCATTTTCCTTTGTCCATTGTTATCCCAGACCCAATTGATCAATGAATTTAGTTAAAATTACTTTTAGAATGATGAACATGGATAACTTGTTAAGTTTTGTGATTTTTGTCATTGTAATGCATTTAATGAACTAATGCAAATCTGGACATTAACATTCTTCAGTTGCTGTTGTCTTCACGTTTGACATGCCTTGGGGTGGCCTCTCAGCTTCGCATATGGAGGTATATTCCACGTCATGTCTACATTGTTCGTTTCTCACCATGAAGGAAAAACCGAATTCTGGATATGGTTTTGGTACGTGGGAACACATTTAAGAAGGCAGACTTCTAATAGGACTGTCTTAGTCCGGATGTCCTTTTCCTTTTTACGCAGCCACTTCAAGAGTCCTAATGTGATTTCGATAAGGAAAGACAATGATCCTGGAATTGTTGCAAGTCTTTTTATGTACATTTGTTATATAAACACTTGGGAAACCGAGAGCTAGGCTAGATTTTGTTCTAGATTTTGTTCTAGATTTTGCTTAGATTCTGTGCTACATTTCTGAAGACGCATATTGCTCTGTTCAAGTTATTTCTCTTTTAATGAAGCAGACAGTGTTGTTTTGAAAGCGTTGATTTGATTTGGAGTTAGATTCCGTCAGGTGGTAGAGGGCCCCTGCCTCTTTCACGAATTTATTTGCGTAGTTTAGATAAGTATCTTAGTTGCCTTTACGTTTTTGAAGTTTGAATTCGTAGTTGTTTTCACTAGCCACTGTAGTTATATTCGTTCTAAAAACTCTTCCAAAAGAAGAAGCTCTTCCAAAAGATCAAGATAAATGAATGAAATAGCTATGAGTATTTATGGGATTTGGTGTAATCTCTTGTTCACATATGAAGTTATACTTATATCGCTTACTCTTCAAAAGGAAATTCCTTCAAGAAATCATGAAAGTGTCTGAGTGTCTTAAGCATGATTGTACAATGTGATCTTGGGCTTGCTTGATTCATTTTCTTTTCATTGTTGTTCTTGTCTTTAAAAATTCTCTTAAAATATCATAATGATGAAACAGAATAGCTATGATATCTTGGTTTTCGTATGGTCTTTATGTTGCACTCAATTGTCTGATTACGATTGTTCTAAACTCTTCATCCACATGATGGACAAGCAATTTGTGTAATTCCCATGAAAATAATGCCATGATATTTAGATAGGTCTCCAATTGGTGCCTTAACTCATGCTCAGTTATTTTGTTTTAAGTTTGATAATGACTTGTTAGTTCAGCACTGTTTTAGATTAGTGACATCTTAAGTTCAGTTTTAGCTTAACTCATTGCATTTGCACTCCATATTTAGTTATCATTCACTGCATAGTAGATTAATTTAGTTGTTAAACTTAACAAAACAGCCTTCATTATTTACAAACCTCTTCTTGTTCCAAATCTATAATTGATTCATAACCATATGAACAGAAGACAATATCATTTTAAGGCCTGAAACACTTTTGCAACTTCCCTCATCATCTCACAGACACACCTTTCCTCAAAAGACTATTTTAAAAATATATAACCTTGAGTGAAGTGTAGTGGTATAAAACTGAGTTGCAGAATAGAGTTAGGAACTAGTTTTAGAGTAGAAGATCCTATGATGTCAACAATATTTTCTCCAAATATGTTTTCACAAATCTTTAATCATGGATAAAATATTGTCTCATTATAAGCTGATGATTTAATTGTTTAGATTAGGAGAATTTGTATACTTAGCTGACCATTTCTCAAACTTTCCCAAAATACCTTTGATAAAAGAATTGGACAAGTTAAGTTTGTGTTTTGAATCATTTGTTTAAAATTCATTATCAAGCTTTGTCTTTGCTTAGTCATAGTTTAGGTTTGATTATGTTTCAGCATTTGCATTTACATTTGTCATTTGTCATCAACCAAATAGGCTTCACTTTGTTTTTAAATCAGTAGCCACTTTCCATTAGCTCTGTATTCATTTTCCTTGAGAGCATAAAAACCATCAAAAGATCAAAAACATCATAAATCATCACAAAAGACAAAAACATCATAAAACACTAAACACAACGCATTAAGAGACAAACACCTAGGCACATATGGTGCACTTCACTTCAGCAGTTTACCAACCCTGGTTGACAATTAAATGAGCTCAATTTAGGAGACTAGATTGAGACCAAACACTTCCTTATGATTTCAACTTCTAGAACTTAGTAGAAAAAAAGTTAGAGCGAAACTTCCATGATGACCTGTTTCAGCTGGCCAAATCCCTTGCATAAGGAGGATATGAGGATCACAATTTATATAAATGCTTAGGTTGAGAGGGGCTTCAACATGTGAACATGGGAGGGATTTTAGGAGCTTAAAAAATATTAATTATGACTTTTCAATGACCCATGCCACAACCCTATGGGGTTTTAGCCCACTAACTAGGGGTATAAACTTCAAACATGAATATCTCTCAAACCGTGAAGAATTACATGGCATGCCATATATCAATGGAAACATCTCGACAAGTAGAAACCATAAAAATCATTATTGAACCAGAATATAGTAATTTGGTAGGTCAAAATTCCCATGAAATATTTGGTTGGCCCCTGGTGCTGCTTGGGTTGACATCAATGACAACTGTTGATCAAAAATTCTGATATTTCTACGTTGGATGAGTTTTTACCGCTTGGCCCTATTGAGCTGGCATATAAATCAATCTATCTGGCTTGGGCAACAAATCCGAAATCAGCGTCACCGAGTGTTTGGGTTGATCGTTCATTAGATTTTGGTACTCCATCTGATCCATTTTCCTCAACTTTCTTAACAAATGAGAATATTTTGGAAGCTATGATGTCAGAAGGAGAACCATGGGAATATTATCATCATCATTCCCATCTTCCTGATTATGAATAAAATAATCTTAGTGAACTATATCACCCATCCATCAAAAATTTCTTTTCGAATTCTTTTCCCATTAATGCAATCGATTCCAAGTGAAATCTTTCAAATATCGAAGAAACGATTTCTATCGATATTTCGACTAAACCTAGCGTTGTAGAGAAAATTCATGTCGGTGTATCTTGTTCTCCGTCAAAACTCGAATCATATCTTTTTCGTGAATTTCATGACGTATTTTCTTGGTATTATGAGGAAATGCCAGGCATAGATACTAGTATAGTTGAACACATTATTAATATGTATCCTGATGTCAAACCGGTGCGTCAACGACTACGTCCTATTCATCTAAAGAAAGCCGCTGCCATCAAAGCAGAAGTTGAAAAACTTTTGTGTGCTGGTTTCATTTACCCTGTTTCGCTAATTGAGTGGGTTTCCAATATCGTTCATGTCATGAAAAAACAAGGAAAAATTAGAGTGTGTGTCGATTATCGGTATCTTAATCATGCTTGTCCAAAAGACAACTATCCTACTCCCTTTATCGACCAGATTATTGACGATTGTGCTAGATGTAAAATCTTTTCGTTCATGGATGGATTTTCTTGCTACAATCAAATCAATATCTGCCCAGATGATCAACATAAGACAACATTCATCTGTCACTGGGCACATTTTCTTACAGGAAACTACCGTTTGGTTTAAATAATGCTGGGGAAAATTTTCAGAGAGTAATGGATTATGCTTTCAATGACATCAAGTACATTATTCAACCATATCTAGATGATTTACTAGTGCATTCACGAAATCGAACTGATCACCCAATGCATCTGAGAGTCATTTTCTTACGCTGCCGACACTACAAAATATGCCTCAATCCACATAAATGTGTGTTTTGTGTTGGTTCTATTAGCCATCAGTATTTTTTTTCATGTTAGTGATGACTATATCTATAGCTGAGTTTTCTAGAAGCTGATTTCCTTATGTCAATTTTTCATCTAGAAAACCCTCCTAAAAACTTTTTTCGCCCTTCTACTTTTCAGTCCACCCATGTCAAAATCAAAACCTCATTATCACTATCCTATCTAGTTTCAGCCCTATTGGTTTTCCCATCAGCTTTAAAAGAAAAATTCAAGTCTGTTTCAAAAGTCTCCCCTATGTTAGGAAGTGGTGCTTTAAGACATTTTACCCTTGGCAATCATCAAAAAGCCAAAAAGCCTCCATCTGCTACAGACCAACCATGACTGACCCCCCACTCTACAAATGAAATTGACAAACATCTCTAAGTCGCGCCACTCACACCCCCTATGTCTCAGCACTGCATAAACCACAGTCTCAAGCTGATTACTAGGTGTTTCACAGTGTTTTATGGATTCTGCAAAGAACAGGAAATATAACTTCATCTCAGGAGAAAATTCTTGAATCTACAATTAGAGGAAAAACTGCTTCTAAATGTAGCATGAGCCTGAGATATATCTGCAAAATAGAAAGTCACTCATCAATACCTTGCAGTTTTCCTTCTAGCATGAAAATCACAGTAAGAAAAGGACACCACTGTCTCAGCAAACTGGTAAATTTTCATGGCCCAGAACCTCCTTCATTTACAAGCAAAGGGTTAGGGCGCCTCCTTCATCCACAAGCAGAGGGCGCTGGCCAGTATTGACTTTAAAGATTGCAAAAGTCCAGGTTTGCCTTTTTACTGAACAGTGAAACAATATCTCCAGGTTTTATGAATGTGAGTGATGACCATAACAGGGATAGAGTCTGAAATATGCAAGTTCAAAGGAAAACAGAGTTTGGTCTGATAAAGGAGGTCATTTGAAGTTTAAAATCATATGAAATGTTGAACTTTAGAAAGGCATATCATGAGTAAAAAAAATTCTAAAGCTTGTTTTCCCCACAAGACCAAATTGAAGAGATGCTGACAGATCATATCATCACCTAGGAAGAAGAAAAGTTGTTTGTTTTTCAAAGGGTGCTGACCTCCATAGTCACAGAGATTATCTTTCAAAAATTTGTCATAAATTGACTAAAGCAAATAATGACATTTCAGTCACCCTCAGAACAGTGCAGGGAGACAGTGTCACTTTGGCTAGGGTTTTTCTGAAGCACAGTGATGATTGCTAGCAGAGGTGCTAGTATTGATGTTTTTTTCAAGTTGTTTGCTTACCATCACATCCAAGGAAAATCTGTTTCAAACAGATTTGTCAAGCAATTTTCAGATACTGTGCCTAGTAAAGGGCCTCCTTCATCCATGAGCAGATGGCCAAGGCATTGGATGTTTTTGAAAACTGATTGGTCAAAAGATGCAGTGAAAAGAGACAATGAAAGAAAGCAAAAGTCTGTACACAGGTAAAAGATAGTGTTTATGATTCAAAAATATTGTTTTTCCTATCCATAGGAAAATGTCTGTCAAACTATACCTATAGTGGACAGGAGACAATATTGACTATGCAGGCCATTGATACAAAAAGGGCAGTTTCCTTAGGGGAAGAGGCCACACAGTCACCTCACTGTCACATGCCAAGAAGTTTAAAGGGAACTCCTCTTAAGTAAAAACAGAGAAATATCGTTTGAATGGATGCAACCAAAAGATGGCACTTACAATCCAAAGAGAAGCCTATAAATCACCGAGAAGGTAAAATAGTGGACAGAGTTGAGCTATGGAATGGTTCTATTACAAAAAAGGTCAAATGCACAGATCAAAGCAAATGATAACTGGGTTTCAACATTGTAAATAAGTATACCAGTTATGAATAGACAAAGAAGTGGTTTTGATAGATTATCATTGTTTTGGGATTTTGAAACAAATGCAGCTTTCTCATTATTCAAAAAAGGACAGATATATCATAAATAATACACCTACAGGCAAGAAAGTATGTTGAAAGGATAATCTTTTCTTAGATCAAAGGTCCAAGAAGACCAGTAAACTTTGCACCTGTTGTAGATAAAGGTTGAAGAAGCTGTCAAAGACCAAGGGCTGTCAAAACAAGTTGACAAAACAAGCCCTGTCCTTCACAAACAAACCAGTATTCAGGCATTCTCTTGACAGTGTTAAAGTGGGGGTTATACCAGGAATAGCACCAGCATCATTAAAAACAGTCGCATAAATGGTATGAAAGTTATCAAGCTATTATTCAAGGTTCGAAGTTTGGTGTTGAAATGTCACCAAAAAAGACAAAATCAACAAGAACCATCCCTCAGACCTATATGCCTAAATGGACAGAGTTCTGACCTGTTGAGAAAAAACTGTGTTTGTTTTCTTTGAAAAGGAGTTGAAAATTGTATTGACATTTTTTAAAGGGGATATAATTTCTGTGGCCGAAACCATTTCAAAAAGGGAGTACCCCTCAAATGAAGTCAATGTGATTTCAAAGGTCAAAGAAATACACCAAGGCAGTGTTACGAAGGTTAAACAAAGCAGAGCTGAAAGCCAAAGTTATTTTTCAAAATTTTAAGACCGTTGGGGTTCGACACATTTAAAGAAGTGGGGTCGAAGGTAAAAACTTTCATTTTCAACACACCAAGCGAGAAATTTAGTTTGCCTCCGAAATCCTCAGGCATCAAAACATTTTTCAAGCAAATTCAAAGAGTTTTTATCATTTTTGGCTGCGCGACGCGCCTGGCGGAAGGATTGCACAGGCGGCCAGTGTTGGCGCGACGCGCCTGTACAGTTGCGCGACGCGCCTGTACACGGCGCCCGACCGCCCGACTGCCCGACCCGACAGGCCACCTGGGTGGTATTTTTTGTGCGCCATGATGTCCTTAAAGAGTGCCGCGCATAATTGAGGGCTTTCCGGTGCTACTCTAGCCCTCCCCAGGGGTTTTTCATCTAAATTGAAGGTATTCCTATATATTTTCTCCTCGATTTCAAAAAATTTGCTCACCATATCCGGCAAATGATTTTACTATGAAAATTCCCATAGTTTGAAGCTATGTCTGAGAGGTAAATTCACTGCTGAGGGTGCCTATAGAAAGAACCGAGTGTTAAACTTCTTCAGATTTCTCATACCACACCATACAGGACTCTGGGTCTACATCACCTTTTCAGAAAAACGGTGTTTTGACTGTATGATTATTCGAAGTATGAGACTATGATAAGATGCTAGTAATGTTATTTAGGGCACCTACAGGAGAAGGTTGGTTTTGAGACTAAGAGCATGCTTGTTTCATCTTCAAAACAATCAAAGGGCAGAGGTTTTTCCTATAAAGAACTGTGTTTTGATTAAAGGGAGTTTGTTGGTTATAAGATCTTTGACTGCCACCTCAAAAGAAGCCTCTAAAAAGGTAAAAGGAGAGTTTGTTATAAAGAGACAGGGTTTAGGTCTAAACAGAAACATTTCACACTGTCCTCAAGACATTTCCACATTATTAAAAATAGTGAATTGCACTCAGAAAAGGGGTTGTTTTCACATATGCAAGTTGGTTGACTGCCTTGTGTTTTTCAGGCTTATTTATAAGTTGGTATTCATCCAAAATAAAGGTTTTTTCAACATAAACCAGAGGTGTTACATTGGTAGGAGGTCTTGCCTATTTGGCAAAGTAAAGGCTCTTGCAGACCTTGTTGAAACTTTTTGAGGCATTTTCCAAGCTCTGTCACCTTGTTCAAAGCAGTAAAGTTGAATGTATACCTACACTGAAGTTGGACTGCGTATCCACAAGTCTGTTGTTTTATTTTGCACTCCAAGAAGGGCAGGATTTTAATGATTGGGAATTTCACCTTGGAGACACAGATATAGATGTGGTGGTTGATCTCTTAAATTCACAAGTGAAGGGTGATTTTCCTAAACACTGTGCACTGATAATTCACCTAACCTTGGTCTCCTTTTTCTTTCACTGAATGGTCTCTTCTAGAGAAATCTGTTGACAGAGATATTCTAAGGGTGAACAGGCCACTTTCTGAAGGGCAGGTTTTTGATGATTGAATTTTACCTTGGAGACAGAGATGTAGGTGTGTTGATTGACTTCTAACAAATTCACAAGAAAAGGTGACTTTTTAACACTATGCATAGGAAAATTACCCAGCAGTCTGTCTTCTCTTTGATATATGGTACCCTATTGAGAAATCTGCCTGGCTGAGGTACATTCAAAGTAGAAGGCTACTTTTTAAGAAAGCAGAGGTTGTGTATTGTAAGAAAACTTGTTGCAACCATCCAAATCACATTGTTTCTCTGTCAAAGCGGTAAGTGACACGGTTTGACTCCAGACATTTTACACACAGTGAGGCAGTTTGTTTCTTCCAAAGCATATTTAGGTCAGAATGCCTCCAAGGCAAGACAACAGGAGCGGTCCGCACAAAAGATATGAGCCAATCTCTACAGAAGAGGTTAATGCTCATCCATCTGTCCTTTTCAACTTCCATGAAGTAGGTTGCCTAGATTTCTTCCAGAAGATAGAAGAGGTCAAAAGTTTTTCGCCATTAACACACTTGTGCACCCTGAGATTCAAAGAAAAACATTTCCAAGTGGCTGGTCTTGATTTCAAGATTTCTCCAAGGTATGTCTCCAAGGCCACCAAGATTCCATATCATGGCGAAAAATGGTTCAAACAGGCTCATCTTGACATAGAAGATTACAAGCCTTTCATCAAGTCTGAGCATAGAGATGCTTTCACTGCTATTTTCCCTTTTTCATATCTCCTTGACAGCTATGCGCCTCTTATGAAAGTCATAATGAAATATTTCACTTGTGAAGGGAGGTTTGATCGAGTTTATGCCTACCATGTCCGATTATTGATGCATTTTACTAGAAGCAGGCAACTAAACCTCCCTTACTTTTTATTCAAGAGCATCGAGAAGATGACATCTACTGTCCAAAAGAAGGCCCCACCTTTGCAAATACCTTCTCTTTTCCATCATTCTCTGATCAAGATTATCTTCCTACACCAGCTAGAGAAGAAGGAAGTTCCATGGGATGTATTCATCGGACATCCCGAGATTTCTCTACGTTCCTCCTGTCCCATGTGTCTCCCACTCGGCCTATCCATCGCCGTACCTTTGTCCGGTAGGCCTACTCTAGAAGGCTCGGAATGTTCTTTGGACAGCCAAGTCAACGGGGGGAAGGAGAGAGGGTAGTAAACGACAGCAGAGGGAAAGGGATGAGGGTCGGCAACGGATAGATGATGAAGGACGGCGGCGGATAGATGATGAAGAACGGCCAACGGATAGATGAGGGAACGGCGAGTTAGATGATGAGGGACGGCGGCGAGTTAGATAATGAGGAACAACAGCAGGTACAAGAGGAAGAACAGCAGGTTGGGCAGGAAATTGAGACACCTCTTGAGCCACAAATTGAACAAAGCATTGAAGCAGAACAGCAAGCTAATGTTGGCGAACAGGGGCAGCCAAGTGAACAACAAAAAGAAGACATCCAGCAGCCTCAGGAAGAGCAGCAAGTTCAGGAAGATGTCAAGGGTAAATCAGTTATGTCTCCTCCTCCCAAAAGAACAAAACTCAGCACAGCAAGGAAAAGAGGGTCTAAGGCTGCCACTCTAACAGTGACAAAGGTTGTTCCTAGCAAGAGGAAATCGCCCAAAAGGACATCTTCTATCATGCCAAGGAGGAAAAGCGCAAGATTGGCTCTCAAAGGTAAAATCAAAGTTGGAGAAAGTACAAAGCATAGAGGTGCATTAGCTGTCATCCCTATCCAAAGCGATGACGGTGATAATGAGGCCCGCCTTCTTGAAAATCTCCTAATCCATAAGGAGGGGAAAATTGAGGCATTAGAGGAAGATCTTCAAAGGGCAAGGAATTTCAACCACTTCTTGGAGATTGAAAACAAACAGATGAATGTTCACACAGTTGTTCATGAGGCACGGGCGATCAAATATAAGAATGAGGCAGCTAAGGCGCAAGCAAGGATAGAAGAACTCATTGGTGAGTTTGATGAGGAGGAGGAGGAAGACCAGCCTAGGCGGAAGAGGCCTAGGACCATCGGGCTTAAAAGAGCCTTGGAAAAGCAGAGAGCAGAAGAGCAAGCCCATCTCCAAGCCTTTCCTCTCACTGCACTCCTTGAGCAGGAAATTGAAGAAAACAAAGAGGCTTGGCTTGAAAGAGCTAACAAACATTTGGAAATGAAGCTTGAGAGGGCGAATAGAGATTTAGAGCTGCAGAGGAAGAGGACACATCACTTCCAAAAGCTAAATCAGTTTGCCCGGCGCAAACTGAAGGAAGCCCAAGAGAAATTGAAGAAGGCAAAGGGGAAGTGCCTAGCACGGAAGGAAGGGAAAAGCATATCAGCCCTTGATATTTT
This sequence comes from Pinus albicaulis, assembly GCA_034641835.2. Classification (NCBI taxonomy): domain Eukaryota; kingdom Viridiplantae; phylum Streptophyta; class Pinopsida; order Pinales; family Pinaceae; genus Pinus; species Pinus albicaulis. Next base: position 1,490,423,105 of record CM076584.1, read on the forward strand.
GGCCTCATCTTTGGAGCATGTTGCTATGGACCCTTGAGGGTCATGCATGCCATTTTTGGGCCTTTTTCGGCAACTTTTTGTTTTTTGGCATTTTTTGGGTTTTTGGTCGAAAACTCATAATTTCGCCATTTCAGTTTGAGGAGTTGTCAAGAGAGAAGGATGATACCAATGGATGCCATAATTCTATGAGCAGGTCACCAGAGATTTTCAGAGCATTTGGAGATCATTCGCCCCCTCAAATTGGCGAAAAATGCTCGCTTTTTTCACATTCTGCCCGCCATATCAGCAGTCTGCTATTTTCTGGTTTTTTGCACACAGGTACAGTTTTGGGGAACTTTTAGGCATCAGATTGAGATGATTTCAGATGCGACGGAAAGTAGACACAGAGAGATTTCCAACGAGCTATCATGAGCCTCGTTTCGACACCGGGAAGGCTGCCAATTAGTGGTTTTGATAGATTATCAGTGTTTTGGGAGTTTGAAACAAATGCAGCTTTCTCATTATTCAAAAAAGGATAGATATATCATAAATAATACACCTACAGGCAAGAAAGTATGTTGAAAGGATAAGCTTTTCTTAGATCAAAGGTCCAAGAAGACCAGTAAACTTTGCACCTGCTGTAGATAAAGGTTGAAGAAGCTGTCAAAGACCAAGGGCTGTCAAAACAAGTTGACAAAACAAGCCCTGTCCTTCAGAAACAAACCAGTATTCAGGCATTCTCTTGACAGTGTTAAAGTGGGGGTTATACCATGAATAGCACCAGCATCATTAAAAACAATGGCAGAAATGGTATGAAATTTATCAAGCTATTATTCAAGGTTCAAAGTTCGGTGTTGAAATGTCACCAAAAAAGACAAAATCAACAAGAACCATCCCTCAGACCTATATGCCTAAATGGACAGAGTTCTGACCTGTTGAGAAAAAACTGTGTTTGTTTTCTTTGAAAAGGAGTTGAAAATTGTATTGACATTTTTTAAAGGGGATATAATTTCTGTGGCCGAAACCATTTCAAAAAGCGAGTACCCCTCAAATGAAGTCAATGTGATTTCAAAGGTCAAAGAAATACACCAAGGTAGTGTTACGAAGGTTAAACAAAGCAGAGCTGAAAGCCAAAGTTATTTTTCAAAATTTTAAGACCATTGGGGTTCGACACATTTAAAGAAGTGGGGTTGAAGGTAAAAACTTTCATTTTCAACACACCAAGCGAGAAATTTAGTTTGCCTCCGAAATCCTCAGGCATCAAAACAGTTTTCAAGCAAATTTAAAGAGTTTTTATCAGTTTTGGCCGCGCGACGCGCCTGTAAATCCGCACGACGCGCCTGGCGGAAGGATTGCACAGGCGGCCAGTGTTGGCGCGACGCGCCTGTACAGTTGCGCGACGCGCCTATACACGGCGCCCGACCGCCCGACTGCCCGACCCGACAGGCCACCCGGGTGGTATTTTTTGCGCGCCGTGCTGTCCTTAAAGAGTGCCGCGCATAATTGAGGGCTTTACGGTGCTACTCCAGCCCTCCCCAGGGGTTTTTCATCTAAATTGAAGGTATTCCTATATATTTTCCCCTCGATTTAAAAAATTTGCTCACCATATCCGGAAAATTATTTTACTATGAAAATGCCCATAGTTTGAAGTTATGTTTATTAGGTAAATTCACTGCTGAGGGTGTCTATAGAAAGAACCGAGTGTTAAACTTCTTTAGATTTCTCATACCACACCATACAGGACTCTTGAACCCTGTCACCTTTTCAGAAAAACGGTGTTTTGACTGTATGATTATTCGAAGTATGAGACTGTGATAAGATGTTAGTAATGTTATTTAGGGCACCTACAGGAAAAGGTTGGTTTTGAGACTAAGAGCAGCTTGTTTCATCTTCAAAACAATCAAAGGGCAGAGGTTTTTCCTATAAAGAACTGTGTTTTGATTAAATGGAGTTTGTTGGTTATAAGATTTCTGACTTCCACCTCAAAAGAAGCCTCTAAAAAGGTAAAAGGAGAGTTTGTTATAAAGAGACAGGGTTTAGGTCTAAAGAGAAACATTTCACATTGTCCTCAAGACATTGCCACATTATCAAAAACAGTGAATTCCACTCAGAAAAGGGGTCGTTTTCACATATGCAAGTTGGTTGACTGCCTTGTGTTTTTCAGGCTTAGTTATAAGTTGGTATTCATCCAAAATAAAGGTTTTTTCAACATAACCAGAGGTGTTACATTGGTAGGAGGTCTTGCCTATTTGGCAAAGTAAAGGCTCTTGCAGACCTTGTTGAAACTTTTTTGAGGCATTTTCCAAACTCTGTCACCTTGTTCAAAGTAGTAAAGTTGACTGTATACCTACACTGAAGTTGGACTGCGTATCCACAAGTCTGTTGTTTTATTTGCACTCCAAGAAGGGCAGGATTTTAATGATTGGGAATTTCACCTTGGAGACACAGATATAGATGTGGTGGTTGATCTCTTAAATTCACAAGTAAAGGGTGATTTTCCTAAACACTGTGCACTGATAATTCACCTAACCTTGGTCTCCTTTTTCTTTCACTGTATGGTCTCTTCTAGAGAAATCTGTTGACAGAGATATTCTAAGGGTGAATAGGCCACTTTCTGAAGAGCAGGTTTTTGATGATTGAATTTTACCTTGGAGACAGAGATGTAGGTGTGTTGATTGACCTCTAACAAATTCACAAGAAAAGGTGACTTTTTAACACTGAGCACAGGAAAATTACCCAGCAGTCTGTCTTCTCTTTGTTATATGGTACCCTATTGAGAAATCTGCCTGGCTGAGGTACATTCAAAGGTAGAAGGCTAAGTTTTAAGATAGCAGAGGTTGTGTATTATAAGAAACTTGATTGCAAGCCTTCCAACTCACATTGTTTATCTATCAAAGCAGTAAAGTGACACAGTTTGACTCCAACAGGACATTTTACACACAGTGAAGGTAGTTTTACCTCTTCCAAAGCATTTTCAGGTCAGAATGCCTCCAAGGCAAGACAGCAGGAGTGGTCCACACAAAAGATATGAGCCTATCTCTACGGAAGAGGTTAATGCTCATCCATCTGTCCTTTTCAACTTTCATGAAGTAGGCTGCCTAGAGTTTTTCCAGAAAGTACAAGAAGTCAAGAGTTTTTCGCCATTAACTCACTTGTGCGCCCTGAGATTCAAAGAAAAACATTTCCAAGTGGCAAGTCTTGATTTCAAGATTTCTCCAAGGTATGTGTCCAAGGCCACCAAGATTCCATATCATGGCGAAAAGTGGTTTAAACAGGCTCATCTTGACTTAGAGGACTACAAACCTTTCATCAAGCCTGAACATAGAGAGGCTTTCACTGTTATTTTCCCTTTTTCATATCTCCTTGACAGCTATGCTCCTCTTATGAAAGTCATAATGAAATATTTCACTTGTGAAGGGAGGTTTGATCGAATTTATGCCTATCATGTCTGTTTATTGATGCACTTTACTAGAAGCAGGCAACTAAACCTCCCTTACTTTTTGTTCAAGAGCATAGAGAAAATGGCATCTACTGTCCAAAAGAAGGCCCCACCTCAGCAAATCCCTTCTATTTTTCATCATTCTTTGATCAAGATTATCTTCCTATACCAGCTAGAGAAGAAAGAGGTTCCATGGGATTTATTCATCAGCCATCCAGATTTCTCTACTGTTCCTCTTGTTCATGTGTCTCCCACTCAGCCTATCCATCGCCTGGTACCTTTGTCCAGTAGGCCTACTCCTAGAAGGCTCAGAATGACTGCTGGACAGCCAAGTCAACAGGAGGAAGGAGAGGGTAGGAAACAACAGCAAGAGGAAAGGGATGAGGGTCAGCAGCAGATAGATGATGAAGGACAGCAGCAGATAGATGATGAAGGACAGCAGCAGATAGATGAGGAACAGCAGCAGTTAGATGATGAGGGACAGCATCAGTTAGATGATGAGGAACAACAGCAGGTGCAAGATGAAGAACAGCAAGTTGGGCAGGAAATTGAGACACTTCTTGAGCCACAAATTGAACAAGGCATTGATGAAGAACAGCAAGCTAATGTTGGCGAACAGGGGCAGCCAAGTGAACAGCAAGAGGAAAACATCCAACAACCTCAAGAAGGACAGCAATTTCAGGAAGATGTCAAAGGTAAATCAGTTGTGCTTCCTCCTCTCAAAGTAACAAAGCTCAGCACAGCAAGAAAAAGAGGGGCTAAAGCTACCACCCTAATAGTGACAAAGATTGTTCCTAGCAAGAGGAAATCGCCCAAAAGGACATCTTCTATCATGCCAAGGAGGAAAAGTGCAAGATTGGCTTTCAAAGGTAAAAGCAAAGTTGGAGAAAGTACAAAACATGGAGGTGAATTAGCTGTCATCCCTATCCAAAGCGATGACAGTGATAATGAGGCCCGCCTTCTCGAAAACCTCCTAATTCATAAAGAGGGACAAATTGAGGCATTAGAGGAGGATCTTCAAAGGGCAAAGAACTTCAACCACTTCTTAGAGATTCAAAACAAACAAATGAATGTGCACACAGCTGTTCATGAGGCACGGGCGATCAAATATAAAAATGAGGCAGCTAGGGCGCAAGCGAGAATAGAAGAGCTCATTGGGGAATTTGATGAGGAGGAAGAGGAAGACTAGCCTAGGCGGAAGAGGCCTAGGACCATTGGGCTGAAAAGAGCCTTGGAAAAGCAGAGAGCAGAAGAGCAAGCCCAGCTCCAAGCCTTTCCTCTCACTGCACTCCTTGAGCAGGAAATTGAAGAAAACAAAGAGGCTTGGCTTGAAATAGCTAACAAACATTTGGAAATGAAGCTTGAGAGGGCGAATAGAGATTTAGAGCTGCAGAGGAAGAGGACACATCACTTCCAAAAGCTAAATCAGTTTGCCCGGCGCAAACTTAAGGCAGCCCAAGAGAAATTGAAGAAGGCAAAGGGGAAGCGCCTAGCACGAAAGGAAGGGAAAAGCATATCAGCCCTTGATATTTTGGCCTCAGCTTCGAAGCATGTTGCTATGGACCCTTGAGGGTCATGCATGCCATTTTTGGGCCTTTTTTGGCAACTTTTTGTTTTTTGGCATTTTTTGGGTTTTTGGTCGAAAACTCATAATTTCGCCATTTCAGTTTGAGGAGTTGTCAAGAGAGGAGGATGATACCAATGGATGCCATAATTCTATGAGCAGGTCACCAGCGATTTTCAGAGCATTTGGAGATCATTCGCCCCCTCAAATTGGCGAAAAATGCTCGCTTTTTGCACATTCTGCCCGCCATATCAGCAGTCTGCTATTTTCTGGTTTTCTGCACACAGGTACAGTTTTGGGGAACTTTCAGGCATCATATTGAGATGATTTCAGATGCGCCGAAAAGTAGACACAGAGAGCTTTCCAACGAGCTATCATGAGCCTCGTTTCGACACCGGGAAGGCTGCCAATTGCCTCCAGCAAGTCAGGGGACCTTTTTTAGACATAAATATGAAGTATTTTTGTAATTTTTGAACCTCAAAAATCTGCTTTTCCCAAATGTGCGTTTAGCTATTTTTATACTTGCGAAATGATGTAAAGTCAATATAATTTCCATTTTTAGCATTTTTTAGATATTTTATGGGATATTTTGTGCCTTGGGCTTTGCAAAGCCTCAAGGACAAGTTTAGATATTTTGACTTGGCCAATGGGATAGCTAGTTGCTCCATGAGGTTTTCCTTCCTCAAGCCTATTTATTCCATGGGTTTTCATTGTAAATCAGAGGCTGAACTTGAGAGAAGAATTAATACATTGGTCATATGAGCTTTGAAGAATACACTTGTGTTATGATTTTTGGACTGCCTCTTGGATGCTTTTGATGAATGATGAAGGATTGGTGATGGATTCCATGACATGGTAGAATGGTATAGTGTTTCTTGCTATGTTTTTTGTCTTCTAGTTTTCATCCATAATACATGCTTATTGCTGCTATAGATCAGTAGAGATTAGTTTTGAGATATGCCCATGGAGGCACCTCAAAATTCCTGAATCTTCATAGCTTGATGTTTTCTTCTTCCTTAGTTATACTAAAGAATTCTTAACTGCTCTTTAGTAACTTAAGGTATTGTTTGCTAAGTTTTATTTACAAGTTCTATGCATGTTGAGTAGGATGTATGGTGTGCCCTGCCTACCTATAAGCTGTCCATAGTTCTGTCCATAAAACTTTCTCTTTGACTGATTAGTTGATCATCTTGTTGAACCAAGGAGGCCTAGTCCCGATCTAGCCCTTTGCCTAAAACTATGAAAGCTTGTTTGTCAAAGTGCCCAATAACTTAGAGACTATGTTTAGGTGTTCCGGCATAGTATTTTGAGTTGTTAGTCCTTCTCATGTGTTTTTCCCAAAGTCTGATAGCCATTTCCCAAAGTTAGAGGGTCTTATACTTCTATGCATGGCTGGAATGTTTGATTTCTATGTATTAATTAGCTCATAGTTACATTTAGCATGATTAATGGCTTGCTATAACATGTTTATGTCTGCTATCAACTAAATTACACTTGAAATCCCTCGTCTTTCACAAGCTTGATGTCCATTTACTCCATTCTGCACAAAGATCCCTTCTACCGTGAATAAAATCGGCCCTACAGCAACCTTGCATCATCATCTCATAGCTTCCTTGACTTGTTTGACCCCATAGCCCAATTGATCTGACTTCTTGTTATCCATTTTTACATCTTTGATCAGTTTTATCCCTCACAAACTTAAAAACCAAAAATCAAAAAACTCACTTCATAACTAGCCTAATATTAGAACACCATAAGCGAACACACCGATATCTTTTACATCTAATAGAGAGAGCCCTCTCTGAGTCCAGGAAGGCTAGGTCCTTGGGCTCCAAAGCTTGGTTTGATGTTACATCGTCATTTGGCTCGCCAATCGGCCAAATCACGGGAACCTAACAGGTTCTGGTCATTTTCTTTGATTCGTAGTATCAAAAGAATGGATTTGAATTGACCCTTTGAAGGTTCAGGCTATTCTTTATTTTCTTGCGCCATCAAACTTACTTCAGATACAGAAACTTCAAGGAAATGTTAACTCCCTAAGAAGGTTCATTCCAAATTATGACGAAATGGCTAAAGGATTTACTCAACTATTGAAAAAGGGGGTTCCCTTCCATTAGGACCAAGTTGCACAAGCTTCTTTTGATGCTGTCAAGGACACTCTTGTCCAAGCGTCATTAATGTATCCTCCTAATTATCAAAACGGTTATTTCCTATATATCGTCGTGGTCGAAACGAGCATTGCTATGGTATTGGTCCAAGTAGAAGACATAATTGAACATCTGATCTATTATTTGAGTTGTAATCTCAATGATACATAAGTTAGGTACTCTTGCGTAGAAAAGCTTCCCTTGGCAGTTGTTCAAGTTTTCCAAAGATTTCTCCATTATATCCTGCTTCAAAAAACAACAATAGTTTCGGATTGCAACCCCATGACTTATATCTTAGCACGTCAATTTCTGGGGGGGGAATATTCAAAATGGATTGTCATTGTGAAAGAATTTGATTTGGAATTTATCAAATCCAATTCAAAGGAGTCTTTAGTTTTGGCTAAGCTTCTCTATGACCTTCCCTCTGATAGTACTGAAACTATGTCAGAACCATCAAATCCAGACGAGTCTCTGTTTCTGATCGAATCATCTAATCCTTGGTATGGGGACTTCATCATTTATCTCTAAACCCAAAATTTTCGACCTAATACCTCTCACTCTGAACAACAACGTATTTGATACCAAGCCAAATATTATCTTATCGTCAGCGATACACTTTATCGTCGTGGTGTTGATACCATTTTAAGGTGGTGCCTCACTCATGAGGAGGCCGAAAAAGTATTAAATGATTGTCATGCTGAGGCCTGTAGTGGAAACTTATCTGGATATGCTACCACGTAGAAGATACTCCATGCTGGTTACTTTTGGCCTACTATTTTTCGAGACTGCATCCTCGCGGTCAGAAGTTGTCATGCATGCCATATTTTTTATCGTAAAATCAGCAAACTACCAGCGCTAATGCATCTTGTTGTATCTTCTATAACATTTATAAAATGGGGTATTTACTTCATGACCTGTAACCCTCCTTTGTCTGAGGGGCATAGTTATATTATTGTCGTAGTCGACTGTTTTACCAAATGGTCCGAAGCGATGCCTACATTCAAAAACACAGGACAAACAACTGCATTGTTTTTCTTTAATCATGTTATTGCACAGTTTGGGGTCCCACAGGCTATAGTTACAGATCATGGGAATAATTTTCACAACCACATGATGTCTGAATTGACTGACAAGTTAGGATTGTCACATGATAATTCTACTCCTTATTATCCACAATCAAATGGACAAGTTGAGGCTATTAGAAAAATTCTTAAACAAATGCTTCAACAAATGATAGGACTTCGTAAAAGAAACTGGAATTTGATCTTGTACTCTGCCTTGTGGGAATATCGAACCTCGGTGAGAAATGCAACTAGTTTTACTCTGTTTCATTTTTTTAGTCTTACCAATCCAATGCGAAGTATCACCATTAAAACTCGCAATAGACTTGTTACCTAACACCTCAGAAGAAGAATCACATCTCCTTAACCTCATCCATCTTGATGAAACACGTCATGAAGCCAAATTAGCCAACGAAGTGCATAAGAGACGTATAATGGTGCAATACGACAAAAATGTCCAGCCTCGCATTTTCTCAGAGGGTGACTTGGTCCTTCTCTACAATCAAGAAGCTGATGTAATAGGTACAAGGAAATTTGAGCCATTATGGCATGGCCCCTATATTGTGAAAAGAGTTCTTGCTAAGGGTGCCTATGAGTTAGTTGATTACGATGGAATTCCATTGGCACAGCCTACAAATGGGTTGTATTTGAAACGTTACTATGCTTAATCATGAGTGTGGTAATTTTTTGTATTATATTGTATATATGTTGTTGATTTGCATTCACTATCTTAATTTGTTTTTAGAGTAATCCACTTTACATTTCATCGCAGATGTCTAAATCTTTGAAACCATTTGTTGGATATGCTAATGGTGCTAGTCGTAGTACGCAGAATCTATCCTCTACAGCGTGGGCCATTTTTTCTCCGAACGTCGAGTTAGTGAGTTTTCAAGGGATTTGTATTAGTAGATCAATGAACAATATCGTTGAGTATAGCGCATTGATCGAACTTCTCTCTGATGCCATTTCATTTGGTATTAACTGCATAATCATAAGGTTAGACTCACAACTTGTGGTATTACAACTTACTAGTGTTTATACTGTAAGAAATCCAACACTTCTTAGATTTTTCCTAAGAGTTCGACTTTTGGAAAGACATTTTGATTTTATTCAATATCAACACATTTCCAGAAATTTGAACACATTTAATAATTCATTAGCTAATCAAGTTTTATATAGACATTTGCAACATATGTAAAGAAAATATTCACATCATTGAATAGGATTTCACATTAAACATAGGAAAAACTCTGAAATCATATAGATAGATAGCTATAGGTTTTTACAAAATTTGTGCCCAAGACACATTGGTCATCTGACCTCAAAATGTATGCAAAATGTCATAAGTAAACTAGTAGTTCTCGTGGTAACATTTTGTAGATCTAGCTATCCTATGAAGTAACCACATCCAATGGTTAGGAACACTAATAGTGTGTCGTTGCAGTCGCATAGGAAGCTCTTCGATCTGGAAATCTGGAATCTTGAAGGTAAATCCTTCTATGTGTTGCTGAAGCTCAGTCAGAGTCTCAGCCAGATTAGGATCCTAAAGGACTGCTCTCTTGATAGCCCTCTTTGTTGGCATATCTGCTTCGCACTCCAGTTCCACCACTGGTTGAACACGACCAACATCTGCATTACATCAAACATTTAGTTCAGTCTTGGAAAGAAATCAAAACACAAAAAAATTGTATAAACCTTAGGAAAATCAAAAAACATGGTCAAAACATTCTTACCTATTGCACCCCACTGAGCGCCTTCTGGTAGTTCTAGATCTGCATCTCCTCGAAAATCGATGCCTGCGTATGAATACTCATCGATGGCGACAATCTGTCGTCAGAACCAGGAAAATAATGCAGTAGAGAACATAGCAGTCGATTGGCCAGCATGCCGACCCATGAGTTATACCCATATCTACATCCAAGGATCTCTAGGACTAGCTATATCCAGTGTTACATGTTGTGGCTGCATCAGTGGAATTCGTTCCAAGGCGAAGGATATAAGGATAGAACCATAACTGAAATTCTTCTTCCTTCCTCCCTTTGCTTTGTTCATTTGTTCCTTTATCTGAGATAGAACAACTTTAGACTAGTTTAATACTGTTGGCTCCATAGACTCTATTGCATACTACATATATGATCTGTTCGCTACATGTAGTGTAACGGTGCCGGCAAGTTTAGCAATTGTGAAAATGATAGTTATCAAAGGAAAATATTTGACATCTCGGATGTTTATTTTTCCCATATTTGCTAGGTTCTTCCCCTGGCTAGCAATAATGCAGAATATAATCCCTCACTATCTCTCCTCCAACGGTAGACCCTGAGAGTGAAATGGGAAAACCTCTCCTCGATAAACCTGTGAGAAAATACACATCCTCTATAATATTCCCATTTTAGCACACAACTAAATGGAATATTAAAATTTTGTTTTTATCACCTAACAGCTAAATAAATGGGTAAGGAAGCCCATGCTTATTGAAAATTTGAATAAAATCCCTCAAATGTGAAAAGGGATAGACATAAGAGTTTTATTTCACACCCTTATGTGTGAAAGGGGACAATTGCATGAAGACAAGGTCAAGTTTGACCAAGTCAATAGCGCTAGGAGAGGAGGTGGAGAACACTTTGATAGAAAATGCAGTATGAATGGGAAAAGGGTTATTTGGTGGAGGAAACCCTAATGAGTGGGACCCATGGAGAGAAGGATTTCACTTGTTTAGAAGGAGGGCAAGGCAGCCATTGTTATTCATGATTTGGATTATTGATTTCATTATGTATTCAGACATTGTGCATTCTTCTGTTGTTTAGCAGAATTGCAGTGCTGCTTAGCACAAGGATTTCTTGTTCAGGAATCCTTATCCTTTCTTGCGAGGCCTCTTGAAGGAGTTGTACTGATTTTTCTCACATCTAGACTTGAGGCCAAGCATCCTCCTCCAGGACAGCGTTATTTCTGCAGCAGAATAATGTTGTGTTGTAGGGTGTTGCAGTGATGGTTCACAACACCACTTCCATCACTTCTTTTTCAAAGGAGGAGTCTCTCTTCCCTTTGATGGATTATTTTGGGAGCCTTTGGATCTTATTTTAGATATTGGCATTGGGCCAACTCATTCCCTTTCCCCTACAACGTAGTTTCATTCAGTGACTTCGTTATTTCTAGTGATCATTTACAGTGGGGCTTTTGCAGATTTTTTGGACGGTGAGATCTTTAGTGACAGGATCAGTCTTTCACTTGAGAGATCCCTTGGAGGAGGTATTATCATCATATGCAGCATCTTTATCCTTCTCCATTCATTTCTAGTTCTTGAGTTACAGCTGCTACCTTGCAACTCCGTCATTTTGCAGTTTTGCATATTTCAACCAATCCTCCTAGGATTGTCTTGAGGTAGTGAACGGGAGCATAGATCTTCTCTCCTGACATTTTATGAGTCATTTATATGCATATCTATGATGTTTTTTATCTCCTGTAGTAGTACTCTCTCTATGACTACACAGTTTTGATCCATAGACACTCTGCTATGTAGCAACATTTCATGTTTTGGCATATGTATTCATGAGAGGCTCATTTGCCTTGCTTATTTGAGTTATGCTCATTCTTATTGTACTCATTGCTACTGATATGAATAATACAATGGCTTCATGATTTCCATACATTTTGGTATGAATTTTTTCACTGCTATTTTCAGCTTATGTTTATGTATTGCTGATCTCCAACTCTAGAATATCTTAAGATATTCTTATTGTTGTAGAAATCCCTATTTTGGGATATTACAGTGGTATCAGAGCATAATCTTGGCTCAGCCTGTGGATCTCGGCCATGATGATATCAAGAAAAGAGAGGATGAAGACTCCATTCTGTGGAGGAAAGAAGAAAGATAGACTCACATGGCTTCTTCCAATATTTGTACAGAGCATTCATGAAGATTTCAAGAAGGTAAGAAGGGATATGTGTACAGAATCTCCGAGAGGGTTTGAAACTGAGTCAAACTCTAGATTTGCTTATGGGGAGTGTGAGCAAGCAGCCACACCCTATGATGTACAGCGCAATCACATGGTAATTTTTTCCATAAGAGAAAGAGAAGAAGAAGGAGTGCCAAAGAGGGGAACTCTTAATAGTTTCTTGCATGAGTATGGATCTCAAGCTCAAAAGTTTAGAGATTGATGGCAGACTCACCCTACTTACCCACATTCTCATTTTTTGACTATGCATATAAAAATGCATCTCCATTTTCATGCTACAAAATTTCCAGATTTGGTCTAATCTAAATTGCGGAAGCTCATCATTTATAGTACACATAATAATGTTTTATCTATTCTAGACCAAAATCAATTACAATCTGGAAATTTCAATAATGTGTGGAAACCATTTTCTTCAAAGGTTATAAAAACCCACAATGCATATAATATGCCCTTTTATTAAATCCCAATTCACAATCTTCATATGCGGGACTTTACCTGTTCCAAATCTATGGTTAAACCATATTCTAACCCACTTCATGAGTTTCGAATCATTATTCGAACTTCATAATTAAACCCATAATGGTCCACTATATAAAATGGATATTTATATCCCATAATATAAACCTTCAGCCAAATAGTTTGGCCCACCATCAATGAGCATTAGAATTATTCGCTCATAATACAACAACCCATACCATTCAATGGACATTCATATTTAACATTTTAAGGTAACTATCATGGCATTAAATTAAAACGCAAATGCCACTATTAAAATAAAAATTAGGCCCACGCAACTTAACACATCCTTCCATCCAACGATGGACATCATTGCACTTCATCCCTCAGTAATCCAACGAACATTGCATCATGAAAATGCACGAGACTTAATCTTCAAAATTTACGCAATATAACTAGTTTTAAAATACCACTCATTGACGCATGTCAAATGATGGACACTATCGCGTCCATTTCAGAAATTCCACTTACCATTTGAGAAGGCACGTGAGACCACTTGTGGGTTTCTTCAAAACCATCCTTGTTGTTCATGGTTCCGTTTCATTTCATGATTACGCCTTTAACTCTGTTTCATGAACTTGCATTTACTTTCATTCTTCAACGCTGCAATTCGGTTCTACTGCGATATCAACCTTTAATAAATCAGCTCTTCATTGCGATATCAACTATTCAATTTCCACACGAAATCCCTTTGATGATTTCGATGGCTTTCAATTTGTTTTTTAATCTCTCGGCATCCCTATACAATATTCTCATCACGAATTGATCAAATTGTCCAATGTTATTCAGAACCATTATTCAAAACCCAATTACTCTGCCAGCCACTCTGATGAACCAAATGTCGAGTTAAAACCCATCTCTTTTCCTCTGACCAATTCAATTAACAAACACAATATCGATATTTAATATCAATTGATAGAATTCCCCTATCATCGCAATCCAAAGCCGATATGCCCAAATGTCAAACCTGAATTGAAAGCTCCACTTCAGTTCTCCTCATGGGTGATCGATCCTTCCAGTGATCGTTATACTCTAGTATGTTTATTTGCATAGATTTATATGCAATCCTTCTCTTCTCTAAATCATAAAATTGATATTAACTCTGCAATTAACATCAATTCCCAAATCCTATGCACAATCTCAACTCAGACCCAATTACAGAGTTTAAATATACACTTGCTTGTTAAACAACATTCACTACGCATACATTCCACATATCAAACCCTTAACATAGGATTTTAACCCAACATAACTCAATCAGTTGATGTGCATATAATTCCAAAACAGGTTCTTTCATATAAATGAAATTACTTACAGAAATCTCTGTTTCTGGCCTGATCTGCAATTTGATGGCCCTTCTATCCTCACTATTCTCCAGACCTATCTGCTTAATGGATTTTAGGCTTACATTTATATAAGAAAATAATGAATCGATTCAGCTCCTCTAACAGCTCAACAAAACTCTTAAAATTCTAGATTTCCTAAATCTAGACTAAATCCCCAAATTTTCTGAAGCTGACTCTTCACATTCCTAACTAATCGAATTTCCCTACTCTCTAATCATTCGAGAGCAGTTACAATTTTCCTCCATATTTAATTATAAATAATTAAAATTCACTTAATTTATTACATAAATTCTAACTCTCTTGAAAACTCAAAAACCCCTAAGTTTAATAAAAATTCAAGGAATTTGTTTTAGCCTAATGCCCCTGCATCAGACTCCCAAGGTCAAAATGAATCATGATCTCCTGATCATGTGATTTTAAATCCTTACCTCCTGGATCTGATACTTTGTTTTGTTGTTATCCATCAGCTGCATTATTCTTCAACTGCATTTCTCCAGGTTTCCATATCTTGTTCTGCAACTTACCTCCATCTATGCTTTCACATTCCGTTCTTGTTTTTCTTTTGCTAAAATTTCTTTGTTTTCTTGTTGTTGTCTGCTGCTTCTGAGACACCTTCATCATCAGTCTTCTGATGCTTTCAATTTCTATTTCCAGCCTCTCTTCTGTCTGGAAATTTGTTTGCCTTTTGTTACTGCCTTCAAATTCTGTTGCTGCCAATAATGTTGCTGTTACTACCTCCCTTGTGGCTATCTCCTCAATTGTTGTTTTAAATTTTTCCCTCATGGGTGTTGCTTCAGTTGCTGCTCTTGTTATGTTTCCAATGTTGCTAACATTGTTTTTACTCCTGCAAATGTCACCCCACATGTTGCTACCTCCCAGGCTTCCTGGATATCTCTTAAGATATCTCCCTCTGCAACATTCTTTTGTTCATCACCTGCAAATTTACTTTTAAAAAGTAAATTATCTTTCAATTTTCTAACTGCAGTAACATAATCATCCATTTCTCCTTATGTACTAGTAAGCATGATTAAATTCTGCACACTAGAATATGCTCCTATTCTTTTCATAGCTTCAAGCATTTTCACTCTAGTGTCTGCAATTTTATTATTTTCTATAAATGTTTTCAGCAACCAATTTAGCCATCTATTCTTAAGAATTTCATCAATATGTTGCAAACTTGTTTCAGTATATTCTTCTTCTTCTTCCTTGACAATCTTCAATAATTGTCCTTCACCCTCTTGGTTGCTTCTGGCAGTCAAATCAAGTTCTTCAAATTCTGCATTTTCATCTTCTATCAGAATAAAATTCTGATTCTCCACCACTGTAGAAATTCCAAAAGTTTGTCTTACAGCCTTCTCTTTGCCCATCAGGTAAATCAACTCTCCCTTGTCATCAACAGTAATAACAAGTTCCTTCACATGAGACATGGTTGTCTCACCTTCCTTCTTCTACAACATTTCACCTTCATTTAAGGTAACTCCAAGGGATGGATTGTCTTCTGGAATACCTTTCAACACAGCCAACTTGTCAATTTTAAAATCACAAGACCCAATGGTCTCAATTGATGATCCAGTCACCAATTCTTCCTTCTGCAGTTCTAAGTCTCTTCCAAGACTCAGAAGGTCTTCACTATCTTCATTCCTTCGCATCTTCACATTCTGCAATCCCCAATTTTGAAATTGAGGTTCTCCTTCCTGCATTGAATCCTTGTTGTTCAGCATAATCTCTAGAAATCCAATTTCTTCATTCCATGGATTAAAGTCTTCCACAAAATTTTCCTCCTTTATTTTATCGTCCAATGGTGTCAATTTTTCTTCATCTTCAACAAAATCTGCATTCATAAAATAGTTGTTAAAAAAAAATCATAAGGCCTCAGTGCCTTTCTTTCCTCTGCCAGCATTTCAGTATGCTGTCCTGAAATTCCTTCCTTCTCTATCAACACATCAGTATGTTGATTCACTTTTCCCAAAGAATTCTCTGAAGAATTCCCAAGACTGTCAACAAGTCTTTCATTCACACCATCTGTCTCCATGATGTTTTCTTGTTCACTGTAGTGAACCCTGCATTCTACAATCTCCCTTTCATACTCCGAATTCTCCAACAAATATTCTAGCAATGCAATTTCTTTGTGGAATTTCTGAAGTATTTCATCATCATTCACTATCCCTACATTCATACAAAAACCTTCAGTTTGTAGACCAGGAGCTCCAACAGCCTCAACTAGTGTTTCACATGTCATTTCTTCAAACTGATCCTCTCCTTGTTCATTCACAAGAATTTCTTCCCGTGCTGCAATGGTTCCATCATAAATGCATCACCGCTTCCTTCAGTCAAGAGGCATTCCCCATCATTGCATTTTTTTTCAGAGTATTCATCTTCTAAGAGATACTTTCTCATACTTGTGACAGCTTCACAAGATTGCTCATTCTCCTTTGTAAAACCTGTAATCACTTCACAATTGTTAGATTCAAAAATACAAGTCTTTACATCATCCAGCCGATCTATACTTGTCCAATAACTCAGGAAATCATCAATAATTTCCTCTTCAGCAAGACAAACTTCTTGTTGTATTAAACCTTCACCATGATTCACAGGATCTTTTGTGGATCTCCATTCTTCATCCACACCAATGGCTTCACTCTATTCTTCTTCACACACAGAACCTTCCATTTTCAACTCAACTGCTCTGAGTTATGCACATTCCGACTGTACACTCCTCCTCTGTTCAAGCTTTCTCAGCTTTTCTGCAAACTGCATGTTCACTTGTTGTTCTCTTCTTTGTTGTAGCCTCTGCCACTTTACTCTCTTCTTCATGAGCCAACCAACTCTCTGGCTTTCCTCTATCATCATCTTCAGTTTGTTAAATTGTTCTCTGAGCTCAGCTACCTCTTTCTCATATTATACATCAGTGAATTTCTTCTTCATGCCATTTTCTTTGGCATCTTCTTCCTTCACTTTTCTGTTGTGGGCCTCTCTCATAACCTCTGCTATCTCTTCTATGACTATCAGTATTCATCCTCTTCTCCATGAGTTCCTTACTCATAAGCTGCACTAAGCCTCTACAATAGCAGGCTCTCCTGCTGCCACTTACCTCACAAATCCTCTCTTCTGGATCTGTTCTTTTGGTAAGTACTGGTCCCCTATCTGTTGGAACCTTCTGAGCACTCCCTTCTGCTCTCTCTAGGCTTCACTCTGCAACTTTTAGAACTCATTCAACTTATTTTGAATCTCTTCAGGTCCTGCCACATTCTTCTTCCACTCAGAATCCCTTGCTAGACTCCTTCATCACTGCTTTCAAATCTGTGATCTGCTTTTGCTGAGATTTCTTTAATTGCCTGCAATCTGAATTCTACAAACAATACTTCAAACCAGAGTTAAATAATGCTCATCAACTCACCTTCCAAGATCCTCGTGTGATCTTATTGTTCCTCTCACCTGCACTACATCTTTTTACAGTTTAATATCAGCTTCAAAATCTTATCTTACTTTAGCATGCATGCATTCAATTAAAAAAAACTTGAACCTTCAAAAAGAGCCATTCTAGCTTTGATACCACTTGATGGCAAGCTCACCCTGCTTACCCACATTCTCATTTTTTAACTATGCATATAAAAATGCATCTCCATTTTCATGCTGCAAAATTTCCAGATTTGGTCTAATCTAAATTGCGGAAGCTCATCATTTAGAGTACACATAATAATGTGTTATCTATTCTAAACCAAAATCAATTACAATCTGGAAATTTCAATAATGGGTGGAAACTATTTTCTTCAAAGGTTATAAAAACCCACAATGCATATAATATGCCCTTTTATTAAAGCCCAAGTCACAATCTTCATATGTGGGACTTTACCTATTTCAAATCTATGGTTAAACCATAGTCTAACCCACTTCATGAGTTTTGAATCATTATTCGAACTTCATAATTAAACTCATAATGGTCCACTATCAAAAATGGATATTTATATCCCATAATACAAACCTTCGGCCAAATAGTTGGGCCCACCATCAATGAGCATTAGAATTATTCGCTCATAATACAACAACCCATACTATTCAATGGACATTCATATTTAACACTTTAAGGTAACTCTCATGGCATTAAATTAAAACGTAAACGCCACTATTAAAATAACAATTGGGCCCACGCAACTTAACACATCCTTCCATCAAATGATGGACATCATTGCACTTCATCCTTCAGTAATCCAATGAACATCACGTTATGAAAATGCACGAGACCTAATCTTCAAAATTTATGCGATATAACTTGTTTTAAAATACCACTCATTGACACATGTCAAACGATGGACACTATCGCGTTCATTTCAAAAATTCTACTTACCATTTGAGAAGGCACACGAGACCACTTGTGGGTTTCTTCAAAACCATCCTTTCTGTTCACGGTTCCATTTCATTTCATGATTCTTCCTTTAACTCTGTTTCATGAACTCGCATTTACTTCCATTCTTCAACGCTGCAATTCGGTTCTACTGTGATATCAACCTTTAATAAATTGACTCCTCATCACTATTCTGAGAACTACGCCTTCAATCCACGATTTGTGAAAATACCCTTTGAAGGTTTCAACTATACACTTTCCACACGAAATCCCTTTGATGATTTTGATGGCTTTCAATTTGTTGTTTAATCTCTTGGCATCCCTATACAACATTCTCATCACGAATTGATCAAATTGTCCAATGGTATTTAGAACCATTATTCAAGACAAATGACAGTTTATTTCAAAACCCAATTACTCTGCTAGCCACTCTGATGAATCAAATGTCGAGTTAAAACCCGTCTCTTTTCCTATGACCAATTCAATTAACAAGCACAATATCGATATTTAATATCAATTGATGAATTCCCATATCATCACATTCCAAAGCCGATATGCCCAAATGTCAAACCTGAATTGAAAGCTCCACTTCAGTTCTCCTCATGGGTGATCGATCCTTATAGTGATCGATATACTCTAATATGTATATTTTTATAGATTTATATGAAATCCTTCTATGCTCTAAATCATAAAATTGATATTAACTCTGCAATTAACATCAATTCCCAAATCCTATGCACAATCTCAACTCAGACCCAATTACAGAGTTTAAATATACACTTGCTTGTTAAACAACATTCACTACGCATACATTCCACATATCCAACCCTTAACACAGGATTTTTACCCAACATAACTCAATCAATTTATGCGCATATAATTCCAAAACAGGTTCTTTCATATAAATGAAATTACTTACAGAAATCTCTGTTTCTGGCCTAATCTGCAATTCGATGGCCCTTCTATACTCACTATTCCCTAGACCTATCTGCTTAATGAATTTTAGGCTTACATTTATATAAGAAAAAAATGAATCGATTCAGCGCCTCTAACAGCTCAACAAAACTCTTAAAATTCCAGATTTCCTAAATCTAGACTAAATCCCCAGATTTTCTGAAGCTGACTCTTCACATTCCTAACTAATTGAATTTCTCTTCTCTCTAATCATTCGAGAGCAGTTACAATTTTTATCCATATTTAATTAGAAATAATTAAAATTCACTCAATTTATTACATAAAGTCTAACTCTCTTGAAAACTCAAAAACCCCTAAGTCTAATAAAAATTCATGGAATTTGTTTTAGCCTAATGCCCCTGCATCAGAGATCATATCACCTTTCTAGAGTTTTTTAGGATCGAGGTGAGGAGGAGCAAGCAGCACAATGAGGATATATTTCTTCTATCTACCTTTGATGGTTCCCCTACACGTTCAGCCAGGGCTTGGGTGGAAGAGCTAGACACCTTTTTGCAGCAGCATCAGATTTCTGAAGATGAAGCCATCAGAGTAGCAGTGCTGCACGTTGGAGGTAAGGCCTGTGCATGGTGTATATTTGAGTCCTTTTCTTTAAAGAATGCAAACACTTCTTCCTATGCAAAGTTCATTAAAACTTTGATGGAAATATTTGGTAGGAAGAATTCTGAAACACATGTGGAGGAAATAAACACATTTAAACAAATAGAACCCTTGCATGTGATGGAGGAAACCATAGACTCAAAACCACTTCAGAAACCCATAAAGGAGGCTGATATCTTGCATTATAATTTTTTGGAGGCCAAACCTTCATCTTGTATTTTGGCACAAGAAGACAAAGAGATCCCTTTTCCAAAAGAGGATCCAATCATTGGAGGGCTTCCCATTCATGTTGATGAAGCTAAGGGCAACAGCGCTCTCAGATCCGGAGTTGATCTAGAACCTCATGTAGAGGAAGGAGGAGCTCTTGCTCCAAATAGAGGGGTTCTTGCATCTTTGCAAGGAAATCCCCAGGATCTCATGTTTGGAGATCAAGGCACAACTCATGTTCTACTTGTGACATTGATGATGAGGTGTGGAACTATGGAGATATAAGGAAGAGATAGGGAGGATGACTAGCATCATGTGATGAGAAGCACACATCCCTGTCTATTTCATGAGGTTGATGCACCTAAGAGGGATACTGGATTGTGCAGTGAGAGTAGGGAAATTTTTTTCCATTCAGGTATGCAGTCTACTCTTGATGATGATGTCTCATTACATGGAGACATTTCACCAAGGAGACCACCAGAGCAGCAGATGATGAGAGATGCTTCACATTTTGAGGCACCATTCATTGATTTCAAAGGCGTGGAGACCTTGGGAGGCAATTTTACAGTGCTGAGAGTCTTGGGTAGACTCAAGGAGGAGAGAGGCATTCTCTCAACATCATCTTTACCCACTCTCATCTCAGATTCTGCGCTGTGGCAGAAGCAGTAGGGGAAGGATAGCAGACTTCCAACTTGCATCTTTGGCATAGGATATGTCAAAGAAGAGGATGAACATATGACAAATGTTCTTCATGAGAGATCATCAGTGCTATCACTATGGAGGATATATCCATATTGGAACTCCCAGCTATCGGTGGAGTATTCCAAGGATCTTTTCACTTGCATGATATTGGATGACCAGTTGCATGAGGAGGGAATATTCAGTCAGAGATGGGGTCATCTAATATCATGGTAGGATCATATTATTTGGATATTCCAAGCTTAAGGAGAAGTTGCTACAAACAGCTCATGAGGATTTCCTTTTCAGCCACTCTTGTTCTTTGATAGCATACCACACCATCATGGAGGGGTATTTTTGGAAGGTGTTTGAGGAGGAGATATATCAAAATATGAGCAAATGCATGGATCATGTAAATATGGAGGAGATACATAACTCTTTGGAAGATTTATCATAGCCACCTCTTTTCTCTTTGAGGATGAGAGGAGACTCATCTATGAGCCACTCCATTTGCATGAACAAAACATATGGTAAGGGTATTGTTTGTTTGCATAATAAATTGTACACAATGTATCTATGCATCCCTTAACCATACATGTGTAGGATGTTGCTCCAAGGAGGAGCATTATTGTTTCTAGACCTCATGGTCTACTTGAGGCCATGAGCAGTGATGGTGACCAACCCCTAGGAGAATTTAGGGAGGAGATGTATTTTGGAGAACATGCTCACTTTGCACCATACATCATTCACTTTCTCCAAATATATGAGGAGAGTGGGACAGTAAGTAAGTGGTTGAGAAACCACACTTTTTGTCACACTCTTTTGCAGTTGAGGGCCAAACTGTGTTGGTTACATTTGAGGGACCATTTTCCTTCTCCCTTGCGACATGTGGCAGAAATCATGGTTCTCATTATGATTCCTTATGTTGTTGTTGCTTTTATATTTGTTGGGAGCATGATTGGGGGAATGGCACATTGGTTGGATGTGTCCCTTGGGGGAGATAAATCCTGCATTGTTTGCATTACATGTTCTAATGGGAGCATGAGAAGGTATGTGGCCACTACAGCAAAACATTTGTTTCCATTTGAGGTGATCCATATGATTGATTGGATTCCATATGATGGTGACTTCCAACTCATCACATATGAGATGATTTGGGCCAACATGTTTCATAACGTTGGAGGAGAGCTCCTTGGAGGTCTAATCTCCATCTTGCCACTTGAGGGAAATATAATTGCAGCCCAATATCAGCATATACTCTACACTTATCCTAAGTGGAGAGGAGGACAGCGTGGGGTAGGCTATTTTGTCTACCAATATCAGATTTTCATCCCACCTACATTGCAGGAGCCAAAGGTGGAAGATGATTTTCAGGAGTTGCCATGTTAGGAGGTAACTCATTTTGTATGGATGATTGCTTGGGGGATGGAGGATCCACATGGGGAAGATGTTCCTCAACACATTTCAGACTCCATGCCTTGGGTGGATATTTTCCAGTTATATACTTGCAGTTGCTTGAGGACAAGCAACATTTGGGAGGGGAGGACTGTAATATTCCCATTTTAGCACACAGCTAAATGGAATATTAAAAAAATTTTTTATCACCTAGCAGCTAAATAAATGGGTAAGAAAGCCCATGCTTATTGAAAACCTGAATAAAATCCCTCAAATGTGAAAAGGAATAGACATAAGAGCTAGATTTCACATCCTTATGTGTGAAAGGGGACAATTGCATGAAGACAAGGACAAGTTTGACCAAGTCAACAGCGCTGGGAGAGGAGGTGGAGAACACTTTGATAGACAACACAGTATGAATGGGAAAAGGGTTATTTGGTGGAGGAAACCCTAATGAGTGGGACCCATGGAGAGAAGGATTTAACTTGTTTAAAAGGAGGGCAAGGCTACCATTGTTATTCATGATTTGGATTATTGATTTCATTGTCTATTCAAACATTGTGCATTCTCCTGCTATTTAGCAGAATTGCAATTCTGCTTAGCACAAGGTGTTGAACCCTTAGTTAAACTGAGAGGGTGGGGGGGGTGAATATGTTTAACACATTCATTAACTTTTACACTGACCTTTAAACTTATTTACAACTTAATTTCATGATCAACTTTATATGTGAGCAATCTTAATATGTGAACATCAAATATTAAGATAGTGTGACAGTAGAATTAATATGAGAGCAGCAAGTATTGACCATATTGAATAAACCATATCAGCACATAAACATCACACAGAGAGACAACAGATATAATTTGAAACCCATAAAGGGATAAAACCACATCTTATTATTGTTGTGATGCAAAGGCAAGCTCCAACTCCCTCTCACCACTGATTTTTTGTAGGCATCAACCTACAGGAGGCTCCAACCTCAATTCTGCAAGCTAAAACTTACAAGGAAGATACAACTCCCATCAATTTTCTGCAGGCACCAACCTACAGGAGGCACCAACCTTAGTCAGCTACAATTGACATCTATCAAGCAACAATTTGATAGGGAAGCTCCAACTTCCTCACTCTCTCAAAAGAAAACACTTGCTGATTTACCTTGGATATCAGCTCTGTTTTGTACCTTCTTCGTTGCTGTCCTCCAGCTTTCTTATATGTCTTAAATCATCTCTGACTTTTCACAGCATCTCTTTCTGCTCCTCCTTCTTATCTTCTCTACCTCAATTCTACATTCTCTAACCTCTCTATGCATATTAATGTTATATCATATATAGAGTTCATCACATGACTGTTTCCATTCCACGGGGAATTTGGAGTGAACAACCATGACTCTTTGTCTTCTTCCTTCTCATTCCTTTGTCCAACTCATTTAAAAAATATAACAATATGTACAAATTTAAATATTACAATGGGATTTTTTTTTCCTCCGAAGACTTTCCAATGCATCACAAAAAATATAAAAACAATTAAAACATTTACACTCACATTTTCAAGTACATATATAAATTTCACTCAGCCCTTGGCTTGCTGGTTTTTTCTTTTCTGCTGCTGTCATGTAACTGTCCTGCATACCTCTGTTGTTCACTTCCTTTTTCAATTTCTGTACTCTCTCCTGCTTTCTGTGTTTTCACACCTGTCAAACCCACATTCTCCAAGTTTACAGTGTATATAAAAATGTATTTTCATTTATTTTCCCTGCAATGGAAATTAAATAAATGTATGCGGAGGATTTTATTTTCACATCTGATGATTATCAAAACCACATTCCCTAGATTTCAAATTTGAGTCAATTTACCTCTCTTATGTAAAATATAAAAATATGCGGAAGCTTTCTACAAGTACAGGTTATAGAACCAAATATATCGGGACCCACATATTCCAAAGTCTGCACCCTTAATTTACTTCAAAAAAAGAGATGAACCCTTTTGATAGGTTTTCCACAGACCCTTTGAGTTAATTACCTCTCGGCGTTGTATTCATTTCTCAATAGACTACTATATCCTTTGTAAAAAAACAAACATAAGTCACGTCCGCCGCTATACTTCAATCATACCATTCATATAAAATATGTCGAATTATCATTTGAATATTACAATTTGGACCATTGTAAAACTTTAACTTTTAATCCTCATGTGTGACATTTCCTTTATGAAGACTATATAAACCCCCAATTTCATTTGTGAAGGATTTCACTTTATATAACTCTTCATGTATTTGGGCCCACATCCTTGTTCAATGCATATCAAACAGAATATATATATATATATATATATATATATATATATATATATATATATATATATATACCTGAGACTTACCAAGACACTTCTTTAAACAAATTGCATCGATATATCACCACAACATATATAACTTACTACGCTTAGACCTTGGTTAAAATATCAACTACCAGCCATGCTAATATCACATACAATGATACCATTCAATTTTCATAGCCCCGAACTCCATATGCCACTGGGCCCCACATCCTAAAGGTTGTTTCAATTAAATCTTTCGCTTTAACGTTTATGCACCTTGACATATTATCCAATAAACACCCTACTCTCGCGCTCCAAACAAACAATCCTAAGGAAATCGCGCGATTAACATGGACGAGGCTTAAAACTCAAAATTTGCGCGATGGACTGGGCCCCAATGCTTAAACCGCCCTTCTCATCTAATGGTGAATAACTTATCTTGCTCCAAATCCAAATCCAATTATCCTAGCACAATATCACGCAACTAAGGTGCACGGTGGTTAATCTTCAAAATTTGCGTGATGTAAATGGTTTTGGAAAACCACCTTAGGACACGCGTCAAACAAAGACTTATATCGTATTCAAAAAGGTGAAATATGCTTACCACTCAAGGGTAGTGCAATACTGCTTGTTTCTTCCACCGAAACCACCTTCACTATTCCTCACGGTTTTGTTCATGACTCAGGGTTCTAGTTCTTATAGTTCTGATTCAATGTTTTTCTTTTCATTTTGTTCTTTGCATTCAGACAACGCCATTGCTTTGAAATCGGGGTCATGGTCAAGGTTCCACTTCCTTCCGTTCTATTTCAATTTCTCCTTTTCATGTGTTAACTTTTAATTCACTCAAATATTAACACAACATTCCTCCCACACAGTAAACCGCTTAACAAATCATCATATTTCTTTGTAACTTCTGCCTTTCTTTCCTTCGTTAATACAGTGGCTTCAACTGATATAAATAAACCATTAACCATTAACCAAGGAAATTAACCATTCTCTGTCCACGATTTTGTTGGTTGCATTGAAATGTGAGAAATCTGCATTTCTTCATGGCTATTCCTAGTGTGGTTAAATTCAGGTTTCGTCCCACAAAAGGTAGTTCCTTTGTTTTACAAATATCTGCCTGTGACTTGACTACCACACTACCATTCCAACCCTATTCAATAACTTGACTGCATTCAGTTATTGTGCATGACAATGCATGTCAGTGCATGTCAGTGCAGGAACATTTCTTTGTATTCACTGTATATTCTGCTGCTTCTTTTTGCTACCTTGCTTCTTCAAATATCTCTAGC
Source organism: Pinus albicaulis (assembly GCA_034641835.2). NCBI lineage: Eukaryota > Viridiplantae > Streptophyta > Pinopsida > Pinales > Pinaceae > Pinus > Pinus albicaulis. Next base: position 1,490,448,912 of record CM076584.1, read on the forward strand.
GCTATGCAAGTCTCTTTACTATCTGTCTGCTTCTATGTTTCTCTCTTTGCTATCTCTCTTTGCTATCTCTCTGCTTCTATACTGCTCTCTTTGCCTCTCTCTGCTTCTATGTTGCTCTCTTTGCCTCTCTCTGCTTCTATACTGCTCTCTTTGCCACCAATGACAACATTTCCAACAATCTCCCCCTTTGGCATTGATGGAAATACACTTCCTCTGCTTTCCTTTTAGAAGACCCTTTCTTCTGTTGCTTGATTTTCCTCCCCCTTTGACATCAATTGCAAAGGGTTGCATATTTCCTATTGTGCTTTCAAAATCTTGTCCATAATATTCTGATCTTGAGGACCTGTTCCATGTTGTGCTCACTTGCTCTGGTTCTTTTGTGACAGTATTTGGTGACTGATCTCCCCCTGGAATGATGTTTTCTTCTTTGATCTCCCCCTATAATGATGCTTTATTTTCATGTCAGAGAGAAACATTTGTAGAAACTACTCCTAGTTTGTCTCTTAGATATTCAAATGGTTCTTTAGCAAGAGGTTTTGTGAATATGTCTGTTGTTTGTTCCTTTGTTGGTACATATTCTAGCTTTACTACTTTTTGTGCTACTTTTTCTCTGAGGAAGTGGTACTTTATGGGAATGTGCTTTGTTTTTTAATGAAGTACAGGATTTTTTGATATACTTATTGCACTTGTATTGTCACATTTGATAGAAATAGGTTCATTAATGCTTACCTTCATGTATTGGAGAGTTTGTTTCATCCACATTACTTGTGTGCAACAAGATGCTGCTACTATGTTTTCTGCTTCTGCTATAGATAGAGATATGGAAGTTTGCTTCTTGCTTAGCCATGCTACCAGACTTTTTCCCAAATATAATGCTCCTCCACTTGTGCTTTTCCTGTCATCCACACAGTTGGCCCAATCTGCATCTGTATAAGTTGTCAAAGTGAAGCTCTTGCCTTTTGGATACCATAGCCCATAATGTGTAGTTCCTTGTAGAAATCTGAATATTCTCTTGATTTCTAGTCAATGATTTTCTTTTGGTGCTGCTTGATATCTTGCCAAAAGTCCTACAGCCAGCACAATGTCTGGTCTAGAAGCTGTTAGGTATAGAAGACTTCCAACCATGGATCTGTAAATTTTTTGATCTACATCTATTGATCATCATCTCCACAAAGTTTGCATCCAGTGGTCATGGGAGTTGACACAGGTTTGCAGTCCTCCATTTTGAAATTTAACAACATTTCTCTTAAGTATTTATCTTGTGAAATGAATGTGTCTGTGTTCTTTTGTTGAATTTGAAGTCCTAAATATAAGGTGAGCTCTCCAATCATAGACATCTCAAATTCTGATTTCATTTCTTCAGCAAATCCTTTTGCTAACTCAGCTTTGTTGCTTCCAAACATGATTTCATCTACATACACAACTACAATAAGGAGATCATTTTCATTAGCTTTTATATACAAATTTTTGTCTACTCCACCTTTCTTGAATCCTTGTTTTTGTAAGTATTTGTCTAGCCTTGAATACCATGCTCTAGGGGCTTGTTTCAGACCATACAAGGCTTTCTTTAATCTGCACACATAGTTATGTTTATCTGTTAAAGATAATCCTTCAGGTTGTTCCATGTAGACTTCTTCCTCTAGATCTCCATTTAGGAAGGCAGACTTCACATCCATTTGATAGACCTTGAAGTCATGATAACATGTAAAGGCCATAAACATTCTGATTGCTTCCATTCTGGCTACAGGGGAAAAGGTTTCATCATAATCAAGACCTTGAATTTTTGAATATCCCTTGCATACAAGTCTGGCTTTATTTCTGATTACATGCCCTTGCTCATTCATCTTGTTCTTGAATATCCATTTTTTGTCAATGATATTTTTCTCATTGGGTCTTGGAACTAATTCCTAGGTATTGTTCTTCCCAATTTGGTCCAATTCTTCATTCATAGAATTCACCCAATATTTGTCTTTGCAGGCTTCTTCAAACTTCTTTGGCTCTATTTGAGATAACATGTCTAGGTATACTTCTTCTGTCTATTCAGCTAGCTGTCTCCTTCTCTAGACTCCTACACTCTTGTCCCCAATGATTTGTTCTTCTGGATGGTTCTTTTGAGTGTATCTTGAGGGGCCTTTTGAGTCTAACTCAGTATCTTCGGTTGTCTTGCTTAGTTCATCATCATCTTGGTCCTCTTCTTCATGTTCTTCTGGAGGATTGCTGCAACCTAGATTTTTTGTCTTGTTTGGTAGCTCTTCATCAAATCTTACATCAATGCTTTCCACAATTTTTCGAAGTGTTTTGTTGTAGCACCTGTAACCCTTACTCTTGGATGCATATCCTAAGAATATTCCTTCATCTTCTCTTGCATCAAACTTTCTGAGATTCTAATCATTAATTTTTATGAAACACTTGCTTCCAAAGACTCTAAAGTGCTTGATTGATGCAGGTTTAGCATGCCATAGTTCATAAGGAGTCTTGTCACTATTTGGTATTAAATGAGCTTTGTTAAGAATATGCACAGCTGTGTGTACTGCTTCTGCCTAGAAGGTTTGGGGAATGCTACTTTCTTGCATCATAGCTCTGGAAATCTGTTGTACAAACCTGTTTTACCTCTCTGCCACTCCATTCTGTTGAGGTGTACCTGAAATTATAAACTGTTGTTTTATTCCATGCTCATTGCATAGGTCTGCAAAATCATAGTCTGTGAATTCACCTCCTCTGTCTGATCTAATGCACTTTAGCTTGCATGCTGTTTGATTTTCTACCAATGCCTTGATAATCTTGAATTTCTCAAGTTCTTCTGATTTATATTTGAGAAATGAAACCCATGTCATTTTGAAAAACCATCTATTATCAGCATGAAATAGGATTCTCCACTTGGTGTTTTAGTTCTTGAACGTCCACACAGGTCTATGTGTACAAGGTGAAGTGGCCTACTTGTTGATAGCTCTTCTTTGGCCTTAAAGGATGTGCGGGTCTGTTTGCCCAGTTAGCAAGATTTACATATGGTATTTGAAGGCTTATTTATTGCTAGCATATCTTTGACTGCTTTCTTCTTGCTTAGACTGATGATGTGGTCGAAGTTAAGGTGTCCCAATCTTCTATGCCATAACCATGAATCCTCAAGTTTGCTAAGGTGTCATGCTTCATTCTCTTCTTTCACTATGTAGAAATTACATTCTGTTTGAACACCTTTGATCAGGGTCTTTCCTGTGGTACTTGATCTTACTTCGCAGTCTTGAGCTCTAAAAATAACTTCACGGCCTTTATCACACATTTGACTGACACTCAGCAGATTTTCTTTCAGCCCATCCACAAATAGTACATCTTGGGCCTTTCCTCTGCCATTATCCAGACTGACTGACCCTTTTCCTTTGATTGTCCCTGCTTTATCATTGCCAAAAGTAACATTTATAGATTTCTTATCATCAAAGGTTATAGACTTGCTTCTATCTTGTAAATTTTTGTAGATGTTCTATGCTTGATGCAACTTTACTTTTATTACAACAATCACCCAAACAGTTAAGTAAAATGTTGATAGAACATATCAGTGGATCTATAGAAGACAAACCAGAAACAGAAGAATGTGATGGTGCGTTACGGCGGTCAACAGGATGCTTCAACCAGCAAAGTCTCCTTGATCAACCAACCCAGAATGTGTCACAACAATCCTCAAATCAGCCACCGAGTCAACACAAGTCAACTCCAGAAAAGTCAACGCTGTCCAGAAAAGTCAACGCAGGGTAGCAACATAAAAGTCAACGCAACTACAAGTTCGGTCAACCTTTTGACCTCGGTTTTTGAGCCAATGTGTACGGCCTCCTAAAATCAAAGTCTCCAACAAATTTCAGCCCTTTTGGACCATGCGTTGACCAAATTCAACGCTGGTCAAACTTCCTTGGAAACCCTAGCTGCAGTAATTTCGTCCTTCCTCTTGGCTGTACAGATTCATCCTTCCTCCCACGTGTGAGCTGAAATCGTCCTCCAAGGAGCTCGTACTAAATCAGAGAAGAGAAGAAGATGTGTGATGAGTTGGTGTGAAATGCTCTCCAACTTTGACTGTATTTACATCCATCATTGAGGTGTGTGACACATCTCCTGGGGGTACAAAACATTAAGGCTGACCTGCACATATAATTTATTATAAATAATAAATTCAAAATAAATGTTCTGCTTATCGGATTAAGATATATTTTATATGGATTTTACACCTATCCGAAAGAGGAATCCAACAAAAATATCAGTATCTTAATCTGCGCATCACAACATGGAGTTTGGACCTAGTTGTCCAATTTTAACACTCCCTCTCAACTAGGGAGAACTCCATCCATCAGTGCAATCAAAGATCGTTCGTCATCTCGCCGTAACTTGCTTTGCTGGCCTCTTTATTTTAGAACAGAAGTGGGTTAGTCACAAAGACATCATCCCCCTGCTGACAGATTCAGCCCAGAGGTCCGAAACCTCTATCAGACTCACAAAGAGTCTCCAACCAACCCGAAGTTGGTTCAGCTGACCCGAAGTCAGGCGGAGGTCCGAAACCTCACTATACTTGATCCCAGATCAAGTGGTTGGATCGTGCCATCCTAGATATGAAGTACGGCAATCTCTGATGCGTCCATCAGTCTTTGCTACTAGTCTCTAGCCTTTCCCACCTCATTGGCGAAATGAGAGGTACTTCCCATGAGCCCTGAACTCAATGGGTGGGATGCATATGGGGCACAGATAATGAGAGGTGAACCATCTCAAAATCACAACGGTGGGGTCCAAGCACACCAACAAGGTTTGGCAAGCCTAGCCTTGTGGTTGCCTATAGCTCCGAGAAGCTCTCCCCAAAGCCCCCCAGAGTTCCCAGAGCTCATCGTCCAACAGGACCCACATCATAGGGTCGTTCCACGATACCAAGATTCTCACGAAAGGTTAGGAACTTGACCTTCCCCAGGGGCTTAGTGAGAATATCCGCGACCTGCTCATCAGTTCCTATATGATCGAGCCTTATGGCGCCTCGCTGTACCATATCCCGGATAAAGTGGTACCTCATATCAATATGCTTGGATCGGTCGTGGAACATAGGATTCTCAGTCATGCGAATCCCACTCTGGTTATCATAGAGTATCACAGTGGTATCTAGCACATGTCCAAACAGCTCGCTAAAGAGCTTTCGCAACCAAAATGCTTCACAACAGGCCATACTTGCTGCAATTTATTCGGCCCTAGCGGTGCTCAAAGCCACCGACTTTTGCTTCCTGCTCATCCATGAAATTGAAGCAGAACCAAGATTGAAGCAGCATCCCGATGTGCTCTTACGATCCACCACACTGCCAGCCCAATCGGCATCAGTATATCCACGGAGTGTCACACTCCCGGCAGTGTATCTCAGCCCATGGTTTATCATGCCCCTAAGATATCTCAGAAGATTCTTGGCACCAACCCAGTGAAAGTGATGAGGCTCAACCATTTGTTGACTCAAAGTGTTCACTGCAAAACATATATCTGGACGGGTGTTCACTAAGAACATCAGAGCCCCTACGAGTTGACGATACTCAGTAGGATTGGCCAATACAGGCCCAGCAGCGCTGCCACTCAACTTCTTGAAGTTGAGTTCCATTGGTGTTGACATGGTCTTGCAGTCCACCATACCAAATCTTTCCAGAAGTTTCACAATGTATTTTCCTTGAGAAAGGAAAATCTCTCCAGGTCTCTGCCAGACCTCCAGGCCTAGGAAATAGTGCATTAGTCCTAGGTCCTTCATCTCGAACTCAGCAGCGAGCTCCCTCTTACATTGATGAATGAGAGGGTCATCACCTGTCAGGAAGAGGTCGTCCACATACAGCACTAGAATGAGAGGCTTCCCTTGCACAACCTTGAAGTAAAGGTTTGGATCAGCATTACTTCGAGTGAAGCCCAGCTTCATCAAGTAACTATCCATCCTCTTGTACCAAGCTCTGGGTGCTTGCTTTAACCCATAGAGGGCTTTCTTCAATCTGCAGACATGAGTGTCTCGATCCTGAACTTCAAATCCCAGAGGTTGTTCCACATACACCTCTTCCTTTATTGCACCATGCAGAAAAGCGGTCTTGACATCCATCCGATGAAGACTCCATCCTTGCGTAGCAGCAAGGGCTATGATTGATCGAATGGTGGTATATCGTGCCACAGGTGCAAATATGTCATCATAATCTATTCCTTCCTTTTGAGAGAAGCCACGGGCAACAAATCTTGCCTTGAACTTTTCAGCACTTCCATCAACACCATGCTTGATCTTGTAGAGCCATTTCGCGGTGACAACTGATTTGTCCTTTGGTCTCGGAACCACATCCCAGACATCATTCTTCATTATGGACTCATATTCTTCGTGCATAACATCCTTCCAGACTTGATGCTTTACAGCTTCCTCAAAAGATCCAGGTTCAGATTGTACAATAGTACTCATGGCAGCTAGGTACCCTTGGTATCTACACGGCTTCTTGCTTTCTCGGAATGTCCCCCTTGGGGCAGCATGTCCCTCAACATCTTCGAGGGTGTCCCTGAGCCATGATGGTCTCTTTCCCAGTGAAGGAGATGGATCGATAGGGTCCATTGGTCCTTCAATATCAGGCATAGTCTCATCCTGCGGTTCTTCTTGATTTCCAGGCCTTTCTTCATGATTTTCCTCAGATCTTGGAAGATCTACTACTTTCTTCAGGGAAGCATCTTCATCAAAAGTGACATCATGGCATATCTCTACTTCCCTTTGACCAGGTACATAGATTCTATAGGCCTTAGAAGTTTCACTGTAGCCCAAAAACATTCCTTTCTTCCCAAAAGCATCCAGCTTACTTCTCTTTTCTTTTGGCACATGAAAATAAACAGGACATCCAAAAATTCTAGAGTGTGAGACATCAGGTTTCTTACCAGTGAAAACCTCTTCGGGAGTTTTGGAGTCCAAAGAATGAGTACCTGGCTGGAATGTACATGTAGGTTTTATGCCTTCTCCCCACGTAAACTTCACAGCTTAGTCACATAGCATGCATGGCAGCTCTAATATCCTGTTCACCCAAAGCAATACCATTTTGCTCAGATGAGAAGTGCAGAGGTCTCCCTCTTAATGCCACTGCAAAAGTCCTTGAACTCATTTGACTCATATTCAGTGCCATTGTCGGTCCTCAAAATCTTGATCTTCTTTCCTGTCATATTTTCCACCAAGGCTTTGAAGGTACGGAACCACATGAAAGCCTCATCCTTCTTCTTCAAGAAGTAAATCCAAGTTTTGCGGGAGAAGTCATCAGTGAATGTCATATAGTAAGAACATCCTCCCAGGGATGTCACGGGTAGCATACCAGATAGATCAGAATGGACCAATTGCAAAATATCAGATGTCTTTGTGACACTTGAGGGGAAAGTTCCCCTTGTATGCTTTCCTTCGGCATAACCCTTACATACACCTTCATGATTATTTCCAAAATCGGGCATCCCTGTCGCCACCTTCCTTGCTTCGGGAAGGGCCTTGTAATGAAGGTGTCCAAACCTTCGGTGCCATAGTTCGGTTTGTCGGATAGTATCACATGTCATAGCTCCTAGAGGACTTCCTTCAACTTGATAGAGTGTTCCAACTCTAAAACCAATCACGATAGCTTCCTTGAGATTCTTCTTCCACATGCGTACTTTTCCATCAATGAATGCCACATTGAAGCCTTTGTCTTCAATCGTTGATGAACAGTTTTCACAGACAGAGTACATCCTGAAATGAACTTTGTCCAGACAGGATTAGTCCTGGTCTCTTCTACTGGATGGAGCATTGGTCTCAACATAATTTTCGATTTAAATTTCATTCACGTTAGAGAGTGCTTTCTTGAACCCAGTGATGTGTCTTGAGGCACCACTATCTATCAGCCAGACATCCATAGTGTCTGGCGGGGATGCAGAGGAAAGGGCAGATACAAGAATGTATTCATCTCTATTATTAATAGTATTAGACTCCTCATACCTGGAGTTTCTAGACCTCTTGAAAGTTTGATTGTTTCCATTAGAGGGAGCCTTCCTTTTGGACTTATTGTTGTTGTCATTCTCCTTGAAGCCATAACTTGTGGAACCCATTTTTCTTGGACAGTGATTGCTAAGAGTTAGGGCTTGTCTTCACCTCAGCTCTGATACCATGTAAATTTTTGTAGATGTTCTATGCTTGATGCAACTTTACTTTTATTACAGCAATCACCCAAACAGTTAAGTAAAATGCTGATAGAACATATCAGTGGATCTATAGAAGACAAACCAGAAATAGAAGAATGTGATGGTGCGTTACGGCGATCAACAGGATGCTTCAACCAGCAAAGTCTTCTTGATCAGCCAACCCAAAATGTGTCACAACAATCCTCAAATCAGCCACCGAGTCAACACAAGTCAACTCCATAAAAGTCAACACTGTCCAGAAAAGTCAACGCAGGGCAGCAACATAAAAGTCAATGCAACTCCAAGTTCGGTCAACCTTTTGACCTTGATTTTTTAGCCAATGTGTACGGCCTCCTAAAATCGAAGTCTCCAACAAATTTCAGCCCTTTTGGACCATGTGTTGACCAATGTCAACGCTGTTCAAACTTCCTTGGAAACCCTAGCTGCAGTAATTTCGTCCTTCCTCTTGGTTGTACAGATTTGTCCTTCCTCCCACGTGTGAGCTGAAATCATCCTCCAAGGAGCTCGTACTAAATCAGAGAAGAGAAGAAGATGTGTGATGAGTTGGTGTGAAATGCTCTCCAACTTTGACTGTATTTATATCCATCATTGAGGTGTGTGACACATCTGCTGGGGGTACAAAACATTAAGGCCGACCTGCACATATAATTTATTATAAATAATAAATTCAAAATAAATTTTCTTCTTATCGGATTAAGATATATTTTATATGGATTTTACACCTCTCTGAAAGAGGAATCTAACAAAAATATCAGTATCTTAATCTAAGCATCACAACATGGAGTTTGGACCTAGTTGTCCAATTTTAACATATCTCCAGTCATATGCTTTGAGCATCCACTGTCTAAATACCATTGGCTTTTCAGATGTTGAGCTATTAGAGCCAGGTCACATTTATTTACCTTCTTTTTCCACTGCAAGCATCCTTTTTTTTGTGCCTTTTCAGAGATGATGGACCACACTCTCTGAGAGGACATTTGGAAGACATATGTCCACTTTTATTGCATACACAACATATGATCATATCTTTAGCAGAATTATGAGTACGAGTAATCTCTCCATGATTCATAAACCTCCTTGAGGTTTTGAACATCATTATTTTTCCATATTTACTGCATTCTATGATTTTATGGCCAAATTCCTTATAGTAAAAACAATATCCATAAAAACATTTTGCATACTTGAAGAAGGGTTGTCTTCTCCATTTGTTTGCTTGAGGTAATATTTTCACTGTTTGCATCCTTTGCTAGTTTGAATTAATTCTCCTTGTATGACAGTATGCAGCAATATGTCTGAGTTTGTGGCAGGCATAACAGGTGGCATTTTTCATAGGGGGGAAGAATCTCCTTTGATGGCTTCCAAATTTGACATATTCAGGAGTATATGAGCCTTTTCCAGTTGACTGTTTATTTATTTCATTCTTTGTCATTTGAGGTTCCTTCTGGTTTCTATTTACTTCATTGCAAGTTTCTTCTTCTGCAAGAACCTTCTAAGATGCTTTATTATCCTTATCTGCTTTTACAAAAAAAAAAAAAAATTCCCTTTTCTTTTCCTTTGCTTGATTCTCCTTCATAGCCTATCCCAGTTTTTATCAGAGGAGATCTTTGAGCATCTAGAATTTCATTCAAATTATCAGAGCTTGTCATCTGGGAGGTATTTATTAACACTTTCCTTTGGGCATTCTCTAATTTCTTCCTCAAGCATACTACTTCTTCTTCCAATTTCTCTTGTTCCTGAATTTTATCCTTAATTTTCTTAAGTAAAATGTCTTCTACCTTCTTGGCTTCTTCTGGCTCTACTTTCAACTGGATGAGGACTTATGAATTTTGTTCTTCTCTTACATATTTGAGGAGAATGTCTTTCTGTTTTCTGCACTTCAGTTTGAGTCTGTCAATTTCCTCCAAGGCACTTCTTAGCTCCCCCTCAAGATCAACTTCACCTTCTTCCTAATCTTCTAGAAGGAATCCTTCAAGCTCTTCTATAGCCATTAATATGAATTCAGAGGTTCCTTCTTCAATTGAGGGTTCATCTGAGTCCTCAGATGCACTGTTGTCTTGTTGAGCATAGAAAGACTTTCTATTTAATCTCTTCCCTTTATTTGATATGGTTTAAATTTTATTCTTGACTATGATTCTTTGTTTTCTTATGAGGACACTTAGCAGCATAGTTTCCAACTCTTCCACAGTTAAATCATTTAAATGGAAGTTTACCTTTATATTTACCTGAGCCTCTACCCAATTTCCTGACAAATTTGGCCTCTTCTTCATCATAGCAAGAGCATATCTCTTCCTTTTCTTCTTTCTTTTTCTCTATCTTAAAGGCTGCCTCCCTTACCTTTGACTTCCTCTGTGGCAGTCTCATCTCATAGGCTGTTAGGTTTCCAAGTAGTTGTTTCATGGTCAAAGTTTCCCAATCAGCTGTTTCTTCTATGGCAGAAACCTTGGGGTTAAAGCTCGATGGTAAAGATCTTAGAATCTTTTGAACAATTACACATTCTTGTATGGTTTCTCCTAGAGCTTTCATAATATTACCAATTTCAGCAACCCTTAAAAAGAAGCTAGCAATGTCTTCATCATCATTCATTCTTAAATTTTAAAAATGAGCTCTATATACTTGAATTTTGGTTGTCTTCACCTTTTTATTTCCCTCATGGATGTTTTCGAGAGTGTCCCGCATTTCTTTGGCAGTCTTGTTGTGCATTAGTTTGATAAATTCTGCCTCACACATCCCATTTAAGATTGCATTCATGGCCTTTGCATTAGCTACAAAATCTTTTTTTTCTTCTTTCTCTGAGTCAATTGCCTTTGGGGCATATCTAAATTCCACAGTAGCCCAAACTTCTATTCCTAGAGACATTTTGTATGTTCTCATTCTAATTTTCCAGAAGGCATAATTTGCACCAGTGAAAAAATGGGCTTTATTGGTTGAGCTTCCTTCTTGATTGGCCATCCTGGGGACCTATGGTTTCCTTTTAGTTGTTAAACTGATACAAAAGGAACCTGCTCTGATACCAATTGTTGAACCCTTAGTTAAACTGAGAGGGGGGGGGGTGAATCAGTTTAACACATTCATTAAATTTTGCACTGACCTTTAAACTTATTTACAACTTAATTTCATGATCAAATTTATATGTGAGCAATCTTAATATGTGAACAACAAGTATTAAGATAGTGTGATAGTAGACTTAATCTGAGAGTATCAAGTATTAACCAGATTGAATAAACCATATCAACACATAAACATCACACACAGAGACAACAGATATAAGTGGAAACCCATAAAGGGACAAAACCACATCTTATTATTGTTGTGATGCAAATGCAAGCTCCAACTCCCTCTCACCACTAATTTTCTGTAGGCACCAACCTATAGAAGGCTCCAACCTCAATTCTGCAAGCTACAACTTGCAAGGAAGCTCCAACTCCCATCAATTTTCTGCGGGCACCAACCTACAGGAGGCTCCAACCTCAGTCAGCTACAACTGACATGTATCAAGCTACAACTTGACAGGGAAGCTTGAACTTCCTCAATCTCTCAAAAGAAAACACTTGCTGATTTACCTTGGATATCAGCTTTGTTCTATACCTTTTTCACTATTGTCCTACAGCTTTCTTATCTTTCTTAAATCATCTCTGACTTTTCACAGTATCTCTTTCTTCTCCTCCTTCTTCTTATCTTCTCTGCCTCAATTCTACATTCTCTAACCTCTCTATGCATATTAATGTGATTTCATATATAGAGTTCATCACATGACTGCTTGCATTCCACAGGGAATTTGGAGTGAACATCCATGACTCTTTGTCTTCTACCTTCTCATTCCTTTGTCCAACTCATTTAAAAAATATAACAATATGCACAAATTTCAATATTACAGTGGGATTTTTGTTTTCCTCCGGAGACTTGTAAATGCATCACAAACAATATAAAAATAATTAAAACATTTACATTCACATTTTCAGGTACATATATAAATTTCACTTAGCCCTTGGCTTGCTGGTTTTGTCTTTTCTGTTGTTGTCTTGTAACTGTCCTGCATACCTCTGTTGTTCACTGCCTTTTTCAGTTTCTGTACTCTCTCCTACTTTCTGTGTTTGCACACCTGTCAAACCCACATTCTCCAAGTTTACAGTGTATATAAAAATGTATTTCCATTTATTTTCCCTGTGCTGGAAATTATAAAAATGTATGCGGAGGCTTTTCTTTTCACATCTGATGGTTATCAAAGCCACATTCCCCAGATTTCAAATTTGAGTCAATTTACCTCTCTTCTCACATATATAAAACTATTCAGAAGCTTTCTACAAGTACAGGTTATAGAACCAAATATATCGGGACCCACATATTCCAAAGTCTGCACCCTTAATTTACTTCAAAAAAAGAGATGAACCCTTTTGATAGGTTTGCCACATACCCTTTGAGTTAATTACCTCTCAGCGTTGTATTAATTTGTCAATACACTACTATATCCTTTGTAAACAAACAAACATAAGTCACGTCCGCCGCCATATTTCAATCATACCATTCATATAAATTATTTCTAATTATCATTTGAATCTTATAATTTGGACCATTTTAAAACTATAACTTTCAATCCTCATGTGCGGCATTTCCTTTATGAAGACTATAGAAACCCCAGATTTCATTTGTGAAGGATTTCACTTTATATAACTCTTCATGTATTCAGGCCCACATCCTTGTTCAACGCATATCAAACAGAATATATATATATATATACCTTAGACTTACCAAGACACTTCTTTAAACAAATTGCATTGATATATCACCACAGCGTATATAACTTACTGTGCTTAGACCTTGGTTAAAATATCAACTACCAACCATGCTAATATCACATACAATGATACCATTCAATTTTCATAGCCCCTAACTCCATATGCCACTGGGCCCCACATCCTAAAGGTTGTTTCAATTAAATCTTTCGCTTTAACATTTATGCACCTTGACATATTATCCAATGAACACCCTGCTCTCGCACTCCAAACAAAAAATCCTACGAAAATCGCGTTGTTAACATGAACGAGGCTTAAAACACAAAATTTGCGCGACGAACTGGGCCCCAGCACTTAAACCGCCCTTCTCATCTAACGGTGAATAACTTATCTTGCTCCAAATCCAAATCCGATGATCCTAACGCAATATCGCGCAATTAAGGTGCATAGTGGTTAATCTTCAAAATTTGCGCGATGTAAATGGTTTTGTAAAACCACCTTAAAACACACGTCAAACAGAGACTTATATCGCATTCAAAAAGGTGAAATATGCTTACCACTCAAGGGCAGTGCGATACTGCTAGTTTCTTCCACTGAAACCGCCTTCATTGTTCCTCATGGTTCCGTTCATGACTGAGGGTTCTGGTTCTTATAGTTTTGATTCAATGTTTTTCTTTTCATTTTGTTCTTTGCATTCAGATAACGCCATTCCTTTGAAATCAAGGTCATGGTCAGGGTTCCTCTTCCTTCCATTCTATTTCAATTTCACCTTTTCATGTGTTAACTTTTAATTCACTCAAATATTAACACGACATTCCTCCCACACAGTGAACCGCTCTACAAATCATCATATTTAATTGTAACTTTCGCCTTTCTTTCCTTCATTAATACAGTGGCATCAACTGATATAAATAAACCATTAACCATTAACCAAGGCAATTAACCATTCTCTGTGCACAATTTTGCTGGTTGCATTGAAATGTGAGCAATCTGCATTTCTTCACGGCTATTCCCAGTGTGGTTAAATTCAGGTTCCATCCCACAAAAGGTAGTTCCTTTGTTTTAAAAATATTTTCTTGTGACTTGAATACCACACTACCATTCCAACCCTATTCAATAACTTGACTGCATTCAGTTATTGTGCATGACAATGCATGTCAGTGCATGTCAGTGCAGGAACGTTTCTTTGTATTCATTATATATTCGGTTGCTTCTTTTTGCTGCCCTGCTTCTTCAAATCTCTCTAGCGCTATGCAGGTCTCTTTGCTATCTCTCTGCTTCTATGCTGCTCTCTTTGTTATCTCTCTGCTTCTATACTGCTATCTTTGCCTCTCTCTACTACTATGCTACTCTCTTTTCCTCTCTCTGCTTCTATACTACTCTCTTTGCCATCAATGAAAACATTTCCAACACAATGATTTCCTATTCAGGAATCCTTCTCCTTTCTTGAGAGGCCTCTTGAAGGAGTTGTACTGATTTTCCTCACATCCAGGCTTGAGGCCAAGCATCCTCCTCCAGGACAACGTTATTTCTGTAGCAGAATAATGTTGTGTTGCAGGGTGTTGCAGTGAGGGTTCACATCACCACTTCCATCACTTCTTTTTCAGAGGAGGAGTCTTTATTCCCTTTTAGGTATCAGTTTGGAGCCTTTAGATATTATTGCAGATCTTGGCATTGGGCCAACTCATTCCCTTGCCCCTACAGCGCAGTTTCATTTAGTGACTGTGTTATTTCTAGTGAGCATTTGCAGTGTGGCTTTTGTAGATTGTTTGGAGGGTGAGATCCTTAGTGATAGAATCAGACTTTCACTGGAGAGATCCCTTGGAGGAGGTCTTATCATCAGATGTAGCATCTTCAGCTTTCTCCATTCATTTCCAATTCTTGAGTTGTAGCTGCTACCCTGCAACTCCAGCATTTTGCAGTTTTTCATATTTCAGCCAATCCTCCCAGGATTATCTTGAGGTAGTGATTAGGAGCATAGATCTTCTCTCCCAACATTGTATGAGTAATTTATATGTATATCTATGATTTTTTTTATCTCCTGTAGTAGTACTCTCTCTATCACTGCGCAGTTTTCATCCATAGACACTACTATGTAGCAACATTTCATCTTTTGGCATATGTATTCATGAGAGGCTCATTTGCCTTACTTATTTGAGTTATGCTCATTCTTATTGTACTCATTGCTACTGATATGAATAATATAATGGCTCCATGATTTCCATAAATTTTTGTATGAGGTTTTTCACTGCTATTTTCAGCTTATGTTTATGTATTTTTGATCTCCAACTCTATAATATCTTAAGATATTCTTATTGTTGTAGAAATCCCTATTTTGGGATATTACAGTGGTATCAGAGCATAATCTTGGCTCAGCCTGTGGATCTCATCCATGATGATATCAAGAAAAGAGAAGATGAAGACTCCATTCTATGGAGGAAAAAAGGAATATAGACTCACACATCTTCTTCCAAGATCTGTACAGAGCATTCATGAATATTTCAAGAAGGTAAGAAGGGAGATGTGTACAAAATATCCAAGAGGGTTTGAAACTGAGTCAAACTATAGATTTTCTTATGGGGAGTGTGAGCATGTAGCCACACCCTATGATGTACAGCGCGGTCACATGGCTAGTTTTGCCATAAGAGAAAGAGAAGAAGAAGGAGTGCCAAAGAGGGGAACTCTTAGTAGTTTCTTGCATGAGTATGAATCTCAAACTCAGAAGTTTAGAGATCATATCACCTTTTCAAAGTTTTGCAGGATCGAGGTGAGGAGGAGAAAGTAGCATAGTGATGATAGATTTATTCTATCTACCTTTGATGGTTCCCCTACATGTTCAGCCAGGGTTTGGGTGGAAGAGCTAGACACCTTTTTGCAGCAGCATCAGATTTCTGAATATGAAGCCATCAGAGTAGCAGCGCTGCACATTGGAGGTAAGGCTTATGCATGGTGGATATTTGATTCCTTTTCTTGAAAGAATGCAAACACTTCTTCCTATGCAAATTTCATTAAAACTTTGATGGAAATATTTGGTAGGAAGAATTCTGAAACACATGTGGAGGAAATAAACACATTTAAACAAATAGAACCCTTGCATGTGATGGAGGAAACCATAGACTCAAAACCACTTCAGAAACCCATAAAGGAGGTTGACATATTGTATTATAATTTTTTGGAGGCTAGACCATCATCTTGTATTTTGGCATAAGAAGACAAAGAGATCCCTTTTCCAAAAGAGGATCCAATCATTGGAGGTTTTCCCATTCATGTCGATGAAGCTAAGGGCAACATCACTGTCAGATCTGGAGTTGATATAGCACCTCATGCAAAGGAAGGAGGAGCTCTTGCTCCAACTAGAGGGGTTCTTACATCTTTGCAAGGAAGTCCTCGGGATCTCATGTGTGGAGATCAAGGCACAACTCATGTTCTACATGTGTCATTGATGATGAGGTGTGGAACTATGGAGATACAAGGAGGAGATAGGGAGGATGACCAACATCATGTGATGAGGAGCACACATCCCTGTCTATTTCATGAGGTTGATGCACCTAAGAGGGGACTGGATTGCGCAGTGAGAGCAAGGATAATTTTTTCCATTCAGGTATGCAGTCTACTCTTGATGATGATGTCTCATTACATGGAGACATTTCACAAAAGAGACCAACAGATCAATAGATGATGAGATTTTATTCACATTTTGATGCACCATTCATTGATTTGAGAGGAGTGGAGACCTTGGGAGGTAAATTTATAGTGTTGAGAGTCTTGGGTAGACTCAAGGAGGAGAGAGGCATTCTCTCAACATCATCTTTACCCACTCTCATCTCATATTCTGCGTTGTGGTAGAAGCAGTAGGGGAAGGATAGCATCCTTCCAACTTGCATCTTTGGCATAGGAGATTTCAAAGGAGAGGATGACCATATGACAGATGTTCTTCATGAGAGATCATCAGCATTGTCACTATGGTGGATAGATCCATATTGGAACTCCCAGCTGTTCATGGAGTATTCCAAGGATCTTTTCACTTGCATGATATTGGATGACCAGTTGCATGAGGAGGGATATTCAGTCAGAGATGGTTTCATCTACTATCATGGTGGGATCTTCTTATCTGGAGCTTCCAAGCTCAAGGAGAAGTTGCTACAAACAGCTCATGAGGATTTCCTTTTCAACCACTCTTGTTCTTCGAGAACATACCACACCATCATGGAGGGGTATTTTTGGAAGGGGTTTGAGCAGGAGATATATCAGCATATGAGGAGATGCATGGATCATGTTAAGATGGAGGAGATACATAACTCTTTGGAAGAGTTAGCACAACCACCTCTTTTCTCTTTGAGGATGAGAGGAGAATCATCTATGAGCCACTCCATTTGCATGAACAAAACATATGGTAAGGGTATTGTTTGTTTGCATAATAAATTGTACAATGTATCTATGCATCCCTTAACCATACATGTGCAGGATGTTGCTCTAAGGAGGAGCATTCTTTTTTCTAGACCTCATGGTCTACTTGAGGCCATGAGCAGTGTTGGTGACCACTCCCTAGGAGGACTTGGGGAGGAGATGTATTTTGGAGAACATGCTTACTTTCCATCATACATCATTCACTTTCTCCAAACATATGAGGAGAGTGGGATAGCAAGCAAGTGTTTGAGAAACCACACTTTTTGTCACACTCTTTTTCCGTTGAGGGCCAAACTGAGTTGGTTACATTTTAGGGACTATTGTCCTTCTCCCTTGCTACATATGAAAGCAATCATGGTTCTCATTATGACTCATTATGTTTTTCTTTCTTTTATATTTGTTGGGAGCATGATTGGGGGAATGCCACATTGGTTGGATGTGTCCCTTGGGGGAGATAACTCTCGCATTGTTTGCATTGCATGTTCTAAGTGGAGCATGAGAAAGTATGTGGCCACTACAACAAAACATTTGTTTCCATTTGAGGTGAGCCATATGATTTATTGGATGCCATATGATGGTGACTTCCAACTCATCACATATTAGATGATTTGGGCCAACATGTTTCATAACGTTGGAGGAGATCTCCTTGAAGGTCTAATCTCCATCTTGCCACTTGAGGGCAATATAATTGCAGCCCAAGATCAGCATATACTCTACACTTATCCTAAGTGGAGAGGAGGATAGCATGGGGTAGGCTATTTTTTCTATCAAGATCAGATTTTCAGCCCACCTACATTGCAGGAGCCAAAGGTAGAAGATGATTTTCAGGAGTTGCCATGTTGGGAGGTAACTCATTTTGTATGGATGATTGCTTGGGGGTGTTATCTCCCTATAATCAGCAAGATTGGCAAAGTCCGACAGTAGGGAGAACACCCTTTCAACCACTTTGGGATTCTAGGATCTAGCCCTCCTGAATCTGGAGAGGGATCTCTCCAATAAGTGTAAAGATGGATTTATCTTTAAGGTTTTGGGTATTGATGTTAGGCTAGTTATGAAGTCTGAGGGTTTTTTTTTGTTTTGGATGGTTGAGCATGAATATTGTTTGAGTGGAAATTTCTAAATGAAAAAAGTTTCAAAGGTGAGAAGTTGCAAGAAAATAGAATGAGCTTTGGCTAAAAATACGGATGTAATGCTGGTTTTAGTCCATTGGGCTATGGATTCATAATAGGATTTAATTGAAATGACCAGGTTCAAGAGTGGTCCATGGGGCAAGTCATCTATGTCTAAGGATCTCTTTAAAGTTGATTTTATGGAATGAAATGATACAACAAGAAGGGGAATTAAAAAAATGAAGAACAAAGTGCAGCCCAAGATCTGGTAAGTACTTTGAAACTAGCCAGCTTTTGACATACACTTAAGAGAAACATAAAAGTAACCTAGGATCTGGTAAGTACTTCGAAACTAGCCAGCTTTCAACACATTCTCAGGGAAACTTTCAGATAGTCTTTTGGGATAAAACTAGGACCAGGGCTCACCATATCTTCCTTAGTTCATATCTACTTAACATAAACTAAAAATAACATTTAAGAATAAAAATTAGCTAAGAAAGTGGGACGAGGGAATGCCAGCATTCCTAACTGCTCAAACTGAATTAAATCATTCCTAAATAACACAAATTGGAAGAAAACATTTAGATAAAGCTTATCAGTCAGAGAAAGGTACTGATATACAGTAAATCATAACTCTATGATTGTTGTTCTTTATCAAAGAAGATGGAAAAAGTGAAAATAGAAATAAAATAATGATTTACAGTAAGAAAAACATCACCGTTGACATAGACCAGGATCCCATAAATCAGCTTGTATTGATGCTTCAAACCAGTTACAGCTTTAAGTCCAGTGTTTCAGGTTAGCAATCATCTTCACTTCTCAGCCTAACTATTCTATCACAAGCAGAGCTTCAAGAGCCTTTGAAAACTATTTACAATTAGAAGTTTCAAGCACAAGTATATTTCAAATTTCTGCAACCAACATTTTCTCATCTTCTACAGGAGTATTTATAGAAAGAATGAGGAGGTCGGATCTGATAAAAGATCTCCAAGGTTCAATTAATACAGATTAATGCTTCTCAGCCTTTGAGGGGCTCAATGGAGAAGAGTATAGATATTTTCACTGTATTAATTGATTTACATTTAAGATTTAAGCTCGGTGGGAGCTTTTGTTGACTTTAAGGCTCTGTTTCAAGATGTAATAACTCTGCTGATATTTTTTGCATTAGTTCCTTTGGAAGAATTAAATTTTTGGCTGTGTTGAGGAAAATATCTGATTCTGATCAAAAACTTCGGCCTCTGTTTGAATGCTTTGAGGCAACAGGTGGCTTTGTGGTAGCTGAGAGGAATCAATTGGCTTCTGTTGTGGCGGTGGAGGCCTTTCTGTTTGATGATCTTTTTATTTTCTTTAATTGTGTTTTAATTTAATGGATTAGGCTTTTTGATAATCAATCTTAGCCGTAATCAATTAAACTATGGAATTCATCTTCAATCTTCAATTATGTTACGTTTTGCCTTTGACACTGATACTCTTTTGTTTTATTTAATTCTCTGTGTCTTATTGATGTGTAGGGCTGTATAGGGCTCATATGGCATCAATGCCCATGAAGCATGGATGAAACGTGGAGGTGAACCCTGTGAATGGCTTCTCTTTTATGAATCAAAGGCACGGGAATCGTCATCCCTGACCCTTATCTTTTCTTCAACACAATGGAAAAACCATTAAACACCTGCAAAATACAAAAATAATTAAGAAATCCTGCATTATTGGGTTTAACTGCTTCAGAGGGTGTGGGGAGGAGCGTGGCCATTGGATGGCAGCATCCAACGGTGGAGATTTGCGTATAATAGTCGAAAGGAGAGAGGTGGGAAGAAATAATTTAGATCCGTCGATCTGCAGAGATCGACAGTCGGGAGCAATCCGGGACCTATAGTAGAGAAAGGTCTCTTAAATAAATAAATGGGAGAAAATATGAAGAAAATAGGCTAGAAACCTTTGGTGGAGGAAAACATGAATTAAAAATGAAAATATTTCGAGAGGAATATGAGCCGTCGGATGAGATTGGCTCATAAACATCAACGGTTCAGGAGGCATGCGATGAATTACAAAGGAAAAGAGGGGAAGTGCTTTTGGGAGGAAAAACAGTTGTTTTCACATGGAAAAAGGGCGGGGAGGAAATTTTTCCTTTTTGAACGCGATATGCGTTCCCACCCAACACGTGGCTTTTCAAAACCACCAATATCGTGCAACCCTTAGGAAATTATCCATCGTGCTGAAAGCTACACGATATAGAATGTGGACCGTTAGATCTGGGGCCTCGGATCTAACGGTGGGGAAGTGAACAAGATATGAGATAGATGCGTAGATGGAAGCGGGGAAGTTGGATTCAATCTGGGCCATTAGATGGACAGGATCAATGGTTAGGATTGAATCTAGAGCTAAAACAAAATAATATACAGGCGGAGAAAGGATGAAGAAGTACCATTGATCTGCAGGGATCAACGGCTGTGATTGGCCGAGAAAAATTATGAGCGGGGCTGCATGTTTTTAACCAAAGTAGTGAAATGCAATCTGGACCGTTCGATATGGACATGTGGATGGCCCAGATGCAATCAGGGATCAACGATCGGTGGGGCGAAGAACTTGTATATCGCTGATGCAATTGAGCGCTAACCGTCGATCTGCAGATCAGATCGACAGTGGGAAACAAATTGGAGGAGTTCAAAGGCAGGGGAAAGGTTAATGATCAGAGAAAATGTGGGTCGTTGGATCTAGGATATGGTGGATAGATCCAACGACGGAAGATCCATCGGGGAATGCCAATCAGGGAGAGGAAAAGAATGCGCCCGATAAAAAACTTGCGATGCAATGTAGCGCGGGCCGTTTGATCGGCTCAAGATCAACGACAGAGATTATCACAAGTATAGAACTAGCAGAAAACCCTTTAAAATATATGAAAAACCCAAATATTTAATAATAAAAAAAAGGTTTATTAGGGCGGGATGTATACATATGAAATGGCTGGTGCCCGATTGCGGGGCCTTTAATTATATGGAAGGGAAAAGGACCAGGGCTTATATATATAAGGGCCAATCGCATCAGAAGATCAGGCTTGGTCTTTCTATCTTCCCATTTGGAATTTTGCAATGTGATTGGCGTTTCGGGACTTAAACTCTTGGTCCCGAGCATAAGTTTATATGGAGTAAAGCGGGGGAGCGGAGTTTATACAATGGGGCTTCAATCACATCGGAACTTTTGATGCGGACTTTTCAATCTACTCGTTTTACATTAAAAAACATTGTTTGGGCGCATTTAGATCAAACTTAGTAAAAAAGTGGGTTTTTTTATTTTCAAAGGAAAATGAGCATCGAGAAAGGTTTATTCAGAAGTTTTAGCGCCCGATTGCAGGCACAAGGGTTATATGAGGCAGTAATAGGATCAGGGGCTGTGTAAAAAGGGCTTAATCGCATCGGAGGCTTTCACATAAGAAAATGACTTGTGCGCTCTTCTTTTCTCCGATGCGATACGCGCCAAAAGGCTTAGCGCTAGGTTCCAACACCAAGGCACATGGTGGGGAAGTGGTTTAGGACTTAGCCTAAAGGGGCTTAAACTCTTAGTGAAAAAACTTATTTTTTATGAAATTTTCAGAGTTTTCTGATGGATTTGGGGGTTTTGACAGAGTTAAAAAAGGAGTTTTAAACTCTGTAAGGTGAATTTTATGAAGGGTGAATGGGGAAAAAGGGAAATGGAGGAAGTTTATGAGGAAAAGAGGAGGAAAAATGGATGTTATTTTTGAGGTGGAGGGAAGGGAAAAATGATGTTTTGTAGCAGTCTTTCTCCATGGAAACAGTAGCGAATATTTAGACAACGGGAAAGATGTCTTCATGAGTCTTCAAGAGATAACACTTTTTTGCAATAAAACTTGTTCCTTGAAGGCTCGAAAAATGTTTTAGCCACCATTTTGTATGACAAATTTTATTGGTGGCTAACAGGGGGATGGAGGATCCACATGGGGAAGATGTTCCTCAACGCATTTTAGACTCCATGCCTTGGGTGGATATTTTCCAGTTCTATCCTTGCAGTTGCTTGAGGACAAGAAAAATTTGGGAGGGGAGGACTGTAATATTCCCATTTTAGCACACAGCTAAATGGAATATTAAAATTTTGTTTTTATCACCTAGTATCTAAATAAATGGGTAAGGAAGCCCATGCTTATTGAAAGCCTGAATAAAATCCCTCAAACATGAAAAGGGATAGACATAAGAGCTGGATTTCACACCCTTATGTGTGAAAGGCAACAATTGCATGAAGACAAGGTCAAGTTTGACCAAGTCAACAACGCTGGGAGAGGAGGTGGAGAACACTTTGATAGACAACACAGTATGAATGGTAAAAGGGTTATTTGGTGGAGGAAACCCTAATGAGTGGGACCCATGGAGAGAAGGCTTTCACTTATTTAAAAGGAAGGCAAGGCAACCATTGTTATTCATGATTTGGATTATTGATTTCATTGTGTATTCAGACATTGTGCATTCTCTTGTTGTTTAGCAGAATTGCAGTGCTGCTTACCACAAGGATTTCCTGTTCAGGAATCCTTCTCCTTTCTTGAGAGGCCTCTTGAAGGAGTTGTACTAATTTTCCTCACATCCAAGCTTGAGGCCAAGCATCCTCCTCCAGGACAACGTTATTTCTGCAGCAGAATAATGTTGTGTTGCAGGGTGTTGCAGTGAGGGTTCACAACACCACTTCCATCACTTATTTTTCAGACGAGTCTCTCTTCCCTTTGAGGGATTAGTTTGGGAGCCTTTGGAGCTTATTCTATATCTTGGCATCGGGACAACTCATTCCCTTGCCCCTACAGCGTAGTTTCATTCAGTGACTGCATTATTTCTAGTGAGCATTTACAGTGGGAATTTTGCAGATTGTTTGGAGGGTGAGATCTTCAGTGATAAGATCAGCCTTTCACTTGAGATATCCCTTGGAGGAGGTCTTATCATCAGATTAATCATCTTCATCCTTCTCCATTCATTTCCAGTTCTTGATTTGCGGCTGCTACCCTGCAACTCCGACATTTTGCAGTTTTTCATATTTCAGCCAATTCTCCCAGGATTGTCTTGAGGTAGTGATTGGGAGCATATATCTTCTCTCCCTACATTTTATGATTCATTTATATGCAGATCTATGATGTTTTTTATCCCTTGTAGAAGTACTCTCTCTATGACTGCGTAGTTCTGATCCATATACACTCTGCTATGTAGCATCATTTCATCTTTTGGCATATGTATTCATGAGAGGCTCATTTTCCTTACTTATTTGAGTTATGCTCATTCTTATTGTACTCATTGATGTTGATATGAATAATTTAATGGCTCCATGATTTCCATACATTTTTGTATGAGTTTTTTCACTACTATTTTCAGCTTATGTTTATGTATTGCTGATCTCCAACTCTAGAATATCTTAAGATATTATTATTGTTGTAGAAATCCCTATTTTGGGATATTAAATACTCAACTATTATAGGAACCACTTGGTTCTTAATATGAAATGCCTCTATTGTCGGATCCCATGCTCGAACTAAGAACTCCAAGAGTTCTATTTGTTGCCTCATCCCGTACAATTTGAAGTAATTAAGCAGTCCACAATCTCTTAGGGCTCTTACAGTACCCGGATCATTCAAGGCAATCATGTCTTGTTCTTCATGTTCTCTTTGCCTCCATGTAATCATCATTATAATCCGATGGAAACCTGAAACACAACCACAAGATCCATTAGATTCCATTTATTGCAAAAAACTAGGTCAATTTTGGGCATAGTAAGAAAATCGAAAACTTAAAATGCACCCAACGCACTCCCTGACAAGAGACAATGCGTTGCACATGCAAGTACACTTCACTGCACCTGCTATGCAACACAGGTTTTGACATTCAGGGGTGTGTTGCCCTCATTTTTGGAAGAATTTACCCTAGGGGCCTTAAAACCCTAAAATTTTGCAAAAATTGGAAATGAAATGAATACCAAAGGCAAGAGGAGGTTCATGGCACTAACCTGGATCAAATGGTGACAAAATCCGTCCACAGAAACGATCGCAATCAACAGCTAAAGTTCAAGGGAAAAATCAGGTTCAAAGCTCCAAAATACAAATGGTAACTATGGAATGGTAAAAATGAATAGTGAAACTACTTTTAAATAGTCATTTAATTATTTTCAAGTTAAATTTATTGCTATCACTATAGTTTTATTATTTTTTTATCATGAAACAGGTATTTTTAATCCATTGGATGTTGTTATGAACAGGAAATACAACTCATGAACAGATTAGTCGTGTAGATTTATTTCAAAAAATGACTTGACCACAAAGCATACTTTTTCTCCTTATTTTTCAAGCTTTGTTAAAAACGAAAAAGGATTTGAAGCGCATTTTTATCTCTTTTTCGAGCTTCTATAATAGTGAAAAAGGAACCTCTGGAGTCTTCTTTCAGCTCTTTTCAGACTCTGATAATGTGAAAAGATTGCCAAGCACTTGTCTTTTTGAGCTCGTAAAAATAAATGAATTGATATCTACTCAGTATAAGTTTAAACCTTTTCTGGACTGAGATAGATTATTTACGAAAAAGGAATACCTTGGTTAAACATGACCAAAGAGGTTCTCTTAGATATTATTTTACACTTTTTCGGATCTGAGTGACAAATTTACGAAAAAGTACTTATGGAGTTTTCTTTCGTCCACTTTTTCAAACTCTCTAAATATGAAAAAGGACCAAGCTATCACTGTTGTTAAGCTCATTAAAACATAAAATAGCAGCGGTCTTTGTCGATCATGGCAAGAATTGAGTTTCATTCATCGCTAGACACGTTAAATTATTAAATAGTGATACTTTATTCACCCGAAGGGTTTAATTATAGATCAATAAAATGTTACCCTCCTTGACCTTGTTAAAAATAAAGAGGTACTGGTCGACAAATGGCCGGGGAATATTTGGGAAAAGTGAGCAAAATTTCTTTATGGTAGCAAGTCAGTCTTGAACATGACACTTTCTTCACTCCATGTCCATGACTATTTGGGTTGGGTAATCATCTTGACGGTTCATTCACACCTATGGTTCATCATACCTTCACTTCAGTTTTGGGTCAATGCTACTAACTCATCACAGTGTCACCAATATGTTCAAGAGAAGTCATCCAGAGAATACACTCATCCTTCTGCAATACTCGTAAACCTTTATTCTCATGAACATCATCCCTGAAAATTTCTATATCAATTCATACCCTTGTCTCCGAAATTAGTAACTTCCATTTCACGATAAGGTGACTTTCTGTCGACAACAAATCAATATCCAGGAAGTTCACTTAGAAACATCAAATTCTAGTACCATGAGGCTTGTTATAGCATCGACAAGATCCTCACTTCCGGACCTTTGACCGAAAGATTTTGTTTGTCGTTCGACATCAAATCATCTATTCATGCCTTACAAAATTTACTGCAGTACCTTGAGGGCCATTTTCATTAATGGTGGTTCTCTCTCATTTGTTAATAGATCACATCATTGGCCGGTAATCAAACGATGTATTTCCATGTTCGATGACAAATCATATATTTGCATGGCTAGACTCATACCTGAATGATCGAGTGAATGAGATAAGAAGACCTTGGATCTAATTTCAGCCATCCGGGTTGTGATTTCAGGATTTTTGTACACATCATCTGTACGGTGACCTTACATACATATTTTCATCCGAACATGGGCCTATATCTATAGGCATGTCTGCATTGGGCAACATTCCAGTGTTGACGACTTTCTGAATTATGTACAGGTTATTATATTGTTGATGTGTTGAACATGGGAATGCCTACCCTCAGCAATTATGATAAAATAGGATATATCATGATGTAATGTATTGTAAGATTGATGCAGGTGACCACTCCACTTCATCTCTAGCCCATCACAGTGTAAAGCATCTCAATCAAATATTTTTTTATTTTGACCTCATGCTTTAGGGGGAAATTTTTATAGGTAAATTTGGGCATCATTCCCAATGACCTAGTTAACTGGGCATCATCTCCAGGACCAATGACTAAGGGTCTATCATTCCCTATCATTTCAAGTTGCTACATGCCCTAAGTCAAGAACAAGACAAATCAAGCATGACTTTCATCAAGCAAAGGTTTCCAAGGTTTGAAGATTATTATATAGCATATGGGAGCTCAGCAATGCTGCCTCTAAGGGAACTAAGTGTGTTACATATGCAGGTAGCCCCATGCAAGGCTTATCTGCAAAGAACTTTCTGACATCTATGAGTGCATTGGTCACATTGGGAGAGAAATTCTCATTGTTCCGGAATCTCCACTTGGCCAGTGCCTTCTAGAAGATTTCACATGTGTCAAGCTTCGAATCCAAGTGTCCATTTGACATTTACATGACTGGGAACATGTCTTGCCTATTATTTGAAATTCATTCATTGCAAAAATACCTTCAGTTCATCTATAAATTGAACATAGATCTAAGTGTTTGAGAGGGAAGAATTTGAGTAGAGAAATGCTGGAGGATTTTCAATTGAGAGTTAGATTTTTGTAATAGCTATTGGAGAGATTTATACTATGATGGGGCTGAGGATCATTGCTACAAGGGTCACTTCAAATTATTCATTTGGTTGTAACCTCTCCTTCTATCATCAATAAAGAATACATCTTATGTTTCCATATATGCATATGTATTGGTTTTTATTTTCCATATTGCAAGATCTTAGTTGATGTATATTGTTTATGCTTTACTAATTTAGCTAAATAACTTGAATAGACATCTGTATTATTGTTAACTTCTATTGTTTTAGTGTTCTTTCTTGCAGGAAGCATTTTGCCTACAAACCGCTTGAATTTGAAGCTACAACGGAAGCGACAGAAGGAGCCATTTAGAAGTGCTTGGATTACAAGTAAGCCTTTAACCCTTTCTGTGTGCCTGTTCTAAGTTAGGAAAGGTATTCGTATAGTCGTTAATCTCTTGTTCTAGATTATCATCTGTCTAGGGAAGCATGTTTTATCCATAATTCATAATTCTAGCCCAACAAAGGTGTTGTGGAAGATGTTTCATGTTGACCATTTGGGAGTACCATCACCTGATTGCAACCTGAAAGACTATCAAAAAATGGCATTTCCTTAGAAACCACCACCCTTGGAAACAGGTGATCTATTTGAGACAAAGGGTAGCAATCTCTCATGGAAGCTTTGTTTAAGTTCCTAAATTATATACAAAATATACCCTTCCCCATTCTCTTTCTTATTGTCACCAAGTTTGGAAACCCTCCTGAGTGTCTAAGAGAGATTATGGCACTAGTATCACCTATTTCCTTTGTTTTGCTTTCAACTAGAAGTCCCAGGATGGGGTCTTTTCTTCTCATCTCCCTTTTTAACAATTTCTAGCTTGTCTTGAGAAGAAGCCTATTTCGAATAGTGTTTGTGTCATGGGTCCTAAAGTCTTCATCTGCTGAAACATCATCAAACCTTATGAATAGCTCTATTTTTTTTTTGTTTTATGTGAGGTAAGATAGTTTTGGATAGTTTGATTATTTTGGTTTCTTCTAGGCTACCTAAGATGCATTTCTCTATACCAGTAGTATGAGGCAACTCTGTTTTAGATGCTTTCTTTATTAGGACAGTTTTTTTCAGATTCTAAGCTTAGTTTTGGTTTTTCAATTTTACTTTCAAGTTGCATAAAATTAAGTTCAGCTTTTCCATCATGATGTTGTTGGGGGCTGCTAGAGTTTTGTGAGGTTTGGAGAGGGTTTTTCTTGATTTCCCACTTATTCATGAATGTCTGGTAGAGGGAAGGGAGATCATATATGCTTTTAGGATTCAAGCTGTTGAACCATTTTCTGGCTTCTCCTCCTAAGCTTTGGGCAAATATCCTCATTTCTATGGTCCCTTCTTCAAATTCCATGTAGTCAAAGGCATCAATAATTTTATCCACACGCCATTGGGCAATGGTAGATTCAACTCCGGTAAAGTGGGGAATTTTATATTAGTATTCATCTGGTAAAGGAACCAGAGGTTTAGGTAGTACCAGGGGAGAATACTATGCTACCATGATGGGATTGAATGGGATCCAAGGATGATTTACAAGGGGAGGGCTTGTGAGATGGGGTGGGGGATGAAGTGGAGTGGTTTGAACAGTGGAAGCATGGATAGGGGTGGTGGAGGTACTTGTACCAGCAAACTGGTTTTGAGTAGACTTGGTATGAAAAGAGTTAAAGTGACGGAGATGCTGAAAGTCAAGAGGAGTGGAAGGAGAAGCTTCTCTGGTTGAACTTTGTTGCAAGTCTAAGGGCTCAAGGTCAGTTTGGTCAATCCCACTTTTTGACTTGGTTATGAAAATATTTCTTGTATGGTGCAAGTCAAATTGAGGGTCTTGCAAGGATGTAATATGTTCAGGGACAGAGCTTTCTCTATGAATGGTCCTAACAGTAGTTAATTTTCTAGTTTTAGAAGTTTGCCACAAAATATTTTCTGGGTCATCAACTATGGTAGGAGGGTTTGGGTCCCGATGAGATTTGGTACTGATCCTTTGTGAAGCCTTATTTAAAACTCAAAATGTAGAGAGGTTGAAATTTTTAGGACTGTTTTCGGAAGGATTACCTCTCTTAGTGTTTACTAAACTCACACGGTGTGTGATTAGGGTTCTAAACTTCTCAGGGCTGATTTGACACAATCCTAGGGAAGTCTAATGAGAACTAATGAAGTAAAAGGCCTACTGGAGGCTAGTGGAGTTGCTAGGTGGATGTTTTTTGTTTTTTTAAGAATGTGAGTTTATGGTCCACCACCAATAACTGACAAAAAACCAATCTAGGGATGTTTTTGGGGTTTTCTAAGTTCCTTTATGTAGCCCTAAGGTTTCTATGAGTGTCCAACAGCTGAGTCATCATTTTTCTAGGATGGTGAAACAACTAGATTCTACTCTTTGGCTAACAATTTGAGTTCAAATGATTTGATAAGGGTTTCTGAAGTTCTAAGGAGTACTTATATTGTCGCTAATATTAGAAAGCCTATCACCTTGATTTCCAATTGTGTTAGGCTATGGGTTGGTGATAAATCAATAGATGTTGTGTAATAAGGCTTTCTGAAGTCCTAAGGAATACTTATAAGGTTATTGACTCATAAGGTCCCACCGTGATCGCCATTATGTTAGGTTCCCATGATTTGTTAGATTGGTGAGAGAAAATGCACAGGGTAACATCAGACTAGTCTTTGGATTCCTAGGACCTAGCCTTCCTAGACTCAGAGAGGGCTCTCTCTATTTATGCAAATGATGTGAACTTGTTTGCTTCTAGGGTTTTGATTTTAGGCTAGTTTTTAAGTGTAGGGTTGGTTTGTTGGTTTTGGTTGGTTAAGATGATCAAGTAGAATAGATGGAATGAGGAAATATTCAATTCATTGGCCTATGGAGTCTATTAAAGTAATGGAAAGTTCAACAATGGGCCGAGGAGCATCACAGGGAAAATCTAGCATTGGTTAATGGATTTTCAAGGTTTATGGGAACTGAGGTGAACATTAAGTTTGTGCAAAGTAGGACAAAGGGAAATTAATAATCCTTTATCATGTACTTAAAAAAAAGAAGGGACTTAAATACATAAGCATGAAGAAGCAATCAATAGATAGGGAAAACCAGTAACTCTTTGATTCAACTTAAGCAAATAAGCATTCAGGACATGTTAGCCACCTATAAAATTTCTCATATCAAATGGTGGCTAAATCATTTTTGAAGCCTTCAAGAAACAAGTTTTATTGCAAAATTGTTAAATCTTGAAGTCTTATGAAGATGACTTATCCTTGAGTTAATATTCATTGCTGTTTCCCTCTCAATTCTGAAAATCTGTTGTTTTCCTAAAGAAAAGACTGCTGCAAAAACCCATTTTTTTCCCTTCATTTTTACCCCCCCTTTCACTCATAATTAACCTCCTTTTTTATCCCCTTTTTGCCCCATGAAATTCCTCTATTTTCCCTCATTTACCATATTCCCTTCATAAAAAGCCCTTTGATAAGGTTTAAAACCCCTATTTTACTTTATTCGAAGCTTTCAAATCCTTTGAAAATCCACGAAAAATCATAAAAATGAGCCTTTTTGTGCTAAGGCTTTAGCCCCCTTTGGCTAAGCCCCTCTACCACTTCCCCACCATGCAACCTGGTGCTAGGACCAAGCGCTAAGGTCCATGGCATTTATCGCATCAGGGCATTCATGTGAAATGTGTTCCTTTTGTTGCATTAAAATTTCCAATGTGATTGGCTCCTTTTGTATATAACCCCCGATCCCTCAGCTTTCCTTCATATAACCCGAAAGCCCCGCAATCGGGCGCTAAAAATTATATAAAACCCTTCCCCAATGCAATTTTCCTTTGTATTTCACAAAAAAAACCATTTTTATTATGTTTAAAGAAAACCTGCCAGTTCACGGTCTAAACCATTCTCCACCGTTGATCTAAAAAGATCAAATGGTCTTCGGGATCTCGCATCGGAGATTTTTCATCGGGCATGTTTTAATAGTTGTTGCCCCCTCCAATTGGTCACCTCCCAATGGCTTCTCAACCGTTGATCTCCCCCGCCAGGCTCAGATTTAATGGCCCACATCGCTCTATTCATAAGCCCATCCCTCCACCTTTGGACCCGTGATTAAATCTCTGCCATCGATCTGATCCTCAGATCAATGACCCTTGTTCAATTGCATCGAAGATTTTCTGTGCACCTTTCCTCTCTCCTCCATCGATCACGATCTTCCGATTGCATCTATGCCATCCATGCATTAAGATCTGACGGTCCAGATCAATCCTCGCACCCTTTGTTAAAATTCATGAAACCTGTTGTATATATTTTTAAGTGAATATCCACCGTTGATCTTTGTAGTTCAATGGCTCGCATTGACCCTTTCTCCGCCCAACCCCTCATCTCATATTTTATATATTTGACACCAAGATTGGATTTGGACCATTCATTCCTTTCATCCAATGGTCTAGAATAAGCCTGATAGGCCCAACTCCTTTGGGTCCTACCCTTTCCCCAGATCAAATCTTCATCGTCCATTCTTGATCTGACGGTCAAGATTGAAACCACCTTAACCTTGCCCCACCACTTATCACCAGAGCATCTATTCTCCATCGCGCTCTCTCCACGACCTTCTGATCTAAGACCCCAGATATGACGGCCGATGCGCAGTTTCGCATGATTTTTAGCCCGAAGGTTAATTCTCCAAAGTTACGCGATATGGGCGGTTTTAAAATGCCACGTGTCGGCCAGTAACGCATATCGCGTTCAAAAATTTAAAACCGCCTTCCTTTCTTTTTATTGCGCGAAAACAGTGATTTCTATGGCCGAAACCACTTTTCCCCATTTTTATTGCATTCCATCGCACTTAATCTCCGTTGTTGATATCTGCAGATCAATGGTCCCATTTTAATCATCGCCCTCCACCCATCCTCTAAGGGGATTTTAAAGTAAATCTCCACTGTTGATCTCTATGGCCGATCTCATCCGACGGCCCAGAATTATTCCGAAACCCCAATTTCATTTTTATTCCTTTTTCCCTCCGCCAAAGGTTTTTAGCCCATTTCCTTGGTTATTTCTTCCATTTCGCGATAATGTAACCCCTCTACATTATATTTCCCTGATCGATCTTGACCATTGATCGTCGCAGATCGACGGCCCTGTCTTAATCTCCCCACCGTTTATCAAACCGCCTCTCCTTTTTAACCTCTGCGATCAATCCTCTCCGTTGGATGCTTTCATCCAACGGCTGCAATCTAACCTCATCCTCCAAAGCAGTCTAAACCAAAATACGTAGTATTTCTTAATTTTTCTTTGTTTGTGCAGGTTTTAAAGGTCTTTCAAAAAGTTTTAAAATAAAATTGAAGGCCGGGGATGACGATCCCCCAGGCCTTTATCCATCAAGAATATCATCCTACAGGGTTCGACACCATGTTTTATCAGTGCCTCATGAGCACTGATGCCATTATAAGAGCCCTTTGTATGCCTGCACATCAACAAGACACAACAAATCTAAATCAAACAAAGAGTATCAGTTGGACAACATGAAATCAAAGCAGAAAAATGTTTGAAGATTTTTAAACACAGTTTTGAAGGATTACGACAATAAATAGACTATCTAAAGCGTAATCTGCTCAATTGAAAATAGTTTGAAGGACAAAAGACATAATTTAGGCCTAATTAAGCCTAACACAGAGAATTAAAACAAATTAGCAGTGTTTAAAGAAAAACAATAATATCTATCAGTCCGAGAAAGCCTCACTGCCACATCAGAGGCTAATTGAATCCTCTCAACTAACAAAAGCCACCTGTATCCTCAAAGCATTCAAAAGAGGCATAGTTATGACCAAAACGGAAGATATTTTCCCCAATACAGCTGAACAGTTAATTCAACCAAAGAAACTTATTCTAAGCTCTCAGCAGAGTTATTACAAGGATTACAAAGAGCCTTAAAGTCAACAAAATCTTCCCAGCAAAATTAATACTTAATGTAAATCAATTAATACAGAGGAGATATCAGAAATTTTCTCCATTGAGCCCCTCAAAGGCTGAGAAGCATTAATCTGTATTAATTGAGCTTATAGATCTTTTTCTCTCATTCGACCTCCTCATTTTCCTATAAAATCTTCTTGAGGAGCTCATTGTAAAGGGTTGGTTGCAGAACTTTGATATATACTTGTGCTCGAAATTTTCTACATGTAAATAGTGTCCAAAGGCTCTTGAAGCTCTGTTTGTGATCAAATAAGTTAGGCTGAGAAGAAAAGATGATTGCTGAACTGAAACATTGGACTTGAAGAATGTAACTAGATTGACATCAATCAGAAAGCTGATTCTTGGGATCCTGGTCTATATCACTGGTGAAGTGCTTCTTTCTGTGTTATTGTTTTCCTTTCATGTATACCATTTTATCCACTTATGCTCTGATAAAGAACAACAAGCATAGAGTTAGGATTTACTGTTTACAGTACCCTTCTCTGACTGATAAGCATTATCTCAATGTTTTCCTCCAAATTGTGTGTTTAAGAATGACTTAAGTTAAGTGTAAACATTATCAAGGAATTTTAGTTTGCCCTTGTCTTGATGTGAAAGCTTGAAAGGAAGTTCTTGAATTTTATTTTCATTATATGCTTAGTGAATTTTGACTAGAAAAGTTTATGGTTTGCCCTGTCTTCTAGTTCTTTCTTCAAAGGTAATTCTGAAAGTTTCCCTAAGAGTATGCCAAAATCAGTTTAGATTTAAAAGTATATTATTTGATCTTAGGTTGCACTTTGTTTTCTTATCTGTTTTCATCCCTTCTGAAAGTAATTATGTGGATTACTGGATTGTTTGTCTGATAATTTAGCTTTAATACAAGCTTGTCCAAAGAATTCTATGGTTAGCCCTATCCTTTGGTTGGTTTTAAATAGTTACTTAAAAGGATTTTCTTGTTTGGAAAGACTGATAAATCCTAGTTGAAATTATTGTCTTTCTCCACCCCTTCAACATTTTATTGTTCCATTCCATTATTTAATCCAAAATATCTTGTGATATAAATGACTTGCCCCTTGGACCACTCTTGAAATTTTTTCACAAATAAACCATTTTATGACTCCATAGCCCAATGGACTAAAAACCCGCGTCATATCTATCGTATCAGCCAAAGCTTGTTCTGATTGCTTGCAACTTCACATATTTGAAACTCTTTCATTTTATGACTTTCCACTCAACGAAAAATCATGCTCAACCATCCAAAACCAAACAAAAACCCTTGCTCTTAATAACTAGCCTAATATAATTACCCAAAAGCCTTAAAGATAAATCAATATTTGCACTTATAGAGAGATCCCTCTCTGGATTTAGGAGGGCTAGATCCTAGAATCCAAAAGTCGTTCAAGTGTTTTCACTGTATTTTTGGTCTTGCCAATCTGCTGAAATTACAGGGAGCTAACATTTCTGGTGACTCCGCTGGGGAACTGAGTCAAATTTCATCTTAGGTTCCCTTGAGACTTCATAAAAACCTTGTGAGTACAAGCAGCCCTCTTCGAGCACTACCAAACAAATGGTAATCATGACAAAACTTATTTGAATCAGTGACAAACTAAGGAAACCTTAGGATTCTTTTAAGAGCTTATCAAACCTTGAAGGATCAGCTAGCTTAGCCATAAGAGTAAACTCTCTTTGTCTCATCACTGTAGCTAAGTGTTGAAACAGATTTAGGACACTCTTAGAACCCATAGGATTGAAATAACTCAGAAAACCCAAAAATATTTCAGATTGGTATTCAAATAAACATGGTGGTGGACCATATGAACTTTTACCTCCAAAAGAGCTAAAAATTTCCACCTGGTGACTCCAAAATCCTAAATAGACCTTAAGACTCCACTAGGAAGACCCTCTATCATCATAACATCATATAAACTCAGTTAGAGGACTTTAGGATTAAATTTTTCTTGTTTAAAAGATCAGTTAGCCTCTTAAAGATCGTCATATTTGGTTAAACTTTTCTTGTTTAGTTGGGTCTGAAAAATATAGCATAGTGGCTCCTAGAAAGATTCATACTAGAGCTTACCCTGACCCAAACCCTCCTGAGATAGTTGATAATCCTGAAATAATTCTTAGGAAGTCTCCTGAGATTAAATCTTCAAATGTTTTTAGATCACCCCTTAGAGCTAATTCTGTTCTTGAAAACCTTGCAGCTCTACAACAATCACAAGTTGACTTAAGAAATCCATTTAGAACTAGGTCACTTGATGATTTAGATCAGCTAGATTTAGAGTCTTCACTTTCATCCCCAGATAAAAGTGAACATCTTGATAGTAGAGAAATTACACCACCAGATTTACATTTTCTTCACAATTTTGGTTTCTCTCATCCAATATCAGCTCAACAATCTATTGTTGGTCCATCCACATATGTTCTTCATACATCCACTGTCCAAACCACTCCACTTCAGCCCACTTTTCCTCTTGTTAATCCACCTCTTGTAAATCCACCTCCACCCCCTATCATTGCAAGATGGTATGCCCCGTTGGTCCTTCCTTTTCCCTTAGTCAATCTTCCACAGGACTATCAGTCCAAGATACCATTGTATGATGTCAGTAATGCCACTACTACTTCACAACATGTGGATAAGATGAATTACTACTTTGACAGAAATGAGATTGATGATGAAACTGTCAAACTTAGATTATTTGCTCAGAGTTTAGGGGGAGAAGTAAGAAAATGGTTCAAAGGATTAACCCCTCATAGTATAAATGATCTCCAAGCCTTCCATCAGTTATTCTTAAATAAATGGGAAGTGAAGAAAAACCCTCTCCAAATACTTTCGAACTACAAGAATCTCCACAAAAACACTAGGGAAAGTGTACAAGCTTATTGCACTAGGTTTAACAGTGTTTATAATGCACTTCCCCCATATCTAAAACCTCCACAAGGCTCAGATTTAAATAAGTTTCTTGAAGGATTTGATCCTGAAATGTCCTATCAGCTGAGAGAGAGAGACCCTTTGACTCTTGAAGAGATTCAAAAAGGAGCTCTTGCTGTGGAAGTTAACTTAATGGAGAAAAGAGCAAGAATGAGGAATGAGAAGAAAGTGTCCTTTAAAGAGGAATCTACACCTTCCACATCTAGCTCAAAGATGGAGAGAATGATGGAGGAGATGATGAAAAATATGAGCATACTTGAGAGAGCACAAGCTAGTCAAAACCAAACAGCTCCTCAATACAGAAATCAAAACCAAAATCAGAATTTTAGGAGAAACCAGCCTCAAAACAGACCAAGGGAGGATGATCAACAGATCACTCCTCCTTTTCATCAAAACTATGTCAGGTTGAAGAAACAAGTGAACAAATAGAGGAAGATGACATAAAAATGTTGCGAGTAGAAAATGATGACTTTGAAGTTCATTACAATAGGAAAAAAGGTCTATATACGCCCTATGATGACAAGAGAGCAGAAGATGAATTTTATTATTAGGAAATGGAAATTGTCATCATAGAAACCACAAAGGAATACGACTTTAGGAGTAAAAGCAATCAGGAAACTCCCAAAACTAAAACCTCTGAAAAATCTGCACAAAACATCCCTGTGAATAAACCCAAGACTTCAAAACAGAAGGAAAAAATAGTAGCTATAAATTATGATAAAAACAAAGAGAAAAGCACTCAAAACAATGAAAAACAGAGTGCAGACCTTAGTATTGTTAGCACCTCAGCTAGTGCTCCTGTTAAAACAATTCTAACTAATGTAAATAGAGGAAATTAGCAAACTGATTTTGCTAATAAAGTGGCAGTTAATAAGGCTGAAACAAGCACTTCAAAGAATCAGATGCCTTTTAGTTTGGAGCAGGAAATTTCCAGAATAAAGATCTATATTCCCCTTACTGAATTAGCCACCCAAAATGTGTACAGATCCCACATTTTGAAGGCTTTTAACATAGAAGAGAATAATGACATTGTTGTGCTCAACTTAGTGTTCCTAAACTGAGGTCATAAATTATCAACCAGGGTCAGTAAACTGCTGAAGTGAGGTGCACTGTATGTGCCTAGGTATCTGTTTCTCACTACGTTGTGTTTAGTGTTTTTATGATGTTTTTGGTTTTTTGGTTTTATGTTAATAAGGAAAATAACTAAATGTTGAAAAAGAACAGTTGTTGGTCACACTAAAAACAGAGCAAAGCCTATACTAAAGAACATAAAATGCAAAGTTTGATAATGACTCATAGCAAGAAAATAAATCACAACATGAACTCAATAACTCATAACATAAACTCATCCAATTCATTCATTAGAAATATGTTGGAATAGCTTGAGAAAAGGACAAGTTTAGTACAAATTAGGTTCTCCTAAGTAAACAACCATCTTACAATATTACAAAGAATCTCATCCATGGCTAAAAGTTTATTGGAACACAATTGGAAAAAGACTATTTGCAGCACAATAGGATTTCTCCTCTGAATTAACTTGTAATGCTAAGATCAATCCATTCTGCAGCTCCTCTTGTCACTACTAAGCCTTATTCGAAAGTTAGAGATTTTCTAAAATAGTTTTTTTGGAAAAAAAGCTTATTTGTGAAATTGAAAAACATTGCAGAACAATCAAGCCCTTAAACTGATATCACTAATTCATTCCTGTTCATATGATGATGCATTAATAGAAAGTCAGAACAAGATTAGTTTGTAAACAATGAAGGCCGTGAAGTCTCCGCCACAAGGTTCATCATGACATGCCTTGAGGATCTCAGGCATCTCATCTTCCCGAACACATCTCCTAATGATAAAATCGGGACCTGTTTTGTATAACTCATTAGCAACCCATGAATATTTTGCACTGTCATAAATGATCTTTCTTTTGTCTCTTGCATTCATTATTGAAGGAAATTTCCCTGAAACTAAATAATTAGCAATGTCAACAAACCAAGGAGTTTGAGTAAAAATTGCAAAAAGATATTCATCAGGGAATTGATCTTCAACTGGAGTATTGTCTTTGATGTTTTGGAGTCTAGATAGGAAATCAGCTACTGTGTTTTGTTTTCCAGGCCTATCTAGAATGGTAATGTTGAATTCTTGTAAAAGCAATAACCATCTTATGACTCTGCCATTAGTAATTGATTTGTTCATTAGATATCTAATTGTAGAGTGATCTGTGTGAACAAAATTTTCATAGTATGTTATATAGTGTCCGAATTTGTTTATGACATGAACAACAGCTAAAAACTCTTTTTCAGTTATAGTATAGTTCAACTCTGAAGGAGTCAAATTTTTACTAGTATAGTAGATGGCATATGGAATCAGGTCTTTTTGTCCCAATACTGCTCCTAGAGCTGTATCTGAGGCATCTGTTGAAATATGAAAAGGTAACTTCCAATTAGGTCCTCTTAAAATAGGTGCTTCAGAGATTTTTGTTTTCAGGGTCTCAAAGGCTAACTGGCAATCAGGATTCCACTTGAATTCACAGTCTTTGGTAAGTAATTTGAAAAGTGGAGATGCTATCTTGGTGAAGTTTTCTATAAACCTTCGATAATATCCTGTGAATCCTAGAAAAATCCTAACATCTTTTTGACAACTTGGAATAGATAAGTTAGAGATGACTTCAACTTTTGACTTATCAACTCTAATCCCATCCCCTGAAATGTGATGTCCTAAAACAATTCCTTCAGTAAACATCATAAAACACTTCTCATTACTAAGTGAAAGATTTTCTTCTTTACATCTCTTTAAAACTTTTTCCAAGTTTTTTAAGGCTTCTTCAAATGTGTTTCCATAAACCGTGAAATCATCCATATATACCTCTACACAATCATGTATTAGATCTAAAAATATTCCTAGTACTGCCCTTTGAAATGTTGCGGGTGCATTGCATAGTCCAAATCGCAATACTCAGTAAGCATAGGTACCCCAAGGATAGGTAAATTTGGTTTTGTCTTGATCTTCAAGTGCTACCTGAATTTGTTTATAACCACTAAACCCATCTATAAATGAAAAGTACTTTTTGCCAGCTAATGTATCTAACACTTGATCTATGAAAGGTAAGGGAAAATGATCTTTAAGAGTATCTTTGTTTAATTCCCGGTAGTCAATACATACCCTCCATTTACCATTTTTATTTGGCACAATTACCAAAGGAGAAACCCACTGACTATCTGAAATGGGATAGATAAAGTTAACATTTAACAATTTGTGCAATTCTTCCTTAACAATCTCCCTAAGATTTGGATTCATCCTTCTCTGAGGTTGTCTGATTGGTTTACAATTTTCCTCTATGTCGATGTGATGAGTGCAAGTCTTGGGGCTTATCCCTTTCATATCAGTGTACTCCCATGCATATGCAGAAGAATGTCTCTGTAATATCTTGACTAGCTCTTCTTGTTGAGATTTCTCTAGGTTCTTGTTTATGTTTAAAGTGTTGCCTGGAAATATCTCAATTGTAGAGCTGCCAAATTTATCCATGGAGTAAAGAGACATCTGTCTTGATGATAAAAACTTGATGTTGGATTCTTCTTGAAATTGTTCATGCTTATATTCTGAAGAGGATTCAAAGTTTTCTAAGGTATTCAGAATCTGGCTATCTTCACTAATTTCTGAAATTGTGAAGAGAGGTTGTAAGTCTTCTTCATCCTCTATCCATTGAGTATCATCTAATTCTGTAATTGTCTTTGCTGGAGGATACAAGGTAAATTTCTTAGTTGAACTACCATCAGAGATGTACATATCACCAGATCTACAACTAATGAAAGCATCAGCTGTAGCTAACCAAGGTCTTCCTAATATAACATGATGCCCCCCTAGATTATTCTTAGGAGTTAGGATCATAAAATCCACAGGATATTCCCAAGAATCTAGGGACACTGGAATGTCTTCTATTACCCCATCAAGTTTGATCACAGATCTGTCTGCTAATTGTAATAATGTGGGTGTAAAAAGAAGATTAGGAAGTTTCAGTTTATCCATGATTTGTCTACTCATGATATTGATTGCTGCTCCTAAATCAATAAGTGTGTTTTGGATCTCAATTCCATTGATGTGAATTTTAACAACTGGATTTCCTAGGTCTAGATAATTTGGAATAGCCATCTTACCCATCATGATATCTGCTATTTTTCCTGCCAGTTGAATTTTCTTTATCTCTCTTATTCTTTTCCCTGTTTTCTTCATGCTCAACTCCTTTATTGTCTTTGCTAAGATTGGAATTTCCTTGATGGCTTGTAATAATGGGATCTTAATACAAAAATTTCTCAGCTCATCTAGGAAATCATAATTAGGCACCATAATTTGTTTCTCTACACCCCTATCAATTTGTAATATTTCTGGAAAGGGAGGTGTAGAAGTGGATGTTAATGGCTACTCTAATATAGGAGTTGTTGGGAAAAATACTGATTCACCCCCCCCCCCCTCTCAGTATTTTTCCCAACAATTGGTTTCAGAGCGGGTTCTTCTGCAGAAGCTTGATCGCTTGAAGGAGATCCGTCGCAATGGGAAGTCAAGAAGGAGTAATGTATATAAAGCCACCTCTATTCAATGGAAGAAATATGATATTCTGGAAGGTACGAACAAAAGCATATCTGCAAAGTCTTGGTGCAGATGTATGGGCAATCGTGGAAGAAGGTTATCAATACCCGGCAAGTATCCCTACTGATGCAGCTGAAAGGAAGAAGTATGAAATCAATGCCAAAGCAGTGAATGTCTTATTAGGAAGCATGTCTGAATCAGAATTTGCTAAAGTGATGCAACTACATTCAACAAAAGAAATATGGGACAAAATCATTCTGAGCTATGAAGGAGATACAAAGGTAAAAAATGCAAAACTCCAAACTCTTAGAATCGAATATGAAAATTTGAAGATGCATAGTGATGAAAGTGTTGCCAGTTTCTTTCTTCGTCTAGATGATATTGTAAATCTGATGAGAAATTTGGGTGAAACCATAACCGATACTACTCTGGTGGAAAAAGTCTTAAGATCCTTGACTTCAAAATTTGACTCTAAAGTTTCAGTTATTGAAGAAAGGCAAGATCTGCAAACTCTTACTATTGTTCAATTACATGGTATTCTGACTGCTTTTGAAATGAGGCAAGGAGGCCCTTCTCAAATCAAAGAAGCTGCTTTTAAGGCATCAGCAAAAGGAAAAGAAAAGGAAGTTGTCAAAGAATCCAGCTATATATCTGAAGAAGAAGAAGAAGCAAATTTTGTGAGAAGACTTCAACTAGGTACCAGAAAGTTCAAAGGTAAGCTTCCTTTCAAATGTTTTAATTGTGGAAGAGTTGGTCATTATGCTGCAAAGTATCTTTTAGACTTCTCATGGCATTGGAACAAAGAGAAGAAAAGGATAGTTTTGTGGATGCTCTAGAGGAAAATGATTTTCTTGAAGAAAACAATCAACTCAAAGTAAGCCTAGAAGAAAAGAACATAATCATAGAGACTCTTGAAAATCAGCTTGAAGCAAAAGAAAAACGCATTGAGGAATTGAAGTGTGAAGTAGTAAGTCTAAGGAAAGATAATGAGAAAGTGAAGACTCTCAATCTTAAATTTGCTAAAGGTTCAGAAACCTTAGATGAGATTATCAAGATACAACGGTCTCCTCTTATAAAAACAGGTCTTGGATATACTGGGGAATCTTCCCAGACTTCAGCACCAAATTATCTGAAAGCAGCCACAACTAGTTCTCTACATTCAGCCACTCAGCAAGGGAACAAAGGATCTTTACAGATAAAGCATGATCATCTCAAATCAAGGAAGACTAACAGGGAGATCTTTCAAAGAAGCTACAACCAACAGGTAAATTCAAATAGAAGATTTCATGATCGCAGAAATTTCTACTTCAATGGACAATGTTTCTCATGTCACAATTTTGGTCATAAAGCTGTTCAATGTGTTGCATATAAGACCATCATGAAAAGAGAAGCAAGAAAGAAAAGGATGAATATTGAAACAAAGAAGAACACCTATAACAAATTTTCTCCTCTTCAAAATGAAGTTGAATGTACTTATTGCAATAACTT
This sequence comes from Pinus albicaulis, assembly GCA_034641835.2. Lineage (NCBI taxonomy): Eukaryota > Viridiplantae > Streptophyta > Pinopsida > Pinales > Pinaceae > Pinus > Pinus albicaulis. The sequence goes on from CM076584.1 coordinate 1,490,490,762, forward strand.
TGGTCATGAAGAATCTGAATGCGGGAGCAAAGTCCAGCCAAAAGAACATGTTCCCTCAAGCTCTAAAGTGTGGAAAAAGAAAGAAATACAGGTTGAAAATTGTGGGATAGCGTTATTTGCAGAAGGTGAAGAAAATCAATGGTACATTGATAGTGGGTGCTCAAGACACATGACAGGTGACAAAAGCAAACTCCTTACATATAATGCTCTAGAAAAAGAAAAGAAAGTTACATTTGGAAATGATACTCCTGCTATAATTAAAGGAAAAGGGTTAGTATTTCTAAAAGAAAAGGTGAAGGCTAATGATGTCATGTATGTGGATGGATTAAGGCATAACTTGTTGAGTGTAAGTCAAATATGTGATCAAGGAATAGAAGTGGTCTTTAGTTCAAAAGAATGTGTGGTTCGTGATCTTGATACAGGTAAAATCATTATAAAAGGAAAAAGAAATCCAAGCAACCTGTATGTACTGAACGAAATAGATCAATGTTACTTGAGAAAGTCTTCAGAAAGTTGGCTATGGCATAGGAGGCTGGGGCATCTGAGCTTCTCTCAAATCAACAAAGCAAGCAGACTTCAAGCTGTTCGTGGTCTTCCCAATATTAATCCACCAGAAAGTATCATATGCAAATCTTGTCAATTCGGTAAGCAGACCAGAGTACGATTTAATGCCAAAGAAGTATCATCAAGTGAGCCTCTTGAACTCATTCATACTGACATATGTGGACCTATGAGAAAAAAGTCACCACGTGGGGAAGAATAATATATCTTATTTATTGATGATTACTCTAGAATGTGTTGGATCGGGCTCATTAAACACAAAGATGAAGCATTTGAAAATTTTCAGATCTTCAAAGCATTAGTTGAAAATTAATTAGATCTAAAAATCAAGTGTCTTAGATCTGATCGAGGAGGAAAATATACATCAAATGAATTCTTTGAATTTTGTGAACAACATGGCATAAAAAGACAATTCTCTGTGGCAGGTACTCCACAACAAAATGGCGTAGCAGAAAGAATGAATAGAACAATTCAACAAATTGCTAGAGCTATGCTCGATGATTCTAGAACTCCTGACATGTTCTGGGGTGAAGCAGCACATACAGCAGCTAACATTCTCAACAAGGCTCATGTTCGGGTAAATAGTGACAAAACTCCATATGAACTCTGGTATGGTAATTATCCCTCTGTGAAGCATTTTAGAGTTTTTGGAAGTAAATGCTTTATCAAAAATAATGATGAAAAGTTTGGCAAGTTTGAACCTAGATCAGATGAAGGGATATTTCTTGGTTACTCATCTACAAGCGAAGCATACAAATGTTACAATAAAAGGCTTCGAAAGATTGTTGAATGTATTGATGTTGTTATTGATGAGTCTCCTGCAGCTCCTAAAGAATAAAAACAAACAACAAAAGAAGATGATCGTGACTTATGTCCTTCTACATCAAATAGAAATGATATAGACAGTGGATCCAATGAAGAACTTGAAGATGATCTATCTGAAAAAGCTCCATCCAGATATGTTCAAAAGAATCATCCTGAATCTCAGATTTTGGGAGACAAGGAATCAGGTGTACGAACAAGGAGAACTCTTGTAGGATCTTCTAGTCATCTGGCACTTCTATCCACAATTGAACCACAAAATGTCAATCAGGCTAGCAAAGATGAATGTTGGAAGCAAGCCATGAATGAAGAGCTTGATCAAATTGAAAAGAATGACACTTGGGAATTGGTACGAAGACCATATGATAAAAATGTCATTGGAACTAAATGGATTTTCAAGAACAAGTTAAATGAGAATGGGGATGTTGTAAGAAACAAAGCTAGACTGGTTTGCAAAGGGTACACTCAACAAGAAGGTATAGACTTTGAAGAAACTTTTGCTCCTGTAGCTAGACTTGAAGCCATAGGAATGTTTCTTGCTTTTTCAAGTTATCAACAAATCAAAGTTTATCAAATGGATGTTAAATCTGTGTTTCTTAATGGTGATCTAGATGAAGAAGTATATATAGAACAACCGAAAGGATTCATTTTGAGAAATGATGAAAATCTTGTTTGTAGACTTAAAAAGGCTCTATATGGTCTCAAACAAGCTCCAAGGGCATGGTATTATTGTCTTGACAAATATCTTCATCAACAAGGTTTTTCAAAGGGGTCTGCGAATAGCAACTTATACACAAAAGTTGAAAATGATAAACTATTGATTGTAGTTGTATATGTTGATGATATCATTTTTGGGAGTAACGAAGAATCTATGAGTCAAAAATTTGCTTCTGTCATGCAGCAAGAATTTAAAATGTCTTTACTTGGGGAACTAACATTCTTTCTTGGCTTACAAGTCCATCAAAATGCAGATGGTATATTCCTATCACAAGCAAAATATCTTAAGCAAATTCTAAAGAAGTATGGCATGGAAGAATGCAAACCTGTATGTACACCAATGATAACCGGATGCAATCTCAGTTCTCATGATGATTCTCCCACGGTGAATCAACCAGAATACAGATCAATGATAGGAAGTCTACTTTATCTCACTGGGACTAGACCAGACATTATGTATGCAGTTGGGATTGTTGGATGATTCCAAGCTAATCCAAAAGAGTCTCACCTTCAGGCTATTAAAAGAATTTTCAAATATCTACAAGGAACTCAGGACTTTGGTCTATGGTATCCAAAGAATGCTGATCTTACTCTTCATGCTTACACTGATGCAGATTGGGCTGGAAGTGTTGATGATTGGAAAAGCACTAGTGGTGGTGCATTCTATATGGGACCCCGGTTAGTATCTTGGTTCAGCAAGAAACAAAATTCTATTGCCTTATCTACAACAGAAGCAGAATATGTGGGTGCCACATCTTGTTGCACTCAAATCCTTTGGATGATGCAAACCTTACAAGATTTTCAAATCAAATGTACACCTCCTGTCCCCATTAAGTGTGACAATACAAGTGCCATCAGTATTTCAAAGAATCCTATTATGCATTCGAAGACCAAGCACATTCCCATCAAGTATCACTTCTTACGTGAACAAGTGCTTGAGCAAAAGGTGAATTTGGAGTATGTTCCCTCCAAAGAACAAGTTGCTGATATCTTTACCAAACCTCTGCCCAGGGAAGCGTTCGAGTACCTAAGACAGAAGCTGGGAGTGTTCTCTGCCAGTCAAAAGAACAAATCTGCATAAATTTAGAAGATGGCATTGAATACGCGTATTTCCTGAAACACAGTCGCGTATATACGCGAGTTCATGCACAGAAAACCGTGTATGTCTGATTGCTGACATTTTTTTTTGGAGTCAGCTCTCTTCAGCACAGCTACAGTACTGTTTGGTATCTCTGGTGGTGTTCCAGTTCTCATAATTCTATTTCTAATGTTTTTGATAAAGATGCCTTGATAAATTGTTGGTGAAAGTGTTCAGGATGCACAAACTAAGGGGGAGCCTTAGTCATATGAAAAGGATGCTTGGATGCACAGTATCAGGAGGAGCATCAGCTTTGCTGAGTATAATGCATTGTTGGCATTATGATGTGTCTGAAATATGTTCTCCTTCTTGAGAACTTTCTGGTGTTGGTCTTCAAGTTATATTTGTAGTTTGGTGAAAAGGTCTTGTTGAGACCCATGATGTAAAATCGTACTATTCAGTCATATGAAGGACTTGTCCATTTTGTAAACCCACTTGGTTGGGTAGCTGAGTCAAATTTTTGTAAACCCACTTGGTTGGGTAGCTGAGTTGAAATGTGTAAACCCACTTGGTTGGGTACTTGAGTCTCATATGTAAATTCACTTGGATGGATCTTTGATGTAAGTATGAGTCATTGGTGATAGGAAAGTCATAGAGTCATGTACCTCATTGAAAATATGTTTTGAAGATTTAGCATGAACTCAGGGGGAGCTTGGTCACTTCAGTATATCAGATCTGCAGAACAAGGGGAGAGTGTGTTGGTTTTGATCCGCCCCTTTTCCCTTGATGTCAAAGGGGGAGAGTGACATGGTGTTTGAATGAAGAGAAAGAATGGTGTCAAAAATGGGGAGAGTAACATGGTGTCATTGTATTCTTAATGTACCTATCTGTTGTGATGATCAAACACCATCGTGGTTGCCATCAAGTCCAAAGGGGGAGATTGTTGGCAATATGATGCAGAGTGTTGTCCTTGATGGCAACCCACTGAATGAAGATGAAGACATGAGAAGGTTGGCAAGTGTTGTCCTTGATGGCAATCCACCTGATGAAGTTATTCTTGACCTGATGGACTTGGTAAATGATGTAAATCTGATATGAAATGATGTTTGTTATCAATATGATGAAGATGATGGCAACTTACTTGATGAAGTTGTGCTTGATAGAATATGTCTTGATGAACTAAATCTGATGTATCTAAAGTGAGTACAGAAGGTAATGAAGAAAGGAATTCAGCATGTGCTAAATCTATGGTGAGAAGAGTATGTCTCTAGGCATACGCGTATTTGTCTAGGGGAAGTCGCGTATGCACGCGGAAAAGAACGTGCCAAGTCGCGTATGGGCAAAAGCGCTCAAAAAGTGCAAAAACAGGGGTAAACACCATGGTATTGACCCATTGTATTGGGTAATGATTCGCCTAATTGACCCCGTCCAGGAATACCATCGGATGTAATGTGGCTTTGGCTCATGGTATTGAAAAAGGGTAAACCTATATAACGAGAAGAAATTCATTGTGCAAATCATGAGTTTGTGGGGCAAGATGTCTGAGCTTGAATGAATACTTCTCTCTGAAGTATATCTGAATGGAAAGGGTTACAGTTGAATGATAGATCTGAATGCATGATGCTCCAATGAAGAAATGATGAAGAAGGGAATCTTGATCTGGAATGTATTTGTATTGGCTAGATCTGTGTATGGAATGATTAGATCTGAGATGAGGCAAACATCTGTCTGAAGTAAAGGGTAAAAATCTGTGTGATGTATCTGTTCTGAAGAATTGCAATGACCTAAATGTTTGAAGAACCATACGCTTGTTTGCCGCAGAGGAAGCGCGTATATACGTGGCTTCACTGAAGAAAAAGCGCGTATGCGCAATGAAATTGGATCTGTAATATGTACAGAAGTCTACGCTAGTTTATGTGAACGGAAGCGCGTATATACGCGACATCAGAGGAAAGAAAGCGCGTATGGAAACTAGGGTTTGCTAAAGTCTGTGGTAAGAAATGTCTGATCTGTTCTGTTGGTTTACTGATATCTGTCAGTAAGTTATATGTATCTGTTTCATGGTTGACTGTGCTTAAAAGTATGGAAAGGGTCCAGTCTGAAAATATGATGAAACGTGGCCTGCAAGTGGTGTCCTAAAGGAAGCGTTGGATCCAGTGTGAAAATTGATGAAACGTGGTCCATAGAGATGCCGGGGGTTGTAGCCTTCAGTCAGGGGGTTGAAGCTCCCTTCCAGGAGAGGCTGGTAAACGAGATCAGGGGGTCGTAGCTCCCTTCCAGGCGAGGCTGGTAAACGAGTCAGGGGGTTGGAGCTCCCTTCCAGGAAAGGCTGGTAAACGAGCGCAGGTGGGTGCCTGCGTGCTGGTAGGAGTCTGCACCAGCACATATGTTGTAAGATGTTTTCTCTATAATAAATTATTGAAGGCTAAGAAACGGCAGCGGTGGTTTTCTCCCGACTTGGGTTTCCACCTAAAAATCTTGGTGTTCATGTGTGATGCTTTGTGTGATGGTTTATTCTGTTCTTACTGCACATGTTTACTGTTTATTAAACATCTGATGAATGAATGATAGAATGATATAAGTGAAGAATTAATGACATAATTAGATCTCTGTGTATACGCTAGTTTCTTAAAGGGTATCCGCGTATATACGCGAGTCTGTTTCAGGAAAGTCACGTATGGGTTTTAGAAGCAAGAAAAAGTAAAAGTTTTGAATATGCAGTAAATACTGATTCACCCCCCCCCCCCCCCCCTCTCAGTATTTTTCCCAACAGTTGTCCCTTGTCCATTTTGACCTAGATTCTATTCTAATGCTCACCAACCATTTTGAACCTGAACCTCAAGCTATTATCTCTCACTTAGACCATAAGGTATTTCTTGAGCATAAATCACATCTTTATAAATTTGATCCCATTTAATGATGTATATTTAAAATGGATCTCTCTATAGAAAATGTTTATATAATTTTTTATGAAGTTTCAGAGTCATAATAACCCCACAATAGGGGCATTATTACTATTATTAATTTATTATTATTTATGAATATATTGTATATTTGTAATTATTAATTTTTATATTAATAATTAGAGTAGAATACCTCTAAATAAATAAAATGTAATAGTAACAATGTAAAAGAAGAAGACAATATGTTGTAAGATGTAGTTTTTTTGTTATTATCAAATTTAATTGGAATGTGATTATGCAATTTTCATTGAAGTCATAATTTTGAATTAATGGAATTTTTGCTTTTGGATTCAGAAATAGATGAAATATACTCTAATAACATTAATGCAACCAAAATTTGTAGAATTAAGTCCAATATGAATCTTCTTACATTTTATGCTAAAAATGCCTTATTTCTAGAGATACTTGTGCCCATCTCAATAATAATATTCTAGAAAAAAATATCATTTCCTTATATTTCATTGACAAATCATATAAAAGATAACATCACTAAAACTAGGAAAAATAGGAACTCTTGGCTTGGAAAGGTCCAACATATCTAAAGAAACTCTCATATGGGTCCCATTCCAAGCGAGAATATTAACCATTCAACATGTAAAATCTCTAACCCCTCTAATTCTAAACATATGAAATTTAAGGATAAAACACATGTTCATATAAATATAGAATATATTTTGGCACGGAAGATACATGGAAAAATATAATTTGCATTTTTCGATAACTTTTGATCCCATAAATTGTTTTAAGAATGGGTTATACCATTAGAAAGGTCAAAAAATGTAGCAAAACCATGACATTATATAATTTTGAAACTTTTGTAGAATTTGTTTGATATCTCCAAAAGAAAAACGTGGCCATATTTTGACACTAAGAGTATACGATAGAGGAGAGTAAAACCCTATAGTTTTTTTTAATAGTTTGGCTCTTGGTAAATATTATTGTAGGAGGCTTCTTGCTCATTTATTTTAATTTGCACGATTTCTCATTGAGTGATTTCAAAATATAGAAACAAAAAACCATAAAATAACTGCATAAAATTTAGGCTTCAGTGAATTGTGTAAGCTAATGTTTTCAACCATGTTTATTTTATCCTTATATTGGATGAGGGTGAGTATAAAAATGAGAAATGATAGAGAACTAAACAAAACTTTGGTATATTCTTCAAATTAAATTACAAAGAAGTTTTAAAATTACATTACTTCATTTGGAAAAACAAGAGTGTTTAATTGTGAATATGTTTCATGATTGATTCTTAAATTTTTGAAAATTTTCTTTTGAAACATTATTTAGTTTCATTCCGAGATTTTTTCATAAATAACATACCTAATAGAAACATGAAATTCAAAACAACTTGGCTTGTTTTTCTTTTATAGAAAAGTTAGCATCAATCAAGGTGATACTAGATCAGTTGTAAGTTTAAAGAGTAAAACCTCGAGGGTCCCTGAAACAAGGCTAGGATTCCATTACACAATGCAAACTCCAGTAGTATAAAATGGTACCTATAAGGAATTCACTTCTCACATAGGAACCAAGCACTAGTCTAGATCAATTTTAGTGTATATATATCCTCTTTCACTCTTATTAGTAGGTATATGAATACTAAGAGGCTTTAGTATAAGTGGTAGATCCTATAGTGATGCATCTTAAATAAATTTTTATTATATGATGGAGGTGGTTTATGTCATTATATAGCATATAATCTTGAGTCATGACCACCCAACCAAACTACTATTTTTCAAATTATGTTAAAATAAGTGGTATTTGTTAGGTTTCTCATAAGTGATGCAAGTGGGAACTATTTGTGTTAATTGTGGCACATGAAAAATATCCACCTTAAACCCCTTTACCAAATGCTCATCTTCACAAGGGTACATGAACGCTGGGTGATTGTTGCATGAGGGTTGTTGTAACTATCTCTTCTTCCTTCGTTGGTTAGTATTTGGTCTTAATACCTTAGGGTTTATTTTTTTAAGGGTCTTTTTGGCTCTCCACTAAGTGTCAAATTAAGGATTCATCACCTTTAGTTTTCATTCTTTGGACTAGTGCATTAGGTTTCTTTTCCTCTTTACCAAAATTTCAATAGAGTGTTGATATGTGGTGCACACAGCTGAAGTTAGGACATTGGTATTGGGTGAATGTTTTGTCCATTGTTCTAGGTTCCGATTTTTCTGAACTAGCTGACTAGACAGTTCATTGATCTCAGATGAATTAGGATCTATCTAATATTTTTTGGACACTTATTCTATCTAGTAGATGAAATGGTTGTATTCTGATCTCTCATTTTTTCGTGGTAAAATTTGTTCAAAATCCAGTGCAAACCTTTTAAAATCACAATTTTAAGTTGTTTAATTCGCAACGATATTTTCAAGGCATGAAATACAATTATGCATTCAAAAGTGTCTTTCAAATTACAAGAAATCACAATCGCTCTAGAAATTATATTGGGCCGATTTCCATCAAAAATTCAGTTCCTCTATTAGTTACACTCTTCCTTTTTTAAATATGTATAGTAATTCTAAATTTTCGAGAAAATCTATTAGTATTTGTTATCTTTAGTGCTTCCAAATATTAAGTTGAACCAATCAATATTCACTAATTTTTTAATTAGAAAATGATATACAAAAACCATTCAATGATGTAAATGCTAAATCGCCTATCACAACTTTCATATGTTTTGTGAGTTCTACAACCCATGGTGAATATATGTTGTGAAGTAATGTTATGTCAACTTACATGGCCCAAAAATAAATAAACAACTATGTAGTATAAGGATGTTGTGTTTCTTATCTCAAAGTTTAGTATGGGGAGATGTTGTCTCACCAAAATAAATAAATAAACATGCATTACTTATGTGATAATATCTAAAAAATAAATGAATGTAACCTTCTATTTATTATGTATTAATATCTATACAATTTCTGAAATTGTAGTTAAATGAAAAAAAATACGCCTTTATAAATTTTATCCCACTGAATGATGTAGGTTTAAAATGAATCTCTATATATAAAAATTTTATAGAAATACTTTGTAAAGTTTCATAGTCATAATAAGATCAAAATAGATATATAATTATTATTATTATAATTTTGATGAATATCTTTTACTTTTTTAATTAACTGATTTTTATATTAATAATTAGAGTAGAATAATTTTAAATAAATAAAATGTGATTGTAAGAATGAAAAAGAATAAGACAATATGCTCTAAGACGTAGTTTAAAAAAAAAAAAATCTAAATCTAGTTCAAATCTAATTATGAAATATTTATTGAAGTCATAATTTTGAATTAATCAAATCATTGTTTTCGAATGCAGAAATTGATTCAATACCCTCTAATAATATTAATGCAACCAAAATGTGTATTTTTAAATATAATATGAATCATCTTAAATTTTGTGTCAAAAATGTTTACTTTTTAGATATAACTAAGTCCATCTCAATAATAATTTTCTAGACAAAAAAACTGTAATTACTTTTAGTGCATTGATAAGAGATATAAATAATAACATCATTAAAACTAGGAAAACTAGCAACTCGTGGCTTGGTAATGGAAAATATCTCTAAAGACACTCCCATATGGAGGTCCCTTTCCAAGGGGAAATATTAATCATTCAACATGTATAGAATTTTTGATGGCTCGAAATGTATTCCTCAACATCGAGGAAAACAACTTGGTCAGGACCTTAGAAAATATCCTTTTCCATTTGGATTGGTGGTTTTGACTAGGTTTATGGGACCAATTTCCTATTTAAAAAAAACTATAAAGAGGATGGGATGTAAATATAATGGTTTCGATGTGATTAAGACTTGAAAAACAATAAATACTTAAAATTAATATCTATCCCGAGAAATATTATATATACATTTGTGATTTAAAAAATATTTCATAAGAAATATGACAACATAGATTACCAAATAATTATGAAGTTAAAACAATAGATGATAGATAAATTTAATAAAGTAGTTTATTAAATTTGTTGGTAAAACTTATCACATATATAACATTTTGTTGTTTATGCATACCATTTATAATTCCAATCACACATATCAATAGTGAAAATCTATGATTGTTGTAACACATATAATATGATAAACTAAAATGAAAATACCATTTTAACTCTTAAACAAAGAAATAACACACAGATAGTAGTACCTGATATATCGTTACTCTGCTCATGAGAAAAAGGACAATGGTTTAGATTTCTATTTAGAGAAACTTAAGTTACAATAGTGCAAACAAAAGAATTCTTTCCAAAATTCAGAACCCCTTCTCATTGCAACATGGAAGCGATTTATAGGTCATTATAATAGTGTAAATATAGAAAATAATAAAATAACCTCAAGTGATTTGAAAAAATAATGATAAAATAAACCCAAAGAGATATATTTAGAATTTTTTATAATAAATTCTCTAAGTCTGTGAAGAATAGGGTCCTCCCATTCCCAGCTACAACTCATAAATGTATGTCATGGTCCTTAATTTTGGTGGAGTGTTCAGTTGTATCTGCATATGGCTTATAAAAATTGTTTCCTTTAACATTGGAAACATGTGATTGGTAGCATTGGATAAGCATCTGAGTATTAACCACTGATTGTGTGGTTTGACTAGAAAGTGGCAATGACCTTATAAATTTATTTTATCAAGATGCTCTATAATATCTGCTCTTTTCTTGGATGCCTCCTTCCATGTTTTAGTAAGAATTTTAATTTATGGAAGTGTTCCCTCGGGACAATTGGAAATAGGGTTTACTTTGAATAAACTATCAATAATTGACTCAATCATATTATTTGAAATGTCTCTCTCTTGTAATATTTTTTCTTCCATTTTCTTGAGACAAACCTAACACTCTCTGAAGATAATTCCTTTATGTGATTCTTAAATTCTAGGAAGATTGGCTAATCTTCCTTCCGCACTGCCTTGTGAAGTCGGAAATTTGGAAATTTTTTCATCAACATCATCAAAATAAGTCCTAATATCTTATAATTGATCAACCATAAAATTGGATTTGTGATGAAAATCATGAATAATGGTCAATCCTTGAGAGAATAAAATATTTTCTTGAGTAGGAAGAGTATTTTACTATTTTGGTTCCTTTTTAAACTCTCACAATTCAGGATTGACATGTAGCTCCTCAATTCTTCCTTGTAATTCTTGTATTAGTGTGTCTATGGAATTCAAATAAGTGTCATATTTAACTTTAAGGTCATCAAAATTATTTTGGATTTCATTAAAATTTCTTTGCCATTGATCGGAAATATTTTGTTTTTCAGTCTCAAGATAATTTTCTAAATGCACAATTCTTTCTTCCTTTTCTTTCAATAATTGCCGAATTTCAATAGGTTTATCTATGGTTGCTGAGGCATATGCTCTTGTGAATTTCCACGAGACTTCATAATTAATCAGCATGAGTAATATGCATTTCCAAGAACTAAGTCCTGGTACTGATCAAATTTAATTTTATTCCTTTGTCTTTTAACAACAAATTTGTGCTCAAGACTCTAAAATATATCAAGGGGAGGAATTTATTCTACACTTAATACAACCTCAGAGGTTGGGAAGGCTGGTATGATTTCAATAACACCAGTTTCTAAAGGCTTATCAGGAGCCTTTTTGAGTATTTTTCAAATATTTAGAATTGTCTAGAACCTTCTTTTGTACATGGGTCTCCAGATATTGAGGTTTTGTACCTTTTATAGCCTCATTAAATAGTTACCATATCTGATAAGGCTTAGTATTAGTCATAAGTTCTTCATCCTGAGAAGAATAATAGGAAATTTTTTATTTTGGCTCAGAAGTGGAAGTATATTGTGTAGGATCAACTATAACCTTATCACTAAGAATTATTACTTCCATAGAAACACTCAATGAATCTAGAGACACATTATGTAATATAGAAGCTTGGTAATGTGTGAACTGGACCATTTGTTGAGGAGACGTGCTCTATTCTGCTTTCTTTATAACCATTGAATAAGCAGGCATATTTTCAAACAAATCATCAAATATGTTTGACTCATGGAGGAATTATCTAAGACTTGATGCTAGTGTAATATTTTTGATAGTTTGATGAGGATAATATTGTCTATTAGGAATAATAGGAAAACCAAGTTATTGAATAGGCTGAATTTCTAGAAGAGCATGCTTATAATTATCAAGGAAAAATATATCGCATTGGAGAGGAAAATAAGGCCACATATTTTTATTATATTCTTTCAAGACTTTATAAATCACATTGCTTACAGTATGTTAGGAAATTTCTCTAGTTAGAAGCATATCAGGAACAAATACTAGTAAAACACGAGGATTGGCTAGGCTTCCAAAGACTTGGATATAAGTAAATAATTATTCACCAAACCAATTCCCTATTTGGAGTAAATCAGTTTCAGCTTGTGGGGATAATCGAGGGGAATAATTACCAAATATAGTGAAAGGAATGGGTAGAATGAATCTATGACAAATTTTATAGAGATGTGGTATGTATTTTGTATCCCAAAGGAGCTCATGGTAAATATTAATTGGAGTTGGGTCTTCAATACTTCATTTCCAACCCATAGAGGGAAAGTCCATAGTAAATCATAACACATCCATTATATATGCACTCATATAGAAGGGTGGAATTACATTCCAAGAGACACTTTGATTGCATATAAAAGACAAAATATTTGTGGCTAGTTTATATGAGAGTATATTTTCCGAATTTGTGATAAAACCCTCTGAGTTTGCATCAATAAGTGGAGTCCACTGGTCCCCAATATTATGAGTATTTTGTAAACCAAAAATGATACAAATCATAGGAGTTTCTTGAAAAAATGGAGCAACAAGGGAATCAACATAGTACTTACCTAATTATTCCTGCTTGTGTTTGTTCAATTATCTCCTCCATTATTTTATTGGTTCTAATGGATTTTCATGTTCCCTGATGAAGGCCTTGACAAATTTCTTATCATACTTTTCCCATGGGTCGATCAACTTATACATTCTAGTCAAATATTTCCCTCAAAATGAAGCAATAATTATTTGATTTGTAGTTACAAACTTCCTCTCAACGATGCTGAGATTCTCGTCAACCAATCGAATCATATCTCTGTAAGGAATAATTATTTTCCTCACTAAAATTATGTATGAAAGAATTTCCTAAATCATTGTAAGTGGCATTTGATACAGATTCAGAATCATAAACTATTACAGTGCTTTTAGTAACAAGAATTTTTTCTCCTTCTAAGTACTTATACATGGCTTCCCATGAAGAATTTCAAGAGTCTTTAGTACAAACTGTATCAGATAATAGTCCTTGAATTTCATTGTCTTACTCAGCAATTTCAACTGTGGGAGCAACAGGTGACTGCTGTGATCCATTTTTGTTCTTCGCCTTACTAGCTTTAGACATTTTTTCACTGTTATGATGGTAGAGATTAGCCTGTAACAGAGTACAGGAGTCATAAATAGACTTAACTTGGATAATAAAGCAATAATGATGTTCTTAATAACTACTCTTCACTCGCTTAAATGTAGATTTTGATAAACTCAAGGGAAAGTGATTGAGAAGGATTATGTTATCAAAAACATAAATTAACCACTATCTATCATTAGAGGAAATTTCAACCTAAAAGTACCCATGAAATGTTCATTTCATTTCCATGTCATAAATTGTAAAACAATCAAAATGATTTAAATTTAAAAAGAGGTACATGTAAATATTTTGGAGGGAAAATAAGAAAAACTACTTTTAGTAATTGTATTTTTTGCTTGTATCCTTATATGTTTTCTTAAATTTCAATTTTAGACACTCATTAGATGTGGAATTAAATTACACATCCAACGCGTACCCAATAGGCATACTCTTAAGAAGACCCATGTTGATAAAAATTGCAGATACATTAAAAAAATGTGTTTTAACACATTTTTTTGATGTATTTGAAATTTTTATCGATGTGGGTCCTCTCGAAAGTATGCATAATGGATAGTCATTGGATGTGGAATTTAATTCCACATATAATGAGTGTCTAAAATTTAAATTTGAATAAAATTATAAGGAAGTAAGCCTAAAATACAATTTTTTTTTTTTTTTTTTGTTTCCCTCCAAAATTCATAACTGTTATTTAATTATTTTTCCTTAGGATGCCACTTTTAGGCTGAAATTTCCTCTAGTGCTTTAAATGCGGAGGCATGAATTCTCATAGGAATTTGAAAAATCAATGCATTAGAAGGAAACATTGGAAGAATTCAATAATGGGGTTTTAAAACTTACTGTAATATGAAGTTCTGATAAAAGAAAAACCTTGATTGTAACGGTCATGAGAGAAAATGTGGGAATTGATGTCAGAGGTTTTACTTCGACGATAGAATTATCGGGGGCTACAAAAGATGTGTTTCTGATATAAATTTACGATGGTAGTAGATGGATATCGAAGATATAATTATCAGAAATGGATGGTGTGAAGTATCAAGGATAAAGGTGTTGGGAAAAAATAATTTATCAGAGCTTATAGATATCAGAGGTTTTGTCAGGGGAACTCTTAAGATGCTATGATATTTGAAGTTCTGATATGACTTGTAGTAGTTGTAGGGCCTGTAGTTTCTTATAATATTCTTTTATAAAGTAAATCCCTTTCTCAAAGAAATCATCGGGAATGATTTTATCGTAACTTTCTTAAAATTAATGTTACGGTATATTGTGAGTTCGATATAGAAAATCTTCTGATAATATATTAATTTGTATAATAAAAGGCTTATCGAGGTTTTGGTTTATCATAACATTATGAGGGTTTATCCTTTCGATATTTATGTTCGATAAGGGAAACTTCAAATAATTAGAGATTTAATAACAATTTTTTAAAGATATCACATTTTATTTAAAAAATTAAAGGGTCCCCATTTTCTATTATATAACTAAATAAATATAAATGTGGTTTGCTTAATACTACAACAATTGATGACATATTGGGCGAATTAGTTATCCCTATTAAAGTGAATAAAATTTTATCAACTATGAAAAAATATTTTAGAAAGGATTTTTTAAATATTTGAAATTGATATTGATTAGTAACTATAAATATTCAAAACTTGTTATTGATGATAATATTTATTATCTTTTTTAGTCACTTAATCAGTTGTAAAGATAAAAATAGAGAACTATATAAGTCTAGTGTTTAAGATATAATTATTTGTCATTGGTAGTGCCACTACTAGCAACATGCATCCATAGCCTCGACAGGGTTACCATTTAACCAAATAATACCAGTATCCCATCCACTTATAGTGATATCCAAGAGGCATAATGTTTTTATCATTTTAACATTTCTTTTAGCTGATTGAAAGCCATGTTCTTGGTTTGGTCGCCAAATAGCGACAATTCCATTCACATGCTATAATGCAATTGAACAAGTGACATTGTGATGATATCTCTTGTCTTACAATTATAAAATCATAAGCCATTGTCCTGGATTGGTGACTAGTCGTGATAATGTTAGTAACATTAGTTTCCAATGATAATGGTAAGTTGGTTAATGATGAGACCTCTTATCTTTGATTTTTTTATATATTTTTGAATTACACTCTAAAAATTAAAAATTAGTGGATGGGGAGGTAGAATTACTCCTTAAGAGTTTTGGATGGAAATTAAATTCATAAGATGCTAAAACTTCAAAATAGCCTTTGCTTTTAAAAATATACTTTTCATGACTAATGAAAGGATAGTGAGATATTTTATTGTTTCAAGTGATGAAATATCTACAAACTAATGGATAAAAAGGTTTTCAAATATTATAATAAAAACAATATTAACTTCAATATTATAATTTGTTTCTAATAACTACTTCTTTAATTAATCAAACTTCATGTTAATGATGAGATATGCCAATATGAAGTCAAAAGAGTATTACCCAAAACCATTGAGCTAAAAACACCAATATGTAGATATGATTATTTGCATATTTACAAGATGACAAGTATTTTCAAGAAAAATATTTTTTAAGAACTAGCCCATTAACAAGAAGAGAATCCTTATTTCCTTGTAAATCTTGAAGGATAAAGGTTGATGGGAATTTTTTCTCAATTATCTAAAATAGGTCGAGCCATAGCCTTTGGAACTTTGTGTGTTTAAATTTCTCTTCATGGGATTTATCCAATTTCAAAACTAAATCACCAATTTCAAAAAATTTATTGTTTACTAAACTTGCATCAAACCAAGATTTGACCAATTTTGGATGTTGAACATTATTTTGTTTGGATTTATCTCTATCTTCATGTAACTTTAAAATTTGAGACATTCTTAGTTGTAAAGCAGAGCAAGGTTGTTCTTCTATTGACTGAACTAGGCCAAATGAGGGAAAATCTAAATTAGGAGGTAAAATTGCTTCTTTCCCATACATCAATTGGTAAGGGGGAGTTCGTAATGAAGCATTATGGGTAATTTTGTCAGCCCATAGAGAAAATATTATAGATTTATGCCAATTCTAGTGTTTATCATCAATGGTTCTCTTTATTATTCTTAGGAGATTCTTGTTGGTAGATTCTCCTATTACATTAACTTATGGATAATAATTGTTTGGTCAATTTAGTGTGTCCTAAATTGCTGCATTTAATTTGTCAATCCGGGAATCGTAAGCTGATGAAGTGCGGCGCACTATATGTGCAAGATAACCTATTTCTTAACTTTTTGTCGTTTTTGGTTTTTCTAAGGTGAAATGGAAATTCTAAGATAAAAACAAGTTTGGTTATATTTGTTCGAGGAAGTGATATCCCCTATAATGATTTACCAACTTGAAACTTTAAAAAGCAAATTGAAATTTTACAATGACAAGACTTGAAAAGAAAATGAAAATGTCTTCTTTGAAATGAAAAAGGTCTTTGCTAATCTAATAAATCAAAAACGATAAACTAGTGAGCATAGAAAACCAAACTATTCTTATCTGCCAACTAAACATAAAAGAAACTATGCTTAAGGAAATTCAAAAAATTGCAACAAAATAAATCTAAATCAGATTACATCAATTTATCTTGTGACCCTTCATCATTAGTCCGACTATGATTTTGAAGTAATCATAAACAACTTGAGTAACCGATATTTAATTTGCAGAAAGTAAACTAATACTAAACCATACACTCATGATTCAATCCCTCACCATCGGTCCAGTGTGGCTTTCGGGAGCTAACTGAAGATGTCATGCATGATTTAATATATCTAAATTTGCGGAAAAGAAACTAATACTAAACTACACATTTCATAATGCAATCCCTCACCATCGATCCGTGTGTGGCTTTCGGAGAAAGCAGCGAAGATGCTATGAAGCAGATTAGTATATCTAAATTTGCGAGAAAAAGAAACTAATAATAAACTACACATTTCATAATGCAATCCCTCACCATCGGTCTAGTCGTGGCTTTCGGAGACAGTCGAAGATGCTATGAGCAGATTAGTATATCTAAATTTTAACTACTGAAGCAAATAAACAAAGCTGAAATGAACAAAACAATACTGAAATTAAACAAAAGCTATGAAAAAGCAAATTAGACGGCGAGAACAATGTTAGTTCCATGTCATTAGTCAAAAAGCTATGAAAATGCCGAGTCTGCCTATCTAAAACATGAAACATAAACAACGATCGAGTGATTAACAATCATAAAGCATGAAAGACAAAAATGAAATGGAAATTATGGAAGTGTATAAAGCGATAATGAAACAAGCTGCAAAGTATGAACATATGAATGAATTATGATACAATGATTTCTAAAGAAACGAAATGAGAAATATACACTAATACACAAAACCTTAGGCGAGCGGGGGCCCTCTACACGACCTTGGCAACGGTCCTCAAATACGAATTAAGTTGAAAAAACGAGAGTCTTCTCATATTAAAAAGCAGTCATTACAGAATGGTAATGTTACGGCACAAGTGCAGCGTAATCACTACAGAGCAGACTAATCAAAAGATAACAGAGACTACATTCACTAACAACAAAATATAACTGTTTCCTAAAGTTCATGCTAGTGGAGAGCACGTAGACCACTACGTCCACGGATATAGGAGCATGGCCGTGTTGGAAAGTAAATCTACGAAATGTGGATGCTTGAATTCGACTCCAGAACCACAGTACGGATGTCGATTTAACCTCACGAGAGCTTAGAAACGACCATATGGGTCTTCATGTGACACGAAAGCGAGTCGCGTAGACATGAAACTCCATGGTTGACTTCCATGTGGACGCCTTTGACAGCTGGCTTCTTTGGATGAGTTTGCTTGAACCAATAGGACACGAACCATGTCCACGTCATTCTTGACTGCCCATGTGGCTCGTTTCTCTTGTAGACACATGTAGCATAGAGTTTCACAAAATAGATTTGCAGGGAAAGTTGCGCAATACGCGGAAAGTGGCAAGATTCGTAGTTGAATGAACAAAATCTAGATCAAATAGCAAACACAAAAATATAATTAAAAACCATGTTAGATGCTCTTTTGCACATGATATTGACAATTTGGGAGGTTTAGGTGAGTGAAAAAGGTATGGAAAAATGTATGGAAAAGATGCAAATTTGGGACTCAACATATAGCCCTTGTGAAGGTGTTGCATGTCCTCATGCAACCAAAATTTGATACTCTTTCTTCAATTCATGTGCCTTGATACTTCAGCCAACACATCCAATCCTCTCCTCTTCTTCCTTGAGTCATGCCAACATTCAGGTTTCTTCATTAAGCACCTAAATTTGATATTTACAAGTGCTACTGCTCAATTTACGGCATTTCCTTTTCAATTTCTTATTCTTCTTACGCCATATTCCCAAATGTAACATAGTATTATCATGGATGATCTTGTCCGGCTTGCCTTGTTCTTTCAATGTTTCATTTTCATTTTTGATGTGCCTATTTAAAAGCTCCCGGCTCAAAAAATTTCTGTTTTTAATGATTGGACCAAATCATCCTGTCAATGTATGTGTTGAATGGAAGAAGTACTTGGACTCGTGGCTACCTTTTTCCAAAGATTCTATATAGTCAGTATACCTCCTGCTGCTTGGGGTCTATTTCGGTGTCATTTTTATTGGGATGTCCCCAAAAATCTTTGTGAAGGAGAGTTATGTTCAAAATACGCCGAGGAGGGCTTACATCAATATTTTCTGTGAGAATAAGATGGAGTATGCTCATTGTACGATTGGGAATGGAATGAACCGAGTTCACTACTCGAGCGAGATGGACTATAGTCGGTTGGGGGACTGATTAGATGTCTCCTCACCCAAATCAATGAAATGAGGACCTTTAATTTGCGTTTTTCTCAATTTTCCCTTTAGTCTGCTTGCTTCTCCTCACACGTTGTGGTACACTATCCTTTTGTTTTTTGTTTTTCCTTTCTCTGTAGTCTTGGGCATGGATGACTATTTTTGAAGATAAACTAATCTTTACGATAGCACTTGATGATCTTCTTCTTCGGAAGAAGGAGTTTTATGCTGACCTCAATGGTTTCTTTCTCTTTTGGTGTTATTGGCTTCTTACCCTTGATTTCCTTCTTCTTTCTTTTTACCAATCTCTCTTCCCTATCGGTTCTTTTCATAGTAGTAGTAGGGGGTATTTTGGATTTCATCAATTGTTCTTTTCCTCCTACTTCTTCTTGTTGTCTTGGTCATGGGAATTTCTGAGTAGGAGTAATTTGGGTTTCAACATTTATTCTTTTTCTTCTACTCCTTCTTATTGAACTACCTTCGGGAATTTCTGAGGTTCCTCAGAAAAAATTTCTAACTAGAAATTGTTCCCATGTGTCTTTTCTTTCCTTTAACTCCCTTTTCAATCAGAATTTTTTATAAGGCCGTGGTGATATAGATGAGGCTCTACATCTCCTAAGTGTTTTTGAACGAGTCCACGACCATTTTCTTCAAGCTATTGAATAGAAAATATGGGAGATAGAGAGTTTGGTTTTCTAGAAAATTCATTAAAAGCCTGGTATGGTACATGTACATGGACCCAAAACGGCCTTCACATGTAATGAATTTCTGAACAACTAGCAGCAAAGTGGCCCATTCTTCCTTCAATGCATGCACAGGAATTCCTCTCTTAAAAACAGTTATGTCCATACCTTGGTTTCGTAAGATTGTTCTCCATGCCTCATCACTGATGCTTTTATTTTTGAACCAACGCTCTCCCTCCTGAAGAAGTTCTGTGGCTGTTGCTATTGATGCTTCATTGACCGAAAACTTGAGGTCTCCAATTTCTACTTCCGAGCCATCAAATGACCTTGCAAATGCTTTCGTAACTTCTCTGTGATAACCTCTGAATTTCTGAATAAAACGCAGCCATTTTTCTTTCTTCAATATCTCCTTTGCTTGTGGATATCCCTCTATAAACTTTGGTCCTTCCGGCTCTGCCCTTAGCAATTTACCCATTTCACTTCTCTGTTTTTCACAAATTTGCCTTCGTGAGGGTTTCAAATGGAAGTAGAATGGTTGAATGCTCAGGAACGAGCACAATGGTTGTGGGGATGTATCATAAAATGGGAATGAGCACCATAAACGGAATGGAGTGAGACTGTGGGTAGATATACGGGAGTGAGAATGAGCAAAAGGAACGAAACGGAGTAAAACAGAACAGAGTGGGGTTTCGAAAACATAACAAAGATAGGACTGAGTAGATTGATAGAATATAACACATTCACCGCATTTTGAATTTTGGTGGCTACGAAATAAATGTGAACACGTTTCAATCAACGGTTGTGACTTGATGCGGCTTGTAAGAGTCCTTGGTCAAATCAAATACGCTTCATTATCACCGGTGGGATATTGGATCATGAGTGAAAATCGGGGTTTAATGATGAAACCGTTTGTGAATAAATGCAAGAGGATAATATGGAGATCGTGAAAATTTACGGAACTGTCAATATAATCATTGCGCGTAATGGATAGAGCTCATGGTTCAAAACTATATAAAAATGTGTTTTTCAATACTATTTGAAATAAATTTTATTCATACCTTTGGAATCTTTGCCTTTTGCCCTTGGTCTTCAACTGATTGATCTCCATTGGTGTCTTGAATGCTCCATTGATCCTCTCTCCTGCATTTTATTTCATAATTATGAAAATAACATCTGACTGTACATTCTCTTTGAAAACAGAGTAGTAGCTGCGGAATCTGCTTCTGGCTGCGGAAACTGGAGTCAGCTGCGGAAACAGATGTCAGCTGCGGAAACTGACACAGTTATTACTTGGATGAATGGAAATGAACAAATGACAAATGACCAGATGGAAATGGTCATGAAAAAGATTTTTATTGATGGAATGGAATGAAATGAAGTGAATGAAGTGGAATGAGATGAAATGAAATGGAATGAAGTGGAATGAAGTGGAATGAAGTGGAGTGGGTGGTTGTTGTGTAACCAGCTCCAAAAAGAGAAGAAAAGAGATATAAACGCCTTAGAAATGAGCCACTTCGAGGGGGAAACCTCCAATACATTACATAAATGAAAAATTCTTGGATGATACAATTCAAAAAACCTCCTTTCTATATATAGGAGTCCATGGGGCCATAATGTAATCCTAGTGGGCCACAATGTAATCCTAGCCGACCTAACAATAATAATTTAAGGGCACAATAATAATAGAATGGGGGTTACAAGGGTACAATAATAATAATAAGGGGTTTACACTAACAATAATAAGGGACTATACTAGTGATATAGGGACCTAACATGCCCCTCTCCTTCAAAAAAGTGTTGTCCTCAACGCTTGAGTAGCTCTGGGTGCTTCTGTATAAAATTCTCATCCTCCCATGTAGAATCTTCAGTGGGTAAGTTCTTCCACTTGATGAGATACTCTGAAATCGATCGATTCCGTAGTTGTCGAGTTCTTGTTTCCATGACCGCTTCTGGTTCCAATATGATTTTTCCTTCCTCATCAAGTTCTGGCAATATTGTTTGAACTGGAAGATTTTCTCCTATAACCTTCTTTAAGCATGAAACATGGAAAACTGGATGTACTCGCGAAGAAGCAGGAAGCTCCAATTTCTATGCCATAGTACCAATCTTTTGCAACACCTTGTAAGGACCATAGTACTTTGGCGATAATTTATTATCCTTCTTTGCTTGCTTGAGGGACATTTGTTTGTATGGTTGTAGCCGTAAATATACCCAATCTCCTACATCAAAACTTCTCTCGCTACGATGTTGATCTGCCTGTTGTTTCATTCGATTTTGTGCCAAATTCAGGTTATCCTTTAAGAGTTGGAGAACTTCTTGCCGATGCTCGATGTGATCTTCCACTGCTTGAACCTTCGAATTTTCCCTTAAAGATGATGTGATGGATGGTGGATGATATCCATAAAGTGCCATAAATGGGGTCATTTTTGCTGCAGTATGGAAGGAAGTGTTATACCACCATTCAGCTAGAGGTAACCACTTGACCCATTGTGTTTGTTTATCAGATACAAAACAACTAAGATATCCTTCCAAACATTTATTTACTATCTCAGTTTGACCATCGAATTGAGGATGATAAGATGAGCTATGAGCTAATTGAGTACCCAAACAAGAAAATAACTCCGTCCAAAAATTTCCAGTAAAAATGGGATCTCTGTCGCTCACAATAACCCTTGGGCTTCCATGTAGCTTTTGAATTCTGTCCATAAATGTAGTAGCAATTATACTTGCTTTAAATGGATGAGATAATGCACAAAAGTGTGCATACTTGGTAAGTCTATCAACTACCACCATGATGACACTCTTTCCTTCGGACTTAGGTAAACCTGTGATAAAATCCATTGAAATCTCCTCCCAACGTTGACTCGGAATGGATAAAGGTTGTAGAAGTCCTGGGGTCTTAATTGTTTCCACTTTATTCTGCTGGAAAACCAAACATTCCGCCACAAACTTTCAAATATCAGATTTAAGGCCATCCCAAAAAAATTCTTTCTTCACCCTGTGGTAAGTTTTTAAAAATCCTGAGTGTCCTCCTAAAGGAGAAGTGTGCAATTCCAGAAGAATCTTTTGTTTTAGTTGGGAATTCTTACAAAGATATAAGCTATCTTTGTACCATAAGGAATCATTTTTCCAACTAAATGTATCAGATGTACTAGGATCTTGCTGCAACTTTTGAATGAGTATCCATACATCTTTGTCCTTCTTCCATTCATCTCTTGCTTCAGTTATCCAATCTGGTTTGATAATAGAAATGGCACAAAGCAATGCTTCCACCTCTTCATTCTTTCTTGAGAGTGCATCTGCAACAACATTCAGCTTTCCTTTTTTGTAGATTATTTCAAAGTCGTAACTCAACATCTTTGTGACCCATTTTTGCTGTTCTTCTGACGATAGTCTTTGTTCCAAAAAGTGTTTAAGACTATCATGATCAGTTTTTACCTTGAAGTGTCTTCCCATTACGTAAGTTCGCCATTTCTTTAGTGCATGTAGTATTGCTAACATTTCCTTCTCATAAATAGGTTTCTGTAAATACTTTCCTTTGATTGGACGACTTTCAAAAGCAATGGGTCTTCCTTCCTGCATTAAAAATGCACCAATTCCATTTCCTGAGGCATCACATTCCACAATAAAGGTTTTTGTAAAGTCTGGTGTAGCTAAGACCGGTGCTAGGCACATTGCCTCTTTAAGACGTTCAAAGGCCTTAGTTGCTTCAGGAGTCCATGAAAATGCATCTTTTTTCAATAATGTTGTTAGAGGTGCTGCTATTCTCCCATAATTCTTAACAAACTTGCGATAATACCCTGTTAACCCGAGAAATCCTCGCAACCGCTTTATGGTTGTGGGAACTTTCCATTCCTTAATGGCTTTAATTTTGTTAGGGTCCACTTTAACACCCTCGTGAGATACAATATGACCCAGATATTCCACCTCTTGTACTCCAAAGAAACATTTGGACTTTTTGCATATAATTGTTTCTCCTGCAATAGTTTGAGCACCCTGTCAACATGTTCAACATGATCCTTCCAAGACCTGCTGTAGATTAGTATATCATCAAAAAATACCAGCACAAATTTTCTAAGGAAGGGTTTGAAAATGGAATTCATCAACCCTTGAATGTAGAAGGTGCATTGGTAAGGCCAAAAGGCATGACCAAAAATTCATAATGACCCTCATGAGTTCGAAATGCTGTTTTTGGAATATCTTCAGTCTTCATTCTAATTTGATGATATCGTGAACGAAGATCCAACTTGGTAAAATAAATTGCTCCATGTAATTCATCCAATAATTCATCAATCACAGGAATGGGGAATTTGTCTTTAATGGTGAGCTTATTGAGCTCCCTATAATCCGGACACATTCACCATGATCCATCCTTCTTGTGTACCAATACTACAGGAGCAGAGAAAGAACTTTGACCGGGTTGAATTATACCCGCCTCTAACATTTCTGCAATCATACGTTCAATTTCGCTCTTTTGGAAGTAAGGATATCTATAAGGCCTGATGTTTGGAGGAACACTTCCTCGAATCAAATGAATAGCATGATCATGATCACGAATAGGTGGGAGTCCTTTGGGAGTTTCAAACACCTTGGAATGATTGTCCAAGACTTGTTGGAGATCTGCAGAAATAGATGATTTTGATGTTGAAACTTCTAGTGAGCATAATTGTGCAATTACGCCTCGTTGTTCTTTCTTTAGAAGCTTTGTCATGACATTAGAGCTTATTATCCTTCCTGGCTTCCCTTCAATACCCCGTAATTCGACTTCCTTTCCTTCTCAAAAAAATTTCAAGAAAAGTTCTTGAAAATTAAAAGCTACCGTCCCCAAAGATTGTAACCATTGTACTCCTAGTACAACATCAGCACCTCCCATAGGAATGGCAAGCATTGAACTAGTCAATACATATTCCCCCATGGTTAGCTTGATATTATGGCATTTTCCAGAGAAATTTATAGTTCCTCCATTTGCAACCATCACTTGACATTCCGGTGCTGGGTATAGGAAACAATTTAATTCCTTGGCTACCTTATAATGAATAAAATTATGGGTGCTACCTGAATCAATCAACACTATTACCCTTTTATTCTTTATATGTCCTTCTATCTTGAGAGTTTGAGGAGTGGTAATTCCTGCCAGTGCATTACACGATATGGTCAGATTCATTTCTTCCTCTTCTAGGGGTGGTTCCTGGTGTATATCCTCATCTTGTTCATTTTCTTCTTCTTCTTCACAATCTATGTAAAATAATTTCTTCTCAGCACACTTATGACCTTTAGTGTATTTGCTATCACAACTGTAGCAAAGCCCTTTTGCTCTTTTTTCTTCCAATTGTTGTGGTGTCAACCTTGTAGGTTGTGGAAATCTAGGCGTAGCAACACTTCCTTCTTTATAGAATTGAGTGGTAGGCTTTCTTGTCGCCATAATTTTACATTCAACTTTTCTTGCCAACCTGAATGCCTTCTCCAATGAATCAGGTTCCAAAACGCGAACTTCATGTTGGATGTTATCCTTTAAAGTGCCTAGGAAGAGATCAATGCTGTGTTCCTCTGTAAGATCAGTTACCCTTATATTCAATTTTTGGAAGTCCTCAATGTGCTGCCCCACTAAACCCTTTTGTTTGAGATTTATCAATTGGGTAAAGAAGGTGTTGCTCTTCGTATCCTCATAATGTGCTATCATTTCCTCCGTAAAAATTGACCAAGTGACAATTTTTTTACGGGAGCAAAGCCATTGATACCATACAAATGTATTTTGTTCTAAATGTAAAGTTGCAATGCGTACCTTTGCGTGTTTTGCACGTTATGGAGATCAAAATATTGCTCCATCTGTAGTATCCATGTTACAGGATCCTTTCCATCAAACTTCCTCATATCCATTTTTGGAATATGGTGGTTCTTTCCGCCAACATTCGAGTTT
Organism: Pinus albicaulis; assembly: GCA_034641835.2. Taxonomy (NCBI): domain Eukaryota; kingdom Viridiplantae; phylum Streptophyta; class Pinopsida; order Pinales; family Pinaceae; genus Pinus; species Pinus albicaulis. The sequence goes on from CM076584.1 coordinate 1,490,516,710, forward strand.
ATGGAATCATGATTAACATTTATTTTGTTCTCATCAGGAGGTTCTTCTCCTATATTTCCGCCATTAGGAATCATTTCCGGTTTTAAGCTTGTCATCAAGCCTTCCATGTATGCTTTTAGATCACTCTTCATGTTTTCCATGTTGTCTTTTATGTCATCCATCTTAGCTTCCATGCCCACTTCCATGCCATCCATCTTAGCTTCCAAACCAATCATCTTAGCTTCCACGCCTTTCTTCAAACCATCCATCTTAGTTTCCACGCCCTTCTTCAAAACTTCCATTTCATTTTTTGTTGTTCTTTGCGAGAGCGAAATTTGTTGCACTTGCTCTTGTAATTTTGATATGTCATGTTGCCATTCTTCATCTTCATGAGTCATAGTAGAGCCTTCTAAAGGCTTAATGGGTGTTGAATTCCTTTTAGGGGCCATTTCAGACTCCAATATTGATATCTATTCTACAATAGGCCCTTGCAATCAATTCAACTTGATTCTTCAAACAAGACTTATGCAATTCGGAAAAAAAATACACACCTTTTACTAGCTTTGAGGAGCTCGATATTGAAATTGTATTATCTCTGTGATTGAAAATATTCGATATCTGAAATTCAGCCCTGTAGTAGCCCTCTGAAGCTTCTTTCAAATGCCACAGGTCTGACCTGATTTTGATTCTCCAAGACAAAGTTGTGTCCAATCTCCCACAATGACCTAATTCTGGACTGGTTCAGTAGAGCGAACTTGTACGACTTGCCACGTGTCACCGTTTTGTCCTTTGTCTCTGAAATTGATAGCGAAGAAACTAGAGGCCGTGTAATTGCGACCAATTTTGACGGAAATCTATTCCAATCTTCAGAGAGAGAGTTATTGAACTTTTCCCACGATCACCTCTTTGAGATGAAATTCAGGAGCCTGAAAAAGCACTACCTTCCACAGATCATATCTCCAAAAATATTGCGAACCAAGCTCTGAAATTTTTTGATGAATTTCCTCAGGATTGCAGCTTCGCACCATATGAATTTCAGATTCTGAACCTTCGTAGAAAAAAGTTTATAGCGCAAATGCCACGATGACCTGTTTAGGAGCCTGAAAAAATACCTGACTTCCACAGATTATATCTCCGAAATTATTGCGAACCAAACTCTGAAATTTTTATGCGAGCTTCCTCAGGATTGTTTCTTCGCACCCTAAAAATTTCAGCTTCTGAAACTTCGTAGAAAAAAATTTATAGCGAAAATTCCACGATGACCTGTTTGGAGCAGCGAAACCCTAGAATCCAAGCCTCTGATACCAAATGTTGTGTAACCAGCTCCAAAAATAGAAGAAAAGAGATATAAACGCCTTAGAAATGAGCCACTTCGAGGGGGAAACATCCAATACATTACATAAATGAACAATTCTTGGATGATACAATTCACAAAACCTCCTTTCTATATATAGGAGTCCATGGGGCCATAATGTAATCCTAGTGGGCCACAATGTAATCCTAGCCGACCTAACAATAATAATTTAAGGGCACAATAATAACAAAATGGGGGTTACAAGGGTACAATAATAATAATAAGGGGTTTACACTAACAATAATAAGGAGCAATACTAGTGATATAGGGACCTAACAGTGGTGATAAAGCTTGTGAAATGAAGGAGAGATTTTTTTTTTTTTTTTTTTGGAAAATATAGAGTGTCAGGTTTCCCTGATTTTCACCCTATATTTTCTGTATAAGACTGCCAATCAATGATTGGTTTTCAGGCTTATACCATTATTTTTTATTTTTTTTATTTTTTATTTTATTTTATTTTTATTTTATTTTTTAACTGAAAAACAAAAGCTAGGCTGGTGGAGAAGAAGAATTCTTCTGTACCAGCCTGATTGCAGAACTTTCTTGAAACATCTTGACAAAGTCCTCTTTTGAGAGTGGCTTATGGTAAACTTTCAATCTATGGCCATTCACGATAAGAGGAGTTTGAAACTCATCAATGGTCTTGATTCTTACAGCTCCATTGCTAAAGATCTTGTCAATCTCATATGGCCCAAGCCAATGAGTCTGAAATTTTCCTTGAAAATCTTTAAACTTGGAGTCAAATAGCAATGCCCAATCTCCTTCTTGAAACTTCTTCTCTTTGATATATTTGTCATGCCATTTAGCTCTTTGATATTGAACTAGATCAGTTCTTAGAATTGCTTCTTGTCTGATCTCATCTAGCTCATTCAATTGCTCCATTCTATGCTTTTGGGCTTCTGATAAGTCCATTCCCAACTGAACTGCTATCTTGAAGGTCTTGACTTGGAACTCAATGGGGAGCAAGACTTCTTTCCCATAAACAAGTTCATAGGGAGAATGTCCCGTTGTATTCCTCCATGTAGTTCTGTAGGCCCACAAGGCTTCTGGAAGCCTTTCTGCCCAATCTCTTCTATGTAGATGAACAGTTTTGGTGATGATACTTTCAAGAACTCTGTTTGTGGACTCCACTTGACCATTTGCTTGTGGATGGTAAGGAGTAGATCTTCTGTGCTTGATTTTGTATTCTTCCATCAACTTCTCCACCAAATTGGATGTGAATTGGCTCCCCTGATCTGTCACAATTCCTCTTGGAACACCAAAGCGAGTAAAAATATCCTCATAAAGAAAATGAACAACTGAATTTTCAGTAGCAGATACTAATGCTTTAGCTTCTACCCATTTAGTAACATAATCAATGCAAACCAATATATACTTCTTTTTCTTAGATGGTGGATTAATAGGTCCAATGAAATCTAAAGCCCATTTTTCAAAGGGTTCAATGAGTACCTATGTTTGCAATGGCATTTCATTTGAAAGGGTAGGTTTCCCTACTCTTTGGCAGCTATCACACCTTTTGACATATTGTTTTGCATCTTTGAAGAGGGAAGGCCAATAATATCCTAAAGAAAGGATTTTATAGGCCGTCCTTTTGTCCGCAAAGTGTCCGCCGCATGGTTCATCATGACATGCCTTAAGAATATCAGGCATTTCATCTTCCCTGACACATCTTCTGATCACAAGATCTGGCCCTGTTTTAAACAATTCGCTAGAAATCCATGAATATTTTGAACTCTCCTGAATAATTTTTCGTTTTTCACTTGGAAATAAATGTGAAGGTAGTTTCCCTGTAACCAAATAGTTAGCAATATCTACATACCAAGGGGTCTTAATAGTTACTGCAAACAAGTATTCATCAGGAAACTTATCCTCTACAGGAGAATCTTCTTTAGTATTCTGAATCCTAGACAAGAAATCAGCTAATGTATTTTGTTTTCCTGGTCTATCCAACACAGTAATATTGAATTCTTGCAAAAGTAAGAGCCATCTTGTCACTCTGCCATTAGTAACAGGTTTGTTCATTAAATATCTAATTGCATAATGGTCAGTATGAATAAAAGTTTCATAGCTTGTTATGTAATGTCTAAACTTATTAATTGCATGAACAACAGCTAAAAACTCTTTTTCAGTCACAGTATAGTTCAACTCTGTGGGAGTCAAATTTTTACTGGTGTAATAAATGGCATAAGGAATTAAATCGTTTTGACCCAACACAGCTCCAAGAGCTGTATCTGAAGCATCTGTAGAAATATGGAAAGGAAGTTTCCAATTTGGTCCTCTCAAAATAGGTGCTTCAGATATTCTTGTTTTCAAAGTTTCAAAAGCTGATTGACAATCAGGATCCCATTTAAATTCACAGTATTTTGTAAGCAATTTGAAGAGTGGAGATGCTATTTTAGTGAAGTTTTCTATAAATCTTCTATAGTAACCAGTAAATCCTAGAAAACTTCTAACATCTCTTTGACAATTTGGAATAGGTAACTTGGAGATGACTTCAACTTTGATCTATCAACCTTAATCCCATCTCTTGAAATATGATGTCCTAAAACAATCCCTTCAGTAAACATCATAAAGCATTTTTCATGGCTTAATGAAAGGTTTGTTTCTTTACATCTTATGAGAACTTTTTCCAAATTTTCTAATGCCTCTTCAAATGAATAACCATAAACTGTAAAATCATCCATATAAACCTCTACACAATCATGGATTAGATCAGAAAAAATTCCTAGTACTGCTCTTTGGAATGTTGCTGGTGCATTACATAACCCAAAAGGAAGCACTTGGTAGGCAAAAGTTCCCCATGGACAAGTAAATGTGGTCTTATCTTGGTCTTCAGGTGCTACCTGAATTTGATTATAGCCACTAAAACCATCCAAAAATGAAAAGTACTTTTTACCTGCTAATGTATCTAATACCTGATCAATAAAAGACAAAGGAAAGTGATCCTTCAAAGTTGCTTTGTTCAATTCCCTGTAATCAATGCATACCCTCCATTTACCATTCTTTTTAGGCACTATAACCAAAGGAGAAACCCATCGGCTATCTGAAATTGGATAAATGAAGTTTACATTGAGAAGTTTTTGGAGCTCTTCTTTCACTATCCAGTTACTGATTTGTTAGCCCTAATAAGAGAAGGATCCCTAGGCCCTTTTCCTGGAGCCCTACTTACTGATCCAGTTGCAGATTTGTTAGCCCTAATAAGAGAAGGATCCCTAGGCCCTTTTCCTGTTTTAGATTTTCCCCTTGAGAGATGGATACATAGTTTTGTTATATCACGAAATGGAAGTTGAGAAATGTCTCCTTTCCCCATAATGTTTAAAATTTATATCCATTCATCTCTAATGGCTTTTAATAGAAGGGCTTTCAAGGTTTCATTATCTAAGTTGCTCATCTTTGCTCTTTTCAAGTTGTATTGAAATCTTTCAATTAAGTCTTCCAAATTTTCATCTTCTTTTTGCATCATTTTGAATACCTCATCCTTGTGATTGGTGGGCATACAATAATCCAAGTATCTATCCAAAAATGTTTGTTTCATATCATTCCAAGTCCTAATAGATTGAGTGGCTAATCCCATGAACCATTTCAAAGCAGATCCCTTCAATGTTGAAGGAAATAGTTTGAGTTTTTGAGAATCTTCCATATAGTCATAAGTTCGGCACACTACTTCAAACTCAAACATAAATGTTTCAGGATCCTCACTTCGTAATCCATAAAAGTTAGGGAGAACAGATGGTGAGATATTTTTCATTGTTGCATGAGTTTCCTCATCAACTATAGGGAATCCCAACAAATCCCTATTTCTATCATTATTTCCTTCACCATTGTTATCTCCATTGTTTCCTCCTCTTCTACCTCCACCTCTATTTATTACTTCCTCTGCCATGATAGTTTCTTTAGAGTCCTTATAGTCCTCTAGTTTTTCTACCAAGGAAGGATGAGAGAAAGTCTCTTTGTTTTCTAAGTGGGTTTTAGTAGGTGGTATAGGAGAATCCTCTAATTCAGCTGTTCCTTGACTTCCAAAAATCTTAAGGCTAGGGGTAGATGGTGGTGAATCTGGCCTATGCCTTGAAGAAGATGGAGTTGTGAAAATCGAACTCTTGGCTTTAGCTATAAACCTTCCCCTAGAATCTCTTGCTCTATGCATGTCATTTTTTATTTTTTTTATTTTTAAAAAGTTGGGCTAATAATTCTCTTTCTGATCTTCCAGGTCACACTAGGTGCAAGAAGAGAGCATACTTAAGAAATTATTAAACCAATAACTCTCTTTTCTGATCCTCCAGATCACACTAGGTGCAAGAGGAGAGCATACTTCAAGAAGTTATCAAGTTTTCCCTTCTTTTATGATTTTATGTTTTTTTTTTTTAAAGAAATTGGCTACCTAGTTACACTTCCCCGGCAACGGCGCCAAAATGTTTGGTCAATTTAGTGTGTCCTAAATTGCTGCATTTAATTTGTCAATCCGGGAATCGTAAGCCGATGAAGTGCGGCGCACTATATGTGCAAGATAACCTATTTCTTAACTTTTTGTCGTTTTTGGTTTTCTAAGGTGAAATGGAAATTCTAAGATGAAAACAAGTTTGGTTATGTTTATTCAAGGAAGTGATATCCCCTATAATGATTTACCAACTTGAAACCTTAAAAAGCAATTTGAAATTTAAAATGACAAGACTTGAAAGGAAATGAAAATGTGCTGCTGAAATGAAAAGGTGCTGCTAATCTAATAAATCAAAACAATGAACTATTGAGCATGAAAACTAAACTATTCTTGCTGCCAACTAAACATAAAAGAAACTATGCTTAAGGAAATTCAAAATTGCAACAACATAAATCTAAATCATATTACATCAATTTATCTTCTGATCCTTCATCATTAGTCCAGCTATGATTTTCGGAAGTAATCATAAAAAAATTGAGTAACTGATATTTAATTTGCAGAAAGTAAACTAAATACTAAACCATACACTCATGATTCAATCCCTCACCATCAGTCCAGCTGTGGCTTTCGGAGGCAACTGAAGATGTCATGCATGATTTAATATATCTAAATTGGCAGAAAAGAAACTAATACTAAACTACACATTTCATAATGCAATCCCTCACCATCAGTCCAGCTGTGGCTTTCGGAGGCAACTGAAGATGCTATGAGCGGATTAGTATATCTAAATTTGCAGAAAAGAAACTAATACTAAACTACACATTTCATAATGCAATCCCTCACCATCAGTCCAGCTGTGGCTTTCGGAGGCAACTGAAGATGCTATGAGCAGATTAGTATATCTAAATTTAACTACTGAAGCAGATAAGCAAAACTGAAATGAACAAAACAAGACTGAAATTAAACAAAAGCTATGAAAAGCAAACTAGCAGCAGAACAATGTTAGTTCCATGTCATTAGTCAAAAAGCTATGAAAATGCCCGGGCTGCCTATCTAAAACCTGAAAAACATAAACACTGATCAGTGATTAACAATCATAAAGCATGAAAGACAGAAATGAAATGGAAATTATGGAAGTGTATAAACAGAAATGAAACAACTGCAAAGTATGAACATATGAATGAATTATGATACAATGATTTTTAAAGAAACGAAATGAGAAATATACACTAATACACAAAACCTTAGCTGAGCAGGGGCCCTCTACACAGCCTTGGCAACGGTCCTCAAATACGAATTAAGTTGAAAAACAGAGTTTTCTCATATTAAAAAGCAGTCATTACAGAATGGTAATGTTACGGCACAAGTGCAGCGTAATCACTACAGAGCAGACTAATCAAAAGATAACAGAGACTACATTCACTAATATCGACTAACTTCATATGCGTATGCAAATGCAATATATATAACAACAAACTATAACTGTTTCCTAAAGTTCATGCTAGTGGAGAGCACGTAGACCACTACGTCCACGGATATAGGAGCATGGCTATGTTGGAAAGTAAATCTACGAAAGGTTGATGCTTGAATTCGACTCTAGAACCCTGTACAGATGTCGATTTAACCTCCGCAGGCTTAGAAACGGCCGTATGGGTCTTCATGTGACACGAAACAGAGTCCGGCCGACATGAAACTCCATGGTTGACTTCCATGTGGACGCCTTTGACCGCGGCTTCTTTGGATGAGTTTGCTTGAACCAATAGGACATGAACCATGTCCACGTCATTCCTGACCTGCCCATGTGGCTCGTTTCCCTTGTAGACACCTGTAGCATAGAGTTTCACAAAATAGCTACGGAAAGTTGCAGCAGCTGCGGAAAGTGGCAAGATTCCGCAGCTGAATGAACAAAATCTAGATCAAATAGCAAACACAAAAATATAATTAAAAACCATGTTAGATGCTCTTTTGCACATGATATTGACAATTTGGGAGGTTTAGGTGAGTGAAAAAGGTATGGAAAAATGTATGGAAAAGATGCAAATTTGGGACTCAACAATAATTAGCAGAATATTTGATTTAAAACCTCTCTTGAGAGAAAATTCAGTAATAGTATTTCCAGAAAACTAATATGCATTGTAAAAAATAATAGTACTAGGTAAGCCATACCTAGTAATTTTATGTTGATAAATGAAATCTGTAACTTTTTCAGAATTGACTACCTTCAAAGGAATTTCTTCCACCCACCTAGTAAAATAATTTGTAGTAGTTAATTTGTACCTTTTTTGTTTATAGGAGTTAGAAACAATCTCACCTATAACATCCAATTCTTATTGTTCAAATGGTTTTTCAATATTGACTGGTTGTAAGGGTAAGGCTGGTCATTTTTCTCTTCCTGAAGTTGTTTGGTAGACTTTTCAATTTCGTACATAAGCGTGAGTATCTTTGAACAAAGTAGGTCAGTAATATCCAGCATGAATTATTTGTGAGTAGTAGTGTCCCCACTATAATTTCCTCTAACTGGCCATTATGCATTTCCTGTAAGACCTTTTCAACTTCATGTTTATCAAGACATCTAATTAAAAATGACTCATATTTATTCTAAGGAGGACATTATCAACCAGATGATACTTATTATCTTTAAGCCTGAAAGCTCTTTTACTTTTGTAATTGAGTTATACTAGAGCATGACCATTTTTAAATAACAAATTAAATCAACATATTGAGATTTAGTGTCAATAGGACATGCCTCTGAAATTTGAACATTGTTACCTAAATCTTCTTTAGCTGAACTGTCAACAGATCTTGTTATTAACTTGAAAAAACCTTGAATTTTCACTATTTGAACTCACTTTATTTCCAAATCATATTCTTCCAAATTAGTAACCTAATTATCCCTTTTTTCTCCTAATTCTTTCTGAATGAGTAATTTCCTAACAACTAGGAAAGGAACAATTACTTTTGTATGTGATTTCAGGAGAAAAAAACTAAAATTCTTTATTGAATTAAAAAATGAAAAATATTGTTTCTCCACATAGGAATAATTTAACTCAGCCCCTTGTAAATTAGAACTAAATAAGGAAATGGGGGCTTCAATTTTCTCTTCATTTATTTGATTCAAAACTGCTGCATAAGAATTTTCAAAAGCAAAGGTATATAAAACAATTTGTTTAGAAGAATTAGGAGCTGACAATGAAGGAGCATCTACCATGGATTGATTTATTGATTCAAAAGACTTTTTCTCAACTTTCCCCCATTTCTATATTTCTTTATTCTTTATCATTGTCTGTAAAGGTAAAACAATTTGTGAAAAATCAGGAAAAAATGTTTGAAAAATTTTCCCTGACCAAGAAACGATTAAATGGATTCTTTGTTGTGAGGTAAGGGGATTTTTTATATTGCTTAAGTTCTTTTAGGGAAAATACAAATTCTTTACTTGCAAATGATAAATCCTAGAATCTTACCTTCACTAAGAGAAAATAACAACTTCTTAGGATTCAAGGAGATTCTAAACTTTATACATCTTTCAAATACTTTTTTTATATCATGAAGATGATTAATACTCTTTTTTGAATAAATTGTGATTTCATCTAAGTACACTAAAACATATTTATTGATCAAACATTTGAGAGAAATGTCCATTTCTCTTTGAAACATAACTCTTGCATTAATCAATCCAAAGAGCATAATTTGATAATCACATGTCCCCATTTTGTCTTGAATGTAGTTTTCAATCTATCTTTAGGATGCACAAGGATATGGTTATAGCCTGTAAAACCATCTAAAAATGTCATTAGTTACGAATCTACAACATATTTTAAAAACATTTCCATTGGAGGAAAAGAGAAGTTATCCTTTTCACATGCTTTATTTAAATTCCTAAAAATTATGAAAATTGAATTGTATCCATTATTTTTCCTGACTGGCACAAGATTAGAAACCCAGTTGGAATATTTGACTGGGAACATGATTTTGGATTTGAGTAGCTTATTTAACTCAGTATTAATCTGGGATTCTAGTTTGGGGTAAATCATTCTATGTTTTTGTTGAATAGGCTTAACATCTCGTAGCATAGGTATGGTGTGTTGAATGATAGATGTATCATAGGTTGTAAAATCAACATAAATCCAAGAAAATAAATCCTTATATATTTTCAACAAATGGATGAAAGCATATCTTTCATCTGGTGTAAGTCCAAAGCCTAAGTTGATGTTTTGAGGTTTATGATTAGATCCTAAATTAACCAACTCAAATATTAAAGTAAAACTTTGAGGTTTACAATTTGTTACTTTTTTTAGTCTATTCTTCAAATCACATATGTCTTCTAGTTTTACTATAGGTTTAAGTAAATTGTTCTCTTCAAAATGTTGAATCCTTAGTTAAACTGAGAGGGGGGGGGGGGGGGTGGGTGAATCAGTTTAACACATACATGGACTTTTAAAACTTTTCTCTCAAAAATTATTTACACCTTCACTTCATGATCAACTTTAATATGTGAGAAATATTTATTAGTGAGCAGCAAGTATCAAACAGATTTGTTAATGTAACAGCAGTCTTAATGTGTGAGAAACAAGTATTAAGAAGATTATATAAACCATATCAACACATAAGCATCATGCACAGAGACACCAGATTTAAGTGGAAACCCATAAAGGGAGAAAACCACATCTTATTATTGTTGTGATGCAAAGGCAAGCTCCAACTCCCTCTCACCACTGTTTTTCTGCAGGCACCAACCTACATGAGGCTCCAACCTCAATTCTGCAAGCTACGACTTGCAAGGAAGCTTCAACTCCCATCTATTTTCTGCAGGCACCAACCTACAGGAGGCTCCTACCTCAGTCAGCTACAACTAACATTTTATCAAGCTACAACTTGATGTGGAAGCACCAACTCCCATCTATTTTCTGTAGGCACCAACCTACAGGAGGCTCCTACCTCAGTCAGCTACAACTGACATCTATCAAGCTACAACTTGATAGGGAAGCTCCAACTTCCTTACTCTTTCAAAAGAAAAACACTTGCTAATTTACCTTGGATATCAGCTCTGTTCTGTACATTCTTCTCTGCTGTTCATCAACTCTTATATCAGACCTGCATCATCTCTGCTTAGCCCCTTCTTCTTCTTTGCTCAGCTCCTCCTAATTCACATTCTTCTTGCAGCTTGCTTATTCTCTTCAACTCTCTTTAATTCTGCTGCATACTCTCTTCTTCTCTCACTCCTTTTTCGTCAACTCTCTCCCCTTGGATATTACCCTGTTTTATACAAAAATAGCTTCATGGTTGTTTGTATTCCACTGGGAATTCGAAATGAACAGCCATGTCTCTTTGCCTTCTGCCTTCTCATCTCTTTTCATCTCGCTCAGAAAAAATGTAACTGTAGGTGCTTATTTTAATATTACAGTGGGATATTTTCTCTCTTCCGGAGACTTGCCAATGCATCACAACAATATAAATTTAAATAAAACATTTACATTCAAATTACAAATGAGAACTCCAGCTCACTCATTTTGTCTCTTGGCTTGCTGCGCATTTGTCTTTTCTCTCACTGTGTCTTTGTCCCTTTCTCTTCTCTGTATGCCTTTCTGTTTATGGCTGCTGCGTAACTTCTGTATTTGTGTAACTACATTTTTCATTTTTATATCAGTGCTTTATATATAAATGAATCTGCTGACTGTAATTCTGGGCCATATTCCAACGCTTTTCATGCCATGAGTGTCTTGTTGATGTGGAACATTCCGCAAGTGGAACGGACATATATCACAGTCGTTGTATATTAATAATCTCCCTCCCATTAAGCCGAGGCCCGTGGGTTCACAGCCCATGCGGCATATTTTAATACAACCGCAACTATGTTTTATATATCTAACAGCAATCATTTTATATAAACAATCGCCCTCCACCTTAAGCCTTTGGTCTTATATTACAATCCAATAAATCGAATCACAACCTCTAATATATGAAAGGGTCGAGCCCCACATCTGACGGCGGACAACACGTCGCAACGGTGATCGGTGGATCAACCAAAAAATCGCGCAATGTAACATTTGCGATGTGTGATGTTGCGATGGTGTGATATTGCGATTTCGCGATGTTGCGATGGTGCGATGGCGCGATGTTGCGATGTTGAGATGTTGCGATGGTGCGATGGTGCGATGGCGCGATTAGGAAAGGGTCCCACCATATAAAGCTTTGTTACCTTTGGTTCTTTGTTTACAAGGCGCTCCATATAAATATATGTATGCTTTGGACCTTTATGCATAAGGCGCAATATATGTAATGCGCTACATATATACTCCAGCGTGGGTAACGATTCCCGGAATGAGATTTATATATATGTATACTTTGCTGCTCCAATATTTAGTGTATCTTCCAGCGGGGGAGGTGATTCTCGGAATTTGTTTGTATATATATACTTTGCCGGAATAGTGATTCTCGAAATTTTCTGCTCTGCCCCTACCTCTGTCTTTTTGCGATAACGGCTCTGCCTCTGCCTCTGTCTTTTTGCGATAACGGCTCTGCCTCTGCCTCTGATAATGGCTCTGCCTCTATATTCGCTACCTCTGCCTCTCCCTCTGCTGCTCGACCTCTGCCTTTCATGTGCAATTCGTCAACACAGTCTCTTGATCCATACTGCAATTACCAACGACTCATTTCTATTCATAGTTCCTTAACACAGGGTATCATACGCTTTCAATAGAGAACATGAACGCAATTAATTTAATTCTACACAGGGGCGTATAACAATCCTTCCCTGTATTATAACCATCAACTATAAATCGACCTTCCTCAGATTCTCATACAGAATAAGCACCTTCGAATTATACGTAGAGAGTGTAGGTTCACACACATTCATCTATTAAGTCCTTAACACAGATTTAACCATACAGGTTCTTCATGCGCTCACTTCAAAACTTCTAGCTAGCCAGATCTTCAATCTGATGGCCTTCTGCTACATTACTCTATCCCTAATTCTTCCCCAGGTCTATGGAGCTCTATGCTGGTCTGCACCCACTGATTCACTTCTTGTTTCTGCTTCAATACATTGCTTCCTCTGCTCCTTGACTGATGCTGCTCCTTACTTCTATGCTACTTTTGCTTCTCTCTTTGTTTCATCTGCTCCTTGACTGATGCTACTCCTTAATTCTCCTTTTGTTGCCTCTGCTACCTCTCTGCTGCCTCTGTAACCTGGGCTGTTTCTTTTTGCTGCCCTACTTCTTTAAATGGCCCTGTCTCTGCTGCTCGACTCTCTCTACATCTTGTTGCCTCTTTTTCTATTTCTGCTTCAGGTGTTCCTCCTTTGCCATCTCCTTTGCCATCAATGACAACATTTCCAATAGTCTCCCCCTTTGGCATTGATGGAAACACATCCACCAGTAATCCAATGCTTCCTCCAAGTCTTCCTCTGCCTAGCTTCTTTTAGAAGACCCTTTCTTCTATTACCGTCTTTTCCTCCCCCTTTGACATTAATGGCAAAGGGTTGCACATTTCTCAGTGTAGATTCTATCTTTGCATTTCTTCTCTCTGAGATGTGTTTAGGCCTTCTCCTTCTGACTTTGTATCATACTGCTCTATACAGGTGTACAGGATTTGTTGAGGGAACACTTTACGGATTATTGTAAATTGACACAATCCAAAGCACAGTCTCCTTTTACTAGTATAAGGCTGAAAGTGACGACAATGACTCTTCATGGAACATATTGTATCAACCTTTTCTAATCACAAATGCATCATTGGATCAAAACTTAAAGATTGTAAATGCTCCATGTGACCTATCAAGCTTGCTTCAGCTATACTTCCGTCTATATTATAATCTTCATCTGCGATGCATATTTATTGAGGAAGGTTGTAGTTGGAGTCTGTCTTCTTTTGTAGTACAACATCTGTTCAATTGTGATGATGCCAATATGTCTTTTATAACTGTGGTTCACTTTTCTTTCCTGTTGATGATGATATGAGCTAGGATGCTGATAATGATATTACACTTAATAGCTGCAGGTCCTTGTTACTGATGTGATCAATGAATTAACTAGAATTTGATCTAAGAAATCAAATGCCTTTATTGCTTGCATAATGAACTTTCACAACAAAACTTTGAGGTAGGATGCATTCAATGTATTGGTCGTTCTCACTTATCAACCATGCACTTTTCTTTATGACATACGGGGGTATGTATGTCAGTGATCAACCTCTTTTCAATGGTGAGATGTCAGCAAATTCTTTCTGCTGAAGTATGTTATTGATGATTCAAAGACAGATTTTTGAGCTTCAACTGACCCAATTAGTCCTTCATAATTTTGATACTTTAACTTTCTATAAAAAATATTCAAGATGTTTTAATAGCAAACAGATTTCACACGGTGTTATGAATGGTCTTGAGAGAAGAGGCCTGATATGTATATGTACTGACTTCAGGAAGGCATCCAAAAGAAATATTGTTTCAATGCTCAATATCACGTTTCAAGAGTAAACAAAATACTGATCCTTTAGCCTTTTCATTGACCCTTTTATGCTAGATGTACTCTTGCCATAACCTTTGATCCTGAGGACCTGTACCACATTGTTGTTCCATGATAACACTTGATATTCTGTTGATAGGCATGTTGTTTGTACCAAGTACCAATTAATACTTCTTTCACTTCAGCTTGTTCATGAACCCAATGTTAAGGCATCCTTCATGAGTTCTACTACTGAGCTTTCCACTATTCATACCAATAGTCATCAATATCCTGAAATTTAATCTTGGCATCTTTAACCATTTGCTTATTTTGTCATTCTATTCAAGGGAATGTCATTGCATTTTACTTTCTAAGATTGCACCAGAATCATTGTTGCTTTAAGTACAATTCAACTGTCTTAAGATAATGATCTTTGGGTAGACATCTTCAATTTCTCTATTATGAATCTTCATGGGCTGATTACTCAGAGATTTGTCATTTACTTAACCTGCATAAAAATGTGGATCCTAAAATTTTATCATCAACAATTTTCCCCTTAACCGGCAATCTCCCCACTTTCTTTAATCTCATAGTTATGCATATTAAACCTTCTATTTTTTAATCACGTGATATAATTCAATTCATATATACCCACTGGAACAACATTATATGAAATATTTTCGTATATATATTCCTTTGGACCTCATAAAGCATCGAATAACATTAATAAACCAACTCCTTACATATAACTCCGTCGGACCTTATATTAAAGTTAATAAACCAAATTCATAACATAGATCTCTGTCCCGAGCCCACAATACCATCGCGAATGCATACACCGTACCTTTATTAAACTTCGCACACCTCGTTTATCATTCGCGCATCTACAGCAAGCGACCACCTTCCGACGCCTCCTTCCCAGATCAACGGCTCGTATTAATTCCGCTCGGCATCTTGGTTCGATGGTTAACGTGCAAAGCCGCACTTTAACCGGTGGCTTCCAATACCGCTCAGGGACACGCGTCACCAATCCTATGGAATCGCTCACGACTCTTCCAATACCACCTTCCATATAATGGTGGTGCGGAGAATACCACTTCCAGTCTTTACTATTCACCAAACCACGTTTACTTTTCACCGGTCATGGTTCCGCTTCCTTCAGGTTCTGTCTTCGTCCTTTTACTCCGGTTTCCGCCCGTTATATATGAAAAGGTTCTTTTCATTTATTTAATCTGACCCAGGATTCCAGCCTCGGTTTGAACAGTCTATTCTTCTTCAGAGCACACTCAATCTAGGCACGTATGATTAAACCACAAAATCGACCAGAAGTCTATTTCTTCAACTAAATATAGAGCGCAATTTATCCCAAATTACGAAGTACATATCTACACATTATCATACCCTTTCCTTTCTGAATACACAGGCAGACTCGTAGCTTGATTTACACATTCCAGCTTCTACAAGAACTTAACCAACAATTACGAAGGTACTTTACACACAGAGTTAACCAAAAAATGTACAGTTGCACTGGGAAAATTTCCTCTTATAATCTAATATGCTTCAAATGATAAATTTGTACATATTCTTGGAATAACAGCGGTTTCTTTGCAATAATAGCTGTGGCTCTGTCTCTAATTCCCCCTTTTTTTTTTCTCATCTCATAGCTGTTCTCATTACATGGAGCTCTTCTTAGACTACTTTCATGGGGTATATATATGAACTGCTCTCCCCCTGAGATGCTACTTCATATCTATCACTGGTTGGATATTTGCTTTGTTTCCTAGAGCAGCTCCCCCTGAGACTATGCTAGATTCATTATGTTATTGAGATAATAGGCTCCCCTTTTCTCTTTTATTTCCATACTTTATTGGGGTTCTTCATAATGACTCCTCTTCCTTTTGATTCATAGTTTTGATTGATCTGTTTTGATTCCATCATATGTCTAGAGTTCTTTAATGTATATGGCATATTACAATATTTTTCTTTGTGACCAAGTTTGAGGCATACATAACATATTATTTGACCAATGTGCATTTGAGCTGATGTATAATGCTTTGTTCCCCTTCTTGAATACATTTTACATTCAACATATTTATGTCCAAAATTATTGCATGCATAGCAGTGGCCATGGAAATAGTTTGTGTACTTGATAGAAGATTGTATTTTCCCTTTGCTTGCTTGAGGGGTTCTTCTCTTTTGCTACATCCTTTGCTGGTTGGACTGGATTGGCTTTGTCTGTGTGAGCCAACATGTCCCTGCTTGTGACAAGAGAAACAAGTGATACTTCTCATAGGTGGAAAGAATCTTCTTTGACTTCTTCCAAATTTATTCAATTCATCTTCAGGAGCATATGAGCCTTTACCAGCTGATTGTTTCATCTTCTCATTCTCTGTCCTACCATGTTGCTGCTTGATTCTATTTGTTTCTTCGCAAATCCTGTTCTTGCTGGCTTCTATTTTTGTAGTAATCTGCTGAGCTACTTCGTTTTCCTTTACTGCCTTTACAAAAATGACATTCTTTTTATCTTCAATCTTGGACTTGTTGGTTTCCCCTTCATATCCTATGCTAGCCTTTATGTGAGGTGATCTTTGAGCATTGAGAATTTGGTCCAACTGTCTAGAGCTTTTCATTAGAGGTGTATTCATTAGTAGTTCTCTTTGGGATTTTTCTAAGTTCTTTCTTAGGCTGACTACTTCTTCTTCCAATTTTTCACATTCCATATTTTTCTCTCTCATTTGTTGCAGCAGAGTATCTTCTAGTTTCCGTGCTTCTTCAAGTTGAGTCTTCAAGCTAACAATCTCTTTCTTATCTTCATACTCTTTCTCATCACAAATTTTCACCAATGTCTTTAGGTCTTTGTTTTCATGCTTCAATCTTCCTATTTCAGTCAAGGTTGTGTCAAGTTTGGCTTTTTCTTCAGCTACAATTTCGTCATGGTTCTCACTACCATTCACACTAGCAGGTACCTCATTTGATTGAATATTTTCCATTTGACCCGAATTTTTCTTCATCTCAATTCTCTTCTCCTTCTTGACACTGCATTCCTCTGTGTCTATTCCATGCATGAAATGCAATCTGTCCCAGATTTATTTTGCAGAGTCTAGATCCATTATCAAATCAAGGTCCTTGTTATGAAGACTTTCATATATCACACATTTTGCCTTGGCATTCCTCTGTTGTTCTTTCACCGTGGGGGAGTCTATCCAGTAACCATCACATACAAGCTTCCATACCTCAAGTTCATAAGCCAATAATCCTGTCTTAACCTTATCTCTCCATTGAGGAAAGTTTGTTGTATTTAACACAGGTGCATTTTGATAGTCCATGACTCAACCAGATCTCCTTCAAGCTATTAAGCTTACACCAAAGGAACCCGCTCTGATACCAATTGTTGAACTCTTAGTTAAACTGAGAGGGGGAGGGGGGGTGAATCAGTTTAACACATTCATGGACTTTTGAAACTTTTCCTTTAAAACTTATTTACACCCTCACTTCATGATCAACTTTAGTATGTGAGAAATATTTATTAGTGAGCAGCAAGTATCAAACAGATTTGTTAATGTAACAAGATTTGTTAATGTAACAGTAGTCTTAATGTGTGAGCAACAAGTATTAAGCAGATTATATAAACCATATCAACACATAAACATCATGCAGAAATTGCAGTTAAGTAAGTATAAAGGAGAAAACCACATCTTATTATTGTTGTGATGCAAAAGGCAGCTCCAACTCTCACCTTGTTTCTGCAGAGCACCAACTGAAGTCAACGTCAGTGTTATAAACTATGACTTGCAAAAAGAGCTTCTCAACTCCCACATCATTTTCTCTGTTTCCATCTGAGGCTCTCCTGAATGTTTACAACTAACATTTTATCAGCAAAACAGGTGGGCTTTTAACCATCTATTTTCTGCAGGCACCAAACTACAGGAGGCTCCTACCTCAGTCAGCTACAACTGACATCTATCAAGCTACAACTTGATAGGAAGCTCCAACTTCCTTACTCTTTCAAAAGAAAAACACTTGCTGATTTACCTTGGATATCAGCTCTGTTTTGTACCTTCTTCTCTGCTGTTCATCAACTCTTATATCAGACCTGCATCATCTCTGCTTAGCCCCTTCTTCTTCTTTGCTCAGCTCCTCCTTATTCACATTCTTCTTGCAGCGTGTTTATTCTCTTCAACTCTCTTTAATTCTGCTGCACACTCTCTTCTTCTCTCACTCCTTTTCGTCAACACCTTTCTCCCTTTGGAAATTACCCTGTTTTATACAACATAGCTTCATGGCTGTTTGTATTCCACTGGGAATTTGAAATGGACAACCGTGTCCCTTTGCCTTCTGCCTTCTCATCTCTTTTCAGCTCACTCAGAGGAATGTAACTGTAGGTGCTTATTTTAATATTACAGTGGGATATTTTCTCTCTTTCGGAGACTTGCCAATGCATCACAACAATATAAATTTAAATAAAACATTTACATTAAAATTACAAATGAGAACTCCAGCTCACTCATTTTGTCTCTTGGCTTGCTGCGCATTTGTCTTTTCTCTGACTGTGTCTTTGTCCCTTTCTCTTCTCTGTATGCCTTTCTGTTTATGGCTGCTGCGTAACTTCTGTATTTGTGTAGCTGCATTTTTCATTTTTATATCAGCGCTTTATATATCAATGAATCTGCTGACTGTAATTCTGGGCCATATTCCAACGCTTTTCATGCCACGAGTGTCTTGTTGATGTGGAACATTCTGCAAGTGGAACGGACATATATCACAGTCGTTGTATATTAATAATCTCCCTCCCATTAAGCCGAGGCCCGTGGGTTCACAGCCCATGCGGCATATTTTAATACAACCGCAACTATGTTTTATATATCTAACAGCGATCATTTTATATAAACAATCGCCCTCCACCTTAAGCGTTTGGTCTTATATTACAATCCAATAAATCGAATCACAACCTCTAATATATGAAAGGGTCGGGCCCCATATGAAAGCAAATTAGATAACATATGACAAATCAGTCTGGATCAAGCAAATCAACAATACTTGTTTACGATGTGCGTTACTAGCAGTGCGATATTAGTTTCAGATACAGTGCAATCTAGTTGATAATACGATGTTGCGATTTTGCGATCTGTTGAGTGATGCGATGTTTTGATGTCAGCGATGGTGCAATATTGCGCGATTTGTGATGAATTAGAAGTAGATGCGATGTGTCACTGTTGCGATGCCGATGGTGATGGCGCAATCATAATGAAGTAGTCTGCGATGTTGCGATGGTGCGATATTTTGATTTTGCGATGTTGCGATGGTGCGATGTTGCGATGTTGCGATGGTGCGATGTTGTGATATTGCGATAGTTGCAATTGCGAAGGGTCCCACCTTATATTACTATGTTTCTTTGGATCTCGCGCTGCATATGGCTATACATATATATATATATATATATATATATATAGATATAGATATAGATATAGATATGTTTTGGTCCTTTGAATATAAAGCGCAATACTTTGCCGCTGGAGTATACGATTCCCGAAATAAGGTTTGTCTATATATATATATATATGCATTACATTGTCGCTCCAACCTTAAGTGTATCTTCCAGTGGAGGAGGTGATTCTCGGAATTTATTTTATGTATCCCCATTTTCTTTTCGTTACTTCAATTTTGGCGTTATGCTTTCTTGTTCAACATATCTTGCCTCTTTGATGTGCTAACTCTCTTGCCTATTTGTACTAACCCTCCATGTCTAAACGCTCTTGTCTCCTTTATAAGTAGTTTCACTTTGCCTTTGTATTTGACTGTTACACTCTAGCAGTGTTCTTCCGCCTGTTTCCTTCACCTGTTTCAGCTTCAACGCTGCTCGACCTTTGCCTCTACTGCATGTCCGTTTCATCTCTTCCTCTGTATTTGCTGCCTCTACCTCTACTGCTTGACCTCTGCCTCAACAAAATCCTCTCCACTTTCTCCATTGATTTGATGTCTAATACCTCTGCGACTTGTAACCATTCTGACTGTTCACGGGTTCATGCTCCTTTCAGCCTGTCTGCTTTTTTTCTTCTCTCTTTGTTTCATTTGCTCCTTGACTGATGCTACTTCTTACTTCTCCTTTTTCTGCCTCTGCTACCTCTCTGCTTCCTCTATAACCTGGGCTGCTTCTTTTTGCTGCCCTGCTTATTTAAATGGCCCTGTCTCTGCTGCTCGACCCTCTCTACATCTTGCTGCTATGCTGCTCTCTTTGCCTTGTTGCTGCCTCAAGTGGTCCTCCTTTGCCCCTTGGCTAATGTTTCAGGTGCTCCTCCTTTTTCATCTCCTTTGCCTTATTGCTGGTTCAGGTGCTTCTGCTTTGTGCTCCTTTGCCATCAATGACAACATTTCCAACACAAAAGACTTGTTTTGTTTCCTGTCATGCTAATCTTTATTAATGATTTGATCAGAATCAGACCCTACAGAAGTTTAAAAACATAGGATGAAATTGTCATCATTAAATACACGCTAGTTGGTTATGTTATTTGAAATGGAGGGGCGAAAAATTAACTCAACTAAACATATATCAGGTCTAATATGATGTGTTTAATATTGCTTCTATTCTGTCATTTAAATTTATGCTTTTTAAGCTTATGAATGACTCATAATTTCAATAAGTAAATTGTTTTACAATCACATGCTCAAAAACAAACCCATGAAGGATAAGTAAAACAAGGAAAATAAAATTTTATATCTGAAATGAAACTAGCACATAAATAACTAGCATTCATTTTCAGATCACTTAGAATACTCTAGAAACAAAGAAGCAATCAACTTTGGAGATAGTTTTTTTGTTAGGAACATACAATCCTTGTATCCATTTAAATCATGTCAAAATTGAAAAAAAAAATAGAGTGCCAAAATATTTGCTCAAGGCTACTGTGAAATTTTTTTGTTCACGACACTATGATGCAATTTTCTTTGAAAATTCTAACATATTTGCAAGAGAAAACTATTATGGAAAAATTCCATTTACAACACCATGATGTCATTGAGTGTGAGTCAATTTATTGTGTTAGCTCTGTCGAGCTTTGGAATAATAAAGATGGATAATTTTAATACTACAATTGACAAATAAAAAACTATATGATAAGCCCGAAAATTATATATATCAACTATACCAATGAAAAGACAAGTTCTCTTAAGCATACAAAATCTAAAACTCACATATTCAGCCCTTTTTGATCAATTTCTTGTTGTAAGAAAAGCCCAATATATTTTCCAATCTGTAAAGTATCAAATATGTTATTAATAATTAGATGCAAAAATTTTCAAATATATCATACATATCTTCAAATATTAACTGATCTAAATTTTTTATAATGTTCACTTTCTCACTGAAATTCCTCATGAAATACACCCATGCAAATAAATTATTAGCTTCTTTGCTAATGGGTGAAATTACATTAGCATAACTACTCATAATATACTTTGAAAAATTAAAGGTTACAAAAAGTTGCTAATGACGTGTTAGATAATATTCACCAAAGTTCTCATGAAATTACTATACTTCACAGCAGACAAAGAGATTCTTGATAATCAACCACAGATACAACAAAATATATGAAGTAACTTTATTTAAGTACCATATTTCACAAATCTTGTTACTTGAAACTGCAAGTTGTTTCAAAAATGTGCTCCCAAAAATATAAATTACCAATTGACAATATCACACTTAAGATGACTTAATATAAATTAAGAAACAAAACCAACTTCCTACACAAATATGTTCAATTACAATTTTATTATTCGTTGGATGAAAATGACTAGTTTCAGTCACCTGTAGGCTGCATGGAAACCAGCCAAGTAAAGTTCACAATTTCTACAAATGTGTTTGCAAATTAGTTATTTCTCTAAATATCTATTGGATGCATTGTGTATGCGTAAGGCTCTGAATGACACAATAAATGATATATGGTGGAAAATATTCCCCATTGATTTTTCACCACATCCATTCTTCACATCTAAAAGTTCTAAATTTTGGGTTGCAACCCATGAAAATTACCACAATCAGTGTTTGTTGAAATTTGTCCACGAGATGCCTCCTTTCCAAAAAAAAAATTATTTATATTTTCTACATTAAGTGTCCTATGATCCTATAAAAATTATCAAATTCACCTTTCCTGTAGCCCAATGTTACAAGGAGAAACCTTACACACATACTAAATTTCCTTTTAATTAACATTAACTAGCTTTTATATTCTGACTAACCTCACAATTTCCCTTGTACCCTATTGCATGACCTAAGGAATAATACCAGATGTGAAACATGTATCTTAATCTAACTTGACAATGCAACTTTTCTAGCTTATCTCTCACAATATTTATATTTACATTGAGAAGCAATGTATCAATTTTACTCTTTTTCTTATTTCATCCCTTTATATTAATTATTAACCAACAAAATACAATTTCCTTTAATGTCCTAAAATCCAATGCCAAAGCCCTAATTTAATTAGTTGCTTCCAAAATACCACTCAAACAAAAAAATAAAAAAAATATGACAAAAAATTAGTTATTAGATTATTTCACCATTACAACTCCAGATTATTCAAATATATTCACACTAAGGGAGTACAATTCAACTGTCTTTTGCTTTGGCTTAGGTGAATCAACTTGATTGTTTCAAGGCATGAAGAAAAAAAGGATTCTATATGCATACATAAAGTCACCATATATAGAAGAATTACCACCTTTTTCTTTCTAAACTGGCTTACTTATATAATTGCACACAATTCACCTTTTCTTTTAGGATCTACTCTGATTACTTTACAAACTTTATTCTATAAGTTTCAATTCAAATAATGTGAGTTCAATATGTTAAAAGAATGTCATAATTTCCAGAAAATTTACAATTTTATACTTTCATCCATAGCTTATATTGTCTGAAGCTCTAAATTTGGCTAATATATATCAATGAATAAGTCAACATAACTGTCAATTCTGCATAATGCCACTAAAAATTTCTTTGTACCACTCAGCTTTAAGGCTCTTTAGTCCCCTACGAATTTTGCTAGAATACAAACTATTCACAAGATTATGTGTTACTTACAAAACATGTAATTTTCATTTTTGAACCCATTATCAGTGTTCCATGGGGACTCATCCCTTGGGATGGTAGCCAGGACTTGCTTCCCACACTCTCCAAAATTCTTTGTTATATTACTTGTTATATTTTTATTTCCTTCATCTTACATTTTCTATGATTTGAATTAAATTTTTGAAACTACCGTTAACTTTTTTAGGATGTTTAAGAGTGTTTCAAACCTCATGAGACTTCATATGGAAATATATTAATTTGAAATCCCATTCATAATTCAAATTCAAGATTTTAGGATTGGCAGGATTGTAGCATTTAAACATAGCCTAGTATACCTACTTAGGATACCAAAAGAGAGATCACTCAACTATAGACAACAAAAATTCACTGCAGATCATTACCTAAAAATACAATGAATATATTAAGTACAATCGAAGCTCTAATTGAAGGTGTAATCCTAATCAACTTTCCTACAATTGAAATGATGCTTGGTGTCCATGTTTAGCTCAACTTCTAGAAGCAGATATCACCCTAGACAAATGTGTATATCAATTGTTAAAATGAACCACAAAAGTTTTTCCTCTTCATAATGGCTCACTGACAAAATCAACATACATGTGAGATAATATGGCATAGACAGGTTCAATTTTGAGAGAACGATGCTTCTTTAAGTCAACTATGTAATTTGTCACTCATCGAACATCTTGCTTGCATTTCAAATGAAAATGATTTGGTATCTTCATTCATTTACTCAATATGTACCTAATGGTTACAAGTCAAATTGTGCATGCAAAAAAAGAGACCCGCCTCCACACGGAAAATGTAATCAACGAGATCAATGAGGTTTGAAAATGACTCAAATTGCATTTCCATTTTTCAAATATAAATTATTGACTCTGGAAAAGTATATAATTGCAAGAAATGAGCTATTCGTTAACAAATAATTTGTTCCCAAAACATTCCAAGACTTGAGAGGAATAACCCAAAATTTTTGAATCATCCTAAGCTAAGATCTAATGTGCTCCAAATTTCTACAAAACAAGGTAATCTCATAAAAAATTTGTTTCGAGACAATCTCCTATATACATGCAGTCAAGTGATTTTAAACCTCAGGTGAAAGTGTAGAAAAATTATAATTATCCACCCTTACATAGATTCGAAGATTTTTAAATCCAGGATATGACTAAACTTCTCAACCATTTTGCCCCTAAAGACTTCTTCCTATCCATATGTGCCACATGGAAACCTAGCAGATTTGGAGCACCACTTATTGATTCCTATGTGGCTTCAGGTCAAGTCTCATGAGCATTATGGAATTCTACAGACCTTTACAAAAAAAAACTACATATTTTCTTATTTATGGTGGAAGGATTATTGCATTTCCATTCCACCTTTTAAAATATACCATGGTGTTGAGAATATGCACACAATGAATCCAGATGAAGTGCATTATTGTAAGGTAAGATGTCAAGCTTGTGGATATTTTTTTCAAAAACCAATAAATCATTTTGGTTTACATCATACGGTTCATGGGAACATGACGAATGTCATTTTCACTTCAAAAAATGAAGCATTTGATATCCAGGGTTGGAAATATACTTGGGGTGAATCTGGTGTAGCAAATATGTGTAACATGCATTGTAAAGCCCAAGCTTCGGGTCACATTCATTTGATTCACTGTATTATGTATGATAATTGCATAAGTCCTGTGTATGATGGCTCTCAACATGACACAAGAAAATATGGCCCCGATGTGGATGTGCCACAAGATGGAATTACCCATGAGACTTACTAGAATCAAATGCAGTTTGAAGATCCTTGTACTGACGAGGATAAGACAATGTTTACTCTATGTAATCATCTTTGCAGGTCTTAGGAGCATATAACGGTATTGATGGAAGTTCCACAAATTATTACTTCATAGAGAAATTATGGCATGCTCTAATGAGAAGAAGTGCCTGAATGACATTCTCTACTTGCCACATAACTTCATATGGTCATGTTTTTGTCTACAACCATTTAAAGAACATATCACATCATGTGGTTTTTTTTTACTGACAAGTTTGGTTCAATGTCAAGTCCAGATATAAAACCAACCATGGCCAAATTTATGCCTAAACACAATTATAGGCTAGGCTGTGTCTATGAGGGTATTTTTTGATTGTTTGTTGCTCGGCTTAGAACTACTAGTAGTGATTCTATATTTTTGGTTATGTTTGACGTTACAAAAATACTTTCTCTAGAAATGGAAGAGATGAAGGATGATTATTCAATATTTTTCAGGAGGGGGAACCAATTATTATTCTAATATTAAACTACCAAAATAATTAATTTATCAAGGTTATAATAATCCTAATATGGATATGCGGAAGATAACAACTATATCTCCGAGTGAAGGTGGAAATAATGATGGAAAATATCTTGTTCAATTTTTTAAGAGACTAAAGAAGCTAGACCCAGGGGCATCATTTCATACAATCATTTATGGAACATATCCTACAGTTGTAATTTTATTTTGTAGAAGCTGACAGGAACTGAGAATGGGTCTTTC
Source organism: Pinus albicaulis (assembly GCA_034641835.2). Taxonomy (NCBI): domain Eukaryota; kingdom Viridiplantae; phylum Streptophyta; class Pinopsida; order Pinales; family Pinaceae; genus Pinus; species Pinus albicaulis. The sequence continues at coordinate 1,490,542,465 of CM076584.1, forward strand.
TAGCATAGTCTTGATGAAGTGCAGTTGGCACAAAGCTTTGAAAATTTATCCACTAGTCTCAAACCCAATGTTGCAGTTTTACTATGATGATATTTCTTCCCAATTTAAAGGTCATCGTTATAAACATAAGGTTTAGTATAATATTATACCATTCTTAAATCAAGTTTAATAAAGTAATGTGCATAACCTTTTGTGAGTTCAATTTTTTATCCTTTGCTAGGTTTTGGTATGGTTACGCAGTTACCATTTCCATTATAGCTCTCATCGCTCTCATTATATTAGTTAACCAAAATATTTCCTTCTCATTGACGAAGTAGGGACAATCTTGTTCACTATCCCTAAGTGTAGTGCGATGAGTCGAAACTAGACATAATGCTTTTTGATTTGTAATTATCTATGCAACATGGTATTTATTAATACCTGGACATGAAGAAATATTCTATAAAATGTCAATATCAGTCATTATTTATTAAAAAGAGAGCAGAAACCAAAGAAAAAATATCATTCTTCAGATTTATCTATAGATTACAGATGAAAAAAAAATTTAGACTTCCTTGAGGCATGTTCAATGCACACTCTAGGAAGCAATATAGACATCATGTTAATTACTGATCCAAGAAATATTTTAAGATTAGTCATGTAATATCATATATCAAAGGTGAAAAAAATTTCCCCATGCATGTGAACTAAGTTGATTTCTTCCTAATAAACAAAATCAAAACAAATAAAAGTCTAGAAACCTTACTATGAAACATTGATTCAAGGATTTAGGGGAAAACTCATCGTGTCTCTATTTTAAATAATTTTTTTCCATTTAATGAGAATGTATGAAGAAATGGAAAATTCCTTGATTGGAAAATAGAAAGTAAACCCAAGCCCCCTTTCTACTTTTGAAGGAGTCTGGAAACCATCACCTTCACTTTGCACAAAAACATCTTGTTCTGATGTAATAAAATCAATAGTTCCTGCATAAATTCAAATATATTTATATAAGCATATGGATTACTTTGAAAAGCTATAACTGGACCCAAAATTCATGCCACTTCTACATTATGAGAATAATTTAATGCAATGTGGGAGAAGTAGTGATGGTACCCAAGCTAGAAATGAAAAAATACATTTAAAAAAATTAAATACTTCAACTCATAAAAGGCAACATTTGGGAGTTAGCATGGATATCAAAAGAGAAACCACTCAACTATAGACAACACAAATTTACTGCAGATTATTCCCTCACAATACACTAAATAGGTTAAGTACAATGGAAACTCTGACTCAAGATGTAACCTTAATCCCCTTTCCTACAATTGACATGATGCTTGATTTCCATGTTCAGTTTAACTTCTAAAAGCAAAGATCACCCTAGAAAAATGTGTGTATCAGATGTTAAAATGAACCCCAAAATTATGTCCTCTTCATAATGGCCCACTAATAGCATCAACATACATGTCTGATAATTATGTATAGATAGGTTCAATTCTGAGTGAATGTGGCTTCTTTAATTCAATTACCTAATTTATCATTCGTCGAACATTCTGCTTGCATTTCAGATGAAAATTGGTCTGTGACTTATGCCTTGGCCTTGGCATTCATTTACTCAATATGTACCTAATATTTACAAGTCAAATTGTGCATGCAAGCAAATAAAAATGCCTCCACACTAAAAACGTAATAAACAAGATCAATGAGGTTTGAAAATGACTAACTTTTCATTGCCATTTGTCAAATCTAACTTACTGAATTTGAAAAGGTATATATTTGCAATGAATGAGCTATTCATTAAAAAATAAGTTGTTCCCAAAACATTCCAAGAATCGAGAGGAATAACCCAAACTTTTGAATCATCCTAAACCAAGATCTAATGTGATCAAAATTTCTACAAAACAGAGTAATATCATAAAAAGTTTGTTTCCACATAATCTCATGTATACATGAAGTCAAGTGATTTTAAACTCCATGTGAAAGTGTAGAAAAACTATAGATATCCATGCTTTACATATATTTGAATATTTGAAAATCTAAGATATTAATGTACTTCAGAACCGTTTGGCCCTTAAATACTTCTTCCTATCAATATGTGTCACATGGAAACCCAACAGATTTGGAGCACCATTTATTGATTCCTATGTGGCTTTAGGTCAATTCTCGTGAGCAGTATGGAATGCTAGAGACTTTGAGAAAAAAAACTACATATTTTCCTATTCTAGGTGGAAGGATTATTTTGATTACCATTCCACCTTTAATAATATACCATGGTGCTGAGCATATGCACACACTAAATCTAGATGCAACACATTATTGTAAGGTAATATGACAAGCTTGTGGATATTTTTTTCAAAAAGTAATAAATAATTTTGGTTTTCATCATATGGTTAACGGGAATATGAGGGTGAAAATATGAATATGGGTAACACTTTTGTGAGAATTCAGGGCAGAAAATTTTTTCCTCCATAGTTCGGCCGAACTTTGAGAAAAGTTCATCCGAACTATTCAGGATTTTGGCCGAACTTTTGAAATTAGTTCGACCAAAATTTGTTTGTCGTTTACATTGATGGCGTACTGATGGCAATGGAAAACACATTTTTCACCGGAGTTTGGAAAATTGGCAAACAAAGTTCAGAAAAACTAAAAGTTCAGCCGAAGTATTAGTTCGACCGAACATTTAAAATAGCTTGGCTGAATTATTATTTTATAAATATATCACCTGCAAATTGTTCTGGGATTTTGTTCACATCTATCTCGCGCGATTGTATTTGAGTTCGTGTTGTGCTCACATCTATCCCGCACGAGTTGAGTTGATTTGATGTTGTATCACGCAAATTTAGTCGATTTGTTGTTGTGCCACGCAAATTTAGTTTATTTTTTGTTGCTCCGTGGGAGTTTTTTTTATTTGCGCCGCGCTGAGGAGGTAAGTTCTCGTAAATTTGTTATTTTCTGTAATTTTTTGTTGTTTTTTTTTTTAATTTGATTTTAATTTGATTTTTTGTTTGTAGAGTTATTCCATGACATTTTCAGTGTCTTCAATGTCTTTAGGGATCGTCTTCAGCATCTTTAGCATCTTCTGCTGCGACTTTCTAGGTACGTATGTTCCAGCGAAAAGAAACTAGCTTTTAATAAAATAACAAGGAGCATCCCCTTTAGGCACAGTGCCAGACGTGCTCTTTCTCATAAGTTCAAATAGAAAAATAGAATCAGATTTGATGATTCCAATCATGCCTGCAATTTCAAATACATTTTTCCTGTCAATTGAAAATTTGAAGATAGTTGTTTGTTTTACATGCCATTCAATGTATGTTTTCAGTAAATTTATGACCATCAATTTTTTTGTGTTACATATTAAAAAAAATGCCAAATTTTTTGCAGTTTTCAATTTAACATTCATATGTTTAACATTATCCTTATGAAGAAATCTTCCATCATGGCCACCAAAACACCAAATTTCTCACCAAATTTCTTCTTGTTTTGCATTTTGTCTCATCCTCATAGTTACATTCCCTAGCCGTGGATGCATCCATCAATATAAACTCACTTACTACCCTTATTCAGGAGCAAACAATGGTATTTCCGAATAGCTCATACTAAATTGGAACACTATTTTAATCGTGGTAATAAAATTATAGTTTCCATGGTGTAATTTTTTTTTGTATTATTATTTCTTAACCACTACCCTTTCACCACCAATTCCTCGGAAAATTAGAATTTTAATCTAATCCCCTTCATTAGATTCCCTCCCTTGCATTTAAATTTTTCTGCCTAGTTATTTTGTCACAATAGAAATTCAATAAACATCCCCCACCTTTAAAATATTTGGGTGCAACATCTCAGTCATCTCACTTTAACATCACTTCATTTTTCTGTCTTTTTTTTTCAAAGTATTTATGCCCATCATATCTAAACTTTTCCCTCCCAAAATTTACAACTATCAATACAGAAAGATGTGCGCCACACACCAAAATTCCCAAGCCACCAAGAATGGGGCCAACTCAATCAATTCATCTAGTGGTTTTTTCATATTTACCTTTTGTATTCAAATATTCTAATACGACCACTACAACAACTATGAGAAATATTCCATGTTTCAGGTCACTTGACCATATGGAAAACTAGACACTAAAAAAGCGTTGACTGCTAAGAATTGTCTGTTCATTAAGGCTAAATTCTTCTACTAAGAATTGACTGTTCATTTCTCATATTAAAAGTAGTTAAATTAAATTTACTCAAAATTTAAGCCTCTGCAAAAAAATATTTAATATTACTTATCATAATATTTCTTGAAATTCGTTCATGATATCTATGGTTGGTCACCTTCGTTCAATATTAAAGAATAGCCAATCTATTTCTTGATAGCTTAGAGAATAGCCAATACTAGTTATGTAATCTACACTAGTCTATGTGTTCTATTCCCTGTGTTAACTAGTGTAATGAGAGCTTCTAGTATCATGCAAGTGGTTACAGTGTATTCAACCTTATGGAATATGTACAACCTTTGTTAGAATAGGTAACAGCTTATGTGTAATATTCCTAATTAGCGACAGCTAATTGGAATATTCGATTTTGTATAGTTTTTCCATCTATGGGTTGTAAATAAATAAAAAGTGAGTAAAGAGGGTCTAACTCACTTAGTAGAATAAGACATCCTCCTAGTAGCACAACGTTGTGACTCAAGGGGGGGTCAAGGCGGGCCAAACACCACGTAGAGGAGGGGGGCCTACGTGCACTCTAGAAGCTTCTACGCAGATAAGGATGAGGATGTGGAGGAGAGAGAGGCTACGACGGGTTTTGGAGGGAAACGAATGTTATAAAATATGGAGGAGCCTCCTCATTTGGATCATTTTTGAGTTGTTGATTTTGGAGTGAGAATTTTGTCTTCCTTAGCATGCTGGCTGTTTAGCCTATCTACAGCACTGTTTAGTGCACTGAGTGTCTCCTTGCGGAGATCTCACCCTTAGCTCAGGGGACTTGGAGTGCCTACTCGGGCAAGGTTTGTTTTTCAGTATTTTGTGCGTTGTTTCATTGTTTGGGTTTGTTGTGGAGCTGGAGCTTATAGATTCTGCGCAGTCACTGGGGGAAAGGACGCAGTCCATTGTAGAGGAGCTTCGGATTCGGGTTTCTGCAAGCGATTTCGCCGGGATTTCGAGCAGAGGGTCAGCCTTTTCCCGTCATAGGTCTTTGGTGGAGTTTGTGGCAGTATTTTAGTTGTTTCTATCCAGCCACTGCGCTGTTCCTTGGAGGCCAGTGTAATTCACTAGGGAGGCAGTTTTGGTGGTTTCTGTGGTTGGCCATTTTTGGATTGGTTCTTGGATCTTGTCCGGGTTGCCGAGGAGAGGAGGTTTTCTGATTTTTATCTTATTCCGGCAAGGGGATCAACCCCTAGTTTCCTGTCTATTCCAGCAACAACAGTTACACAACAGTTTCCAACAGCTAGGACGTTGTTCCTAGAGCAGCCATTTCCGGTATTCTCTGAGAGTGTTTCATCACTTGACTTGTGCAAGATTAGCCCATTGTACTCCATTACATTTCTTAGATTAATAAAATGGCTCAACATTTCTTCTATATGTTTTCTGGATGAGTTGCTGTAGTTGCCGTTGTTGTCGTGGTTGCCGTATACTCTTTCTATTGTATGTCTATTATTGTTTTTGAGAATTCTAGTTCTATACCACTTGGTGTGTTTATTTTTCACTCTTAGACAGAGTCTGGAAAGGGCCACGTAGCCTCCGGATCTCGTCCTCTCTTTTTAGAGGTGAAATATCTGGTAAATTCCCTCCCAGTCTATCTCTAGTTAGAGTTTGCTTGTGTTTTGGAGATATCCCCGAAACGAGATATTACAGTGGTATCAGAGCATAGTTCTGGCTCAACCTGTGGTCTATGACATAAGAAAGAGACCTTACAGTTTTGAGAGAAACGATTGACAGTAGCAGCGGCAGTGCCTAAAAAAAAAAAAAAAATTAAAAAAAAACCGAAATTGGAAGAGGGCCAAACTACAAAGGGTCAGATTTTGAAGGTTGGAATTAGAAGAAACCCTTTCTATGTTTTTCTAGGTTTCGGGCAAGGATCACCTTCCCAAATTCTTATAATTTTCTGAGCAATTTTTAGTGGGTAAATCAAAGGCCGAAGTCAGGTAGAAGTGTATTCTTGGAGTAGCAGTGCAGTTTCTAGAGGAGCCTGTAGACAAAGAGCAGGAGGAGCTGATGGTAGGTGATGATGATGCAAAGATATTTGGGGAGATGCTCCTCAAATCAGTACAGGATCTGTCGAGGCAGATTAAGGTGATGGGGCAGAGATTCACTGTTGTGGAGGCTAGACAGCGTGAAACCCCAAGTGGTTTCCAGATTGGCGAGGGATCAGGCACATCCAACCATTTTCCGAATCATGATGCCACTCATCATATGGCATCACATACACCCACACGTTCCACTATGCCCACTTTTCAGGGTGCAGACACAGGGGAAGGAGCACAGCAGGAGCTAGAGCCTGGCCACATGGGTGATTATTTCGCCGAGTATCAGGCATATGGGCAGGAGTTCAGGGATTCCCTTCCATTCAAATATTTTTTTCATCTCCAGTGGGATAGCAGACCCTGCAACTTTCACAAAGGGAGAAGGTACTCACATGTTGGGGGCCTGCAGCGCACAGAGGGTAGATTCCATCTATCGACATTTGAAGGGTCATCCAAGCATTCGAAAAAAGCTTGGGTGGAGAAGTTGGATGCCTCTTTCCATCTTGACCAAGTATCGGAGGGGGAAACCATCAAAATGGTTTCCTCGGACTTGGAGGATTAGGGCACACAGGATTGCAGGGAGTTCGAGGATACACCTAGTGTGACATAGGACTCACCCTTATTGGAGACCTCCTTGACCATGTCGGTAGAGTCTACCCCAGTAGAGCCATCCATTGAGGTGATGACTAGAGTCGTGTTCGAGTCTTCAGGTGGTAGAAGCACACAACATATGGGTGAGGGGTCAAGAGATGTATCCACCTTCGATGAGGCACTAGGAGATACAGAGGTATTAGATGATGGTAGCAGATAGCGGTATCATCGGCTTCAAGAAGACCTTCTAGTTTTGAGAGGGAAGGCCACATCAGTATGGGAGGCCATTTTGTTGTAGGACAAGGAGCTGGAGGGAATGAGAGTGGCTTGTGCCAAGTCAGTGGCCAAGTTGGCCCGCATTGGGGAACGACTAGATTCCCTAATGGTACAACTAGAGGGCACGTTGGAGCATCAGATCATTCCCCTTCAGGCATGCATGGACGGGACTAGCAGCATTGTTGGGACACCTCTTCCCATTAAAGAGAGAGAGATGGAGTCACCTAGTCAGATCTCATACGTTGACTTGGTTAGCAGGATGAGACAATCAGGTTTGCATAGGGTGCAACATCCACATGTTGAGGTTGGATGGTGAGAAATTTTGAGTTGGTACCTGGTGGAGTGGGTTATGGAGATAGTGATGGACCTGGGTGTAGTTCAGCAGGAGTTTCCAGGTGCTGGAAATACAGGAACCCCAGATTGGCATCATTTCCTAGGCAGGTCAGGTGACTATTTCTTGGAGGATATAGTTGGCCTGGCAGTAGAGCATGCGCATCTTCCAGGTGAGTTTCAGTCAGCTCCAGTGGCCAACCAGTTTATGGGCAGACTCCCTATGTTGTCTTGGTATGACACCTATACGCGGGATCATAGGGTGGTCAACATACCTTGGTAGGAGCTTGTCGAAGGAGGTGGCATTGGCAGGCCACCAGATGGCGCCTTGTATGGGGACAAGGATTCTTCACCTTTGCGTGGGGCACAGAGGATGCAGCAGAGCCGAGTAGTGGTAGTAACACTACTGACATATAAGGAGATTCACTTCTGGGACCCCTCAAGGAGGGTTTGCAGTGATGATCTATTCGTCGGCAGGTATAGTGATGCGACGATGGAGATGATGATACCGATTGGGGGTAGTCCGACATGTAGAGGCACAACTCTAGGTCATAACATCCATTAATGTGTGGGAGCCTCTAGCATTGAGTAGTGGACTACCGGTGGACATGGAGTTGCATGGTGGTGGACCGTAGTGTGTGGGACTACATTGTGGAGTAGGAGTGTCCTACATCACATTGAGAGCATGCGGGGAGTGACAGATGCCTGGACACAGTTGGGGCATGAGACGGTACAGGGTGGTACAACAGTAGCATGAGGTACCCAAGAGTATATAGGGGTATGCCTCAGTGTGCAGTGGCATGTCGAGGGGTACATGGATGATTGGTGGTATGTGAGGGCGTATAGAGCTGTACAGCAGGGTTTTAGAGTATTGTGTCCAGGGAGACTCACGGACAGGGACACCGGGCTTACCTTTGGGAGTAGTTCACCCAGGATCGATGGGGAGACAGATGAGCGATACTTGATGGTATCTGTGGGGACTCACGCACCCGACCCTCTTCTACATCACTCACAGGCACAGTCGATTTTGTTGTTGTCCTTTGGCACTTTGGACATGAGCAGCAGGGTACGCGAGGCTCACCTGACATATTTGAATGACACTCAGCACACTAGGGGAGAGACTTCTCAGTAGTGGCACTAGGTTGGTGCACTAGTTGACAGCCACAGGTTAGGGGATGAGATGATCCTCTGCAGGGGTGGCACATTAGTCATCGCTGAGCCTACGCTTGGGGAGCGGGTCATGAGGGAGACATGCGTCACTTTTCCCTCAGGGCATGTCGAGATCATGCATGAGAAGAGGATACTAGGTACAATAGAGGTAGCATCCCAGTGTGTGTCTGGGTTCCAGACATTGTATCGACACTTTGTCAAAAGGATGGATGGAATATTCAATGCACATGAGGTGGTAGAGGTAGAACAGGAGGGCATTCCTTCTGTATGCCAGGGTGAGGACACTTTTTCATATGAGCCCATATGATCAGTTGAGGATGCTTTTGGGGAGTGAGAGCAGTCATGCAGAGATGGTACAGTAGACCGGAGCCACATTCCAGTGTCCAGGGTGCGCAGTCACGGGACTCTACGGGAGATACTCTAGGTGAAGAGTCACTTGTGATGATTCAGCTAGAGCAGCAGGTGATGGAGCCTGAGTTGACAGAGGAGGACACTATTCAAATCAGGCATGATATTCCTTTGGGGGAGAACCAAATGGTTTCCCACATTGAGCCGATGAGGGATATGCGGCTAATATTGGGGTCAACCATTAAGGTGGGACAGTCAGATGCACTAACATCGAGTACGGTGACAGCAGTTGCAGATCCGTATCCTCTGGAGGTGTTGGAGGTTGATGGGATTGTTCTGCAGGGGGCTAGTAGACAGCGGAAGCATGACATTCCTGATCAGGAGTGGGAGGAGCTGTTGTATATGGAGGACCATCCATCTGTGGGTCGACACAGGGATAAGGCGCATATATATGTACACACAGTCAACAGAGCTGTAGTATTTTTAGTGGGTAGCACTCTCCAGGAGTACATTGATGGAGCTTGCAGCATATCTTGCCCACTTGGGCCCATTATAGAGAGAGGGGCTTCCTTCTATAGGCAGCTTTCATTGGCAGACAGGGCAGAGCAGTGGGAGTTGATTATGGGCCGGCGACAACACTCTAGGTGTGTTCCATATACATTTGTTGTTGCTACATCAGATTCTTCTTCCAGGATGGACTGGAGGGAGATCATGAGTTGGTACCCTCTTTATGGTACGGTATTCTTCATAGGGAGCATAGTGGAGCAGGGGCCCTTGGACATAGCAGATGTTATAGATTCCAGATGGAAGGGGGGCACAGGTTGTCATTTCTTCAGCACTCCATATCGATTTCAACAGAACAGGATCAGCGTGGGATTGAGTCAGGACTTGGATTGGAGAGAGGTGATGAGTTGGTACACATCTGATGTGACAGCTTACACAGACACAGATACAACACAGCATGGGTCATGGTCTTTGCCTCTTAGAGCATCAGTCATAGCCAGAGGTAGTGCGCAGTCTGAGCCATGGGACTTGGGCGATTATTGGCCAGGGTGGCGATGGGATCCAAGAGGACTGTTGGTTGGTGCGAGATCAGTTTGGGATCTTTGCATTGAGATATCCCTTCATATCAGGGTGATGCAGAGGTCAGAGAGGTTTCAGTGGTGCATCTAGGACCTAGGCACATTTTGTAGTGTCAGTGGAGAGCATCAGCTAGATAGGAGTCTTTTTCAAGTATTGCTTGAGGACAAGCAATTTTTTTCGGATGAGGATGCCACTTGGGAGAGCGAGAAGATTCTACAACATCCATCACTTCAGTTGCTTGAGGGCAAGAAAAATTTTTCCCGGGATCAGAATATTCCTAATTAGCGACAGCTAATTGGAATATTTTATTTTGTATAGTTTTGTAGTCTATGGGTTGTAAATAAATAAAAATTGAGTAAAGAGGGTCTAACTCACTTAGTAGAATAAGACATCCGCCTAGTAGCACAACGTTGTGACTCAAGGGGGGGTCAAGGGGGGCCAAACACCATGTAGAGGAGGGGGGCCTACGTGCAATCTAGAAGCTTCTGTGCAAATAAGGATGAGGATGTGGAGGAGAGAGAGGCTACGACAGGTTTTGCAGGGAAACGAATGTTATAAAAGATGGAGGAGCCTCCTCATTTGGATCATTCTTGAGTTGTTGATTTTGGAGTGAGACTTTTGTCTTCCTCAGCACGCTGGCTATTTATCTTGCCTGCAGCACTGTTTAGTGCATGAAGTGTCTCCGTGCGGAGATCTCACCCTTAGTCCGGGGGACTTTGAGTGCCTGCTTGGGCAAGGTTTTTTTTTCAGTATTTTGTGTGTCGTTTCATTGTTTGGGTTTGTTACGAAGCTGGAGCTTATAGAGACTGCACATTCATTGGGGGAAAGGACACAGTCCATTGTAGAGGAGCTTCAGATTGGGGTTTCTATAGGTGATTTTGCCGGGATTTCGAGCAGAGGGTCAGCGTTTTCCCGTCGGAGGTCTTTGGCAGAGTTTGTTGCAGTATTTTAGCTGTTACTATCCAGCCACTACGTTTTACCTTGGAGGCCAGCGTAATTCATTGGGGAGACAGTTTCCGGTGGTTTCTAGGGTTGGCCATTTTCAGATTGGTTCTTGGATCTTGTTCGGGTTGCCGAGGAGAGGAGGTTTGATGATTTTTATCTTATTCCGGTAAGGGGATCAACCCCTAGCTTCCTGTCTATTCCAGTAGCAACAGTTTCTAGCAGCTAGGACGTTGTTCTTAGAGCAGCCATTTCCGGTATTCTCTGAGAGTGTTTCCTCATTTTCCTTGTGCAAGATTAGCCCATTGTACTCCATTAAATTTCTCAGATTAATAAAATGGCTTAGCATTTCTTCTATATATTTTCTGGATGAGTTGTCGTAGTTGTCGTTGTTGCTGTGGTTGCCGTATACTCTTTCTATTGTATGTCTATTATTGTTTTTAAGCATTCTAGTTCTATACCACTTGGTGTGTTTATTTTTAACTCTTATGTAGAGTTTGGAAAGGGCCAGGTAGCCTCCGGATCTCGTCCTCTCTTTCTAGAGGTGAAATATCCGGTAAATGCCCTCCCAGTCTATCTCTGGTTAGAGTTTTCTTGTGTTTTGGAGATATCCCCGAAATGGGATATTATAGATTTATTGAAATTAGTTCATGATATCTATGGTTGGTCACCTTTGTTCAATATTAAAGAATATCCAATCTATTTCTTGATAGCTTAGAGAATAGCCAATACTAGTTATGTAATCTACACTAGTCTATGTGTTCTATTCCCTATGTTAACTAGTGTAATGAGAGCTTCTAGTATCATGTAAGTGGTTACAGTGTATTCAGCCTTATGGAATATGTACAACCTTTGTTAGAATAGGTAATAGCTTATGTTAGTTACAGTAATCACAATACTGGGATCAATGGTCTTTCAACATGTTATTATTGGTGTTATTAGACCCGTAGACCTCATTAAGGCTCATTGCTTCCGCTAAGAATTGATTGTTCATATCTCATATTAAAAGTAGTTAAATTAAATTTACTCAGAATTTGCAAAAACAATTTAATATTTATTATCATAATATTTCTTGAACTTCCTTCATGACATCTATGGTTGCTCACCTTCATTCAATATTGGGTAAAAATTCATGGTCTTACCTTAATTTCTATTCTAATTCCCTTTCCTAACTTTGATTTTCATTTAATATTTCTTATCATAATATTTCTTGAACTTCCTTCATGATATATATGGTTGCTCACCTTCATTCAATATTGGTTTAAAGGTCATGGTCTTACCTTAATTTCTATTCTAATTCCCTTTCCTAACTTCCCAACTTTGATTTTCATTTAATATTTCTTATCATAATATTTCTTGAACTTCCTTCATGATGTATATGGTTGCTCACCTTCATTCAATATTGGGTAAAAATTCATGGTCTTACCTTAATTTATATTATAATTCCCTTTCCTAACTTCCTAACTTTGATTTTCATTTAATATTTTTTATCATAATATTTGTTGAACTTTCTTCATGATATATATGGTTTCTCACCTTCATTCAATATTGGGTAAAAGGTTATGGTCTTACCTTAATTTCTATTCTAACTCCCTTTCCTAACTTCCTAACTTTGATTTTCATTTAATATTTCTTATCATAATATTTCTTGAACTTCCTTCATAATATATATGGTTGCTCAAATTTTTTCAATATTGGGTAAAATGTCATGGTCTTACCTTAATTTCTGTTCTAATTCCCTTTCCTAACTTCCTAACTTTGATTTTCATTTAATATCTCCTATATCATAATATTTTTTGAACTTCCTTCATGACATATATGGTTTCTCACCTTCTTTCAATATTGGGTAAAAGGCCATGGTCTTACCTTAATTTCTATTTTAATTCCCTTTCCTAACTTTGATTTTCCTTTTGACCTTGGAGATAAACCCAATCATTAAATATGATAGTCATCCCTTCTAGGAAACTTAGTATGTTTTGCTTAGTGGTTTCGATCCGTTATGATGATGTGAGGTGGTGTTTCAAACATGGGAGTAGCTTGTGTTTGCATGTGATGCTCACGGGCCATGGTTTCTTTTGTGGGTTATAGAAGGTTTAGTTCTACCTCCTAAAATAAACTTTCTAAAAAACTTACCTTTATTCCTTAAAGTCAAAATAGATCTATACTAAGGATTACTCTTTATATGTATTTCTACCATCTAAATTCTAAGGATTACTCTTTATATGTATTTCTACCATATAAATTCTAACGATAATTAATCACATATATATGTTAAAGTAGAATATGAAATAAGCCCTTTTTACACTTGGCTTGGCTTGTAGGTACATATATGTGTGAGTTTGGGAGTGTGGTTCACATGAAAAGTAATAGGGATGGATTTAGTGGAAACCTTTTATAAGATCATGACTCAAACAATTGTGATATTTTCTCTTCTTTCCAACTTATTCCATCCTTCTAGAAAAATCCCTTTTAATGAAGGAGATATATCCATATTGATCCACTAATATTTGTTCACCAACAACTATTCCATTTTGGACTTTTATATCTCAAAAATATGCTCATTGAATTTATGCATCTATATCTTTGAACTACTTGAAACTATATTATTACACCATAGGAATCATTTTGAGAAAAACACATTAGCCATAAAAGTTTCTCATTGAAACCAAAAGTGATTTGATACAAAACATAGGTTTTAACCTTATATAGTTAATTGTTTCAAATAGATTTTTAATAAATTAAAAAATATTCAATGTAAAACACATGCACACATTATCATATAATTGTGATTTTTTCCCTTCTTTCCAACTTAGTGGACATCCTTCTAGAAAAATTCCTTTTAATGAAGTAGATATGTCCATAGTGATCCACTGATCTTTTTTCACAAACAACTCTTCCATTTTGGAATTTTATATCTCAAAACTATACTCATTGAAGTTATGCATCTTTATTTTTAAACTACTTGAAACTATTTTATTACACCATAGGAATCATTTCGATATATCTCCCGTTTTAATGGGGTGTATCACATTTTGAGAAAAACACATTACCCATAAAAGTTTCTTATTGAAACCAAAAGTGATTTGATACAAAACATAGTTTGTAACCTTATATAGTTTAATTGTTTCAAATATATTTTTGATAAAATGAAAAATATCCAATGTAAAACACATAGTAATTAGAAACAAAAAGTAATTTGATACAAAACATAGGTTTTAACCTTATACTATGTTAATTGTTTTGAAAATAGATTCTTAATAAAATGAAAAATATTCAATTTAAAACACATGCATATTAACATATATATATTTTTCGTGCTTTCCAACTTAGTCCATCCTTCTGGAAATGTCCCTTTTAATGAAGGAAATATATCCATAGTGATTCACTGATATTTGTTCAACAACAACTATTCCCTTTTGGAATTTTATATCTCAAATCTATGCTCATTGAATTTATGCATCTATATATCTTTAAATTACTTGAAACTATTTTATTATACACCATAGGAATCATTCCCATATATATCTCCCATTTTAATGGGTGTATCACATTTCGAGAAAAACACACAAATTAGCCATAAAAGTTTCCCATTCAAACCAAAAGTGTTTTGATACAAAACATAGGTTTTAACCTTATATAGGTAAATTTTATTTCAAATATATTCTTTTAATTTAAAATGAAAAATATTCAATGTAAAACACATGCATTCTTATACACCCTTATGTCTACGTAAAGTAGTTTGAGTGATTCCATGGGTCCTCTACACCCTTCATGGGTATAATTGGGACATTTAGTGTTAACTTCTACAAGTTCTATAGGCAGAGTCTATAAAGGTCCAAGTAGCCTCTGGATCTCATCTTTTATGAAAGGTGACATATCTAGTAAATGCCCCTACAGTCAATCTCTAGAATAGATCTAGATTCAAGTTTTTCATTTTCATATCCATGGTCTCAAACAATGAGAGAGAGAAAAAACCTTTTATATTCAATGTAAAACACACATGTAAATTAACATATAATTGTGATATTTTTCCTTCTTTCCAACTTAGTCCATCCTTCTAGAAATGCCTCTTTTAATGAGGCAGATATATCCATAGTGATCCACTGATATCTGTTCATCAACAACTATTTCATTTTGGACTTATACAACTCAAAACTATGCTCATTTAATTTCTGCATCTATATCTTTAAACTACTTGAAACTATTTTATTACACCATAGGAATCATTTCTAGAAAAACACATTAGCCATAAAAGTTTCCCATTGAAACCAAAAGTGATTTGATACAAAACATAGCTTTTAACCTTATATAGTTAATTGTTTGAAATCGTTTTTTAATAAAATGAAAAATATTCAATGTAAAACACATGCACATTAACATATATAATTGTGATATTTTCCCTTCTTTCCAACTTAGTGGACATCCTTCTAGAAAAATCCCTTTTAATGAAGCAGATCTATATCCATAGTGATCCACTGATATTTGTTCACAAAAAACTATTCCATTTTGGACTTTTATATCTCAAAACTATGCTCATTGAATTTATGCATATATATATCTTTAAATTACTTGAAACTATTTTATTACACCATAGGAATCATTCCCATATATATCTCCCATTTTAATGAGTGTATCACATTTTGAGAAAAACACAAATTAGCCATAAACATTTCCCATTGAAACCAAAAGTGATTTGATACAAAACATAGGCTTTAACCTTATATAGTTTAATTGTTTCAAATAGATTTTTAATAAAATGAAAAATAGTTGATGTAAAACATGTATAGTATTTAGAAATAAAAAATAATTTGATACAAAACATAGGTTTTAACCAAGTATATAGTTTTAAATATTTTGAAAATAGATTCTTAACAAAATGAAAAATATTCAATGTAAAACACATGCACATTAACATATAATTTTTATATTTTCCCTTCTTTCCAACTTAAGTCCATCCTTCTAGAAATATCCCTTTTAATGAAGCAAATACATCCATAGTAATCCACTAATATTTGTTCACCAACAACTATTCCATTTTGGACTTATATATCTCAAAACTATGCTCATTGAATTTATGCATCTATATCTTTAAACTACTTGAAGCTATTTTATTTCACCATAGGAATCATTTCGATATGTCTCCCATTTTAATGGGGTGTATCACATTTCGAGAAAGAACACATTAGACATAAAAGTTTCCCATTGAAACCAAAAGTTCAATTTTCTACAAAACATAGGTTTTAACCTTATATAGGTAATTGTTTCAAATATATTCTAAATTTAAAATGAAAAATATTCAATGTAAAACACATGTATTAACATATATAAAATTTTGTGACACTTTCCCTTCTTCCAAACTTAGTGGACATCATTTTAGAAAAATATATTTTAACGAAGCAAATATATCCATAGTGATATGCATAGTGATCCACTGATATATGTTCACAAACAACTATTCCATTTTGGACTTTTATATCTCAAAACTATGCTCATTGAAATTATGAATATATATTTTTAAACTACTTGAAACTATTTTATTACAGCATAGGATTCATTTTGATATATCTCCCATTTTAATGGGGTGTATCACACTTCGAGAAAAACACATTAGCCATAAAAGTTTTACATTGAAACCAAAAGTAATTTGATACAAAACATCTAGGTTTTAACCTTATATATAGTTTAATGTTTCAAATAGATTTTTAATAAAATGAAAAATATTCAATTTAAAACACATGCATTAACATATAATTGTGATATTTTCCCTTCTTTCCAACTTAGTGGACATCCTTCTAGAAAAATCCCTTTTAATGAAGCAGATGTATATCCATAGTGGCATTGATATTTGTTCACAAACAAATCTTCCATTTTGGACTTTTATATCTCAAAACTATGCTCATTGAATTTATGCATCTATATTTTACTACACCATAAGAATCATTTTGATATATCTCCCATTTTAATGGGGTGTATCACATTTCGAGAAAAACATATTAAAACCATAAAAGTTTCCCATTGAAACCAAAAGTGGTTTGATACAAAACATAGGTTTTAACCTTATATAGGTAATTGTTTTAAATAGATTCTTAATTTAAAATGAAAAATTTTCAATTTAAAACAAATGCATTCTTATACGCCCTTATGTCTACGTAAAGTAGTGTGAATAATTCCACGGGTCCTCTATACCCTTGATAGGGTATAATTGGGACTGGTAGTGTTAACTTCTACAAGTTCTATAGGCAGAGTCTGTAAAGGGCCAGGTAGCCTCTGGATATCATCTTTTATGAAAGGTGACATATCTAGTAAATTCCCCTACAGTCAATCTCTGGAATAGATCTAAATATAAGTTCTTTATTTTAATATCCAATGTAAAGCAAATGCATTCTTATACACCCTTATGTCTATGTAAAGTAGTGCTAGTGATTCCACGGGTCCTCTACATCCTTCATAGGGTATAATTGGGACAGGTAGTGAACTAACTTCTACAATATCTATAGGCGGAGTCTGTAAAGGGCCAGGTAGCCTCTAGATCTCATCTTTTATGAAATGTGAGATAACTAGTAAATTCCCCTACAGTCAATCTCTGGAATAGATCTAAATAGAATTTCTTCATTTTTAATATGCATAAAACACAACCACTTTAAGGTAAATTGTGTACATTTGTCATTTTTCCCACAAACTAAAGGCTTCCTCCCATTAATTCTAGATGTGAATTCTACCATAAACGTTTTAAGTCAAACATTAAGATAAACCATGCACATGTCATTTATCTCATGATCCTATGTCATTTCTCCCATGCATTTGCACTAATTGTCAATTTAATATATATATTTTTATTGAATTTGTTTTTTTTTTCAGGGATAAGAAAACCATTAAATATGGTTGAAAAATGGAAATTATGCATAGAATTTTCTTGCTATCTCAATCCAAGGAAAGTAGTGATTACATATACGCTTTCCACTATTGTGACTAGCAAAATCGTCTAAAGGAAAATGAATATATAGGGAAGAACAACAAACAAGGCATATTATATTGGATTGATAGAAGGCTTGGGAATAGCTATGGAGTATGGATTAAATGGAGTTTTAGTTTTCACCAATTCTGAACTTGTGTGTAACCAGATGAATGGCGTGTACCAAGTTAAGAAGGAGAGTCTAAAAGAACTACATGAAATATTAAACAATATTGTTAGCCAATTTCAATTTTTTAGTATAAGGCATTGTACAAATGTGAATAAAATGTCTGTTGATCTATTGCGTGGGGCAATGCCAATTCAGGATTCATATATCAAAGATCAATTAATATATGAATTAGAATTATACAGGGCAATGCCAATGCAAGATTCATCTCTCAAAGGCGAATTGGTTTTGAGACGCTCTTCTTAAAAAATTCAAGATTCATCTCTCAAAAATGAATTAGTTTTGAGACACTCTTCTTCAAAAATCAAGATTCATCTCTCAAAGATGAATTAGTGTTCAGACACTCTCCTTCAAAATTTATTGATGGACATTGTAACATATCTTGGATATGTGTTTGTTGTGTACTTATAAATTTGTCTTTTTTATTGACCATGTGTTTTTTTCAATTATATACCAAGTGTAATCCCACCACACCATGTAAAGCGCAACTTGGTGAACTTCACATTTGCAACAAGTGGTGAACTTCACATTTTTATAAAATTGAAATGCGAGGACTTCAAATATTTTTTGTTTAAATGGAGTTTCACTTCCTTTTTAATGACAATGTGTTTTTTTTCAATTTTATACCAAGTGTGCTCCCACCATGTAAAGCGCAATTTGGTGAACTTATCATTTTTATAATTTTTTGTTGCTTAAATTGAGTTTCACACAACAATTAGTGTTTTGAAAGTTGTGTTTTACATAATTTGTGTACACTAAATTACATTAATTTTTCTGAAATTTATTTTGAATTTATTTTAAATTAGTCATTTAAAAAAATAATTGTAAATGTCCATCATAGATATATATATATCATGGAGGATGAACGACGAAGGTCAACAGAATCCCATATCTCTACGAGAGGGGGGGATCAGGGATCGATGGATGTTCATGGTATTTAAATATAATCTTAAATCTCTGTACATGTGTGTACATATGGAATTGATTTTTTATCAAATTTGTGAGTTAAATTAGCTCTTAATAAGTTTTATTTTTTATTTTTATGAAGCTTCTTTCTTGTCTTGAGAGGTTGGTGGAAGTTCAAATCCCCTTAGAGGGCCATCAATAAGTGATAGCAAGTTGCATGAAGGTGGGGATATTTACTACCCCAGAGGCCAATCAACGACTGGTGGTGCTAGTTCTCAGCAGGGTCGTTCTGGTTCTCAACAGTTTTAGGGTGGGGAAGATGCTAGCCAACCACATCGAGGTTGCCATCAATTTAAATATTTTTTTCATTCAATTTGTACAAATTTGTTTACATGTGTTTTTTCTAATATACAAAATTATATATATTGATGCAGAGGCTGAAAATGCTCCAAAAGTTGGTCCAAAAAGACTCAGGGTAGAACGCTACATTCAAGAAGAAGGTTGTCCACCCACCACGACTTATGTGGCTGACATTTCTGATATACCATGGGAAAGAAACATGGTGCAATGCACCTTAGAAAGGTGTCAAAAACTTCATGCAAAATTGTAAAGAGATCTTGTGGCTTTGACACTACTTGTTGAGAGTCGACAAAGCCTCGAAATAGTTACACATTCTTTAGGTGAACTAGTAGCCATGTATCGAAATCTTGGGCCAACGACTGATACATTTGTAGAAGTCATGAGAAAAAAAAAGGAAATAGTAATGGGTTCCGATAAATGGGAGTATGTGAAACAAAGAGTTACAACAGAAAATGCGAAGTCAATTTTTAATTTCAAAGAAGGGCCAGAAAAAAAGATGTTGAAGGTGAAATATTTCAAGCACCCAAATATAACTCACTATTTGTATGATAGGCACCTTCTTTAAAATTTATTCAAAATTATTTTTTGAAATAAAACCAAATTAAAATGACCTTCCATCTAAATTTTTTGGTCCTGGGAAAGGTTGATTGTGTGACCATAGGGGCACTAGGCGTGATGTTGAATTGCCTCACCCGGAGCCACCATTGGTTAGTCGACCTTTTCGGGTCGAAACTTTGCGATCAGAGATAGATGCCACTTCTCAAATTACTCGAGAAGTAAGGAATTCCATCATCGACAATGTTCACAGTGGATTGGGTGGAGTCGATGTTTGCCTGAATCGATAAAGAGCACGCGAGAATACATGCGCCAATTTTGTGTATTGTACAAATGAAGAGATTGAAAACATGAGTGTTGAAGATCTCAAAATATATGCAAAGAATTGTCGCAATGGTTGGCAAGACCTAATTCTTCATGAGGAAGAGGGCACATGAACAGTATGTGTTAATGGTTAGGGTTCAATTATTTTAACACATACGTGTACAATTTGTAATAAATACACATGTATATGTATACATTTATTTGTATGTACATTAACCTAAAAAAAAAATATCATTATATGTTAAAACACCATTTGCAGTTGTCACGCATGATGAATGATGAAAATTTTAATATCACGTTCGGAGCCTCTGGTTTAAACAATCAAGATGGGTCTCACCATCAAGATATGTTGACAACTCTTAGTGTTTTTTAAGTGATATTTTTAAAATAAATAATTGTGCACACATGTACATGTATATAATAATAAAATATTTTAAAAGATTCTGATTCTGTCCGATGTTTTTGGGATGGAGGTACCTTCTTCTTCCTTGGGATATGTACCTTCTACTTCCTTAGGAGATGTGCAAGATCCACAACAAGTATGGACAATTTTTCACTTTTAAAATTTATGTTTTTAAGTTAAATATATGTTCCACCTCAAAAATTTCCATTAAAAAATGAGATATATCTATATCTTGAGTTATTTTCTTTTAAATTTTAGGATTTTGGAGAATTTATTTTGGAGCCTCTCTTAGGAGATGTCCCAAACTCACCTGCAAAAGTATTCAATTTTTCACTTTTAAATATATATGTTTTTTTAAAAGTTATAATTTATAAATTTCAAAGTTTAAAAGTTTAATTATAAATTGAGATTTGATCCTGAGTTATTTTATACTTTTAAAATTTTGAATTTTAGGTTTCTATAGAAGATTTCTTTAATCCACAGACTCTAGCGATGGAGAAAGGAACATCCACACCATTTCAACCATTCGAGCAAGTTGTCTAACTTTTTTTTTTAATATTATTGAAAATAAGTTTATATATACATGCATTTTCATCTGGAAATTTTTAAAATATATATATATATATATATATATATATATATATATAATTTTACATGTATATTGTACAGTTTACTGTTAGAGATGTTCCCATGGGGGGAGTTCTAGCAGGCGAGAAATAAATGGAGAGGGAACCTCATGAGGTATTGCATGATTTTATTTTTATATTTTGTTTTTTACATGAAGTTCTATATATTATCACTCATTTTTAAAACATCAAATTTTAACGTTTGTAGGTGCATTGTGTATAGGTTCCCCACACTTCACAAAATAGTGCGTGCATTGAGACTCTACTAGGAAAGACACTACATCCATCTGTATTTGATGGACATGATTTCAAGATTTGATTGAGATTTCTAGTCTTAAATTTACTTTTTTTATATATTATCTAGATGCATAGTCATACACACACACACATATATATAACTTGATACTTGATACATATGAGATCTACAATTTTTGGACATATTTTATTGTGTTAATATATTTTTTTTTGTTTTTAAAAGCTAAGTTTTGGATGGTTGAAGTACTTTTGGCATGTGAATGTGAAGTTATGTTGTTATATAATTTGTTTGGTTTTTAAAACTTAAGTTTTGGCATGTGAAGTAATGTTGTGATCGATAATTTTTTGTTAAATTAAAGATTAAGTTTTGGGTGGTTTCAATCTACATTTGGCATGTGATATCATTTTAAATGTTTTTACTGGATAGTTGAACTAAAATTGGCATGGCATGTGAAATAATGTTGTGATATAGTCAAAAAGATTTTAAAACTCAAGTTTTGGATGGTTGAAGTACATTTGGCATGTGAAGTAATGTTGTGATATATAATATTTTGTTAAATTAAAAATGCTTTTGATGGCTGATCTACATTTGGCACATGTGACCCATTGTTAAATACCGTTTTTACATATAGTTGAACTACAATTGGCATGACATGTGAAGGAATGTTTTGATATATAATCAAAAAGTTTTTATAACTCAAGTTTTGGATGGTTGAAGTAAATTTGGCACGTGAAGTAATGTTGTGATCTATAAGTTTTTGTTAAATTAAAAGTTAAGTTTTGGATGGTTGGTCTACATTTGGCAGATGTGATATAATGTTAAATGTTTTTATTGGATAGTTGAACTACAATTGGCATGACATGTGAAGTAGTGTTTTGATATATAATCAAAAAGTTTTTAAAACACAAGTTTTGGATGGTTGAAGTACATTTGGCATGTGAAATAATGTTGTGATCTATAAATTTCTGTTAAATTAAAAAAGTTAAGTTTTGGATGGTTGATCTACATTTGGTATGTGATATAATGTTAAATGTTTTTATTGGATAGTTGAACTACAATTGGCATGAAATGTGAAGTAATGTTTTGATATTATATCAAAAAGTTTTTAAAACTCAAGTTTTGGATGGTTGAAGTACATTTGGCATGTAAATTAATGTTGCACTATCTATAATTTTTTGTTAAATTAAAATTAAGTTTTGGATGGTTGATCTACAATTGACATGTGATATAATGTTAAATGTTTAAAGTCATAGCTTATTTTAATTTCCTTAATGATAGGAGACCTTTCAACATTTGGGCTTGAACTATCACCTTTTCCTTTATGAAATACTTATCAAAAATGCGATTAACACGATATCGTATATAATGGTCAACTTTTTTATCTCCATATGTGTGAGTGTCAACATTTTCTAACATCTCATCATCGACATTAATTTCATCTGTACATATTCGAATGAATAGTACATAATAAGTTTACATATTAAATAAATAACTAAATTAATAAATATATGTATAATTTCAATAATACGTGCATGTGTTCAACATATATATATATATATATATATATATATCTGTGTGTGTGTGTGTGTACATACCTTGTGATTCAATTTCTTCACTTGAATTTATTTCAACACTTTTACTATCTTCAATCATTGGTTCATTATCTCTTTCACTTTCGCTTTAAAAATTTTGTATCTCATCATCAACGTTTTGAGGAATATCTCTCTCTGTCTACATTGCAAAATATTTTTCAAATTAGTTCATCAAATAAAAATTAAGATTCACATTTTACACTAGGAAAATTTTAAATATATCAAAATCATAATATTTACATTTGCTTACATGCTTCAACTTCTAGTTGAGGTTGATTTTCCCCTTCAATATTTTAGAGTGCTTCTATCTTTCTTTTGCGAGATTGTCTCGTCTCTTCTCTACATTCCTCAGGGTATCTTTTTAGATCATATTTTCTCGTACAATTCCTTCTATTTCCCATGCTAATGGAGTATAAATTTCAAAAAAATTCCTTCAAAAATTTAGACAAAACTCAATTAAAAAAAAAAATCACAAAAGATTTAATTTAAAAAAAAAAGCTCATTTTAAAAATTTTGCAAAAAATACATACTCCAATCCAAAACACTTACTTTAAAAAATTCAAGAAAAAAATCTCTTATAAAAATGAAATGAAGCTCAAAATATTTCCTTCCAAGTCCTACAAAAAAATTTCATTTAAAAAGTTAGACAAAAACTCATTTTAAGAAATTGTTATAAAAGATTTACTTTAACCCAAAACACGTACTCTAAAAAAATGTCAATTCAAAACTACCTCCAAAAATTTTCATTGAAAATTAATTCCAACTTCATAAAAAATGCCACCTTAAAAAATACTTCAAAAAATATCACTTTAAAAAATACTTCCAAAAAATGTCCATTCGAAATTAAGCCCAAATCCATACCTTCAAAAATAATGAAAATTAAGCCTAAATCCATACTTTCAAAAAAAATGAAGCCCAAAAAACATCCAAAAAACTATATCACATACCTCTAAGAAATGTCCTTTGAATGTACCTCCAAGAAAAGTATTCAAAACTTTTCTTTGAATGTACCTCCAAGAAAATTCCTCAAACCCAAAACAATTCTTTGCAAAATCACACCAAATGTACGAAAATATGCGAAAATAATGAATGCCTCCAAGAAATGTCCTTTGAATGTACTTCCAAGAAAATTCCTTAAACCCAAAACAATTATTTGTAAATTCAGAACAAGACCTTTGTAAAAATCAGACCAAATGTGCGAAAATATGCGAAAATAATGAATAATTTCGCGGCAATTTTTATTGCCGTGAAATGTTTTTTTGGAGGGGCTCTGTGGTATTTTCTGGCCAACGGAAAGTTAGGTAAAATTTCGGCGAAAATTTGTATAAAAAGTTCAGCAAAACTTTTATGTCGTTAGACTTAATGGGTCGTCGGCGCAAAAAACAGTTCGGCCAAACTTTGTTTAAGAGTTCGGCCAAACTAACGCATCGCCAGTTACGCAGAACTAAGATCTGAATATGTATCTGAAACTTTGGACTGATTAAACTCTATGAAACATTCTAAATTGACAGTTGGAACTAAGATAAGAATTTTCAAAATTGAATCTACTTTCAAGAAATATAACTTTTATATAATTTCATAAATATTTACTAATTTTAATTAATTTTGTAATAAAACGGGTGCAAACAATTTCTGAAGGTCATTGTGATTCAGTGAAATCAAAATTTTGTATCTTCCAAAATACATTGTAAAAAAAATTGAAAAATTTATGGGTAGCTTTTAGATTTTTAGTTTATAACTTATATGTTGAGAAATTTCTTGCATCATGAAACATTTTCAAAATATGTAGTTTTTTCATATGGGACCAGTTCAAAAAATTCTAGTAATTATGATATGCATCCATTAGCTTTGTAAATATGACGAAACCGAGGTAGACTCTATCTATATTGTTGTAACACATTTTTTTTCTCAAAAACACAAATTTTCAAAGAATACAACATTGCGTATTAACATGACTTCTTATGAATCCTTTGATTGTTAAAAAACACACACTCAAAGAAACACTAAGTTGACATATCAAATGTGTATAAAAAAATTCGAAAAAATAAGTAATAGAAAGATAACAAAATTTCTGACAAGTTTTATTTCTATCGCAAAATGAAATTCTAAACAAAAAAATTGTTTTAGCTTGTAGAAAATTGAAGAACCAAAAAAAATGAAAGTTTTTTCTCAAAAAAGGGCAAAAAGTGTAACCCAACTTCACATTTTCACCCATGAGGAATGTCATTTTTTCTGTATAACATGAAGAATTTGATATCCATGGTAGGAAATATACTTGGGGGGAATCTGGTGTGGCAGAGATGTGTAACGTGCATTGTAAAGCCCAAGGTTGGGGCCACATTTATTTGATTCACTCTCCTATGTATGATAATTTCACAAGGCCTATGTATGATGGCTCTTGACATGAGACAAGAAAAGATGGCCCCAAAGTGGACGTGCCAAAATATGAACTTACCCATGAGACTTACTGGAAGCAAATGCAGTTTCAATATCCTTGTACTTACAATGATAAGATAAAGTTTTCTCTATGTAATAATCATTGCAGGTCTGAGGAGCATAATGCTATTGATGGAAGTTCGACAAAGTATTACTTCGCAGAGTATTTATTGCATGTTCCAATGAAAATAAGTTCCTCAATGGCATTAGCTACTAGCCACACAACTACATATGGTCATGTTTTTGTCTGAAACCATTCAAAGAACATACCACATCATGTGTTTCTGTTACTGACAATTTTGGTTCAATGTTCAGTCCGGATATAAAACAAACCATGGCCTAATTTATGCCTAAACACAATTGTAGGTTGGGTTGTGTCTATGAGGGTATTTTTTGATTATTTGCTACTCGACTTAGAATTACTAGTGGTGATTATTTATTTTTAGTTCTGTTTTGACGATACAACAATACTAGCTCTAGAAATGCAAGAGATGAAGGAGGGTTCTTCAATATTTTGCATGAGGGGGAACAAATTATTCTTCTAGTATTGATCTAGCAGAGGAAGTAAGTTATCAGGGTTTTAATAATCCTAATATGGATACGAAGAAGCCAACAATGATATTTTTGAGTGACGATGGAAATAATGATGGAAAATATCTTGTTCACTTTTTGAAGAGGTTGAAGAAGCTAAAACCAGGGGCAAGATTTCATACAATAATGCATCAAAGATATCATATAGTTGTAATTTTATTTTGGGGAAGATGGTAGGAACTGGGAATGGGTCTTTCCAGCATCGTCTTGATGAAGTGAAATTCGCATGAAGCTTTGAAAATTTAGCCACTAGTCTCAAACCCAATGTTGCAACTTTACTCTGATGATGTTTCTTCCCAATTTCAAGGTCATTGTTATAAACTTAAAGTATAGTATAATATTCTACCATTCTTACAATAATTTTATTAAACTAATGAGTAGAACCTTTTGTGAGTTCAATTTTTTATCCTTTGCTAGGTTTTGGTCTAGTTAAGAAGTTACTATTTCCATTCTATCTTTCAGCACTCTCATTATATTAGTTAACTGAACTCTTTCCTTCTCATTGATGAAGTAGGCAGATTCTTCTTCATTATCCCGGAGTGCAGTGTGATGAGTGGAAACCAGACATAATGCTTTCTCATTTTAAATTATCTATGCAACATGTTGTTTATTAATAGTTGTACTTGAAGAAATATTCTATAAAATGTCAAGATCAGTCATTATTTATTAAAAAGAGAGTAGAAACCAAAGAAAAAAGATCATGCTTCATATTTATCTGCACAGTATAGATGAAAAACACTTTTAGACTTCCTTGAGGCATGTTCAAGGCACACTCTAGGAAAAAATATATAGGCATCATGTTAATTATTGATCCAAGATTCATTTTAATATTATTCATGTAATATCATATATTAGAGGTGGAAAAAATTTCCCCATGCCTATGCACCAAGTTGATTCTTCCTAATTAAAAAAATAAAAAAAATAAAAGTCTAGAAACCATACTATGAACCATTTCTTTAAGGATTAAGGGGTAAAACTCACCGTGTCTTTTATTTGAAATAATTTTGTCCATTTTATGAGTATGCCTACAGAAATGGAAAACTTCTTCATTGGAAACGAGAAATTAAACCCAATTTTCGATTATACTTTTGAAGGAGCCTGGAAACCATCACCTTTGCTTTGCACAAAAACATCTATTTCCATTGCAATAAAATCAAATGGTTCCTACATATATTCAAATATATTTATACAAGCATAGGGCTTACTTCGAAAAACTATAACTGGATCCCAAATTCATGAAAATTATGCATTATAAGAACAATTTCATGCAATAGGTGAGAATTAATGATGGCACCCAGGCTGGAAATGAAAAAATATATAAAAAACCATTGAATACTTCGACTCATAAAAGGCCACTATTGGGAGTTAGCATGGATACAAAAAGAGAAATCACTCAACTATAGACAACACAACTTCATTGCAGATCATTCCCTCACAATACACTAAATCCATTAAGTACACTAGAAACTCTCACCGAAGATGTAATCTTAATCCCATTTCCAACAATTGACATGATGCTTGATGTCCATGTTCAGTTCATCTTGTAAAAGAAAACATCACCCTTGACAAATGTGTATATCAGATGTTAAAATGAACCAAAAAATTATGTCCTCTTCATAAGGGCTCACTAACAGCATCAACATACATGTGAGATAATTGGGAATAGACAAGTTCAATTCTAAGCGAATGTGGCTTCTTTAAGTCAATTACCTAATTCGTCATTTATCGAACATCCTGCTTGAATTTTAGATGCAAACTGGTCTGCGTCTTATGCTTTGGTCTCTGTAATCATTTACTCTAGATGCAAACTAGTCTGTGTCTTATGCTTTGGTCTCTGCAATCATTTACTCAATATGTACCTAATGGTCACAACTCAAATTGTGCATGCAAGAAAAGATATTTGCCTCCACACTGAAAACGTAATAAAAAGGAAAAATGATGTTTGAAAATGATTGAAATTCCATTGCCATTTTTCAAATCTAACTTATTGACTTTGACAAAGTGTATATTTTCAAGGAATGACTTATTCATTAAATAATAAGATGTTACAAAATAATTCCAAGGCTCGAGAGGAATAACCCAAACTTTTTGAATCATCCTAAACCAAGATCTATTGTGCTCCAAATTTCTACAAAGCAAAGTAATATCGTAAAAGGTTTGTTTCCAGGCAATCTCCTATATACATGCAATCAAGTGATTTTAAACCTCAGGTGAAAGTGTAGAAAAATTATAGATATCCACCCTTACATAGATTTGAATATTTTTAAATATAATATATTATTGTACTTTTAAACCATTTGGACCCTAAAGACTTCTTCCTATCCATTTGTGCCACATGGAAACCCAACACATTTGGAGAACCACTTACTGATTCTTATGTGGCTTTAGGTCAAGTCTCGTGAGCAATATTGAATGCTAGAGACTTTGACCAGAAAATACTACATATTTTCATATTTCTGGTGAGAATAACACACTAACATTGTTTATTTCAAAAATGAAGGTAAACAACTAAGAGATTCCATCACAAAAATGTATAAATATCCACTGCTTCAATGTTATTTTATTAAAAAGAGAGAAGAAACCAAAGAATGAATGATCTTGACATTTTAGGGTAGAAGAGGTTCCTAAAAAAAATGGTGTGGGGAAGGATTTTTTCATTTCCATTCCACCTTTTAAAATATAACATGATGGTGAGCATCTACACACACCAAATCTAGATGTAGTGCATTATTGTAAGGTAAGATGCCAAGCTTGTGGATATTTTTGTTAGAAACAAATTAATCATTCTGGTTTACATCATATGGTTCATGGGAACATGAGGAATGTTATTTTTATTTGGAACATGAAGAATTTGATATCCAGGGTAGGAAATATGCATGGGGGGGATCTGTTGTGGCATATATGTGTAACATGCATTGTAAAGCCAAAGGTTTGGGTCACATTCATCTCAGTTCATTGTCCTATGTATGATAATTACATAAGGCCTATGTATGATGGATCTCGACATGAGACAAGAAAATATGGCCCTAATGAGGATGTGCCAAAATATGAACTTACACAGATTGAGACTTACTGGAAGAAAATGTGGTTTCAAGATCCTTATACTCACAAGGATAAGACATATTTTTCCCTATGTAATCACCTTTGCAGCTCTGAGGAGCATAATGATATTGATGGAAGTTCCACAAAGTATTACTGCACAGAGAAATTATTGCATGTTCCAAAGAAAATAAGTGCCTCAATGACATTCTCTAATAGCCACACAACAACACATGGACATTTTTTTTTCTGCAACCATTCAAAGAACATACCACATCATGTAGTTTTTTTTATTGACAAGTCTGGTTCAATGTCTAGTCTGGATATAAAACCAATTATGGCAAAGTTTATGCCTAAACACAATTGTCATTTGGGTTCTGTCTATGAGGGTATTATTCGATTCATTTCTACTCGACTTAGAAATAGTAATGGTGATTCTTTATATGTGGTTCAGTTTGACAATACAACAATACTTGCTCTAGAAATGCGAGAGATGAAGGAAGATATAGTGGACACGCTTCCTCAATATGTTGCAGGAGGGGGAAGGATTTATTATTCTGGTCTCAAACACATTGTTGGCACATTTTCATATTTATTATATGAGAGTGTATCTAGGATCTTTTACCCATGTCTATATATTTGGATTAAATGCTTATAGTGATAACTTCAGGAAAGGAAAACTAGGACATTCATAATTTAAAATATGAGAATGCATCAAGTATTTTTCACAACACACAGACATTGACCTAATATATAGGTCATGTCATTGGAGCTATATTTGTTCACACTGATATGACCTATAAAAAGTCCAACTTGTGCACAACACCTTTTGTAGCCAAAGTTCGACACTCTTTTCATTTTTATGCTGCAAAAACCAAACTAAATTCCCATTGTTTCCTAGATAGGTCCTAATTATTTGTAGAAGTAACTTTTTCATCATCGTCCCCAAGGGATTTCTCCCACCCATCCTGTTCATCAATATGATTTTATGAAAACTTTGTTAACAAACAAGACAAAATAAATTTGATTTTTAGCTTCCCTTCTCAATCTTCTTCTTGGCCATCCTTCTCTGGGTTGAGGAAGCTCCTCTAACAACACATAATCCAAAGTTTTGTATCAACATTTTGGTCCCCTTTTATTTTTTCTCATTTCCAAATTATAACAACAATTAGTCTGCCTTTGAGAATTTTTAGTCTCTTAGTTTTTGTGCTCATCAGGTACACTAACTAGTAACCCCTATTGATTGTCCCTCAACCTTAACTTTATTACCATACCGTGTGGCTTAATTTTTAGCCTTGTTGTCACTAGGTTTGAACAAGGAATTTCCACATGTTGTGCACTAGATTGATGAAGGCACTATTTGATTTTCTAGCATCAAAACTGATCAAGCCTATGTTGAAAGAATGATCAAGACAAATTTCCTGTAGAAATTGTCTCACATAGATAAGAACTGGGAGCATCTCAATTGTGTTTCGCAACCTAACAAATTCTACTTGCTTGCTACAAATGTTGGTTGTGTATTTACTATAAAATCATGATGAGTTTGAAGTCTACTCTAACATCTGTTGTTGCTTGTTCATTATGATTATGAGGATGGAACTTGGAGAGTGTACATGTTTTTTGTAAGGCCTTTTGAAGTCGAGAGATGATCACAATAACAACACCTCTTCTAAGAATGTTTTAGATCTTTCTTTAATTTGATTCACAAGCAAGTAATGAATCGTGGATAGAGATCTAATACATCACTAACAAAGCCTCCAACATATTTTTCATGAAGTCCAAGAGACAATATTCTTTTTCTCACCATATTCTGGTTCAATGGTTTCCTACAAGTTATGATCTCCAGTTTAACCAACCCCAAGTTTAGATAATAACTCAACAATTTAAAAAAAAATATTACTGAACTTGGCATGTGATAGTCAGGGTGAAGTGGTTTAATGTATAAAGAAGGAAAATTTCAAACCATTAGTTCCCCGCAATTTCTAATAATTAACAATATTTAATTAAAACAATATATAACAATAATGAATAATATCATATATCTATATTCAACCACAGATATTTTAAGCACTAGGAGGTTTGGACCCTAGTTTATTTTTAATCTCACTATGTGTTAATAAATATGGGGTTAATATGAATCTATGATGGTGATATGGCGTGCATGATTTTTCTGTGTTTTGACTCTTCTTGAGGTGATATTGACATCGAAAGACAATTGATAATTTTCTATTCTATTGTAATCAAGAATTTTCATATGATTTTGTTTTAAATGTAGCTATTTTTTTGCACCAAAAATAGGTTATGATTTTGGGAGTAAATTAACATCTCTTGACCACCATGCATGGGATTAATAAATATGAATTTTCTTCTACTATAGTTAAGAGACCGATTGTAAAAAGTGCTTGAGATGAAAATACTGAACTTTAAATGGCATTGGCTGCGGGAGTTGGATGCTAGAAATTTGCTCACAAAATCATTTGCTGAAAATTTGAATATGTTGTGCCTAGCTTCTGCTTTGGTAGTTGTATTCAAATAGGGTCCAAAAAAAATATGGAATATGAGAAAATCCGTATTACTAATCTGGTCGAGCATCTGAGTGCAAAATATGAATTCCCTCCTTCAAGTTCTTTCAATTTTAGTGTGTTTGTAGTGTTTTTCCCTATCATTTTATAGATGGTCAGTTTCATTTATTTGAATGCTTAATAATATTACTTGTTTTTTGCCACAGTATAATTTTTTATTGCATTTGTAATTTTTGTATGGTTTACTATAATAATGTGCAACTTTTGGTCTAAGTTGAAACACACTTTTTAAAGTATGTAGTCACCACTACTAAGTTTCATTTAATGTTACTCTATCAATAGAGAATTATTATCACAAAAGCCTTGACACAATGAAAAATTTGGAGAATCTAGTCACCTCTCTAGACAAAACCATTAATGTATTGGTCGACCTTCATAGGGAAGGTGCAAACCAATGAACTTATATAAGCACTCTCAACCCTTGGATATAAGTAGTGAGACAATTCAGACTGTGGGTGCCCTCTACTTTCTTCTATGGTAGCACATTTTGATTGTCACAAAATGCCTCCATTTGTTAGCTTTCTAAAATAATTACCTCATGGATGGAATAATAACAGTAAATTTCTTGATAAATTGGGAGTTGAACACAAGTTTTCAAAACTTCCCGAAGAATACTATAATTTAAGCGAAGATAAACAACTAAAAAGGAATTATGAGCAACAAGAGAGGGGAATATGGGAGGGATGTGCATTTAATGATCTATACAATGACAAGAATCATCACAAAATCATTATTACTATAGTTAAAAGCAATGCCAAGCAAATATGAAAAATTTCACCCATTTCAAAAAAACAAATAGACAAAATTCAATTGTAGATGAAAAAGGTAGACAATACCTACCGTAACCAATTTGGTGTAATTATTTTCAACTCATTCTTTAATATATACACTCACATTAGTGATACTTTACCTTTCTTAACAAACTTACCGGTGTATTAATAAGGTATATAGAAAACCCCCTCATACTATTTACATGAAATTTTTAATTCTAACTAAAAATCTATTTCTAATCCATATTTCCTTTATCATCACTAAATGAATTATTTGTGTATCTATAATTCATAATGCTTAGCTCCACTTGATTTTGAGTAAGTCACTCTTACATATCCATAATGTATTCTACTACAAATTTTAGTCCAAATGTTAGTGTCTCTTCAACATTTATGTAGTCTATGTAGATCTTTTCATTTCGATCAATAGTATATTTTATTCTTTCCTTTTGTTATATACTTCTTCTTGTATATGAGTGACATACATAACTACAAATATATTCTTTCTCAATAACACTTCTTCTAATATAACATATTGAATATAACTATGATGCATAGGCAGTAAATCTGTGTGCTTTATGTAGAATTTCTAGTCACATTTTTATGCATATGTCCATTAACATCTCTATTGTATATAAATATAAAATATTATTGTTATTTTCAAACACATATATTGTTTTTTTGGTTTCAACCAAACACAAACTTATACTTAATGATACATGCACACATAATGTTAAAATATATCATAAATTTTTCACATATATTTAATAACACAATTGAAAATTATGACCATAATAGTTTGTTGGGAATATTATGGAAGAGAGCATGTTCCAACCAATCAACTAGCCTCCACTAACAATTCCCCCTATGCTCAAACTTCTTACCTACATTAATAACAACTCTTATGTTTTCCTTAGTATTATTTTTTATAATTCTTGCCAGCAGATTTTTTCTTAGAAACACCTCTCATTTAGGGTCTACAGTGTATAATTACATATGATATTGTTTACTATGAAACATAATTTTATTTTTCCTTTAAAGCACATGTTTATCTGCCACTGTGATTTCTTTTACTTTTCACCCAATATATCATTTCTCTCTATCTAAGATTTAACATAATACTTCTTTCTCATTATGTTGTTTTCTTAATATTAACTTAGCATAAGATTTCATACTTAATTTCTCCTCGTATTTTTATGAGGAAGGTTTGAGAAGGCCCAAAATATGAACTTCACCACTTTACAACTTTCTTGAATAACGATAAGCCTCTATTTACTCTATGCGCTCTTTCCCATACACTTCCCAAACATGACATTTGTTCATAATATAAAATATAATTTCATAATCCATCATTCTATCCTCCACATTGTTTAGTTTAAATAATAACCATAATAATATAAAAATAGCCATGCATTTAAAATGAAAATTACCGGGGTTATCATAAACCAAGATAGAAAACTAGGTGATACACTACATTTTCAATTTTTTATAGGTGGTTTGGACATATATTCAAAAATGACTCGCATTGAACCTTTTAAGAAAATATAAATCATCCCTCTTGCAAATTTACTAGTGACACAATCTATATAACCTAAGCCAAATTTCATTTGTGTTGAAGAAAGTTTGTGTTCCTTGATTTTCCCTCTAGATACATGTTCTACCACATATACCCTCTCCTATGCTCATCCTTTATTCTACACACATCTCCTACCCCACACACCTCTTTTTATTCAGAGCTACTTCATCACTTGTTACTTCTCACATGCTTTCCCACTTATAACTATTGGTTTTTTGCATGCAGCTTGTCCAAAGAACTCAAAGGATAAAGGTATAATTTCATGGCTACTATATCTTTCATAGATAATTTCATTCTCTACACTTAGAAATAATGGAGAATTTTTTTTTTGATTGTTTCCTAATATTATATTTAGATCCTATTTTC
Organism: Pinus albicaulis; assembly: GCA_034641835.2. NCBI lineage: Eukaryota > Viridiplantae > Streptophyta > Pinopsida > Pinales > Pinaceae > Pinus > Pinus albicaulis. The sequence goes on from CM076584.1 coordinate 1,490,576,943, forward strand.
TAGGATATTGTTGTGATCTCCCAAACATAATGTAACCATTATATTTGTGTATGTGTTATTGTTTTATTAACGAATGCAGCATTGTGGCAGCCTCATGTGCTTTTCACTTGAGATCTATAGATTTGATTCTCAATTTGATTTCTATTCCTATTATGCTAGTTGGTATCAAAGTGTCATGGTTGAGTTGAGCCGTTGTTGCTAAGATTGATGCAATGAGCCTTTGTGGTTGAGATAAACTGGTGAGCATGGAGCGTCCTCTGTTAGTGAGTGTAGGTGTGAATATTTTTTGGTAGAGTCAAAATCTGCCATATTTATGCATGGAGCAGCGTACTCATATTGGAATATTGCATTGTTCCTTTGAGGATCTAATCACTATCTTGTTTTACATGGAGTGTAGTGGACCTTTAATGTGGACCAGTGGAGGTGAGCCAAGTTACGATTTATTAGGAAAATAAATTTCATAGCTAACATGCACACCCTTACTCAATTATACAATGTGTGGATTTGGAAGATTGAGAAACTTTTCTTAAGAAAAAGTTAGCCAATTTACGAAGGTTCTAGCAAGGAAAAGTGTGCAATTTACGCAATTTTTATGAAGAAAAAGTGCACATATTTCTCCAAAATTTATTAAGGAAAAGTGCATAGATAATGAATTATGGAATTTATAAATTAGTTGAGCTTCATTTGGATTTTTTTTTGAATCTGTAGAGAATGGTCGTTATTGGATTGTGGATCTGTCGATCATGGATTCATGGAGATACTAGTGGTTCTTGTGAAGTATCAGAAATTGAGATTTTTTGTCAATATCAATAATCCCCTTGTAGATAGATATATGAATGAGTCCAATAAGTTGGATCGATCCAATTATGTTAACTGGAAATTCAAGTTGCAGACAGCGTTGGAAGGCTATGGTGCTTAGACCATCACAAAGAGTGAAGAATAAAAATATGTTGTAGGTGCGACAACGACATCAATTCAGGACTCAGAGAAGCAGTAGAATAAACCAAAGGTACTATTAAGAATTTCCGTTAAAGATAATATAATCTCTCACATTCGTCAGTGCAAAAATTCTAGTGAAACATGGACTACACTTAAAGATCTGTATGAGAGTAAAAATACAAATTGAGTCCTCTTTCTAAAAATTAAGCTCTTGCATATTAAAATGGAGGAAAATGCATCTGTTAGTGGTTTTTTTCAAGAACCAAAGACTCAAAAGATAAGTTGGGAGACATAGGAGAATCAATATATAGTCCTGATATTGTGACAATAACTTTAAATGGAATTTCATAGGACTACCATATGTTTATTATAGGTCTTGTAGCAAGGGATGAAGTGCCAAATTTTGAGGAACTAACAGGTATACTGATGCAAGAGGAAGAGAGGCGCAAGAATGTTAAGCCACATAATTTGAACTTAACACTTATGGAAAAGTAGAATTTATTTGAAGGGAAACAAGGAGGAGGAAGTAATGGTGGAGGTATATCTCAGAAATGGCCATTTATAAAACCAAATCAGGGTATGTCATCTATTGTAAATGATTCCGAAATATTTTTTTTACTATGGTAGAAGTGGGCATCATACCAGTGATTGTTATAAGAATAAAAGTCATGAATATAGGTATTAAAATAGAAGACAATCATGAAATTTTATAGGAGAAAACCTGAATTATTATCTCAATAATTTTAAGTTGTTTATCTCTAATTTTGTGTTGGATACTAAAATGAATGATGTGAATACATGGTTTGTGGACTTTGGAGCTTCTATTCATATGACATGTAACATGATTTGGTATGATAATTTCGAGGTATGAATTGGTGCTAATATCTATCTTAGAGATGATCACCCACATTAGATCATGGAATGTGGGGATATTCTTGTAACATTTCCAAACGGAATTTTTAGGTACACTCATAATGTTATGTATGTGCCTAGGATCAAGAGAAAAATGATCTGTGTGTCTACAATTATAGATAAAATTTGAAGGTTGAGTTCTTGGAAAAACATTGCATGTGAAATAATTTTTGGATCACTGTAGATATGTTGCTTCAAAAATAAGATTTGGAGGCATGTACAAGCTTTATGTTACTAGAAAAATCCATCAAGCTCTGACTTCTACAACTATGTCAACAAAAATCCTTTGGTGTTAGGTCCTTATATTACTAGTATAGTTTGTTATTGTTGTTAGTGTAACCCCCTTATTGTCATTTTTGTACCCCTGTAACCCCCATATTTTTATTATTGTGTCCTTAAATTATTTTTTTTAGGTTGGGTAGGATTACATTGTCGCCCCACTAGGATTACATTAGGGCCCCATGGACTCCTATATATAGAAAGGAGGTTTTGTCATTTGTATCATCCAAGAATTTTTCATTTATGTAATGTATTGGAGGTTACCCCCTCAAAGTGGTTGATTTCTAAGGTGTTGATCTCTCTTTTCTTCTATTTTTGGAGTTGGTTTCACAAAATTTTGTATCAGAGATTTGGATTCTAGGGTTTCTCTGCTCCAAATAGGTCATCGTGGAATTTTTGCTATAACACTTTTTCTACGAAGGTTCAGAAGCTGAAATGTTTAGAGCACGAAGCCAATATCCTGAGGAACATCGTCGAAAATTTTTAGATCTTGGTTCGCAATATTTTCGAAGATATGGTCTGTGGAAGTTAGGTATTTTTTAGGCTCCCAAATTTCATCTCAAAGAGGTGATCATGGGAAAATATTTATAGCTCTCTCTCTGAGCATCAGATTGAAATGCTGTAAAAAGTGGCCACAAGGACACGGACTGTAGTTTATTTTCTATCAATTTAAAAGCTGAAGGAAGAAATAGTAACACGTGGCAAGTCGTACAAGTTATTTCTACTGAACCAATCCACAATTAGGTCATTGTGGGGGATTGGGCATAAATTTTCCTTGAAGAATCCAAATCAGGTTATACCTGTGGCATTTCAAAGAGGATTCAGAGGGCTACCTCAGGGCCAAATTTCAGATATTGAAGATACGAAATCACAGAGATAATTCAGTTTCAATATCGAGCTCCTCAAAAGGAATAAAAAGGTGTGTATTTGTTTCCGAATTGCATAATTCTTGTGTAAAAATTTAGTTTGAAGTGATTCCAAGGGCCTATTGAGCATATATTTTAGTATTGGGTTCTGAAATGCTTCCTAAAAAGAATTCAACACCCCTTAATCCCTCATAATACTCTACTATGTGTTAGCCACCCATATTTTTCCTATCATATCAGCTGGTGGCTAAATATTCTTTGCAGCCTTCAAGAAACAAATTCAGTCCTGAAATTGTTGGTGCTTGAAGTATTTTTGATGAAACTCATATTTCTGGTTACTCTCCGTAGTTGTTTCCTTCTTCAAACCTCTGATATCCTACAAAAATCCAAGTCAAATACTGCTACATCCCCCTTTCTTTCCCCTCCCTTTCTTCCAACTTACCTCATTCTCCATTTTCCTTTTATTCATAAAAACCCCGCAAAACCATATGTTTTTCCCTTATCCCTTCATAAATTTCATTTCCCAAGGTTAAAAACCCACTTTTTAACCTTATCGAAACTTCAATTCCTTTGGAAAATCATTGAAAAACCCATGAAAAATACATAATTCTTATGTGAAAGGTTTTTTTTAGCCCCCGCGGACTAAGTCCCTCCCCCGTTTTTCTCCATATACCCGAGCGCCGGGACTCACTGCTCAGTCCTTAGGTGCTAAACCAAAGAATTCCCCCTTCCTTCATCTATTTTCCTTTGAAAAACCCGAAAAACCCATTTTATAAAGTTTAACGGGAAATATTTGAATTCACGTGTTTGATTGCTGCGATGAACCTGGGTCGTCGATCTGCTCCCCAGATCCGACGGAGCGGAGCACGTCTCACTTGGTGGACCCCCCTTCCCCCGCACCATTTTCCAGAAAACCGCCAGTTTCCATTCCGTACCGCCTTCCGAGCCAAGGTGGTTTTCTCCCGTCGGCCAGCGATTCCATACGCTGGCCGACGCGTGTCCCCGACACTGTTTCAAATCCACCGCGCTATTAGATAATTTCATGCGTTAATATTCGTACCAAGACCACGCAGTGGAATCCACCTCCACCGTCCGATCTGGGCCCTCCCATCTGATGGTTGCCGATCACTTCACCTACTCGACCTTTAACGGACATGCACGCCCATTAACTCATCTACTGCGCAGCCAAGATTCAATCTTTGCCGTTGATCTCTGCAGATCGACGGTCTGGATTTAATTTCTCCACAACTCTTTCCTCGACCGCCCAGATTTGATCTCAACCGTTGGATGATGCCATCCAACGGCCCGCATTCCTCTGCACAGTCCCCAAAGCAGATTGGCCTATAAAACCAGATTTTCAACATGTTTTTGGTATTTTGCAGGGTTTAAAGTCATTTGTTCGTGTTTTTAAGGAAATTTCAGACCAGGAGGGTGACGACTCTCTATGTTTCGATTTCTCCGAGGGAATCACTCTGCGAGCCACGACGTTCAATCGATGTTTCTGTCACATAATTGGCGGCTTTTTTGTCTCGCGCCCCGCACAACGAAGACCTGAATAAATGCAGAAAGAGTACCAGATTGAAGAATAAACACCACCAGAACAAGTATTAGTGGGGATGATCAGGTATTAAGGTTAAGATTAACATTGCAAAACACCTAATCCCGAACGAAAACGATTTAAAAGAAAAATACAAAGGAAGTTTTTATCAGAAAACCTTTCACCGCCAGACAGAGTAATTCGTATTTCCTCCTGTCCACGGTTAAACAGCCACCGTGCTCAAAGGATTCAATTTAGGCTTAATTTTTTAAACGCATCGTATCATCGAAACCACGAAATAAGCACATTTCGCTCGTATTTATCAGGATACACGTTCCGTTAACCCAAGACCACAGAAATTAAAGGCCCAAATAAAAGCTCTTCTGGAGTTTATCCATGAGTAGATCATTTAATACAGAGGAACACCTGTATAGTTCTTCATTGAGCCCCTCGATGGCTAAGAAGACATTAATATCTATATTAATTTGTTTTTGAGATCTTTTCATCAGATCTCAACTCCTCATCCTTCTATAAATACTTCAATAGAATATGAGTGAGGGGTTGGTTGTTAATGTAAATTGCTGAAGCACTGTAATGTAATTGAGCCGAATACTTCTGTTGTAAATAGTGGTTTCATTGGCTCTTGGAGCTCTGCTTGTAACAGAGAGGTTAGGTTGTGAAGAGAGATGTATTAAAACACTGGATCTGAAGATTGTAATTGGTTTGAAGCATCAATACAAGCTGATTTATGAGATCCTGGTCTATGCTGATGGTGATGTTATTCTCACTGTAACTTGTATTTTATTTCTTTTTTCAATTTGTTTCATTTTCCACTATAAAGAACATTTTAACAAGGGTTAGGACCTACTGTATATCAGTAACCTTCTCTGGCTGAGAAATATTTATTTAAATGTTTTCCTTCTACTATGTTATTTGAAAATGATTGAATTTAGTTTAAGTACAGGGATGCTGGCGTTCCCTCATCTTTTTGTCTTAGTTGAATGTTATTTTTAAATGTTACTTTCAATATATTTTTTGTGAATATGAACTGAGGAAATTAAGGTTAGCCCTGAGTCCCTTTCTTGTTTGCTCAACTATTTGATTGTTTCCCTTAGGATGTACAGAAAGTCGTACTTCTAGTTTCAAAGTACTGTCGTATCCAGACTATTTTGGGGACATTTTGTGGGCTCTTCTATTTTTTATTCGTTTTCCATTTGTTGTACCAAGTATTTGATATTTGGTTACCTTTGTCGCATCCCGTGCTTGTTTTGCTTTTCCATGTTTCAACAAGAACTGGAAGCTGGTGTATTTTTATTGGGATTCGTAGCTGCTTTTTGGTTTTTATCCTGTCATTTCCTTTCTTGATGTATCACTCCATTCCAAACTGCACCCAAAGATCCTTAGGGTATAGATGATTTTGCCTTGAGACCCACTTGAACTCGAGCTATTTCCTCCAACCTCCTATCACACTCGCAGTTCAATGGGATCAAAATTGCCACCATTCTTTTCTCAACAAAGTTTATTTTTTTTTTTCTTTGCAACTTCACTTTGAACCTATTTTCAAAAGAGATCTTTCCCGCCTGCAGACAACAAATTATCTGAATCATCCAAAACAAAAAAAAACCCTCGACTTCTATAATTGAATATAATAATGTTTGTCACTTACAAAATTCAAAGACTGCCTATCTTAAAATAGGTCAGTCAGATCCCTTGATGAGGTAGGAGGGCTGATCCTGAATCAAGACTTAAGGAAATGATGTTAACTCTGTGATCGGAATTTTACCAATCTTGCTTATTACAGAGACCTAACATTTCTGGCGACCATACTGGGGAACTACAAACCCAGATTCTTGATAAGACCTTGAGAGTAAAAAGCATCCTTTTCAAGCACTACCAAGAAATGGTAATCATGATGAGACTTGTTGGAATCAGTGACAAACTAGGTCAACTCTAGGATTCTCTTAAGTTTTTATCTAACCTTGAAAAATTAGTTGGCTTAGCCATGAGAGTAGACTGTCCTTGTCTCACAACAGTAGCCAAGTTTTGAAGCAAAGGTAGCTTGTTATTAGGAACCACAAATAAAAACAATTCAGAAAATACCAAAAAGAACTTCAGATTGGTAGTAAAACACTTGCTCTTACTTTTCACTTACCATTGGATGTGTTTTACTTCATACTCTTAGACAGAGTCTGGAAAGGGCCAGGTAGCCTCCGGATCTCATCCCCTTTTAGAGGTGACATATCTGGTGAATGCCCTCCTAGTCAATCTTTGGTTAGAGTTTGTTGTGTTTTGAGATATCCTCGAAAAGGGATGTATCACAAGCACTGTGGTGGACAGTGTACTTCTTTGAACATCCTCTAAACTTTCCACCTGGTGGCTCCACAATCCTAAATAGACCTTAAGACTCCACTGGGAAGAACCCTTATCATTTTAATATCCTTCAAACTCAGTTAGAAGGTTGTAGGATTGAAATCGTGAAAACAGATTAGTCAACCTCTCAAAGACTGTCATATCTGGTTGAACTTTTCTTTCTTATTTGGGTCTAAAAAAGTAGCATAGTGGCTCCTAGAAAGATTCATACTAGAGCCCGTCCTGACCCTCATCCACCCGAGATACTTGACAACCCAGAAAGAATCCTTAGGAAGTCTCCTAAGATAGAATCCTCAACTATTTTCAGATCATCCCTAAGAGCTAATTCAGTCCCTGAAAATCTTTCAGCTCTACAACAATCACAAGCTGATTTAGTCAATCCATTTAGGACTAGGTCATTTGGTGATTTAGATCAGTTAGACTCTGAGTCTTCACATTCATCTCTAGAAACAAGTGAACCCCTTGGGAATAGAGAATCAACGCCTCCTTATTTAAATTTTCTACATAATTTAGGTGTCTCTCATCCAAGATCAGCTCAACAATCTACTGCTTTTCCATCCACTTCTCTTCATCCTTCATCCACTATTCAAATCACTTCATTTCAGCCTACACACCCTGTACCTCCTTGTCATTGGCACTTAATTATTCTTTGATGGTATAGTGTATGCCCCTTAGTTCTTCCTCACATATTAGCTAACCTTCACAGACTATTCAAAACTCACCAGATGATGCGCTCACATGACAACAATATCAACCACAACATGTGGACAAGATGAATGACTACTTTGACAGAAATGAAATTGATATGATTCTCAATAATGAACCAGACTATTTGGTTCAAACTGGGGGAGAAGCAAAATGTTCATATGATTAGCCCTCAGTATTAATGACTACACTTCATCAAACATTCTAAAAAAACAAGAAGAAGAACCCTCCAAGTTCTCGCCTGACTATAACAATCTCCAGAACCTGTAAAAGCAAAATATTAAAACATTTAATAAAGACATAATGCTCTTTCCCCAGAATTAAAACCTCCACATGGCTCAGCTTTAAACAAGTTTCCTGAAGGGTTTGATGTTGACATGACCTATTCACTCAGAGAAAGAGTTTTTGGAACCCTTGAAGATATGCAAAGAGGTGCTCTCTCTGTGGAAGTAAACTTAATGGAGAAAAGAGCAAGAATGAAAATTGAAAAGAGAGTGTCTTTCAGAGAGGAATCCACACCTACTACCTCAAGTTCGAAAATGGAAAGGATGATGGAAGAGATGATGAATAAAATAAGCATTCTTGAGAGAATGCAAGCAAGTCTAAATCAAAATTCTCCTCAAAACAGAAACCAAAACCAAAATCAGAATGTTAGAAGGAATCAACCTCCAAACCGACCAAGGGAAGATGATCAGCAGATCACTCCTCCTTTTCATCAAAACTATTTAAGTGAGGTTGAGGAAATAGATCAAATAACAGAGGAGGATGATATAAACTTATTTGGGGTAGATGATGATGACTTCGAGGTTCATTATGATAGGAAACAAGGTCTTTATACACCTTGTGATGACAAAAGAGATGATAATGAAAATTATTATCAAAACATGGAAAATGATGTCATAGAGCCTTCAAAGGAATATGAACTCAGAAGTAAATCTAATCAAAAAACCCCTAACAACAAAACCTCTGACAAATCCTCTAAAAGAAGCACTGCAACCAAGCCTAAAATAGTCAAACAAAAAGACAAAAAAATGGCTGATAATTCTGGTAAAGGTAAAGAAAAAGACACTCAAAATGTTGAAAAACAGAGTGCAGACATCAGTAGTACTAGCACTTCATCTAGTACTCCTATTACAACCGCTGTTTCAACTATAGATAAAACAAATCAGCAAGCCGTTGTTGCTGATAAATTGGCAGTAAACAAGGCTGAAACCAACACCTTAAAGAATCAAATTCCTTTCAGTCTGGAACAGGAAATATCAAAGATTAAAATTTTTGTTCCTTTGATTGAGTTAGCTGCCCAACATGTATATAGGTCCAAAATTTTGAAGGCTTTGAACATAGAAGAAAATAAGGATACACTCAATCTTAATGACGATCAACCAGAGCTTATTTTTGGTCCAAAGATTGAAGGTAAGTTTCAAGAGGGACCTGTCCCTCCCTTCTATGTAAGTTTAACTATTCATGACAAAATTCTACACAATGCTATGCATGACTCAGGCGCTTCCCATAATTTGATTCCAAAAGCTATAATGGAAATCCTGGGTCTTGAAATTACCAGACCTTACAAAGATCTCTACTCCTTTGACTCAAGCAGAGTTAAATGTCTAGGATTGATCAAGGACCTCTGTGTTAATTTAGCCCAAATTCCAGCCAAGTGTTTGGTCATGGATGTTGTTGTGGCTGATGTACTCCCAAAGTATGGAGTGCTTTTATCAAGATCTTGGGGGGCTAAGTTACAGGGGACCATGCAAATGGACATGACCTATGCGACTATCCCTATTTTCAATCAGACTAGAAGACTTTATAGGGAGTCTCACATGCAATACACAGTTACAAGTCAAGACAGGCCTCAAAAATCCCCTCTGTATGCTGTAAGTACAAGCCTTGATTCTTTTATCATGTTTAATGATGAAACCCTCACAGAGCAAATCACTTTAACAGGATTAATGGTTGAAACGGAGGAAGAGGAACATAACGCTGAACGGTCAAAACAGTTTGTTGTATCTGAAAACCTTAGCAAACCAAACACAGGTCTTGAACTTCAAATCATCAATCCATTAAACTTAAAGCTTGATAGTCAAGAGAGCAATCCTCAACCGGATGAAAAACCTGAAGAGTCAAATCATACAAAGCACATGCACCAAACTGATAAAACTGAAAATGATCCTCTCTGGACTATGTATTTTGATGGGTCATGCACTAGAACAAATGCTGGTGCAAGTGTCTGGATTACTAACACTGAGAACAATCATACAGAATGTATTTCATGCAAATTAAACTTTCAGTGTTCCAACAACATAGCAGAATATGAATCCCTTCTCTTAGGCTTGCATCTCTTGAAAAAGCTAGGTGCCAAGAGAATCAATGTATATGGGGATTCTGAGTTAATCATTAGGCAATTCAATGGGGAGTATAATGCAAATCACCCCAGACTTAGGGCCTACAGGAATGATGTCATGGATATTTTGAAAACATTTGAGGAATCCAACTTAAGTTTTGTCCGGAGGAAAAGAAATCTTGCAGCCCACAATTTAGCCTTTGTTGCTAGAACCTGCCCAATGCTATATGATGACACATCTCAGATTAAATTCAGACCAGCTGTCCCGGATAACAAGAAATATTGGCAGGTGTTTGATGGAGATAAACAAATAGAAGACTTCATGCAATTCAGAAATGAGTTTGAACTCCATAGCTCAGATTCAGACTGCAGTGAAGAAAATTTTCTTGGTGAAGAAGAGCCGTCTCCTGAGCTTGTAGATATTAACCTTCAGACCAACAAACTTACAAACCAAACAGAGTTGAGTACATAATCTGAAACAGAGGAGTTGGAGACTCTGCATTCCAAGGATGATAGTTTGCCCAAGGGTTTGGCCCCTCTAGAAGAATTGTTTTATTTTAATGATGTGGCCAATAAACATAAACTAGAACCTGTAGAAATTGAAGTGGAGGAATGTAATATAGGAAGTGAGGAAAAACCGAAAATGATCAAACTGTCCAAAACTTTGCCAGCTCACATTAAACTCAAATACATAGAGTTGTTCAAAGAATTTTCTGATGTTTTTGCATGGAGTTACGAAGATCTTAAGTCCTATGACACTGAAATAATACAGCACAAAATCCCTCTTAAAGAAAACCAAAAACCATTGAAACAAAAACTGTGCAGAATAAACCCTGTCCAGTTACCATTGGTTAAGAAGGAAATCATGAAGATGGACGATGCTGGCATTATTGTCCCTATTAGATATTCTGAGTGGGTATCTAATCTGGTGTCAGTTAGGAAAAATACTGGAGAAATTAGGCTTTGTATAGACTTCAGAAATTTAAACAAAGCTTCATTAAAAGACAACTACCCTTTGCCCAAGATGGATCATATTTTACAAAGGGTGGTGGGGTCTAAAAGAATTTCTTTGCTACATGGCTATTCAGGGTATAATCAAGTTTTAGTCCACCCTGATGATCAATTAAAGACAAATTTTACTACACCATGGGGTACTTTCATGTATGTGAAAATGCCTTTTGGTCTAATGAATGCCAGAGCAACCTTTCAAAGAGCCATGGACATAGCATTCTCGGAAGAATTGGGTTTCTTCATCATTATCTATCTTGATGATGTAACTGTGTTTTCAAAAACAGATGAAGAACACTTAGAACACTTACAAAAAGTTTTCGAGAAATGCAGGAAGTTTGGAATATCTTTGAACCATAAGAAGACTTTATTTGGTCTCCAAGAAGGTAAAATTCTTGGGCACATCATTTCCGAAGAGGGTATAAAGATAGATACAAAGAGGATTGAGGCCATTTTGCAAATCTCTCATCCTCGAAACATCAAGGAGTTGCAGTCTTTCATTAGAAAGATCAACTTTTTGAGAAGGTTCATCCCCAAATTGGCTGAGCTCCTTAGGAATATCACTAATATGTTGAAGAAGGAGCAAGGGGTGAAATGGACCGTGGAAGCAAAGACATCCTTTGCGCTGGTGAAACAAGCATTAACCAAAACACCGGTTCTCATAAGTCTTGATTTTTCAAAAGATTTTTATATCTTCTCATTTGCATCAGAACATACCATAGCTGTTGTCCTTTTACAAAAAAATCCACGAGGACAAGAGCAGCCTATTGCATTCTTTAGCAAGGCATTAAGGGATGCCCCTCTGAAGTATAAAATTATGGAGAAGCAGGCTTTTGCTTTGGTAAAGGCTTTGAAAAGCTTCAGGGTATACATCCTTCACTCACACATTATTGCCTTTGTCCCAAATTCAGTTGTTAAAGACATTCTAACACAGGACCCAGATGGTAAGAGAGGTAAGTGGATTGCCGTTATTCTTGAATATGATTTGGAGATAAAACCCACTAAGCTCATCAAAGGCTAAGGTCTAGCTAAATTAATCGCTGAATCAAATTGTGAAGTTCTTGATATTAATACGATTAATGCTTTGGATGACCTAGAAGAATTCTTAGTTCCCATTATTGAAGACCATTTTGTGAATTCTCCTTGGTATACTGATATTGTTTATTTTTTGCTTAATCTGAATACACCCCCTGGTTTATCAAAAACAAAGGCAAGATTCCTAAAGTTAAAAGCTGTAAAATTTTGCATTATTGATAAATGTCTTTATTGGAAAATGCAAGTGGTATATTGCTTAAATGTTTGCCTGAGTTTGATGCAGAAAATATTAAGCAGGAATTCCATGAAGGAGAGTGTGGAGGCCATTTGTACTGGAATTCAACAGCCAACAAAATTTTGAGGGCTGGTTTCTATTGGCCCACTCTTTTTCCTGATGTACACAAAATGACCACTACTTGCCATAAATGCCAACTATTTGAAGGCAAGAGAAAATTACTACCCCTGCCTTTGCATCCAATCACTGTTGAAGCCCCTTTTCAACAGTGGGGACTTGACTTCATAGGATAAATCCATCCACCATCTTCTGCTCAGCATAGGTGGATTCTTACTGCACAGACTACTTCACTAAGTGGATAGAAGCCATTCCTTGTAGTCAGGCCAATGATTCAGTTATCATAAAATTTATGGAGACTAACATCCTCTCCAGATTTGGCTGTCCTAACAAGGTCATCACAGATAATGCAGCAGCATTTGGATCAAAGAGAATGGTTGAATTCTGTCACAAGTATCAGATAACACTGGGACACTCCACAGCCTATTACCCTCAAAGTAATGGACTTGCAGAATCTTCCAACAAAAGCTTAATGAACATAATCAAGAAAATGTTGGAGGACAATAAAAAGTCTTGGCACACAAAGCTGATCCATGCACTTTGGGCTGACAGATTAACTTTGAAGAAATCTATTTGTATGTCACCCTTCCATCTTGTGTATGGTACAGATGCAATTTTTCCTAACAGCCTTGGTGTACCAGTTATGAAGTTAATTCAAGAGTTGCAGACTGAAGAAAATGACATGACCAGAAGAATAAATCAAACCATTCAGCTTCAGCAGACCAGGGAGGAAGTGTATAACAAAGCATTACAGAAATAAGACAGTATCAAGAAGATATTTGATAGAAGAACAAAGGCCAACAATTTCAAGATTGGGGACAAAGTTTTAAAGTGGGACTCAAGGAGGGAAGATAAGGGAAAGCATGGAAAATTTGATCATCTATGGCTTGGTCCTTACTCTATTCATTCAGTTGCTGGAAACAATGCATTTTTCTTACAAGAACTGGATGGAACAGAATTGTTTGGGGGTCATGTCAATGGCAGGATGCTTAAGAATTACTTCTCTTGATCCATTTTATGTTTTGAAGCATTTTTTATCTTTTTCCATTATGAATAATCCATCCCCCATTGCATTCAAAGTTATGAAAAATCAAAAAATACAAAAACAAAGAAAAGAAAGAAAAGAGGGCATAATTGAAAACAAGAAAGGCAAAGCCCAATGCCAAAAAAGAGAAACAAATCTGAAAGTGTGCAAGCTCAAATGCTACTCCTACAAAACACACTTCTAATTAGTCAAGCAGCCTAATCTTGACTAAGTAGCTTTTGAATTTACTGCTGATAGGATAGTGAATTTTATTTTCCAGACTGTTCAATCTTGGCTTATCAGTAGATAGATTAGGTTAGAAGTGAAGGTTCAAATAAACTCAAAATCTGAACCAAATTTTCCAAATAGATGATGACTCAAAACTATGTTTCCTTATGTGAGTCATAAAAGATAAACACTGGTTCTTATTTGCCCAAAATCTGAATCAGTAGAAAAGCAAAGACAGCTCAAAGAAAAAGCAAAAAGAAGAGCTATGAAAAGGATAAAGGAAGGGCTCAACTTTCAGATATTAAGCCTTCCATTTTGTTTTTATTTTTCTGCAAATAATAATCTATGTGCAGCTTGTTTTTATGCCATAGATCACAGCAAGTCAAACAGCTTAATCTTGACTTGACTATTTTTAAATTTCTGCTTTAGAATTTAGAGAATGAAAGCCTGTTGGATAGTTTAATCCCAACAGACAGTAGATTAGGTAGAGAATAATTTTGAGCTCAACTGTTTAATCTGAGTTCAAGGAGAAATAAGCAGTATAATTAGATTAGTTTTTATGCTTTCAGAAGAATAAAATGTTGTGAAAAGAGTTTGCCAATCCAAGTGCACTCTGATGAAGAAAAAATGTTAGATCAGTAGGATTGGGTAGGTAGAAGTTGTATTGATGAAGTTCATGTTTCTTTCATGACTGATATTATTTTTTAGAGCAAAGCAAAAGAAATTCAATGGATTAGGCATCAATCAGCATCCCAGAGAAATCAAGTCTGAATTCTTGATGCCTTCAAGAAGGCACCATCCCCAAGTGGAGCCGCTGTTAGCCACCCATATTTTTCCTATCATATCAGCTGGTGGATAAATATTCTTTGCAGCCTTCAAGAAACAAATTCAGTCCTGAAATTTTTGGTGCTTGAAGTCTTTTTGATGAAACTCATATTTCTGGTTACTCTCCATAGTTGTTTCCTTCTTCAAACCTCTAATATCCTACAAAAATCCAAGTCAAATACTGCTACATCCCCCTTTCTTTCCCCTCCCTTTCTTCCAACTTACCTCATTCTCCATTTTCCTTTTATTCATAAAAACCCCACAAAACCATATGTTTTTCCCTTATCCCTTCATAAATTTCATTTCCCAAGGTTAAAAACCCACTTTTTAACCTTATCGCAACTTCAATTCCTTTGGAAAATCATTTAAAAACCCATGAAAAATACATAATTCTTATGTGAAAGGTTTTTTTTAGCCCCCGCGGACTAAGCCCCTCCCCCATTTTTCTCCATATACCCGAGCGCCGGGACTCACTGCTCAGTCCTTAGGCGCTAAACCAAAGAATGCCCCCTTCCTTCATCTATTGTCCTTTGAAAAACCCAAAAAACCCATTTTATAAAGTTTAACGGGAAATATTTGAAGTCACGTGTTTGATTTCCGCGATGAACCTGGGCCGTCGATCTGCTCCCCGGATTCGACGGAGCGGAGCACGTCTCACCTGGTGGACTCCCCTTCCCCCGCACCATTTTCCAGAAAACCGTCGGTTTCCATTCCGCACCGCCTTCCGAGCCAAGGTGGTTTTCTCCCGTCGGCCAGCGATTCCATACGCTGGCCGACGTGTGTCCCCGACACTGTTTCAAATCCACAGCGCTATCAGATAATTTCACACGTTAATCTTCATACCAATACCACAAAGCGGAATCCACCTCCACCATTCGATCTAGGCCCTCCCATCTGACGGTTGCCGATCACTTCACCTGCTCGACCTTTAACAGACATGCGTGCCCGTTAACTCATCTACCGCGCAGCCAAGATTCAATCTCCGCCGTTGATCTATGCAGATCAACGACTCACATTCATTTTCCTGATTCCATCACCCGGTCAACCTCCTTCCCGCTGACTCTCCGTTGCCCGATCTCTACCGTCGATCTCTGCAGATCGACGGTCCGAATTTAATTTCTCCACAACTCTTTCCTCAACCACCCAAATTTGATCTCGGCCGTTGGATGATGCCATCAAATGGCCCGCGTTCCTCTGCACAGTCCCCAAAGCAGATTGGCCTATAAAATCAGATTTTTAAAGTGTTTTTGGTATTTTGCAGGGTTTAAAGTCATTTGTTCGTGTTTTTAAGGAAATTTCAGACCAGGAGGGTGACGACTCTCTATGTTTCGATTTCTCCGAGGGAATCACTCGCAGAGTCATTTTCACGTCTCATCGATGTTTCCACAAGCATTGATGCCTTTTTCCTGTTTGCGAAGCCCTGCACAACGAAGAAGACCGTGAAAATAAACGCAGAGAAAGAGTATTAGAGATTGAAGACAACAATGAACCAGAACAGTAGATTAGTGGACAGATTTGTGGGGATTAAGGCTAATACAGTTATCAAACGCCTAATCCCTGGATCTAAAATGCAGATTAAAGAAAAATCTAAAGTGTTTTATCAGGAAAACCTTCACTGCCACAGATGGAGGCGAATTGATTCCTCCCAACGACCACAGCGCCACCTGTGCCTTAAAGGATTCAATTCGAGGCTGAATTTATTAAACAAGATCAGATTTCTGCCTGGAAACAGCCAAAGAAGTTACTTTTGCCTCAGATTTAATGACAGAATGTCTGCAAAGTAACCCTAAGACCACACAGAGCCTCAAAGGTCAACAAAAACTCCCTTCGAGCTTAATTCATGAGTGTAGATCATTTAATACAGAGGAACACCTGTATAGTTCTTCATTGAGCCCCTCGATGGCTAAGAAGACATTAATATCTATATTAATTGGTTTTTGAGATATTTTCATCAGATCTCACCTCCTCATCCTTCTATAAATACTTCAATAGAAGATGAGTGAGGGGTTGGTTGTTAATGTAAATTGTTGAAGCAATGTAATGTAATTGAGCCGAATACTTCTGTTGTAAATAGTGGTTTCATTGGCTCTTGGAGCTCTGCTTGTAACAGATAGGTTAGGTTGTGAAGAGAGATGGATTAAAACACTGGATCTGAAGATTGTAACTAGTTTGAAGCATCAATACAATCTGATTTATGAGATCCTAGTCTATGCTGATGGTGATGTTATTCTCACTGTAACTTGTATTTTATTTATGTTTTCAATTTGTTTCATTTTCCACTATAAAGAACAGTTTAAAAAGGGTTATGACCTACTATATATCAGTAACCTTCTCTGGCTAAGAAATATTTATTTAAATGTTTTCTTTCTACTGTGTTATTTGAAAATGATTGAATTTAGTTTAAGTACAAGGATTTTGGCGTTCCCTCATCTTTTTGTCTTAGCTGAATGTTATTTTTAAATGTTAATTTCAATATATTTTTTGTGAATATGAACTGAGGAAATTAAGGTTAGCCCTGAGTCCCTTTCTTGTTTGCTCAACTATTTGATTGTTTCCCTTAGGATGTGTTAAAAGCTGACTAGTTTCAAAGTACTTATCAGATCTTATACCATTATGTGTTATCTTTGTGTCTCCCTGTCGTTTTTATATTTTTTCTATCAGAAGTGTATCAAAGGCTGGATAGTTTCAAAGAACTTACCAGATCCTAGTTTGCTTCTATGTTTTTCTCAAGTGCCTGGTCAAAGGCTAGCTAGTTTCAAAGTACTTACCAGATCCTGGGCTGCTCTTTGTTTTGCATCTATCATTTCCCTTTCTTGATGTATCACTCCATTCCATAAATCAAAATTTAAAGAGATCCTTAGGCATAGATGACTTGCCCCATAGACCACTCTTGAACCTGATTGTTTCAATTAAATCCTATCATGACTCCATAGCCCAATGGACTGAAAACTTGCCATCATCTTTCTTCTTGGTCAAAGCTTATTCTTTTTTGCTTGCAACTTCTCACTTTTGAACCTATTTGCATATAGATCTTTTCGCCTCAGACAGCAACTATGTTCAACCATCCAAAAAACCAAACAAACCCTTGGAATTCATAACTAGCCTAATATCATTACCATAAACTTCAAAGACAAATCCATCTTTGTACACATTGGAGAGATCCCTCTCCGGATTCAGGAGGGCTAGATCCTAGAATCCCAAAGTTGGTTGAAATGATGTTAACTCTGTGATCGGAATTTTACCAATCTTGCTTATTACAGAGACCTAACACTATGACTCATGAATATGAAGAATTGCAACATGATCTATCAAAATTACAAGAGAAAGTGCACCAAATTTTGATCTAGCAAAGAGCAACAAAGAATGAAATGTAAGTTTTGAAGAAAGGCATGGAAGCAAAGATGGATGGTTTGAATAATAATATGGATGGTTTGAAGAAAGGCGTGGAAGCTAATATGGATGGCGTCGAAGCTAAGATGGATGGCGTGGAAGCTAAGATGGAGGACATGGAAGAAAAAATGAAAGACAACATGGAAAAAATGAAGAATGATCTAAAAGTAGACATTGAAGGTTTGACAAAGTTGATACAATAAATGATTCCTAATGGTGAAAATATAGTAGAGGAAACTCATGATGAGAACAAAATAAATATTAATAGTGATTTCATAAACTCTAATGTTGGATTGAAGAACCACCATATTCGAAAGATCGATATTAGGAAGTTTGATGGCAAGGATCCCGTAACATGGATACTACAGATGGAGCAATATTTTGATCTCAATAATGTGCAAAACACACAAAAGGCACCCATTGAAACTTTACATTTAGAACAAAATACATTTTTATGGTATTGATAGATTTGCTCCTGTAAAAAAATTGTCACTTGGTCAATTTTTACGGAGGAAATGATAACACATTATGAGGATACAAAGAGAAACACTTTCTTTAGCCAATTGATAAATCTCATACAAAAGGGTTCAGTAGCAGAGCACATTGAGGACTTCCAAAAATTGAATATAAGGGTATCTGATATTCCAGAGGAACACAGGATTGATGTCTTCATAGTGACTTTAAAGGATAACATCCAACATGAAGTTTGCGTTTGGGAATCTGATTCATTGGAGAAGGCATTGAGGTTGGCAAGAAGAATTGAATGTAAAATTATGGCAACAAGGAAGCCTACCACTCACATCTATAAAGATGGAAGTGTTGCTACTCATAGACTTCTACAACCTACAAGGTTGACACCACAACAATTGGAAGAAAAAAGAGAAAAAGGGCTTTGCTCGAGTTGTGATAGAAAATACACTAAAGGTCATAAGTGCTCTAAGAAGAAATTATTTTACATAGATTGTGAAGAGGAGGAAGAAAATGAAAAAGAAGCTTCAAAAGTAGAGAATATACACCAGGAAGAAACCCTAGAAGAAGAAGAACTGAGCCCGACCATATAATGTAATGCATTGGTAGGAATTACCACTCCTCAAACTCTCAAGGTAGAAGGACATATCAAGAAGAAAAAGGTAATAGTGTTGATTGATTCTGGTAGTACGCATAATTTTATTCATTTTAAGGTAGCCAAAGAATTGAATTATTTCCTATACCCATAACTAGAATGTCAAGTGATGGTTGCAAAAGGAGGAACTATAAATTTCTTTGGAAAATTCCATAATATCAAGCTAGCCATGGGGGAATATGTATGAAATAGTCCAATTATTTCCATCCCAATGGGAGGTGTTGATGTTGTACTAGGAGTACAATGGTTACAATATTTGGGGACGTTAGCTTTTAATTTTCAAGAACTTTTCTTGAAATTTTTTTCAAAAGGAAGGGAAATCGAATTACGGGGTATCGCAGGGAAGCCAAGAAAGATAATAAGCTCTAATTTCATGACAAAGCTTCTGAAGAAATAACAACGAGATGTAATTGCACAATTATGCTCACTAGAAGGACCAACATCAAAATCATCTATTTCTCCAGATCTCCAGAAAGCCTTGGACAATCATTCCAAGGTGTTTGATACTCCCAAAGGACTCCCACCTATTCGTGATCATGATCATGTTATTAATTTGATTCTTGGAAGTGTTCCTCAAAAGATCAAGCCTTACAGATATCCTTATGTCCAAAAGAGCGAAATTGAATGTATGATTGCAGAAATGTTAGAGGATGGCATAATTCAACCTAGTCAAAGTTCTTTCTCTGCTCCAGTAGTATTGGTACACAAGAAAGATGGATCATGGCGCATGTGTCCAGATTATAGGGATTTCAATAAGCTCACTATTAAAGATAAATTTCCCATTCCGGTGATTGATGAATTATTGGATGAATTACATGGAGCAATTTGTTTTACCAAGTTGGATCTTCGTTCAGGATATCATCAAATTATAATGAAGACTGAAGATATTCTGAAAACAACATTTCAAACTCATGAGGGTCATTATTAATTTTTGGTCATGCTTATTGGCCTTACCATTGCACCTTCTAAATTTCAAGGGTTGATGAATTCCATTTTCAAACCCTTCCTCAGAATATTTGTGCCATTATTTTTTGATGATATACTAATCTACAACAGGTCTTGGAAGGATCATGTTGAACATGTTGACATGGTGCTTAAACTATTGGAGGAGAAACAATTATATGCAAAAACAACCAAATGTTTCTTTGGAGTATAAGAGGTGGAAAATTTGGGTCATATTGTATCTCATGAGGATGTTAAGGTAGACCCTAACAAAATTAAATACATTAAGGAATGGAAAGTCCCCACAACCATAAAGCAGTTGCACGGATTTCTCGAGTTAACAGGGTATTATCAGGGAAAATTTTAAGGATGGACGTTTATCTTAAAGTTTAAAAACTTGGCGAATCTTAGTACTCCTTGATATGCAAATTTTAAAATTTTTGATGTTATTTTTGTAAACATATTTAGTTTTCTAATCATTTTATATTAGTATATATAATTTTTTGGCGATTTTTAATGTAAAATATTTTTGTACTATAAAATTTGGGTGAATCAATTTTAAAAAAAATGGAAATTGGCGAATCTTTTTTTTGGAAAAAGCATGGAAAATTAGCCCACCTGCGAATATTAGCCCCTAAAATTTTCCATGGGTATTATCGCAAGTTTTTTAAGAATTATGGGAGAATAGCATCACCTCTAACAACATTATTGAAGAAAGATGCATTTTCATGGACTCTTGAAGTAGCTAAGGCCTTTGAACATCTTAAAGAAGCAATGTTCCTAGCACCATTCTTAGCTACGCCAGACTTCATAAAAGCCTTTATTGTGGAATGTGATGCCTCAGGAAATGGAATTGGTGTTGTTTTAATGCAAGAAGGAATACCCATTGGTTTTGAAAGTTGTTAAATGAAATGAAAGTATTTACAAAAGGCTATTTATGAGAAGGAAATGTTGGCAATACTACATGCACTAAAGAAATGGAGACCTTACCTAATGGGAAGACACTTCAAGGAAAAAACTGATCATGATAGTTTTAAACACTTTTTGGAACAAAGACTATCTTCAGAAGAGCAGCAAAAATGGGTCACAAAGATGTTGGGTTATGACTTTGAAATCGTCTACAAAAAAAGGAAGCTAAATGTTGTTGCGGATGCACTCTCAAGAAAGGATGAAGAGGTGGAAGCGTTTCTTTGTGCCATTTCAATTATCCAACGAGATTGGATAATTGAAGCAAGGGATGAATGGAAGAAGGACGAAAAAGTGTGGACTCTCATTCAAAAGTTGCAGTAAGATCCTAGTACATCTGACACATTTAGTTGGGAAAATGATTCCTTATGGTACAAATATTGCTTATATATTTTCAAGAATTCCCAACTAAAACAAAAGATTGTTTTGGAATTGCACACTTCTCCTTTAGGAGGACACTCAGGATTTTTAAATACTTACCATAGGGTGAAAAATGAATTTTTTTGGGATGGCCTTAAATCTGATATTCAAAAGTTTGTGGCGGAATGTTTGGTTTGCGAGTAAAATAAAGTTGAGACAATTAAGACCCCGAGTCTTCTACAATCTTTATCCATTCCAAGTCAATGCTGGGAGGAGATTTCAATGGATTTTATCACAGGTTTACCTAAGTGTGAAGGAAGGAGTGTCATCGTGGTGGTAGTTGATAGAATTACCAAGTATGCACACTTTTTCTCGTTATCTCATCCATTTAAAGTGAGTACAATGGCTACTGCATTTATGGAAACAATTCAAAAGCTACATGGAAACGCGAAGATTATTGTAAGTGACAGAGATCCCATTTTTACAGGAAATTTTTGGACGGAATTATTTTGTTGTTTGGGTAGTCAACTAGCTCATAGCTCATCTTATCATCCTCAATCTGATGGTTAAACAAAGATAGTGAATAAATGTTTGGAAGGATATCTTCATTTTTTTGTATCTGATAAGCAAGCACAATGGGTCAAGTGGTTACCTCTCGCTCATTGGTGGTATAACACTTCCTTCCATATTGCAGCAAAAATGACCCCTTTATGGCACTTTATGGATATCATCCACCACCCATCACATCTTATTTAAGGGAAAATGCTAGGATTCAAGTAGTGGAGGATCACATCGAGCATGAACAAGAAGTTCTCCAACTCTTAAAGGATAACCTAAATTTGGCACAAAATCGAATGAAAAAACAGGTAGATCAACATCACAGTGAGAGAAGTTTTGATGTGGGAGACTAGGTATTTTTACGGCTACAACCATACAAAAATTTCCCTCAAGAAAGCTAAGAAGGATAATAAATTTTCGTGAAAGTAATATGGTCCTTACAAGGTTTTGCATAAGATTGGTACTATAACATACAAATTGGAGATTCCTGCTTCTTCGCAAGGGCATCAAGTTTTCCATGTTTCATGCTTAAAAAAGGTTATGGTGGACAAACTTACAGTTCAAAAAATATTGCCATAACTTGATGAGGAAGGAAAACCATATTGGAACCTGAAGCAGTCACGGAAATAAGAACTCGACAACTACGAAATCGATCAATTTCAGAGTATCTCATCAAATGGAAGAACTTACCTACTGAAGATTCTACATGGGACGATGAGAATTTTATATAAAAGAAGCCAAAGCTACTCAAGCATTGAGGACAACACTTTTTTGAAGGAGAGGAGCATGTTAGGTCCTTATATTACTAGTATAGTCCCTTATTGTTGTTACTGTAACCCCCTTATTGTTATTGTTGTACCCTTGTAACCCCCATATTTTTATTATTGTGCCCTTAAATTATTATTGTTCGGTCGGCTAGGATTACATTTTGGCTTAAATTATTATTGTTCGGTCTTATATATAGAAAGGAGGTTTTGTCATTTGTATCATCTAAGAATTGTTACTTTATCTAATGTATTAGAGGTTTCCCCCTCGAAGTGGCTGATTTCTAAGGTGTTGATCTCTCTTTTCTTCTATTTTTGAAGCTAGTTTCACAACATTTGGCATCATAGGCTTGGTCACATAGATTATCATGATTTCTTGTTCTTGCAGAAAATAAGTATGGTTGAAGGAATCTCTATGTTAAAAAATGAATATGTTGCTTGTGAATTTTGTGCATTAGGAAGAATTAATAGAGATTAATTCCCCTCTAATTATGATATGATAAGAAGAGATTTATTATAACTTGTGCATTCTAATGTTTGTGGACCTATGCAAACCAAATCCCTAGGAGGTGCCAATTATTTTCTATTGTTTATTAATGATTTCACAAGGTACACTTGGGTTTAATTGCTCGGGAAAAAGAGTGATGTTTTTAGTATTTCAAATACTTCAAAGTCATGTAAGATAACTATACATGGAAGTTCATAAAGATTATACATTCAAATCAAGGGGGAAATAGAGGTTAGGGAAATTCATTAAGTACTACAATGATTATGGAATAGTGAAAACATTTACAGTACCCTACACTCCATAGGAAAACGGTGTTGCAGAAAGGAAAATCATAACCTTGGTGGAGTGTGCATGGAGTATGATCAAAGGTAAGAACCTCTCTAATTCTTTTTGGAGACAAGACATTAGTATTTATTTTTTATTTTAATCAAGTATCTTGATTAAAATAATCAAGTATCTTGATTATTTTAATTAGGTATATTGATTTTTATTTTAATGAGGTATCTTGATTAGAAGTCCAATAAGGTATCTTGATTTGAAGACCCCATTCGAAGCCTTGAATGGATTTAAAGAAACATTTCATCATTTAAGGGCGTTTGATGTAAACCCTTTGCACATATTCTGAAGGAGAACAAAAACAAGCTTGATTCTAAAGCCATTAAATGCATTTTTGTAGGATATAGTTCAAAATTTAAAGCTTATAAAAGGTTTCATCCCTCTACTCAAAGAGTGTTTGCAAGTAGAGACGTTATTTTCTATGACCAATAAAATGAATGCAACAGGGATAACATCGATGAAAGATGACACGTTCTTCCTTAAGTTGAAGACAATAAAGTAGAAGTAAAAGAATAAGACAGTGAGCAACAAAAGCTTTGGAAAGAATTTGATGATATGAACATGACCAGTTGTTAAAGCCCACCCAGAGGTGGAGAGGTAATTTCACAGAAAAAAAAAGGTGAAAATTACAAATCATGGTCTAAAGGCATGGACTAGCTCTTTGTAGCTCTTGGATTTGGTTTCATATAAGTTACAAAATCCATCATCAATAAAACTATTTCAATTTTCTACATCATTATATTACATTCAAATCCATGGTAAAACAATTCCTTTATTGAAGCCATGCTCACATTACAACTAAATCATCAATTAAATCATCAAAAACCATCAAAGTACAACTAACTCATCAACTAAGTCATCAAAAAACCATAAAACTTACACCATCATTTATAGTGACTAGCTTTCGATCAAAATAAAAAATGAAAAGTAAAACATATACACAAATCCACATCGACATATCGAAGTACCAAAGGAATACACTTCAATCCTAAGTTAAATATGGAAATACTTTTACCCTGATTCTACCAACAAAAAAGGTCACCGTATTCCGATCTTAGAGTAGAAGTATTAGTTCTCAAATAAAAGTTATGCTGAAGAATTAAATTAATCAGGTCACAAGTAATACTATTGAATGTAAACCGGTGGACAAAAAGATCTTTAAATCGAAGGGTAATTTATGGTGATCGAACCCTAATAATGATCTCCTTCAATTCATCGAACCTACCTGTGGGAACCAAGTATTTCAAGTGAGGAAACAATTCTATGTATGTCTCACACAAAACCTTAACTGTCACAAAATTCTTTGACGACAACTTTTAATCAACTTCTCGTCCGTGAAGCAGAGCGCAAATCCATACAATAACGCCAACTATTGACGCTAGTAGAGCATGGTCTTTATTAGAGTGGTGGATCTATCGATTATGGATTCATGGATATACTAGTGGTTCTTGTGAAGTAAGAATTTGGGCGTTATTAGAAATTCAGATTTTTTGTAAATATGGCTAGTCACCTTGTAGATACATACATGAAGGAGGCCAATAAGTTGGATCGATCCAATTATGTTAATTGGAAATTCAAGTTGCAGACACCGTTGGAAGGCTATGGCTCTTATACCATCACAAAGGCGATGGTGCTTAGACCATTCAATTATGGTGCTAAGGCTATGGTGCTTATACCATCAAAAAGTAAGCTCCTATATATTAAAATGGAGGAAAATGCATCTATTAGTGTTTTTTTCAGGAACCACAGACTTGAAAGTTAAGCTGGGAGACATAGGAGAATCAATAGCTAGTCCTGATATTGTGACAATCACTTTAAATGGAATGTCATAGAACTACCATATGTTTATTACAGGTTTTGCAGCAAGGGATGAAGTGCCAAATTTTGAGGAATTGACAGGTATATGGATGCAAGAGGAAGAGGGGCGCAAGAATGTTAAACCGCATAATTTGAACTTAGCATTTATGGAAAAGTAGAATTTCTTTAAAGGGAAACAAGGAGGAGGAAGTAAAGGTGGAAGTACATCACAAATATGGCCATTTAAAAACCAAATCAAGATATGTCATCTGTTAGAAATGATTCTGAAATATTCTTTTTACTATGGTAGAAGTGGGCATCATACTAGAGATTGTTATAAGAATAAAAGTCATGAATCTGTTGGACATTGGGTTCAACGCTCCCCGTGTGTTTCGTGACATGGACTAACTGCCTCTCGTGGATCCTAACTCTGGCGATTGTAGCGGAGACTAAGGCCTATGGGTTTTGTTCTAACGGCAATCATTATTCCAACAAGTGGTATTAGAGCGAAAGGTCTCGAGTTCGAAACTCACCCGACTCGCGTTGGGGGGAAGATTGTTGGACATTGGGTTCAACGCTCCCCGTGTGTTTCGTGACATGGAATAACCGCCTCTCGTGGATCCTAACTCTGGCGATTGTAGCAGAGACTAAGGCCTATGGGTTTTGGTCTAACGGCAATCGTTATTCCAACAGAATCTAGGTATAAACATAGAAGACAATCACGAAATTTTATAGGAGAAACCCTAAACTCTTATCTCAAAAATTTTAAGTTGTTTATCTCTAATTGTGTTGGATGTTGAAATGAATGATGCGAATACATGGTTTGTGGACTTTGGAGCTTCTATTCATATGACATGTAACATGAGTTGGTATGATAATTTCAAGGTATGCATTGGTGCTAATATCTATCTTGGAGATGATCACTCACATCAGATCATGGAATGTGGAGATATTCTTGTAACATTTCCAAATGGAATTTTTAGGTACACTCATAATGCTATGTATGTGCCTAGGGTAAAAATAATTGATCTGTGTGTCTACAATTATAGATAAAATTTGAAGGTTGAGTTCTTAAAAGCACATTGCATTTGAAAGATTTGTTAGATCATTACAAACATGTTTCTTCAACAATCAGAGTTGGAGGCATGTACATGCTTGATGTTACTAGAAAAATCCATAAAGCTCTGACTTCTACAACTATGTCAACATATATCCTTTGGCATCATATGCTTGGTCACATAAATTATCATGATTTCTTGTTCTTGCAGAAAATAGGTATGGTTGAAGGACTCCTTATGTTAAAAAAATAATATTTTTCTTTTGAATGTTGTGCATTAGGGAGAATTCATAGAGATGAAATCCCCTCTAATTATGATATGATAAGAAGGATGTATTAGAACTTGTGCATTCTAATGTTTGTGGACCCGTGCAGACGAGATCCCTAGGAGGTGCCAAATATTTTCTATTGTTTATTAATGATTTTACAAGGTACACTTGGGTTTAATTCCTCCGGAAAAGAGTGTTTGCAAGTAGAGACTTTATTTTCCATGACCAAGAAAATGAATGCAACAAGGATAACATCTATGAAAGATGATGCATTCTTCCTTAAGTTGAAGACAATCAAGTATATGTAAAAGAATAAGGGAGTGAGCAACAAAAGCTTTGGAAAGAATTCGACAATATAAACATGAACAGTAGTTAGAGCCCACCCAGAGGTGGAGAGGTACTTTCATAGAAAAAAGGTGAAAATCACAAATCATGGTCTAAAGGCATCAACTAGATCTTTATAGCTCTTGGCTTTGGTTTCATATAAGTTACAAAATCCATCATCAATAAAACCAATTCAATTTTCTATATCATTATATTATATTCAAATCCATGGTAAAACAATTCCTTTTTTGAAGCCATGCTCACATTACAACTAAATCATCAACTAAGCCATCAAAAACCATCAAATTACAACTAAATCATCAACTAAGTCATCAAAAACCATCAAATTACAACTAATTCATCAACTAAGTCATCAAAAACCATCAAAGTACAACTAACTCATCAACTAAGTGATCAAAAACCATCATTTATAGTGAATAGCTATCGATCAAAATAAAAAATTAAAAGTAAAACATATGCACAAATCCACATCGACATATCGAAGTATCAAAGGAATACACTTCCAATCCTAAGTTAAATATGGCAAGACTTTAACCCTGATTCTACCAACACAAAAGGTCACCGTATTCTGGACTTGGAGTAGAAGTAGCCATTCTCATATTAAAGTCCTGCGGAAGAATTAAATTAAGCAGCTCACCAGTAATACTACTGAATGTAAACCGGTGGGCACAGAGGTTCTGCTTTAAACCGAAGGGTAATTTATGATGATCGAAGCTTAGTAACGATCTCCTTCAATTCACCGAACCAACCTGTGGGCACCAAGCATTTCAAGTGAGCAAACAATTCTATGTACGTCTCACGCAAAACCTTAACTGTCACAGAATTCTTTGACAACAACTTCAAATCAAGTTCCCGTCCGTGAAGCAGAGCACAAATACATACAATAACCCCAGTTATTGACGATGGTTTCCTCTTCACGTTCATAGACTTCACCACCTCTGTCGCCATGTCCTCCAAAATTTTTCGTTCGCTGAATTCAAATTCGACCAGGCGGCGGAGACGAAAGCTTTGAGCCCCTGGGTCGAGTAATCGGAAAAGCTACTATTCTCGCGGACTCCACTTCCACAATTCTTGGAAACTTCAACTCGCAGGGGCTTCGGGTTGGAAACGTAATTGGCGTTGTCTACGTGAATGAATGGTTGAATAGTCTTCCCAGCTTGCAATATATCTCTCAACGTTAAGTCTATAGCCTGCCACCATTCTTCCAAGGGTTTCTGCTGACTGAGCTGTTTTCCAGCATTATGAATAAAGGAGACGAGTATAGCATCCATCTTCTTTTTGTGTTTCCCTCTGAACGCTACCTCCTTGGAGCTGCAAAACTTTTCGAAGATGTAAAGGGCGCACTTCACCACTGGTTGACTCACACTCAACCTCATACCCAACTCACCCATTGCTTCACGGTGCTTGTTGGAAGGTAATTTCATCTTCCCGAACGAACCAGCAGAACAAGACGTCGAACAGGTTGATGGCAGAGAAGATTATCGTGGCAGCATGTTGACAGGTGATCAACGGAGTGCGGGGGTTGAAACAGCGCGGGAGTTAACAAGAGTGTACCCCCCCTAGTTGACTCTCGATCGTGAGTTGACCAACCGATCAACGGTTGATATTTAGTGCAGGGGGTCACCCATTTGAAGTGTATGAGAAGACATGTACCCCCCGTAAACACCACTTTGAGGTGGCTCTGCCACATGCAGCCAGCGTGCCACCGTTCCGCCACCACCGCGTAAATTTTCCACCGCTGCCAGCAAATCAAATTTGACATAAATTTTTTAAATGGTGCTGACAGAAATCTTTAATGCCATTAATGTTTTTTTTAAGCGGTGATAGTTCTGCAATTTTGTCAACAAATGACATTAATTGAAATTAGATATTTTGTCTATAAATATATAGAACATAATTGTAATTTTTTTTAGTTGCTAGATATAGAACAGAGCAGTTCTATTTTTAATGTAAGCACAACACTGCGTTGAAAAAGACAGAGAGTGCAGATTTAAAATATACACAGCAGTGTGTATTTTTTTTTGAAACAGAGAGCAGAATTAAAAATACACAGAGGTGTATGTTTTATAAAAAAAAACACAGTGAGTTTTTTTTTTGTATTAGACAGAGACATGATTTTTTTTAATTGAGACAGAGGTCTTAAGTGTGCACTGTGATAGCAACAGTCACAATTGTAAATCCCTCAGCAGAGAGGAAGAATTTGTATCAGTTTTTTTTAAATAGAAATTTGATTTTCTGAGTTGAAAAAACTGTCACTGTGTATGCCAATTCAGGCTATTTGAAGGTCAAATAAGCTGAATAAAGGGAATTCGTTATTGCAGAAGCCTCTCCAGTAGTGTGAAGGTTCAGACAAGAAGAATTCGAAGGTATTTCTCTATATAGTTTTGTGTTACTGTTGCAGTACAGTTAGTTAATTAAAACACACAGTCAAGTGTTTTGGATCATAGTTAAGAGTGCAGAATGGCTGGCTCCAGCACAGGTATGAGTTTGGGAAATATCCATCTCCCACAATTCAATGGAAAAAATTATGACTACTGGTCAATAACTATGAGGGCTTTATTTACCTCACAAGAATTATGGGAATTAGTTGAGGATGGCTTTGAAGAGCCAGCAAATGAAGCAGAGTTTTTTATATTAACTCAGGCAGAAAGGGAGTCACTGAAGAACAATAAGAAGAGAGATGCCAAGGCTCTTTTCTTCTTGTATCAAGCAGTGCATGAGAGTGTGTTTCCAAGGATAGCAGCAGCTAAGAAATCCCAAGAAGCATGGGAAACTCTCAAGACAGCTTATCAGGGTATGGAGAAGGTGAAGACAGCAAAACTTCAGTTGCTGAGGAGAGACTTTGAGACTCTCTGTATGAAAGAGTCAGACACTATTGACTCATTCTTCACTCATGTGATTGGCATGGTCACACAAATAAGATCACATGGAGAAACTCTTGAAGACAAGAGGATTGTTGAAAAACTCTTGAGGAGTTTACCCTCAAGATTTGATGTGATTGTCACCACCATAGAGGAGACTAAGGATCTCACAAAGTTTTCAGTGGATGAACTTCATGCATCACTGATGACCCATGAACAGAGATTGGGTAGGAGTGAAAACTCATCTCTTGAACATGCTTTTAAGACCCAGATGTCTTTCGGAAAAGGAAGAGGGCAAGGCAAAGGAAGAGGAAGAGGCAGAAGCCAGAACAGAGGTGGAAGGAACAGTCCAGCAAATGCTCAAGGAAGGGGCAGCAATCCAAATCAGCAACACGGCCAAGGCAGCCAGCAAAGTGGACAGCAGAATGATCAAGGACAAAGGTATGATAAATCCAATGTTCAATGTTACAATTGTAAGAAATATGGTCATTATGCTAATGAATGTAGAAAGAAGAAACAAGATATGAGAAGTGGAACTAGTGCAAATTTCACAAAAGAAAATAGCAGCCAAAACAATTTGTTTTTAGCTTGTAATATGGCTGAAGAAAAGAATGAGGATTTATGGTTTCTAGACTCCGGTTGTAGTAACCATATGACAAGAAACTTAGCAATGTTTTCTATATTAGATGAAAGTGTGCAGTCACAAGTCACACTAGGAACTGATAGCAAAGTTTCTGTTATGGGAAAAGGAGATGTAAATGTTTTAACAAGATTAGGTGCAAAGAAATCCATAGCAGATGTTTATTATGTTCCAGGAATGAAGTGTAATCTCTTAAGTATTGGACAGCTTGTCCATAAAGGATATAATGTTTTCTTTGATAATGATGTTTGTACCATCATGGATAAACCACCCAGCAAAGTATGTATTGCTGAAGTGAAGATGACAAGGAACATGATGTTCCCTCTCAGAATGAGAGCAGACTTGAAGAATGGTGAAGAGAAAGCAGCAGTTGCACAAGAGACTTACCAAAGCGAACCAAAGGATGATAATTGGTTATGGCACTTGAGATTTGGTCATCTCAACTTTGGAGGTCTTAATTTGTTGAACAGAAAAGGAATGGTAAGTGGTTTACCATTGATAGAGAAACCGGACAGCTTTTGTGAAGGTTGTATTCTTGGGAAACAACACAGAGAAAGTTTTCCTTCCGGGAAAAGCATAAGGGCAAAAGCACCCTTAGAGATTGTCCACTCAGATGTGTGTGGACCGATGCAAACTCCATCACTTGCAAGCAGCCACTATGTGTTAACATTTATAGATGATTTTACAAGAAAAACTTGGGTTTACTTTTTGAAAAATAAAAGTGAAGTGTTTGAAAAATTTTGCAATTTCAAAGCACTTGTTGAGAAACAGAGTGGGCTGCATATCAAGGTCTTAAGGACTGATAGAGGAGGTGAGTATATCTCTAAAAAATTTCTACGGTTTTGTAGAGAAAATGGTATTCACAAACAGTTTACAACTAGATATACTCCGCAGCAAAATGGAGTAGCCGAAAGGAAGAACCGAACCATAATGGACATGGCGAGGAGTATGTTGAAGGCAAAGAATTTGCCTAATTATTATTGGGCTAAAGCTGTACATTGTGCAGTGTATATTTTGAACAAGTGCCCTACAAAAGCAGTTATGAACATAGTGCCGGAAGAGGCATGGAGTGGCACAAAGCAAAGTGTCACACACATGAAGGTTTTTGGATGTGTGGCTTATGCACACATTCCGGATCAGCTAAGAAAGAAGTTGGACAGCAAGGGGGAGAAATGTATTTTCATTGGATACAGTGAGGAATCCAAGGCCTACAGGTTATACAACCCATCCAGCAAGAAGTTTCTTGTGAGCAGGGATGTTCAGTTCATTGAAGAGGAAGCTTGGGATGGAAGCATAGAGAAAACAGTGAATGTTAAACACTGTTTATCTCATGATGAGAATGATGATGAGTTGGCTGAAATACATCCCCAAACAACAACACCAACAAGAGAGCAGCAAAGCACACCCTTGAGGAGAAATGACAGTGCTTCTCCAAGCACACCACAAGGAGGAAATTCAAGTGCTTCTTCAAGCATTTGTACATCTACTGAAAGAGGTAAGAAATTCAAAAGTTTGAGAGAAATTTATGAACAAGATATAGCTAATGAAGGTATCAATTCTTTGTTTGCTTTATATTGTCATGTTGATGATCCTGTTCATTTTGAAGAAGCCATCAAGGATGAGAAATGGATAGAAGCTATGGATGAGGAGATAAATGCCATAGAGAGGAACAAAACTTGGGATTTGGTTGAACTCCCAAAAGGTAAAGATGTCATTGGTGTTAAATGGGTCTACAAGACCAAGAGTAATGTTGAAGGCAAGATAGCGAGACACAAGGCAAGGCTTGTTGTCAAAGGCTATAAGCAAAATCATGGGATAGATTATGAGGAAACTTTCGCACCGGTTGCAAGAATGGAAACCGTGAGAGCAGTGTTGTCCATAGTAGCACAAAACAAGTGGAAAGTTTACCAAATGGACGTGAAGTCAGCATTTCTGAATGGAGTGTTAATGGAAGAGGTTTACATTGATCAACCTCTCGGCTATGAAAAGAAAGGCCAAGAGCATAAAGTATGCAAGTTGAAGAAAGCTCTTTATGGGCTGAAGCAAGCGCCAAGAGCGTGGTACAGTAGGATAGACTCTTATCTACTGGAAAATGGTTTTGAGAAGTGTGAGGGAGAACCCACCCTCTACATCAAAGAAAAAGACGGTAAAATCTTAATTGTAGTCTTATATGTTGATGATGTTATTTTTACAGGTAATGATGATTGCCTTATTGAACATTTCAAAACAGTCATGAAAGAAGAATTTGAAATGACTGATATGGGTTTGTTGAGATACTTCTTGGGAATAGAAGTAGAACAAGATGAAAATGGTATTTTCATCTCACAGGCAAAGTATGTTAATGAGGTACTTGAAAGATTTAACATGCAGGAAAGCAAAGCAGCAATCACTCCCACAGTGATGGGATTAAAACTCAGCAGAGAGGACAACAGCAAGGATTTTGATCCTAGTTTATACAAGAGCATAGTTGGCAGCCTCATGTATTTGACTGCAACTAGGCCGGACATAATGCATGCTGTTAGTTTGATTTCCAGATTCATGGAAAAGCCAAAGGATGCACATTGGAAAGCAACAAAAAGAATTCTGAGGTATGTTAAAGGTACGAAAAGGTTTGGTATTTTTTATACTACTTCAGAATGTTCAGATTTAGTTGGATACACTGACAGTGATTGGGCTGGAAGTGTAGATGATCGGAAGAGCACTTCCGGTTATGTTTTTCACATGGGTTCAGGAGCCATTTCATGGGCTTCTAAGAAACAACCCATTGTAGCATTATCTACAGCAGAAGCAGAATATGTGGCAGCTACAGCAGCAGCGTGTCAAGCAGTTTGGATGCGGAAAATGTTGAGAAGCTTATGTCAAGAACAAGTAAAAGGGACAGTGATCTTTTGTGACAATAGCTCAGCTATTGCATTGTCTAAAAATTCTGTTTTTCATAAGAGGACAAAGCACATTGACACCAAGTTTCATTTCATACGGGAATTGGTTAGCAATGGCAAGATTGTTTTGCAGCATTGCAGAACAGAGGATCAGTTTGCAGATATCCTCACAAAGCCACTTGCGCAGAAAAGCTTTGAATATTTCAGGAAATGCTTGGGAATGTAGGAAAACCCAGCAGTTGAAATTAAGGGGGAGTGTTGGAATGTAATTTCAAGTGCTCCGAATGATTTGCAGGCGGGAGAAGGACGTCGATCAGGCGCAGGAGATAAACAACGAGCACGTCGACAGCAATCAACCGTGTGCGGGGGGTCGAATAGCGAGGTGGTTAACGGGAGTGTACCCCCCCGCAGTTGACCACTTGATCGCATGTTGACTCATGATCAACAGCTGCAGTTTATTACGGGGGGTCACCCATTTGATGGGTACGGCCAGAACCATACCCCCCGCAACCACCAGTTTGAGGTGGCTCCGCCACATGCAGCCAGCGCACCACCATTCCGCCACCACCGCGGAAAAATCACCGTTGCCACCAAATTCAAAATTCGACATAAATTTTTTGAAACGGTGCTGACAGATTTTTAATGAGGCCATTTATGTTTTATTCAAGCGGTGATATTATGGTTGTAAATTCAATGAATTACATTAAATGAAATTTAGATATTTTGTTTATATGTAATAGAACAGAATTGTAATTTAGTTAGTTGCTGAGATATAGAACAGAGACGTTCTATTTTTAATGTAAGCACAACAGTGGATTTGAATGATGTGAGAGAAAATTAAAAGAAAGTTTTATTATTGAAGAGTTGTTTCTTTTGAACTGAAGGTGTTCGCTTTTTAAATTTTCTCAGTGTGAGACAAGAGAAGTTTTTTTGTTTTGGAACTCCGTGCTTAGAAGCACCCACACTTTTGTAATCCCTCCGGAAGAGGAAGAAATTGTAACAGTTTTTTTTAAAGAAATTGATTTTATGAGAAAATCATTACCATGTCCGCAAATTTTAAAAATATTTCCGTGTTAAGGGAAGGCGCTTTATTATTTTGGAATTTCGAAATTCCAACTATACCAAGCGTTATAACCGTTGCAAGTTTAATCTGATCAGTTCAGATTAACGTTTCCTTCATGAAAACCATAAGATAGGAGGCTCCTAAGATATGAACAATAAGGAGATTCCTCACATATTTTCTTCGAGTAGAAATTATATTCTGATTGTAGTTGATGGTGTCGTTGAATGTGTTGTGATCTCTTTGCATTAGAGAATATTAAAAGAAAATAGAACTTTCCCAGTAATTTAGTTGAGTTGAAGGGATTCATAAATTTTAATTTCTCTGTCCGCTATGTATGGTAAGTATATTGTATTAGTTGACTTGAAGGGATTCATAAATTTTAATTTCCGAATTCGCTATATATGGTAAGTATATTGTAAATCCTGTGTTGAGTGTACTACATTGTCTATACTTGGAGGTCAATCGTAGACTCACTTATAATCCACGTCGTTAAGTCAATTATACGAAGGCTGACATCAGTTTTGATTGGGCAATATATCCTTGATTAAGTATTTTGATTGAAAGTTCTAACATCTAGTTGTTTATGTTTTAGTGCACATTTGATAATTAAAAATGGTTGAGACATCTTGTGGATGAACTAAGACTACAACCCTTATTTCAGGGATGCAATCTATCATTAAATAGTAAACAGACTATGATTAAATTTTGAGGAGTAGCATTTCTAAACATAGGGTTGTAAAGTGTGATTATTTTGTTCATAATGTTATATTGATAAATTAATCAACATTTATTATATATTTATGGATTAAAAAAAAAAATCTTTCACTCAATTTTGTTTCTTTGGCTTAATTCATTTTCACCGTGATTACTATAATTGTATATAATTTGTTACAATTAGTTCATCTCCAGCAATTACTACAAATCTTGGTTGGATTTCTTACTACAAATCTTTCCTGGATCTCTATGTCTTAGGCTTTTTCTTTTCAATAGTGTTTACCAACTTATCGTTGATTTTGCATCTTTATATTATTTTCTATCACATTATTTGGTATCAATGCAGATGTTTTGCATCTTTATATTATTTGCTATCACATTATTTGTTATCAATCCAGATGTTTTGAGAGTGAAAAAATCGAATCATCTTAAAGAAGTAGTTACCGGTATACCAATTTGAAGGATTGGGATTTGGAAAGTTTAGCTTTAAATGAGGTTTTCAGGGGGCGAATTTTTTTTTACTTAGATGTAGGACCCAGTGATGTTGTTGGTGTAAAATAGTCTCAATGTGAGTTCATATGCAACCGCTGTGTCCCATAAGCTACTCATGGCTATTAACCACCATAATTGGAGATGATGCTTTATTAGATCCCTATACCATACAAGACTTTATGGTCTTGAATTTAAAGTGTCGAGTTGTAATTCATGATAGGGTTCGAAATGGTCAAATTTTACTCTCACTTGGCTATCAACTTATTAAGGGTAAAATGTTTTAATTATATTTTTTTGCATAGTAGGATAGAGAGTATAAGAGAAAGGTTTAAGTTTTGTTAGACATGGAAAAATTTAGAGGCAAAATTTAGCCCATGGGTAAAATTAAGGGGTTTTTATTATTTTTTGGGTGATTTTTTTGTGAAAAAAGGAACGAATATGAATTCCTAAATAAAATAAAAACAGTTGCAAAACCATTACTCTATTTGATTGAATTTTTTAATTGGTCTTCCAAAATTCCAACAATATTCTCGCAATGAAAATTATGGGATATATTTCACTCCAATTTTATAGGAATGGAAATTATTTGGAGGTATTTCACCCTGTGGAATTCATCTTCACTTCTCACTTTATAGGGAACATATTTCATTTTACACACAATATAGGTGAGCTCTTCTAACTCTTGCATTTTAATTCTGCAAATTCCCACATCCTTGTTCATCAATTGTTCAAATGAATCAATCCATAATGACTTGTGTTAGAAACAATTTGAATTAAATTAATTTAATTTAGAATAGTTTATTTTTGTAATTAGATGTTTGAGAGTATCTAGAACTTGATTTGTAGTGTTTCACTACTAAAGCTATTATTAAAATTCATAGTATTCTTTCAACGATGTATGAATTTATTATTTTAAAGGAAGATTGTTTGATTAGATTTTTACTATTTGAAATTCTTTTATAATAATTTTTTTGCTAAAGCCTAATTGAGCTATTAATATGCATAAGGGATCAATGGAAAATGTTCATATATCC
The DNA here is from genome assembly GCA_034641835.2 of Pinus albicaulis. Lineage (NCBI taxonomy): Eukaryota > Viridiplantae > Streptophyta > Pinopsida > Pinales > Pinaceae > Pinus > Pinus albicaulis. Next base: position 1,490,613,462 of record CM076584.1, read on the forward strand.
TTTATGCTTAACTTTTTTTTTTTTGAATCCAGAACATTTTTATGGCCTTTTGCAAGGATACACAATGTCCCAAACTTTTACAAATTTACCTCATAGAGTATCCAATGACATAATGCTTTCCCATGGTAGAGTATCCAATGACATAATGCTTTCCTATGGTTTCAATCTTAGCCAAGGTTCTTACATGTACATCAAAATGATTATAAAGCTCAATATTGATTAAATTAATCTCACTACTAATTCAAACTACATGGCTAAAACACACAAATTAAAAGAAGAAAATATTTTGCAATATATTTTACGGAAGTAAAACAATTGAAACCAATAAAACTCAATTAAGGTATTTTATCAACTCATAGAGAGAATTTTAATCTAAATAAAACTTCTAGGCCAAAATATTTCTTAAGCATGCTTCCGATTGGAGAAATTATATTGCTTGGTAGGATGTACAAATGCACAATTTAATAAGGGAAAATATGTCTTGCACATATATCATAAGGGAATTATATCCAAAGAGTAGTTTAATCTAAATAAAACTTCTAGGTCAAAATATTTCTTAAGCATGCTTCCGATTGGAGAAATTATATTTCTTGGTAGGATGTACAAATGCACAATTTTATAAGGGAAAATATGTCGTGCACATATTTCATAAGGGATTGATATTCATAGATATTGCCAGTAACTATAGTGGAAGGAATGAGGAAATTCTCTTAAGTTTCATTGCTAGTTAATTCTAAACACATCAATCATGGGGAACCCTAATGCAAAATCGTTGGATCTAAGGAATTTACTTTAACTCCTAGAGAAAAAAACACAACTTTATTTTAACTCCTAGATAAAACAACACAAAAGATCAACTTGTAGTAGATTTACATGATGATATCATTAGTAGTGATGTTATCTTGTTCTTCTTAAAACAATTCCCTAAATTAGGACTTAGATTCTTGTTACATAAAAGTCTATTCAATGGTACAAGTTATCAAGTTTCTTTCTCTACAAAAGAAATATATCAACACCAATATAATTTTCTATACTATTGTTATCTTGAACTTCCTAAAATAATTCCCTAAATTAGCAGTGAGATTATTCTTACATAAAAGTCTATTCAGTGTTACAAGTTATCAAGTTCCTTTCTCTACACTAGAAATCTATCAACACCAATATAATCTATATAATATTGTTGGACACCTAATTAGGTAGGGTTTGTGCGGAGGAATTCCAATAGTCACAAAAGTCCAAGGAACCTCTTGGAAGATGAAAACCAAAGGAAAATGAAATGTATTAATATTTTGATTCTATTAATGAGAGTTAATGAATGTATTAATATGTATACTCTATTAGTGAAAGGCATCTCACGTTTCATCTCATTTTAGTTTATTTTCATGAGTGAATTCAGCAATGGTATCGTAGCATGTCATATGTACACGTACCTACTATTCCTTCCCTATTTTTCAGGTTTATGACATGCATAGAAACTTCCCCGGCCCCTATGTTTCATCCAGTCTTGCATCCATGTAAATCAAGTTGACAACCATGAATACCATCCCTAACCTTCCATATTCTCAACTTGTAATGCCCTAACTCACTCGTCCTAATGCTTGGCTTTTTTATCATCCCCATCACATATAAATTGTTTCTTTTTCAATCCAAGAGCCATGGGGATTGGCAACCTATCATGATTCTAGCGCATACACCATGTAATGTGCGACACCTCTAGAAGGATGAGGTTAGGAGTCAGATGACTATCGAGTGTATTAGGTTGGTAGGGAATTTTATTGCATGAAAAAATGCAAAGGTAATCTTAGATCCCAGAAGAGAAGGCTCATACGATCAAGCAGATCCGAGCACATCCAAAAAGAAGGATTAATTATGCAAAATCAAGGAAGGGGATGTGGTTCTCCTCTGAGCATGGGATATGAAGGATAAACCAAAATATTATGCAATTTGAAGAAGCCACACTAAAGAGTTATTCAATTAGTGTGCTAGTTAAATCAATGTGTAAACAATGAAGAATATACAAATGCATTGGGTGTCTGCATTCAAGCCTTTCATAATCATAAAGCTTAAGACGAGGAAAATTTACCCATTGCGGCATTATTTTAGAATTTTCTAGGGTTTCAAAAGCTAGCATGAGACAACATTGGTTTCACTTATTTGGAAGGGTTTCCATCCTTTACTCACTTAGAGTGTCTTTTTGTTAGTGACAACAAGATCTCTGGCATTTTTGAACATTTGGTGTTGGTGGGGCTTAAATCTCTAGAAGATATTGATTTGTCCAATAATAGAAAATGGGTATTGAAGGATCTTATTTCATTGTTTCAGTTTAACCTTGTGCCTTTCGACCTGTAGAAGTTCCCCATGATGCGGCTTCTAGAGTACAAATTTGATATTTTCTACATATTTAAATTCTTAGATTTTGTAGAGGAGAGGGATGTTGAAGGGAGTGAGATACTCGAATCTAAGGTGAAGCGAGACACCTTAGTGATCTATATGATCCTCATTTTCCACAATTTTCATCTATATTCCATCTAGCTCATATAGAAATATACTACCAAGATCCATCTTAACTCCAGATTTATTAAGTGTCAAGAGGGATCAAATCTCTAGATGTGTAAACCTCTTTTTTGTGTGAAAAACTTGAGGAAAGGTTTGCACCTTGAAATATTTGATCCCTCTCTGCGCTTGATAGATACGTATTTAATATGGATCTAGGATGGTTTCATTCATGTGTGGCCAATGAAAATCTATTGAATATATGATTAGTTTTATAAATAATATGTAAATGTATCTAATTAATAAAATTATTTTAAATATGTTAAATATGTCTTAGATTAACCTCGTTATAATTTTCTTAGTTACCTCAGTTTGTTGATGATCCAAATTGGATCATTATATTTCTTTTTATCCATCTTGATTCATTTGGAGTGGAAAAAGTAGAAGAATCATCTCACGGGACCGTTTTTACCAGCAAACCCAGTTTAGCGAAATGGGGTATGAAAAATTTAGGAAGCATTTTGAGGATTTAAAAAAAATAATTTTGGGGGGTAAAAGTTTTCCCCTCAGTGGAACATATTTTCTTAATATTATGCACACAAGGATCTTCGCAATGACATGAGAGTCACGTCAATTGAAGTCCGTATGCAAAAGTTATGCCACTCAGAAGTTGACCTTTCTATTTTCACACCTATAGTTCAGGAGGATGTCATCTCAGCCATCATTATTCATGGAAAAGGGGCTATCCACATGTTTGTGATGTAAAAGACTCTAGAATAGTCTATTTTGTAACTCTATTTAAGAGTTGATGTAGTCAAAATTAACCACTAATAGGCTATCGAGCTATGTTATTTTTGGGCCACCACATGGAAGAGACATTCTATTATTTCGTGAAAACTTTGTTCCATAGTTGTGAAAACATAGCCACGAGAGATAGGAGGTAGAGAACACAGAGAGTATTTATGCACTATAGTAGCCCATAGGCCACATGCATTACTTCTTTGTACCTATAGCCATATTTCTAGGTAGAGAAAAAGAGTGAAGCGACCACACCTTCCAGCTAGGTTTTCTCTCGCAAGGGTTTCCCATAGAGAATATATAGCGTCTTATGTGTGTGTGAGCTCATTTTTCCATTCTCTACTTTTCTGCATAATTTATATTCACACGCATGCACTAATTACAATTAAATCTACAAATCTTAAAGTTTAGTAAAACTGCAATAATGTAGGATCTCATATTTTTAATATAATATTATCAAATCTATTGTGATGAGTTGTCCAGTGAAATATCCACATGAGTTTATGGATCCATTGAGATTATAAATATTGTTAGTAAATTTTATGATGAAATAAAAATTTTGAATTCAAAGTGACAATAATACTCTTGAACGATAGAAAATGTGAATAATAAGAATATAATCAATTACAAATAGTTTTGATTGTGATCAATCTCAAACAATTTTCTTCTACTATTCTTATTGTCACCCTTCTTAGATTTGTGATCTTTTCATATCGATTACATGAAAAGGATAATTGAAATCGTAAACCATTTAAATCTTTAGCTTGAGATGTTGTAGTAAACATCATACGTTGTCTTTCTTCCTCTCCAATATTAATAGGATGAATTACTATAACAAAAAAATCAATACATACATTGTCAATAATTTTTTGTGCTTACACTTAAACCAATTCATAGTGTTAATCCAATCACTTTAAAATTAATGTAACATCATACATCTTATTACGTCAAATCAGAACTCAACATCTACATTGAAATCAATGCATCTAATTTAAGAAATCAAATAAGATTAGAAAACGACTTCTATAGTAGAACAAATTCATCTAATGCAAGCAATCAAATAGGATTAAAAATAAATATTTACTCTTAAACAAATGCATCTAGTGAAAGTAAATGAATAAGATTAGAAACCAACATCTACACTACAATCAATGCATTTAGTGCAAGAAGTCAAATAGGATTAAAAATCACACCTACACTGAAATCAATGCTTTTTGTGCAAGCAATCAAATAGGATTAGAAATTTCCATCTACATTGAAAGAAATGAATTTAGTGCAAGTCATAATAGGATTAGAACTCATCTACATTGAAATCAATTCAACTAGTGCAATAAATAAAATATAATTAGGAATCAACATCTACATTGAGATCAATGAATCTAGTGGAAGCAATAAAATAGGATTAGAAATAACCATCTACATTGAAATCAATGCATTTATTGAAAGCAATCAAATAGGGTTAGAGATCATCTAGATTGAAAACATTGCATCTAGTGCAAGCAATCAATTATCATAAGAAATCAACATGTACACTAAAATCAACACGTCTATTGCAACCTATAAAATAGGATTTGAAATCACCATCTACACTGAAATCAATGCCTCTAGTGCAAGCAATCAAATAGGATGGGAAATCAACATCTACAATAAAATCAATGCATCTAGTGCAAGCAATCAAATAATATTAGAAATCATCATCTACACTGGAATTAATGCATTTAGTGTAATAAATCTTCTTCCCTCTATCCCCCTTCCATCTATATCTATATATCCCTTTATCTCTCCTTCTTTGTCTCTCTATCTCACCCCACCCCTCAATACACATGCCCACTCACTCGATATCTATCAATCTCTTTGTCCCTCCCTCCCTCTCTCCGTATCTCTCTTCTCCCTCTATTCACCTTCCATCTATACCTGTATCTTACCCTTTTCTCCCCCCCTCCCCCCACTTCTATCTCTCTTTTCTATTGTTTTCCTCTCTCCCTCTCTCTCCATATTCCTTATCACCCCCTCTCTCTCTCCACATTTCTTTCTCGGTGTATTTCTTCGTACCTCCTTCTCTCTCCCCCTCCAACTCCATCTCTCTATCCCTCCCTCTCTCCTCTCTCTCACATTTTCTCTCTTACTTCCTATCTCTCCCTTTATATCCCACCTTTCCCCCTCTCTCTTCACCCTCCAACTCTATTACTATATCCCCCCCTCTCTCCTTCTCTCTGACCTTCTCTCCATATCTCCTTGTTTGTCTCTTTATCTCATCCCCAAACTTACACACACTCTCTCCATCTCTCCATTGTCACTCCCTCTCCCTTTCCACTTCTCACCCTCTATGTGTTTCTTCTTCCCTCCATCTCTCCCCCTCCTCCTCTCTCCCTCCCTTTCTCCTCCTCTCTCTCAAGTCCTCTCTCTATTCCTTCCTCTCTCTCCCTTTCTCTTCTACCTCCCTCTCTCTCCCTTCTCTTCTACCTCCCTCTCTCTCCCCCCCATCAATCTCCTCCTCTCTCTCAAGTCCTCTCTCTCCATTCTATCCTACCTCCCTCTCTCTCCCCCAATCTCTCTCTCCCTCTCTCTCTCTCTCTTTCCCCATCACCCTCTCACTCTCTCTTTCTCTCTCCAAATATGTTAATATATCCCTCCCTCTCTCCTTCTCTCCCCTCTTCTCTCTATATCTCCATATTTGTCTCTTTATGGCAACCCATAAACATACACACTCTCTCTCCATCTCACTCTTGTCGCTCCATCTCTCTCTCCACCTATCACTCTCTCTGTCTTTCTTCTTCCCTCCCTCTCTCCCTCTCCAACTCCATCTCTTCATTCCTCCCTCTCTCCTCCTCTCTTTGATCTCCTCTCTCTCCCTTTCACTCCTACCTCCCTCTCTTTTCCCTTATCTCTCTCTCCCTCTCTCTTTTTTCCATCTAATCCTGTCATTATCTTCCTCCCTCTCTCCTTGTGTCTCTCCCCCCTCCATATTTGGGTCTCCCTGTATTAGCCTTCTATACCTCTCTTACTCCTCTCCCTCTATGTCAATCTATTCAATAAATAGTCCAAATATTTTGCTGTTGATAATTGGTTAATTCTGCAAAGTATAACTGTATTTGTTTTCAATTAAGTTAGATAATTAGTTTTGCTAATGGTTGTGCTAGTTTAATATTATAATTAAATGTGTTTAAAAAAAACAAAGAAATTATAATTAGTTTTGATAAAATATATGTATCTTGGCTTTCAACTAATTGAAATGATTGCTTTTATATTGCTTTTATATATATATAATTGATTAATTAATTAATTGACTAATTTATTAATAATTTATTAATTAATTAATTAATTATTTAATAAATTTATTAATAATACATAAATGATTATTATTAAATAAATTATAATAATAATTAATAGTAATTTTAATTAATAATCATTTTCCCAGCATATCAACTAATTTTATTAATAAACAAAGTGAAATATATATATGAATGATAAGACAGCTAGATTGCATAATCATACAGTCACAAGAATTCCTAAAAATCCATATGAAACATAGCTCCCATGGTTTGAAATGGTAAATAATAATAAGATTAAATTACTTCTATACTAAGAGATATTTTTATCATGAATTTAATAAAAAACTATGAAGAAAGTTTTACGATGAAACCACAATCATAGAATCTATTATTAAATATCATTCAACTAGATGAAACAATCCCTGTATGACTAGATTCTGATCACTGACCTAAAATCATATATAGGATTGCAGATCAAATAGAACACCCGCCTAAATATGGTTTATCCGCCTTAATTTTGTTAAGGTGGCATGGCTTTCATTAATTCTTAGCAAATGCTCAGGTAATTTTGGCTCTCTTGGCGGATAAATATTCCCATACTTTTGTCTGATCTGGCAAAACTCCTTTCACTCCATCGATCTTAGTGAATCGGTCTATCCATGCACTGAAAAGAGGCATCTTCTCTGGATCTATTAAAACTATATTAGTAACCTTTTGGACGACTTCGATAAATACCAACTACCTGCTGAGAGAGATATCAACCAAACCAATCTCATAGCCTCCAAAATACTTTCCCGAACAACTGCTAGTTCGCAGAGCGTCCTCTAATAAAGAAAAATTTGCAAATGATTCTGCCATCGCTTTTTTTTGCTCCTCACCTTGCCCTGTCAAAACTCCTCTGACACTTGGAAGGAGCTGCAGCCAGCCATAATTCGGGTTAGAAAAGAATAAGAAATGCTAATTAAAAATTTCTAAACCCTAAAATGCAGATAACGAAAGGATCTATATAGCTAGTCATATAATAACTGTTACGAAGAGAATAATAAAAACTAATTCAACCATTCCAGACATCGCTCTTCATCGATACTGCTCTTCCAGTTGCGGATGGCGCTATCATGTGTTATAGCAGTACATGGTCCCGACTGATTGCAGAAAGAAGAGAAGGGGAGAAAATGCCCTGCTGCCCAGATGCATGGATTTCGTGAGGCTCTTTGATGCCACTGAAGACGATGCTTACTATTTTGGTTACAGGTTCAAGGGAAATCAGAATTATTTAGCGAGATTTCTTTCAAATTAAATTTTAAATTTCTACAGCATTTATGATGGTAGGCGGGTGGGGGAGGAGCAGTGCTAGGGGAGGAGCGGTGGAGGAGGCGCTCGGGGTGGAGTGTACGCAAACGTCCGTCGCCGTCCTCTGTCGTCAGTAGTTGGAAAAGCTGAAGCCACATCGTGTCGGTGAAGAGTGAAGTCGCCGGAGAAAAGGGATCGGGAGCAGGGTTGGAATTTGGATTTCTCTTTACCCGTCACACAATTTTTTTTGACGTTTTGGTCATTATTTTTCTAGTCAATAAACGTTACGTTTAAAATTTTTCACTTCATTAATCATGTTCTCGTAATAAATTAACCCTTCACCAATAAAAGTTTGATTAAAAAAATTGAACGCTCTTCCATTTTATTTGGATTTTAGAGTGTGATATATCTGTGTCATGGACTTTTGATACCTAAAGTTTCAAGAGAAATAACTGATTCTTGTCAAACTAATATTTCCTCAATATATGTTATGATCTACTAAAAATTACTTCAAAAATCAAGTAACCTTCCAATATAAAGAAAAAAACATGAACGAGCTTTCCTAAAATTGCAACCAGCCTAGATCCATCTAACCTCTGGAGTAAGTATAAATTCATTTTACAAATATTTAATTAAAATAAATATTAAAAGATTTTGGATTTTGATTGTTTGTGTTGAATTAACTCTTTTCCTTTGATTTAGGAAATGGTATTTGTTGGGAAAAATACCGAGAGGGGGGGGGGAATCGCATTTACCGTACATTCAAAACTTTCTTTCACTTTTTCCTGCTTCTAAAATGCATACGCTACTTTCCTGAACCAGACTTGCGTATATACGTGGATATCCTTTACGAAACTCGCGTATACACATATATCTATTTATGTCATTAATTCTTCACTTAAATCATTCCTTCATTTATTCATCAGATATTCAATAAGCAGTAAACATGTGCAGTAAGAACATAATAAATCATCACACAAAGCATCACACATGAACACCAGGATTTTTAGGTGGAAACCCAAGTCGGGAGAAAACCACCGCTGCAGTTGCTCACCCTTCAATATTTTATTATAGAGAAAACATCTTACAACATATGTGCTGGCGCAGACTTGACCAGCACGCAGGCACCCACCTGCGCTCGTTTACCAGCCTCTCCTCGAAGGGAGCTACGACCCCCTGACTCGTTTACCAGCCTCTCCTGGAAGGGAGCTACGACCCCCTGATCTCGTTTACCAGCCTCTCCTGGAAGGGAGCTACAACCCCCTGACTGAAGGCTACAACCCTCAGCACCACCTTGGACCACGTTTCATCAATTTTCACACTGGATCCAACCACTTCAATAGAACACAACTTGCGGGCCACAATTCATCATATTTCCAGACCGAACCCTTTCCATACTTTTAAGTACAGACATACATCATCAACAGATACATATCAACACAGATCAGATAGCAGAAACACAGCAGAACAGATCAGATATTTCATACCCCTTGCTTCAGCAAACCCTAGTTTGCATACGCGCTTTTACTTCACTGATGTCGCGTATATACGCGCTTCCGTCCACACAAACCAACGTATACCACAGTGTATATTTTATTGCGCATACGCGCTTTCTCTTCGCTGAAGCTGCGTATATACGCGCTTCCTCCGCGGCGAAGTAGCGTATAGATCTTCAATCATTACAGAGCAGCATACTTCATCAGATCAGATATTCAGTTCAGATCTACCCTTTTTCTTCAGACAGATGTTCGCCTTGATGCTTGCCTCATCACAGATCTAAGCCTTCCCTAATCAGATCTAACAAATACAAGAGCAATTCAGATCTAGATCCCCTTCTTCATCATTGGTGCATCATACAATTAGATTTATCATTCAAGTGTAACCCTTTCCATTCAGATATACTTCAGAGAGAAGTATTCATTCAAGCTCAGACATCTTGCACCCACACATATGATTTGCACAATGAATTTCTTCTCCTTATATAGGTTTATCCTTTTTCAATACCACGGGCCCCTTTTTCAATACCACGAGCCAAACCAATACCACGTGCCCAAAACTACCTGGACGGGGTCATTTAGGCGGATCATTACCCAATACAATGGATCAGTACCATGGTGGTTACCCTTAGTTTTGCACTTTTTGAGCGCTTTAGCCCATACGCGACTTGGCACGTTCTTTTCCGCGTGCATACGCGACTTCCCTTAGGCCAATCCGCGTATACCAAGAGACATACTCTTTTTCATCATACTTTGAGTACATTCTGAAATCCTTTCTTCATAGCCTTCTGTACACACTGTAGAAACATCGTATTTTCTTCATCAGGAACACATTCTCTTAAGCACAACTTCATCAAGTAAGTTTTCATCATCTTCACCAAGTGGGTTGCCTTTCAAGGACAACACTCAACAACATATCACATCAGATTTACATCATTTACCAAGTCCATCAAGTCAAGCATAACTTCATCAGGTGGATCGCCATCAAGGACAACACATGTCAACAGTCACATGTCTTCATCTTCATTCAGTGGGTTGCCATCAAGGACAACACTCTGCATCATATTTCCAACAATCTCCCCCTTTGGACTTGATGGCAACCACGATGGTGTTTGGTTACCACAACAGATAGATACCATGTCACTCTCCCAAAAATGTCACTCTCCCAAATATTTGACATCATTATCTTCTCTTCATTCAAACACCATGTCACTCTCCCCCTTTGACATCAAGGGCAAAGGGCAGATCAAAAACCAACACTCTCCTCCTTATGTGGAAGAAACATTCTGCAGATCTGATATGTGCTGAAGTGGCCAAGCTCCCTCTGAGTTCATGCTGAATCTTCAAACAGATTTGTCAATGAAGTACATGACTCTATGAACTTCCTATCACCAAAGACTCATACTTACATCCAATATCCAACCAAGTGGATTTACATATAAGACTCAAGTACCCAACCAAGTGGGTTTACAAAATTTTACTTAGCTACCCAACCAAGTGGGTTTACAAAAAGACAAGTCCTTACATGACTGAATATTACAATTTTTACATCAAGGGTCTCAACAAGACCTTTTCACCAAAATATAAATATGACCATTTATGACCAACACCAGAAAGTCCTCAAGAAAGAGAACATATTTCAGAACCATAATAATGCCAACACTGCATTATACTCAGCAAAGCTGATGCTCCCCCTGAATCTGTGCAACCAAGCAATCTTTCCAAATGACTAAGGCTCCCCCTTAGTTTGTGCATCCTGAAAACTTCCACCAACAAATCATCAAGGCATATTCATCAAAACATTAGAAACAGAATTATGAGAACTGGAACACCACCAGAGATACCAAACAGTATCAGAGATACCAAACAGCACTGCAGCTGTGCTGAAGAGAGCTGAACCAACCAAAAATTGCCAGCAACCAATCATACGCAGTTTTCTGTGCAGGAACTCGCGTACATACGCGACTGTGTTTTAGTAAACCCGCGTATCCCAAGCCATCTTCTAATATTTATGCATATTTGTTCTTTTGACTGGCAGAGAACACTTCCAGCTTCTGTCTTAGATATTCGAACGCTTCCCTGGGCAGAGGTTTGGTAAAGATATCAGCAACTTGTTCTTTGGAGGGAACATACTCCAACTTCACCTTTTGTTCAAGTACTTGTTCACGTAAGAAATGATACTTGATGGGAATGTGCTTGGTCTTCGAATGCATAACATGATTCTTTGAGATACTGATGGCACTTGTAATATCACACATAATGGAGATAGGAGTTGCACATTTGATTTGAAAATCTTGCAAAGTTTGCATCATCCATAGGAGTTGAGTGCAACAAGATGCGACAGCTACATACTCTGCTTCAACTGTTGATAAGGCAATAGAATTTTGCTTCTTGCTGAACCAAGATACTAACCAGGGTCCCATATAGAATGCACCACCACTAGTGCTTTTTCGGTCATCAACACTTCCAGCCCAATCTGCATCAGTGTAAGCATGAAGAGTAAGATCAACATTATTTGGATACCATAGACCATAGTCTTGAGTTCCTTGTAGATATTTGAAAATTATTTTCACAGCCTGAAGGTGAGACTCTTTTGGATTGGCTTGGAATCGTCCAACAATCCCAACTGCATGCATAATGTCTGGTCTAGTCCCAGTGAGATAAAGTAGACTTCCTATCATTGATATGTATTCTGGTTGATTCACCGTGGGAGAATCATCATGAGAACTGAGATTGCATCCAGTTATCATTGGTGTACTTACAGGTTTGCATTCTTCCATGCCATACTTCTTCAGAATTTGCTTAAGATATTTTGCTTGTGATAGGAATATACCATCTGCAGTTTGATGCACTTGCAATCCAAGAAAGAATGTTAGTTCCCCAAGTAAGGACATTTCAAATTCTTGTTGCATGACAGAAGCAAATTTTTGACTCATAGATTCTTCGTTACTCCCAAAAATGATATCATCAACATATACAACCACAATCAATAGTTTATCATTTTCAACTTTTGTGTATAAGTTGCTATCAGCAGACCCCTTTGAAAATCCTTGTCGATGAAGATATTTGTCAAGACGATAGTACCAAGCCCTTGGAGCTTGTTTGAGACCATATAGAGCCTTTTTAAGTCTACAAACAAGATTTGCATCATTTCCCAAAATGAATCCTTCTGGTTGTTCTATATATACTTCTTCTTCTAGATCACCATTAAGAAAAGCAGATTTGACATCCATTTGATAAACTTTGATTTTTTGATAACTTGAAAAAGCAAGGAACATTCTGATGGCTTCAAGTCTAGCTACGGGAGCAAAAGTTTCTTCAAAGTCTATACCTTCTTGTTGAGTATACCCTTTGCAAACCAGTATAGCTTTGTTTCTTACAACATCCCCATTCTCATTTAACTTGTTCTTGAAAATCCATTTAGTTCCAATGACATTTTTATCATGAGGTCTTGGAACCAAATCCCAAGTGTCGTTCTTCTCAATTTGAACAAGTTCTTCATCCATGGCTTGCCTCCAACATTCATATTTGCTAGCGTCATTGACATTGTGTGGTTCAATTGTGGATAGAAGTGCCAAATGATTAGAAGATCCCGTAAGAGTTCTCCTTGTTCGTACACCAGATTCCTTGTCACCCAAAATTTGAGATTCAGGATGATTCTTTTGAACATATCTGGATGGAGCTTTTTCAGACAGATCATCTTCAGGTTCTTCATTGGATCCACTGTCTACATCATTGCTATCTTATGTAGAAGGCCATATGTCGCTATCATCTTCATTTGCTGTTTGTTTTTCTTCTTTAGGAGCTGCAGGAGACTCATCAATAACAACATCAATACATTCAACAACCTTTCGAAGCCTTTTATTGTAACATGTGAAAGCTTTGCTTGATGATGAGTAACCAAGAAATATCCCTTCATCTGATCTAGGTTCAAACTTGCCAAGCTTTTCATCATTATTTTTGATAAAGCATTTACTTCCAAAAACCTTAAAATGCTTCACAATGGGAGAATTACCATACCAGAGTTCATATGGAGTTTTGTCACTATTTACCCGAACATGAGCTTTATTGAGAATGTTAACTGCCGTATGTGCTGCTTCACTCCAGAACATGTCAGGAACATCAGAATCAACAAGCATAGCTCTAGCCATTTGAACAATTGTTCTATTCATTCTTTCTGCTACACCATTTTGTTGAGGAGTGCCTGCTACAGAGAACTGTCGTTTAATGCCATGTTGTTCACAAAATTCAAAGAATTCATTTGATGAATATTCTCCTCCTCGATCAGATCTAAGACACTTGATTTTTAGATCTAATTCATTTTCTGCCAATGCTTTGAAGCTCTGAATTTTTTCAAGTGCTTGATCTTTGTGTTTAATGAACCCGATCCAACACATTCTAGAGTAGTCATCAATAAATAAGATATAGTATTCTTCCCCACGTAATGAATTTTTTCTCATAGGTCCACAGATATCAGTATGAATGAGTTCAAGAGGCTTACTTGATGATCCTTCTTTGGCATTAAATCGTACTCTGGTCTGCTTACCAAATTGACAAGATTTGCATATGGTACTTTCCGGAAGATTGACCCTGGGAAGATCACGAACAGCTTGAAGTCTGCTTGCTTTGTTGATTTGAGAGAAACTCAGATGCCCCAGCCTTCTATGCCATAGCCAATTTTCTGAAGACTTGCTCAAGTAACATTGATCTATGCCGTTTAGTACATACAGGTTGCTTGGATTTCTTTTTCCTTTTATAATGATTTTACCTGTATCAAGATCACGAACCATACATTCTTTGGAACTGAAGACCACTTCTGCTCCTTGTTCACACATTTGACTAACACTTAACAGGTTATGCCTTAATCCATCCACATACATGACATCTTTAGCCTTCACATTTTCTTTTAGAAATACTGACCCTTTTCCTTTAATTACAGCAGGAGTATCATTTCCAAATGTAACTTTCTTTTCCTTTTCTAGAGCATTATAAGTATGAAGTTTTCTTTTGTCACCTGTCATGTGTCTCGAGCACCCACTATCGATGTACCATTGATGTTCTTCACCTTCTGCAAATAATGCTATCCCACAATTTTCAACCGGCGGTTCTTTCTTCTTCCACACTTTAGAGCTTGAGGGAACATGTTCTTTAGGCTGGATCTTGTTCCTGCATTCAGATTCTTCATGGCCAAAGTTATTGCAATAAGTACATTCGACTTCACTTTGAAGAGGAGAAAAATTGTTATAGGTATTCTTCTTTGGTTCAGTATCCAACCTTTTCTTTCTTGCTTCTCTTGTCATGATGGTTTTATATGCCACACATTGAACAGCTTTATGACCAAAATTGTGACAAGTGAAACATTGCCCATTGAAGTAGAAATTTCTGCGATCATGGAATCTTCTATTTGAGTTTACCTGTTGGTTGTAGAGTCTTTGAAAGCTATCCCCGTTAGTGTTCCTTGAATTGAGATGGTCCTTCTTTCCCTGTAGAGATCCTCTATTCCCTTGCTGAGTGGCTGAATGTAGTAAACCACCTGTAAATGCTTTTAGATAGTTTGGTGCTGAAGTTTGAGAAGATTCTCCGGTATATCCCAGACCTGTCTTTATAAGAGGAGAACGTTGTACCTTGATAATCTCATCTAAGGTTTCATATCCTTTAGCAAATCTAAGATTCAAGGTCTTTGCTTTCTCTACTTCTTTTCTTTGAATTACCACTTCACATTCTAGCTTTTCAATATGTTTCTTTGCTTCTTCAAGCTGCTTTTCAACAGTCTCTCTGATCACCTTTGTTCTTCTAAGAGAATTTTGCAATCTTCTAAGCGAAGTTTGAGTTGATTATTTTCTTCAAGAAAATCATTTTCCTCTAGAGCATCCATAAACATATCCTTTTCTTCCTTTTGTTCAAAGGCCATGAGAAGTCTAAGATCTTCTTCACAATCTTCCTCACTATTAGATGACCCATCACTATCTTCATTAGTATAGTAACTTTTCTTAGAGCTAGATCTGTTCTTATTCCTTTTAACAACTTCTTTTCCTTTATAAGGACATTTTGCAGCATAATGACCAACTTTTCCACACTCAAAACATTTGAAGGGAAGCTTACCTTTGAATCTTCCAGTTCCTAGTTGGAGTTTTCTTACGAAATTTGCTTCTTCTTCATCGGAAATATAGCTGGATTCTTTGACAACTTCCTTTTCCTTTCCTTTTGTAGAAGCCTTAAACGCAGCTTCTCTTACTTGAGAAGGACCTCCTTGTCTCATTTCAAAAGCAGTCAGAGTTCCATGTAATTGAACAATAGTAAGACTTTGCAGATCTTGCCTTTCTTCAATAGCGGAGACTTTAGAGTCAAATTTTGGAGTCAAGGATCTTAAGAATTTTTCAACCAGAGTAGTATCAGTTTTAGTTTCACCCAAATTTCTCATTCGATTGACAACATCATCTAGACGAAGGAAGAAACTGGCAACACTTTCATCACTATGCATCTTCAAATTTTCGTATTCAATTCTAAGAGTTTGGAGTTTTGCATTTTTTACCTTTGTATCTCCTTTATAGCTCAGAATGATTTTGTCCCATATGTCTTTTGCTGAATGTAGCTGCATCACTTTAGCAAATTCTGATTCAGACATGCTTCCCAGCAAAACATTTACTGCTTTGGCATTGGTTTCATACTTCTTTCTTTCTGCTGCATCAGTAGGAATACTTGTCGGGTATTGATAACCTTCTTCCATGATTGCCCATACATCTGCACCAAGACTTTGCAGAAATGCTTTTGTACGTACCTTCCAGAATATCAGATTGCTTCCATTGAATATAGGTGGCTTTATAGACATTATTCCTTCTTGACTTCCCATTGCGACGGATCTCCTTTAAGCGATCAAGCTTCTTCACAAGGACCTCCTCTGATACCAATTGTTGGGAAAAATACTGAGAGGGGGGGGTGAATCAGTATTTACTGCATATTCAAAACTTTCACTTTTTCCTGCTTCTAAAATGCATACGCTACTTTCCTGAACCAGACTTGCGTATATACGCGAATACCCTTTACGAAACTCGCGTATACACAGATATCTATTTATGTCATTAATTCTTCACTTAAATCATTCCTTCATTTATTCATCAGATATTCATTAAGCAGTAAACATGTGCAGTAAGAACAGAATAAACCATCACACAAAGCATCACATATGAACACCAGGATTTTTAGGTGGAAACCCAAGTCGGGAGAAAACCACCGCTGCAGTTGCTCAGCCTTCAATATTTTATTATAGAGAAAACATCTTACAACATATGTGCTGGTGCAGACTCTACCAGCACGCAGGCACCCACCTGCGCTCGTTTACCAGCCTCTCCTGGAAGGGAGCTACAACCCCCTGACTCGTTTACCAGCCTCTCCTGGAAGGGAGCTACAACCCCCTGATCTCGTTTACCAGCCTCTCCTGGAAGGGAGCTACAACCCCCTGACTGAAGGCTACAACCCTCAGCACCACCTTGGACCACGTTTCATCAATTTTCACACTGGATCCAACCACTTCAATAGAACACAACTTGTAGGCCACAATTCATCATATTTCCAGACCAAACCCTTTCCATACTTTTAAGCACAAACATACATCATCAACAGATACATATCAACACAGATCAGATAGCAGAACAGATCAGATATTTCATACCCCTTGCTTCAGCAAACCCTAGTTTGTATACGCGCTTTTACTTCACTGATGTCGCGTATATACGCGCTTCCGTCCACACAAACCAGCGTATACCACAGTGTATATTTTATTGCGCATACGCGCTTTATCTTCGCTGAAGCTGCGTATATACGCGCTTCCTCCGCGGCGAAGTAGCGTATAGATCTTCAATCATTACAGAGCAACATACTTCATCAGATCAGATATTCAGTTCAGATCTACCCCTTTTCTTCAGACAGATGTTCGCCTTGATGCTCGCCTCATCACAGATCTAAGCCTTCCCTAATCAGATCTAACAAATACAAGAGCAATTCAGATCTAGATCCCCTTCTTCATCATTGGTGCATCATACAATCAGATTTATCATTCAAGTGTAACCCTTTCCATTCAGATATACTTCAGAGAGAAGTATTCATTCAAGCTCAAACATCTTGCACCCACACATATGATTTGCACAATGAATTTCTTCTCCTTATATAGGTTTATCCTTTTTCAATACCACGGGCCCCTTTTTCAATACCACGAGCCATACCAATACCACGTGCCCAAAACTACCTGGACGGGGTCATTTAGGCAGATCATTACCCAATACAATGGGTCAGTACCATGGTGGTTACCCTTAGTTTTGCACTTTTTGTTTAGCCCATACGCGACTTGGCACGTTCTTTTCCGCGTGCATACGCGACTTCCCTTAGGCCAATCCGCGTATACCAAGAGACATACTCTTTTTCATCATACTTTGAGTACATTCCGAAATCCTTTCTTCATAGCCTTCTGTACACACTGTAGAAACATCATATTTTCTTCATCAGGAACACATTCTCTTAAGCACAACTTCATCAAGTAAGTTTTCATCATCTTCATCAAGTGGGTTGCCTTTCAAGGACAACACTCAACAACATATCACATCAGATTTACATCATTTACCAAGTCCATCAAGTCAAGAATAACTTCATCAGGTGGTTTGCCATCAAGGACAACACATGTCAACAGTCGCATGTCTTCATCTTCATTTAGTGGGTTGCCATCAAGGACAACACTCTGCATCATATTTCCAACATAATATTATTTAGAACCCGTAAATAACCGAATGCTTTTTATCCATGTGAAATTTCGAGCTCACACTTCTGTTTGATTTAGTTTATCATGCTTTCGCTTTTGAACTTTCGATCTCTGCTTGAACTTGTTTGCTTGATTGTCACTAGAAGTTCGGGCTTGCTTGAAAATTTTAATGTTGGAACTCATGCTCGCTTGCTTTAGAGTTTAACTGCACTTGATGCTTGCTTGATTTAGTTTCACACTTACTTGATGTTTTAACTTGTTCACTTTCACTTTTCACTTGCTTCGCTTCCGCTCAAGCTCAAAAGAAGGGTGTCGAATACTATCGAAAATGCACTCAATAGAAACTATTTACAATCATTTGAATGATAGGTTCAAATGAATTTGATAACTCACGTGAAAACAATGGACTCACTTAATTGACTCTCTATCAATTCAAATCTTGGGTGTCGGTTGCAACCGAGAATGCACCCTTACAATTCAACTCAATTTGAATTTTATTACAATCTAACTTACAAACTATGATTTACAAGTTACAATTTTTTTGGAGTGGATACTCACAAAAACGTTGCAAAGCTGTTTGAAAGTTGATGTAGATGAAAAATTCATTAAATTTTCCTTGAGTGCATGATATTGAATTGTTTGTTGATGTAGAATTGTTTTTGAATGTTGATGTTGAAAACTTGATTATGTGTTGCAATTGCTTGATTGCTTGTAGTTCTATTATTTAAGCTTGATTACATGAGCTTGAATGGAATTGATTATGTGCATGCATTGACTTAATTTTTTGTGTACTCCATGTGTACCATTTTACAAATAGTGTCAAAAACTAGACACAAAAAATAAGCAATATCAAGAATCATGTGCCATCACAAATATACTCACAGTGTACCTAAGATCCCCTTATTCAATTTCAGGCAGATCTAGGACACTTCAACACCACAAAAAATATGTCTTTATTAAGTATTGAGTACATCAACTTTTCATCTTTACAACATCTTTGTTGAAACTTCTCAAGCACAAAGTTTGAGAACTCCTTGGAAGCAAATTGTCTTCAAAAACTAGATGTTCACTTACTCAATCTCTCTCAAAGTAAAACATTACTTTAGATTACAACAATAATTTTCTCCTTTAAAAATATTCACTTATCACTCTAAATTTACAAAATATACCTTATTTCTCAAAAAAAAAAAAAAAAACCTTATTACAATCTTCCACCCTTATAAATCTAAAAAATCACTCATTTAAAACACTCCTTTTTCTCCGAAAGGAAACATTTTTATCTAATTTATGCCCATAAATCTCAATTACAACTACCACATATCATATATGTGATTTCTAATATTAAAATCCCCACTTCACGTTACATCACTCTTTTTTCTCCCACTTTCTCATGAAAAGAATACATAAATATTGCAAACAATACATTTATTAAAATAAGTATTAATGCCTTATAAATGTATCTGCTTTTCAGGAGATATTAAAGATTTTATATTTTTGTATTTATATGGAATCAATTAATATTATCATGTCATTACCTTTTACACTTGTGTTGATATTAAAATGAAAAAAGAGAAATAGTAATCCCAATCAAAGTTTTCCCTCTTTTTCTTCTTCACCAACGTTATGTAAGACATCGATTTTTATGCATCGTGGTGTGGGAATTGCTAGCACTTGGCTCCGAAGTATGCTAATGCTGGGATCTAATGAAAAAAAAATAACTCTGTTATTTATGAGCTAAAGAATATTCTAGATAATTCAAAGAAGCTGAGGATCAAATTGAGTATGCATGAAGGACTCAATTTACTTTACAGAACATGAGCGATCAATCTCCTCTTGATGGAGGTATACACCCTGGAAAAGACACACGCACCCAGAATTTTTGAGATAAGAATAACTCAATCATCAATCAGATAAAACAACTCGATTGACTCCAATTCTCTGCTTAAGCCATTGCACTGTAGATTTGAAAAAAAAATAATCCAATAAATCTCAGGTGCACAACAGTATAAAATGGTCCTTAACTCTCAAATTTTAAGAAGAGTCGTCCTCCAACCAGGAAATTGTGGCTTAGTGAACTCGACCTCTAGCATAATTTTAACACAGTCCTTCTAGGAACAATGAATTTGGTTTGACAATGATAACATTTTTTTCTCAATGAATTGGCTCTCTAATGTGGGTATATCACTCAACCCCTTGAGATCTATAGAGGAACCACTCCTCAAAGGTGCAGGACCTTTACGACAACATACCCTTTAAGTTAATCCTTCAATTGGGAATAATAAAAAAAAATATTTCATTAATTATTTACCCTGAAGTGAAACACTGACAAGTTGAAGCTGAAGCTGAAGCTGAATGTCGCGATTTCACTATTTTAGAGCGCGGGTAACCACCTCCATTTCATAGGAGAAGAGGAAATGGAAAACAAATATCCTATCTGTAAATATCAAGCCTGACAGATGCAAGCAACCCAACATATTTGTTTCTCATATTCCTTTGCTTTACCTCCACTCCCATATCATCGCACTAGTCTAGCTCCACACCACAGATCTAATGAAAGTATTCTCTGAGTGATCCGTTAAACAATTAATAATGGTGTGAAGTGTAAATAACACTATCTTGATATGCACTTAGCCCCAATTTGACACTCCTTCCCTACAATAATTCACACATAGGTTAAAATAACTTTATACGAACAAATTGAGCCAACAATCAAAATTAAGCCGAAAATAGTAGACACCTTCAAATGCTAACATGAGTGCTCAACTTTCTTCACTGGCTCTATGTGGCTCTACACACATCCAAATCGGATAGTCTCCAATTGAAAAGCTCCAAACTCAACTGGAAATACACACACAACCTTAATAGTTACTAAACCCCATATGAGCATTATGCTCTGGAAATATGGTCACAACTCTTTGATTTCTTTGGCCATTTTTCCAACATATTCACGCAGACAAGACCAATTCCTACGATGGATTGAGCATATGAGGACACCACAACAAGACGACAAATTGTTTCTCATGCAAATATTGACTAATCTTGTAACGAATCCAATCAATCGTTAATTTGAGGCACATCACGACGCATGTGTGGAAAACACAAGATCAAAAAGAGCTTCAAGAATCTGTAGATGAAAAAATTGATTTGATTTCTAAGAGCTACGAATGTGAAATGGGTTCGAGATGAATCACCACAGTACATATGTTCATCCAACAGTTTTCCTTCTCTGCCAAAACCTTGAAGCCACTAAATTGTATTCCCAACCTCAGATTGAACGTGTTCCTCTCAAATTTTTCTTGACCCTCTGTGAGGGAGAATGGATTTGATAACACATTAAGGGTAATTAAACAAATACACATATAAACATGAAAGACATAAACAACATAGACATGGTGGAAAAGGCTTGAGAGCCTCATTGTATTCCTCTCTCATTACCCTTATTAGAATAATGTGTATAGTAAAAATATAAATACGAGAGGATATTTGTCTCAAGTTAGTGTGTCTATCTTGGACACTTTGGTTGAGAAAATATTTCAATCATACACTAATCTAGGAGCCTAACTAGTTGGAGAGAATCTCTCAACCAACTCGATCTAAATAGACTCCTAACTATGAGGAATAAACCTAATCTAGAAAAGTAGGATTAAATCCAACTTTCATGATTTTAATTAATTTAATTATTTTGGAATTATAATTATTTTTATCACATGAGAGTGAGGCTAACACTTAACATCTCATGTGAAATTTTATGGTGAACCCTCTTAATTAGTCAATTTATCAACTGATTTCTGCCTAGCATGCAGGTTGAACGACATGTGGGAGTAGTTGTGGGGGTATATTTGTAGCATATGATGATTTTAAGGGCTCACGTAAGTGACTTATGAAGATGTTGGACTCAATTAAAAATAACCTTTTGTGTTGCTTTTCCATGATATTGGAGTCTAGGTTAGAATCTTACAAATCCTTATGCTACCAATCCAAGTATCAAAAAATACTTTACACAATGGAACAATATACAACAGTAAATTATACTAGTTGAAAAAATACAAACAACTTTTTACAATTTTACAACAACCCAACTTCATTATATTAATCAATAAATAATACAATAGTCTAGGGCTCTTGTACTAGGGATAATGGCCCTCATACATCCACTAGTACAAGAATACAAGAACAAGATACACTGATGATCTAGCTAATGTAGTGCACAAACACAACTATTTTTTCATATCTTGAACACACTACGGATCCTTTGCTTCCATTCTGCAACACTCTCTCTATCAATGTACCAAATCCTTTAGGCCATTGAACTAGGCTCTCAAACTTCCCCTCTATTTGATTTTAATCCATCTGCAACCAACACATAGGGTATTCATGCTCACTAGCTAATCCTTTATCCTTCAAGGACACGGAACTTTGAGTCTTCTTGCCCACTATTTCTCCTCGGCTACTATTTTTTGACGTAGCCTAAGCTGCATGAATCCACATCATGCATACGAAATGCATAGTTTCATGTCCCAATATTTTGCATCTTCATTTTTTTTTAACCCTATTGCATACCATAATTATAACCAAAATATATACCCATTAATTAATGAATTAACTAGGCTCGTAACTTTGGTTCAAAACCTTGATACCGACAAATATAATGTCCATCCAACAACTTATTAACCATGCATCTTTTCACCGTCGATTATATGCACCCATCATTCCGACGGTAATCGCACACCATCAGGTATGATACTCGACCACCTTATAATGTGAGAAATGAATGATTTCCATATGCTACATGGTGTTCCCACATTATTTCGCATTCCCCTCCATAATACTACTTACCATCCTTGGGGGGTTGCGAAATACTGCCAACTGTTTTCCAAAACCACTTCACCATTCTACTGTATCGTTGACTCATGGTTCCAACCAAAATGTGAGGTTTCGTGGCACATAGTTCCATCTTCACCCAATTACGAAATCGATCAATCGCACCCTAGCACCACCGATTTGTGAATATCAAGAACTTAGGTTCATAAGACATGCAAATATGTTTTTCACACCATCAATTTCTCCAGGCTAGAAACACACAGGTTCTACTCAACCATTCATTCGTCACGATTCATTCGATTCACAATTTTCTTCTTGTTTTATAGGATTAAAACATAGAAAGTTCCAAAATTTCTTAATCACATATTCTAAATGGAAAGCTCTTAACATCGTTTAAAATTATTTCATTAAATAAAACCATATGAACAGAAAAATGATACCCGATTACGGTCGACACTGATATACTGGTTATGAAGGAATTTATGCACCAAGAATGAGATTTTGCACACCATGCTTCCATAAATTACTAAATAAACAGAAATTATAGAGTTTGACCCTCTTGGTCTAATTACATTCGTTTTCTGCACTCTGTTTTCCCCAATTCTCTTCCTCTATCTCTAATTCTCGTCTCTTGTATCTGTCCTATCCTTCCTCTCAATATATATATTTTATGTCTTTGAGACTGTACATTTATATAAAAAATGGTTCTGAACCAATTCTGGTTTAGATAGTTTACTCAACAAATCCCTAATTCTTCTAAATCCTCATTAATTTCTAAAATCTCTCTTTATCCCTAAGGATCCTCTCTAATCCATAAATTTGTGAAACCAATTCCAAATCTAGGATTTACAATAATTTCACAAATCTCTCAATCCCTATGAGCTCTCAACTATCCTAATTCTCTCATGTTTTCCAACATTCGAGAACATTTACAATGATTCTCACAATATTAATTAAATCATATTCTAAAACACTTAAAACATTTAAAATTACACTTAGAGAACCAACTCTCTTGAAAACATAAGACCTCCTAAGTCTCCCAAATAACCAATGACATTTGAGTAGGATGCTCCTGCATCAGACTCCCCGTGTAGAAAAGTTTCCATAGACTCCTGTCTATGAGGTCTGTTGCATTTCTGTAATAATGCAACAACGACAAGTCTCAATGACTTGCTACCTCCAGGATTCCAAACTCCATTCTTCAGTGATTTATTTTCTTCTTTCAACTGTTGTTTAAATATTCAGTTGTCTTTCTTTTCTTTTCCTAGTTACCATATATTCGTTTGCAACACTCCATTGGCTTTTCCTTCAATGTTTGTTACAGTCCAGCTTTTCATCCACATGATTTTCTTTCTGCATCTCTTTTCCTTATGTTCATTTTCTGTAATCTTCATCAAATTCTTTATTTCTCTATCCAAATTATTTTGTTGTTGTTGTCCTTTCTCTATCATTTTTTAGATTGTTCTAAATACCATTATAGAGTATTGCTGCCACCCAAACTTCCTGAATATATTTAAACATATTTCCCTCTGCAATATCCAATTTTTGTTCTGCAAATTTACTTAAAAAAAAAATTGTTCTTCAATTCCCTGACTGTAGTAACATTTTCTTCCACTGTTGCAAATCCTTTGCCATCTTCATCAGGTTCTTTCTTCTCTACTGGTGCTTTCAGCCAATTATCCAGTAACTCCAGTTCTTTCTCCCATTCACTAATCAACTGTACATGTGCTTTTTCTTGACTATCTTCATCAGATAACATAGTCTAATCCTTCATCAGAATACAATTCTGATCTTTCTTCTTTGAAATGTTTGTGCACATTTCTTCAATGGTCTTCACCCCAACTTCTTCAAGCATAGCATTTGAGTACTTGGCATCCTTTTATTCTTCTTCTTTCTTTTGGTCATTATTGTGAGCCAAAATTCCTCTGTTTTCAACTTTAGCATTATGTTGGAAAATAATATGTTCCTCCGATTGGGTATGAGCTTCCTCATGAGATCTAACCGTCCCAAAACTCAAATTCTCTCTCTCTTCCTTGACATTATCTGCAAACATAAACAAATTTTCAATTTTAATATCATAAGGCTTAGTCATCTCAACTGATGATTCAAACATCACTACTCCTTCTTCAAGTTCAAAAGAAACTTGTTCTTCTCCAACAATTTCATTTTTCTGCAGCTCCACTTCTTTGAATTTCTCTATTCTCAATTGAACATCCATAATCTGCTTAAGTTTCATTTCTCCTTAAGGTTCCTTGAGCCATCTTTCCAATCAATATATTTCCATGTGAGATATTTTCAACATTTCATTATAGCCCTCATTCTCAATTTCAGTCTTCTTCTGGCAGTCCTCTTGAGTTATCCTGTTTTCAGTGTCATCACATTGCAAAATTATTTCATCAATTTCACAAACAAAATTCATTTGTTTACCTCCTTGGAATATCACTACAACATTTTCATTATGTTTCTGCTCCATAATGACTTTAATTGGTTGTATTATAACAAACATAAATTCATCTATGAATTCCTTTTGTTGCAATAAATCAATACTTTCCTCTTCTAAAAGGAATTCTCCATTATACTTCACCTCAAGAACTTTATTCATTTTTATGACAGTTTCATCAGACTATCCATCATCTTCTGTACATCCTGAAAACACATACAAACTATGAGTTTTAAAAATGCAAGGCCCCATAGCCTCATTTTCTTCCCTTATCAGCATATCTTCAAATTGTTCTAGACTATTCCAATAGTCCATGGAATATTTCTCATTATCTTCTTCACCCAGAATTTCACCCTGTTCTGGCTTACAAATGGAAACTTTCATTTTTGACTCCGCTTCTCTGAGTTTTTTGAACAACCACTTCACTTGTCTCTGTCGTAGCCTTTTCTGTAACTTAGACCACTTCACTATATTTTTCCTCAAGACCCAACCTTATCTTTGGTTTTCCTCTAGCAGCATTGTTAACTCATTGAGTTCTTTTCTTATCTCAGCCAAATCCTTGTAAAGCTCCTCTTGACTCATTTGTTTCTTGCGGATCGTTTTAGCATCCCTTTCCTTCATCTTGGAGCCTTCTTCTGAACATTATCTATGACTTACCATAGCCATCTTTACTTCTATGTGAGCTTCTACACTTGCAACCAATCAACTTCTTTCTGAGTTGATCTTCTCACCAAAATTCTCCTCTATCTGACTTCCAAGTCCTCTTTTCCTTAGAACTTGCACTGAGCAATCTTTCTCTCTCACTGGTTGGTACACCCACTTATCTTAAGGACTCCTTTTTCCCTATCTATTCCAAACCTCAGCTGGAATAAGGTTCTGCTAAAATCTCTAAGAACTTCCAAAATTTCTTCCTACAGTTTTACTATTGTAGTCTTGTGCCAACTTTTTCATTCACTCAACTGTTGCAAACTTTCATACCTTTGTAATCAATTTATGTCTCGACTAGTTGTCTCCTGCAAACATGAAAATTTTGCACTCTCTTGATCTTTTTAAATCTATACAATATCATTAATTAATAAAAAATTATGCATACCATATTCGCATATCACCTATCTTTAGAATCTCCTTATTTGCTGGTTTTTACCATTGCTATAAATCTGGTTCTGCAGTTCTGTCTCCATGCTTCCACTGTGCATTCTTTCAACATACAGCTGTTGGCACAACAATTAATCCTAAATGGAGCTTCTTAATCCACATCAATTCACTAGAAAATTTTGCGCAATTTCCGACGGCCAAATCGTCGCTATTCCGACACACAGTCGTCGCAAGAGCGACAGTTCGAGGTCGGGAAAAATGTGGTTTGTCATGTGGTCGCAATTTTGACGCATTTAAAAAGTGTCGCACTACTGACACCTTTTCCGTCACTTCCAAACATGTGTCGCTCTTCCGACGTTTCCCAAACTGACGTTTGTAAAGTGTCGCCATTCCGACGAAATTTGGTCTGACGTTTTTAACGCCGCTCTTCCGACGTTTGTAAAGTGTCGCCATTCTGACGAAATGTCATCCGACATTTTGAACGTCACTCTTTTGACGTCTTTATACTGTCACTCTTCCGACGTGTCTAAACTGTCGCATTTCCGACGTCTTTATACTGTCGCTCTTCTAACGTTTCTAGAACTGTCGCAATATCGACGGTCGTCACAAGACCGACGAAAATGGAAATCGTTCAAAACGTCAGAAGAGCGACGCTTACAAGGCGTCGGTATACCGATGGCGGTTTCAATTTAAAAAAAAATGAAACTTTAAAAAAGGACAATAAATCTCCAATGTTTGTTATCAGAATAAGAAATCAATGATCAGTGATCATGTCAAATTTTCCTCGTAGTGTGACGGGTCTAATAAATTTTATTGTAAAGGTTGCTGGCCAGTGACAAAGAGCAATTCCTCAGTCTCACTGCTCAGGACTCAGAGTCATTCCTTGCTAACACGGTATGTGGAAATTTTGATAAGATAACTTTCTTCACCCTCGTTTTTACTAAATTTATTCTTTAGAAAAGGGCCTGGTTCCATTTCAGAAATTTTCAACTTTCGACTTCTAGAATTTGTACATATGATTTTTGGACTGAGGTTTTGTTATTAATGAGGAGATAGTGTCTTGGTTCTATCTGTATAAAATAATTGCCTCTTTTTTTTCTTCATGTTCAAGGTTTTTGATTTTATCAAACCCTATCTCTCTTTTAAGCATGCCTGCAAATTAATATATTCCAGGAATGTACACAATTCCAGGCTTCATGTACAACATATTGTATCAACTATATTTTAACAAGTGAGCTGCATGCCCATATAGTGTTACAGATTACAGGGCTTCAATTGGAGAATAAATGATAAGCCTGGGAGCACAAAATCCAAGTAATTCCCCTCATCCCTTAAAAGACACCTCTAAATATAACTAGAAATTTCAAATAGTTAGTAAAGGAAAAGTACAAAGATATAACAGATATGTGTTGAGCCAAAAACCTGTGCATTCACAACAAAACTGGGATGGATAAAACTTAAAAACAATTATGGACTTTGACAAAAAATCGTCTTATGCATACAAAATTAAAGAAGCATTGGCATACTACTATGTTTACAAATTTAAGGACAGGCAGAGTGAGTCTCCGGGCAACACAGTTTCATGTGGAGACCCTAGATCCTTGTACCCACAATATCTAGTGACTTAAAAAATGATTTCCAAAACAATGCCTTTGCTATGCATGTAAGAACACCACCTGTATAATGAGGGAGATTTAATATTGTCAGAGAAGCAGATTTATACAGAGTGGTCCAAGATTGTGTATTTATGGAAGATACAACTGATTTTGGCATGAAACATGTATCCAAGATTTCAATGTGGCCTTATTTTAGAGCCCATTGATGATTTACTATGAAACCTAAACTTTCAAAACAAACACATTGAAATCACAAGATCTCCATCACGAATATCATAAATATTAACTGTCTTTTGGGCACTGGCAGTAGATACCATAAGAGGCCCACATGGCCTATACCACCAATGTTGATTCTCTGGCACAACATTTGCAAAGCCAAAATTTCTCCCCGAGACATCCCTCTCTGCCAAAACTGGAGAGATGGTACTAGACGTTGAAGTGAAGGCCTCTGATTTAGTATGGAATGCCATAATTTCTTTATTATAAAAGTCCCATGAACAGAAACCTGAGTCTAATGTACAACCTGCAGATGCTGCCACAACATATTTACCAGAGCGACCATCTGAACCAGCTGCTCTGATCAACCAGCAATCACCCCACATGTTTGGGGTAAGCCCATATGGAGATTTATATTCAGCCTTCTCCTGGAGATTGGAAAAAAACAATATTGAGTATTAATCATACATCAACTTCCCTTTATGTTAAGGGAAAATTTAAAGAGTGCATAAATATTCTTGAAATCCCAATCATAGTTTCTAGAAAATTTCAACAGTTTTTGAAATGAACTACATCCTATTTAAACTACATCAAATATTTAGGAAAATCATTTTTTTTAAATAGAAATTGGTGAATTTTATTTCAAATATAGAAATTTAAACCATGAGAATAATCTAACCCCTAGGATTTTCCCTATTTCTAATAGAAAATCCCAAAATGTATAAATTATAACACCTATAAACCCCAAAATTAAGTACAATAATTAAAACCTCCACACCTCTGAATTTTCTATATCGTGAAAAGAGCAGCATCCATCATCATGGGAAAGCAAAACCGATTCTCCTTCTGATACAAACCAACCTGCAGTAGATGTCTTATGGCTGAGTTGATTCAATCGATCACAAGAAACCTCTTCAGTTTCTTCAATATTGCCAAAATGCTCTGGCTTGTTTTCCTGATCATCATCAAAGTCCATATTTTCATCACAATGAATTAGTTGGGGTTCATAACGATTAGGTCCAGTGCCTATTGCAGAGCTCCAGACATCCAATCCAATATTGGAACTGCCATACCCGTTCCCATTAGAGATTGCAAATCCTGCTTCTGGCTTTAATTCGGTAAGTTCAAGAGCACTAGAACTAGATTCAATTGATTTAGACTTGGTATAGTTGTCCTCTGATTTGTATTCCGATACAACACTATACTTGTGCTTCAACGCAGACAGAAATTCTACAGCAATGGGATCTTCATCTATGGGGCTTATGGATCTGCCCTCAAAAGCATCCCGAATATCTGATTCATTTTCATTCAACTGATCATGCAAATCCACCCTCGTCTTCAGCACAGCAAGCTGAACTGAAGGCCGGTTTTTCAACAATTTATGGTGGGGGTAAAGCCTGTCTTCCAGATCTTGACTATTTAAGTGTTTAATTGGTTTTTTCAGAGACCTGACCATAGAATCAAATGAATCCTGCAAATCCTGCGAAATAATAAACAATAGTAAGGCCATTATTTATTGGTTTGAAATAATAAACAACATGCAACAAATCCGCATAATTAGTAAATTATTTAAAGACAATGTTGGCAATATGTTTCCTGTATCCTATTATATGATTGTCCTTGATGGAAAGCTCTGTATTTAATGGAGAATCGATATAAATAAGGACGAGTTAATTCATGTGTGAACATATGTATGCATCCCGATGAAGGATAATTGACATCCGTAAGAAACCCTGTGCTCTGTATGTTGATCGAGGAACCGATGTTAATACGGTTGACAGTGTATCCAAACTGGTAGACAGTGGAGTTATATATATTCGTTAAATATATGACGGAAGGGTCTACGCTATTAGTAAGGAGCTGACTGGCTTTCATGGAGAAAGGAATGAGGAGCGAGAGAAAACTAGTTATAAAGCGAAAGAACTAAAACATAGTATTTGGCATTGAACTTTCGGTGGAACACGGACTAACCCTTTGGAATCATGAACGGAACTTGGAAGGAAAGAGGTGGAACATAATAAACAGAAGCGCGACAGAACCCTGCGTGGAAGAGTGGAACCGCGACCAAGAAAAAAGTAAAGGTGGTTTGTGGTTTCTATCGCACCACCTTCGACGGGCAAGCAGTTTTCAAGAGGTTGGGAGTGATTCCATAGAACGTGCGACACACGTCCTTGTACGACTCCACAAAACCACTTTTCACTGCATCCCATCGTGTGTTATTGCTCGACCCAGGATGCCCAGCGATATTGATAAGCACCGTTGATCTGGGAAGGGGTCATCGGACGGTGTTCATTTGCTATAGATGCATGAAAGTTACCCAAGGTACGACGTGCCATCGTGCGTTATCATCCGTGCATCATCAACAAATGATATCCATCGGATCATCTGATGCCGAGCGATGTGTTCTCCGCCGTCGGATGGAAACGATCGTAAACGATGGGCCCCAGTTTTTTAAATTATATTGATTGGGCCGTCGATTATGTATGTGGGGCCGGAACCAAAGGTCTATTTAAAAGCCTTTTGATAAAAGCGCTGGTTATTACTATAAATTTCTATTATATATTTAATTGCCAAAGGTTGTGAATAATATTTATTTATCAAATTCCATGAATTTGATAAATAAAAGAAAGAAAACCATCAGTGGCACGTTATTGGTACTTTACCTTGGCTATAGTATTATTTGGCGGAGATAGAGATTACCTTTGGGACAATTCGAGCATGGAAGAACAAAGATCGGGATTTCAATTTGGATTGGTTCAAATTTTAATAATACCATTAGAAATTGAATGGTTTTGACCCATGGTTTCAATAAAGGCGAAAACTATATAAGGTGATGAGAATCATAGTACGAGGTGTGCATGCAGAGGCATTGTAAATAAAAATCTCTTTATGAGATCTGCATGATCGAACTCTGTTGTCTGATAACGTTGAATCCATGATGCACCTATGGAGTTGATCGAGGAAATGAAAAAGCTCTAGGAAGATCAACAAAGAAATAATAAAGATCTGATGCAAGTCTGATGAAGAAATTGAAGAAATTCGGTGGATATGAGGGTTGAAGTCTTCTGCATAGAAGTGGAAGCTTTCTGCCAGTTCAAGCTGGTGTTAAATCAGGGGGTCAAAGCTCCCTTCCAAGAGAGGTTGGAGAACGAGAGAAGGTTGAAGCCTTCTGCAGGTTGGTGCCTGCGTGCTGGTATGAGTCTGCGCCAGCACAAAATTGTAAGATGTTTTCTTTATAATAAATATTGAAGACTGAGACGACAACAGCGGTGGTTTTCTCCCAAATTGGGTTTCCACCTTAAATACTGGTGTTCATATGTGTTCCTTTTGTGTAATGGCTTATTCTGTTATTTCTTTTCACATGTTTACTAAAATAATGATGCAATAATCTAAGTAAAGAATTAACAACATAATAAGATCTCTGGTGAAAAGTTTTCAGTCAGCCCTAAATACTGATTCAACCCCTCTCAGTATTTTTCCCAACAGACAATAATTCCTACATATTAAAATATAAAGTTATAACATACCAGCTCATACTCGAACATAACATCTGTATCAATATTCTTCTTCTGTATCTTCTTGATCTTCATCCAACTGATCGACATCTATATCAACATTTGATTCAGAAACGGTGTTGAAATGATCGACCATGTCATCATCATCATCAATTATGTCATTTTCAATAATATCCTCATCGACATCATCATCAATAATTGTTGCCTCATCTCTTGTGCCTGGTTCATCTTCTAAGATATCTTCTTCGTCTGTCAATGCATCTTCCTGCTCATCTGCCACTGCATCATCTTCTTCTTGATCAATATCATCTTCTTCCTCTACAATATAATCTATTGGCCTTCCTCTTGGATCATATCTAATAGAAAATGACCATTCGTTGTCACCTGGAACCTCTGAGTAAAAGACTTGTTCGCATTGGCTTGGAAAAGCATAGCGATTTTTTCCTTCTTCAAAATGTGATGTTTTAACCATTGGAAATCCATTTTCATGTTGAATAAGTGTTCTATCATCATCACGTACATTCATTCGTAGCCTATACCATTTGACGTCGAACAAAACTATTTTGAAGGAATTAAAGTCACACTCAACTATATCATCTAAGAACCCATAATATATATTTTCAGATTCTCAAGGATGTCTGTCACTCCTGGAGGAAACATTAGTGACCTGGAATACTGCAGTTGTCCCACTATCAGAAGTTTTCCTGTTATCATCCAACTGTTTAACACGAAATTGACGACCATTGCACCACATAGCCTTGTGGTGTCTCAACTGCAATATGCCAAACATGAAAAAGATGCATTCTCAATTAATAATTAAACATATAATTTACACAGCATGAAAATTAACTGAAAAATCAAACTTCTTGTCACATTATAAATATATTATAAAATAAGTAATGAATAAAATAGGTGAATTAATTGCTTACCTTTCTATCTTTCAAACCATATGCTAAATCGATTTCCCTGTCCGTAACGTTCCCATCTCCACTACGATACGCTTCTCTAATCAATTCAGACAGTAGTTGCCATGATAACCTACCGTCATTACGTGCTTTACATGTTTCAATCCATTCACTCATCCACTCAAGATTTTTTGCAATGTATAAAAGTAGTGCCTCATAATCTTGAGCACCTGAATAGAAAAACAATAATTCACCAATATTAATAAATATTACTTATAACCATGGTAAATTATATTAATTAATAAACTATGAAATAATAAGACCTAAATGAATATAATGATCATATACATGATGTAAAAAAATGAAACATTATATGTATTATACATAATAAATATTTTACCTCTCACTTTCTTCATTCTACCTTTTCCCAACAGGTGCTCCTCTTCAAATTTTTTGATGGAGTTCACATCCCAAATGCAATCCACCGCCTTCATGGCTGGCGCAGCTAATTTAGGAAGATAATGAATAATATACACCATGGATTGATATACCACATATCCCTCCACCATAGAACCCTCAGGTCGTGCTCTTTGTTTAACCAAAGCCTTCAAGGATTTCAGGTGCCTCTCGACCATCCACATTGACCTTGTGTGTACTGGTCCACACATTTCAATCTCCTCAACTTGATGTATCAAGTAGTGTTCTGGTGCATTGAAAAATGTTGGAGGTAGATACTTTTTCATTTCACACATTAGCCGAGGAATTTCTCTCTTCCAATACTTTATTTCATCTTGATGGATTTCTTTCAATGACAACCATCTGCAAATCATTACACAAGGTTATTTCAATGAAACATAATATATATTTCATTACAAGTAAATTAATACATCATTTCATCAAGTACAAAAAGAAATTGTAGCAATTAGATTTTGCGTATAAATAAAAACTACTTACCTCATGTATTTACTAAGACCATATATAACTTGTTTGACATTATTTTCGAAGTTGTTTGGGAGAGATACAGGTAGAACATACTATAACAATAAAAAATGAATCGTTATTGGTTTCCAAATTAAATAGAAAAAAGGAAAATTTAAAATATGTATTCAAGCAATAACAAACAAAAACGTATACCAAAAAAATTACCTTAATAAAGGTATGCCAATCATGTGTTTTCACCCCACTAAAGTTACCTTTCTTCGTTAAGATATTATTTATGTTTGAAGCAAAACCTGTTGGGAATTTAATTCTTCTAACGACCTCTTTTACATGATTTCTTTGTTGTTCTGTTAATAACCATGGAATATTATTATAATTTCGACCTCCATTGCTATTTGATCCTTCGATCACACTTTTCATTGCATGATTTGATTTCTCAATGTCAGCACAAATTTTGTCAATTTTATCTCTATCATGTGCACCATCTATGGTTTGCCATAACATTTCTGTCACATTCTTCTCGACATGCATTGTATCAAACAAATGAGCTATTTTTAGGTCCTCATAGTAGGGCAACCTCGCGAATTGAGAAGGATAAAATTTCATTCCAGGTGGAAGTACAATATTAGTACCTTCACGGCGACGATGACCTTGATATCAAAGAATAAAATAAATCAGAACAATATTAATTATAAAATACAATAAAATAAATTCATTAGTTAAAACAAAAATTCCAAACATTACATAAACAAATAATATATATATATATATACACAAATTACGTACCAGCTGCTCGACGATTATTAATTCTGTTATATTCCAACATCCACAACTGAGGTGTCATTCTTCATGGTTTTAATCTAGTTTCTTCTTTATCATTGAAAATATGTTTTTCAGTAGTACGATACTTACGGTTCCTAGGGAGGAAGTGCCTAAACTCATCAAACACCATCTTTTTTAAGTCTGGTGAATGACGATACTTCATCTTAGGGCCACAAACTGGACATGCAAATCTACCCTTTGTTTGAAGACCTGCAATAGATGGATCAATAACAATTAATATACTATGAGATCATTTTTAAAACATGCAATATGGTATATCTAATTTATATAATTATGTATTATATTAAAGTGCAATGAAATATTACATACCACAAACATGTGTTAGTCCCGGGGCATCATGAATTGTCCATACAAGCATTCCACGACATTGAAATCTCTTCTGCTTGATTGGTTTAGTGATG
This sequence comes from Pinus albicaulis, assembly GCA_034641835.2. Lineage (NCBI taxonomy): Eukaryota > Viridiplantae > Streptophyta > Pinopsida > Pinales > Pinaceae > Pinus > Pinus albicaulis. The sequence continues at coordinate 1,490,648,351 of CM076584.1, forward strand.
TCATACATAGTGATGCCATGCCATAACTGTATTAGCTCATCGATAAGAGGCTCAATATATATATTCATATCTTTGACCTGGTACTTACCTAATTGTTCAAAATTACAGTACATAATAATTACTCCCATGATATATGTATATATAAGTAAGTAAATAAATAAAATATATATTTATGCAAACAATGAGAGAAATGAAAATGTTACATTCAAAGAAATAATGTATCAAATACCTGGAATAATCATAGTCAACATTATGTGCTCCCTCTTTATTGACATCCAAGGAGGAATGTTATTGTTGATAATGAAAATAGGCCACACTGAGTAAGTAGATCTAAGCTCTCCGAATGGATTAACACCATCAACTGCCAATAAAAGCCTGACATTACGAGGTTCATTTTTAAAATCTACATATTTTTCCTCGATTTCTCTAAATGCAGAACCATCTGCAGGCATTCGAAGAACACCATCTCCACTTCTATTCTTTGCATGGTAATCCATAAACTGTGCTATGCTGTTACACCTGAACATTCGCTGCAAACATGGAATTATGGGAATATGACGAAGAACCTTTTGAGGCACCTTTTTGGTTAGTTGATCTGTTCGATATCTAGTGGTACCACATTTCGTACATTCTGTTTTCAACGCATGTTCTCCATAATATATAATATTATCTTTAGGACATGCATCTATAGTGTTATATTCCATTCCAAAGTGTTTCATAATAGCACGTAGATCTCGATATGTTCGAGGTAAAGTATTTGGCGATGGTAACAAATATTCACCCAACAATCTACAATAGAAACAAAAAGTAGTGTCTTGTAAAGATTATTAATCATATATATATATATATATATATATATATATATATATATATATATATAATAGTTATTAAAATCGGAACCGGTGACCGGATCGGTGGAGCTAATGAACTGGGTTTCGAACCGGAACCGGTCTAACCGGTAGCGATCAGATCTCAATGAACCGGTTTTAAAAAAAATACATTAAATAATTATTTTTTAATAAAATGAAAAATAAATAAATAAATAAAAACTATTTTTAAGATTTTCAACCATGATTCCAAGCCAATAGAGACAAAATATGAAAATTTTGCTCATTTATATACCATGCAAAGGTGAATATATCAAAATGGCACCAAATGCAATACATATCATCGAAAAATACATAAGCAAACTTGTTGAAGTAATGTATTAGGTTTCTCTTATATTATTCACTGTGTTTTATTGCTGAGTTAATATTATAATATACAATCTGTCCCTGCTCAGATCTGTTGTCAATTCATTGTATCAGCCTTAAAGACAATTCTGGGTTCAGTATATATATATATATATATATATATATATATCAGACTAGCATTTTGAAGATCTTGTATTCTTCATTATCTATGTTTGCTTGCCAATAAATTTCTAGAAAACATCTACAACACTTAGAGGTATTGAATTGGTTTATGAAACCCACTATTAGTGCTATTTGTAACAAGTTGAGAGAGCATTACAACTTCAGCAGTCTGCTCACAATGTGTTTGACAAAATTTATCACTGAAAAGATTCATTAAAACCCAGAAAACTCAATAGCTAGTTTAGTGCATTTCCAAGCGGGAATTTTCTAGTGGTCAATTTATTATTTCCAGTCACATTTTCATTAGGTTGTATGTTGTTGTCCCTTGAGTGGCGTCAGACCATTTGCATCAGTCTTGATGCCATGATCAAATTGCTTGTATGTTGTGTGAAAGGTTTTGTATTTATGCTGCTGCTATGTGTGAGCAGAGAGAGAGGGTCTGACAGTTCCTAGCTGAGTGTGAAATAAGGTTGTTGTTGATTGTTTTGAGAATAGAAACTGTCATCAAGTACACTTGATGAGTTGCATGCTCCCAGGGATTTTATGCTAGCCAGCCTTGTATTTATTATTCATCATGTGTATTGTTGCTACTATAAGGTGTTGAGTATGAGTTATTAGACAAGTTTGTTGCTAGTATAATAGAGGAATTTGCAGCTCATGGAGGAGACACTGAGGAATTTGCAACTCATGGAGGAGCACCTAACCGGCCGGTTAAGTACGGAACTGACCGGTTTATGCATAAACTGGTCGGTTCCTTACTTAACCAGCCGGTTAGGTCCGGTTAACCGGCCAAAATAGGTGAGAATAGGCTATTGACCGAGTTGCAAGGCCGGTTCCAACCGGAAGCTATCCTGACTGGCCAGTTTTGATAACTATGATATATATATATAACTTATTATTTTACACATTTATTACAATTAAAAAAAAGGGAAAATAATCAACATTTACATATATGTGATCATATATACATATTTCATATCTTAGGAGTTTTGTCATACATCTGTTCGACAAATTATTCATAACCTTTAAGTTCACCAGCAATAATAGCAGAGAGCTGGTGAACTTAAAGGTTATGAATAATTTGTCGAACAGATGTATGACACAACTCCTAAGGTATGCAATATGTATATATGATCACATATATGTAAATGTTGATTATTTTCCCTTTTTTAGTTGTAATAAATGTGTAAAATAATAACTTATATATAAGTTATTATTTTACACATTTATTACAACTAAAAAAAGGGAAAATAATCAACATTTACATGTATGTGATCATATATACATATTGCATACCTTAGGAGTTGTGTCATACATCTGTTCGACAAATTATTCATAACCTTTAAGTTCACCAGCAACAATGTAGCAGAGAGAAGAGTTGCATTTGAGTGTTCAAAAAGTCGTTCACTTGACCTTTCAATCAGAGGTACATCATAAATACCGTCACCGCTATCTCCACCATCATCATCTGACTCACCATACAAGTCTTGGAGCATTTGATTTGTCCCATCATTGATGTGAATTGTCTCATTACTGTCATCATGATCTACCTCCATGGGATCATTAAAATTACCTTCATCATTCGCTTCATGTTCTTCACCTTGTACAACATCATTTCCAATACTAATATTTGTTGCAATATTCTCTTGTACTGGTGCAACATCATCTAATCTACTACTATTTTGCTATGGAAGCTGGTTGATCATCTGCAAAAAGTTTGGGGGCAACTGTGCCTTTATGAAAATTACAAACATTAATAATTAAACATTAGTGCGCATATAAAAAATATTAAAATAATATAAAATTTTACGATATAATCAAAATGAAGATAGATAATTAATTACCACGGGACAATAGTCATTCAATCCACCATCAATGTGCCCATATTTCCTACAATGCATTGTTGTTGTTGCTATTAAAACTCTAACATTATTTCTCATACAACATTTTTTACAAGGGCAATAAACTCTGCCATCACCCCTTTCACCCTTTTGAATTGTTTTTCCAGCTCCAATGTTTTCTTCCATTGATGCAAATTATCCTATAAAGAAAACAATAAATATCTCTCAATGGTGTAGAAAACCCAAGACTTGTTGAACTCAATGGGAGCTCAATATATAAGAAAAAAGAAAATAAAAGTGGGCATTTTACAAATTGTGAGCTTTTTACAAAATGTGGGCTTTTTACAAAATTGTGGGCTTTTTACAAATTGTGGGCTTTTTTAATTCTTAATGCATTTTCTGTAGAATACTAAACAGATTTGTCCAAAATTTCAGATGCAAACTGTAGTCTCTACTACGTTTGGAAAATTGGAGGTTTATAAAAGATAAATTGCGAACAGAATTGTACCACTATGATAAGAAGCTGTCAGAAGCATTCCTTCTGCTTCACAAACGTGGAACTACCTTAAGAATGCTTATGGTTGATATAAATATTAGAGCATGGCAGTTAAATGTAGTAGTTATGCTAAAATACTGAATAATAGCTTGAGAGTGCTCTTCAAATACTGTACGAATGCACCAAATTAAGGTTGTACCATTACTAAATATAAATGGCCAAAAATAGTCAATTTTGATATCGTGAAGTTATGTCTTTCTCAGTAGCAAACTGGGGATAGGATGGAAAATATGAGAGAACTAAGTTCCAAGGACTAAAAAACCAAAAGGAAGTTGGTTCACGAACTGTAGACAAACTCATCGCCTAAAAAGTGTTTGAGAGCACCACTGGAGTTCATATATAAATATAGTCAACATTTTCCTATTGAACAAGTTTGTATAGTCAAAGCCAATAAGATCAGATAGAATGCGATCCTAAATGAGAACCAGAACCAAAGCTAAGACAGATTCACGTTTAGCAGAACAAGACAACCATAGAAAAGGATCTGACCATAGAACCAGATCATGAGAGATAGAAATATTCTTGCTTCCACTGTGGAAATGTAGAAACTGTACAAGGGCTTTGCTTCCAATAGATTTCATTGTGACAGTAATTTTTATGGTGTTGTAAGCGCTCATTAGTAGAATCTTAAAGCCATTCTGGAATTATTTTAACCTGGAGAGGGTTTTCTCTGGTTATAAATCCTCATGTTCAAATTCCATTGTGGATTGGTTGTGTTTGATATTATGTTTTTACTGTCCGCAGTTGAATTTTCGCATAGAAAATTATCAGTCTAAAGCGGAGCAATTTTGCGATGTTTCTTTTGCTTCCTATTGTGAAGTATTTCACTCAGAACTCTACTCGTTGTAACAGAGGTCTTGGGCATAGAACAGGGGACTTGGGTTTTTTGGAATCAAACTTTAGGTTAAGATGCTCATCTGAAGAATGGCACAGTGAGCCTTAGCATGGAGTTGGGAGTACCAATTTGAAGTGCAGGTAGGGCATTGTACAATAGACCAGTTAGATTTCTGGACCCTAATACAAAATTTTCTTCTTCTTTCAAAACGTGTTTCTCCTTTTCTGTAACCAATGTGGGTCCTGTTCTTGTTTCAATTGGGGATGGATGAGCATTTTTTATTTCTCCAGATGATCACACTCTGGGTAGCCCTGGAGGCTATTTGGGGGTGATGAGTCCAATAGGTCTCAATGAACTGTTTCCCTCGCCAGGGAATACTATTGCAGTGGAATTTGATACTATTTTGGATGTTGAATTCCATGATCCTAATGGAAACCAGTACCTTCAGCTCCAGTACCTATTCACAAAAGAGGGTGCCATAGTCATTCATGTGTGCAGAGAGGGTGAATTTCAGGCATTGCAATAGTATGTGTTGTTGTTGTTGCATTGGCCACTAGATTGTTTGTCTGGTTCTGTTACAAGCGTAGAGTATTGAAAAGGACAGACAAATTTAGTTCAGATATAGTGAAATTGACTCGGAAATTCACCTACAAAGAGCTCAGCAATGCTACGAAAGAATTTTTTTGAATGTGATCGATAATCGATAATTGCAAGCAAGGGTAATCCCCTTGTGAAACCCAAATTTCTGAGCATTTTCTAAAACCTGATGACAGAGTCATTGTAATGAACAAGTGCCTAGGTCCATATTACATCCAAATCTACCAAGCACCAAGATCTATAAAAAAAATCCACAGTATCTGCGAACTAAGAAGAAGAGGCAGAAAATGTATTCTGCTTACCTGTTCGAATAGTGGTTGGGGTTTACCACGGCAAAAATTTGACAGAGCCCATGTAGCATTTTGTATCATTGAAATTCTGGCAGTATCATTCAACTGGGCAAGCACCTGCCTCGGAGCTCCATGACTGAGGGCAAGATCCCTAAATGATGCAGAGTCTCCAGCAATATTTCCCAAAGCCCAAACAGCCTTACACGAACACCAGTTGAACTCAAAGTTGGGTAGTAGTTTTTTAAATCAAATTCAAAAATTACAGACGTATAAAGATAGTTGGGAAGAATAATTTTATGCCTCTAAAATGAACGTGCTACCTGTTCTCGAACATTATCATTCCCAGAGGTAAGAAGTTCCACAAATATAGGCAGTGCCACGTAATCAATCACAACCTTTGTATTCTCAGAGGCTCCAAAAAAACCCAAATAGGGTCAACCCTACTACAGGAGGAAGGGCCTGCAGTAAGAACTTACCATTTTGCAAGAAATGAGGGCGAATGTTGTTCTACAAGAGCCGAGGGCGAATGCTGAGGGCGAATGCTGTTCTGCAAGAGCTGAGGGTGAATGCTATTCTACAAGAGCTGAGGGTGAATGCTGAGGGCGAATGTTGTTCTGCAAGAGCTAAGGATGAATGCGCGCGTGATATCAGACGTTAATGTAGTTTTTTAAAAAATCATTTTTATGTAGCGCGCATTTGAATTTTAGCATTTCAAATCATTTTTATTTACATTTGATTTTTGCATTTCTAATACAAGTGACAAACAAATTTATACAAGAGGTTGAAAATTTTACTAGATAGCCATGAAAGACTAATTAAAATGGCTTAAAATGCAAGTGGAACTTCAAAATAAATGTAATTGAAGGTTCTCTCCACTAAATTTTTGCAAAAGTGCTTACATTATTTAAGTTATCTAGGATATTTTTTTGTATTACACAATCTAAATTAAATAATGAAATAGTTGGGTAGTCTTATTGTTTCAAATTAGGACACAATTTTCAAATGGTGATGAAGTTTCATGTGATGATTAATCGACAATATTCTCCTTTCCTATCCTTGAAAAACTATACAAGGTTCCCTGCTGCCACATGAAACCCTAACTCATGTAGCAGCATAGGACCAGTCCTCCATTTTTCCCGTCATAAGGCATTTTTCACGTATTTGACGACTAGAATTTGCGGATTCTCGTTTTCCGTGACGTGCTAGGAAGGATAGAAGACTTAATTTTGACGTTTGAAATTTTTTCAAAAACGTTCTTACGCCCTTTAATTTCCACTTACCAATAATTTTGCAACACTAGTCCTCTTCGCAATTGCAAGGTTGTACTCAAAAAGTAATGAAAGTTACTTTTTTGGCTCACTCAATGATCCAGGTGGATACTGGTGGCCACCCGCCTATTCCACTTGGGGCCCCACCATTGTCTCTTTCAGTTTTTCAGTTTTGGCACAACTTACTATTTTTAGCAGTTTTTCGGGTCCTGAACTTCTGGAGCCATTTTGAGGCCCTAAACGACGTTTTTTGGGCATCGCGCCTCCAACGAATATCATTATGTATCATTTTGTTCTAGAATTATATTCATGGCGAAATTTGTAGTCCTCATATAGATATTTCTAATGATGTATCATGTGCGTCAAACAGAGATAGTATGCCAAAGTTACGTCCCTGGGAAGTTGAAACACCAATTTACCCAAACGGGGCCCATAGTTTTGGCGCTTCATCTCCTAGGGTTAGGTTTTGGGATGTTTAGGGTTCTCCATTGTTTCTCAATAATAAATAGGCCCTCGAGCCTCATTGTAACGCAGTTTAGAGGCCTATAGCCGCCACATCTCTTCTCAGAGATAGCTACCAGTGCCCTAGCTAGTTTTATTTCCATTCTGTCTGTAAGCAAATTTCAGTTCTTTGATATTAATAAAATGAAGTGTTATTTCCGCTGCATCTCTGTATTTATGGTTATGTGTTTATTCTGTTGCATTCCTGCATAAATCCGGATCAGTGGTATCAGAGCGGTCTGCTTTTTCTCGATCCTTCTTTGCATGTCCCCAACGAGGTCGGGGTATAAGGAGTTAGGGATCAATCTGGTGGAACCTTTGCAAGATCAGTCTCGCAAACCCTGACGGACGCCCATGGGGAACGAAAAGAAAGATGAGGGAGCAAGAGATCCTATCAAAATATTGCTCAAGGAGGCCCTCAAAAAAAAAATGAACGCGATGATGGATAACTTTGCCCAGATCCTTCAACGGCTACCCACCGGTGGCGCATTTGCATCCAGCAGCCACTCGGGAGGTGTGACTCCTTTTAAGGTACAAGTAAATTTTGACATTCCCATATTTGAGGGTCAAATAGATGCAGATGCCGTAGATAGATGGTTGAATCTATTAGAAGGATATTTCTTGGTTCATGACTTTTCTGATAGGGAGAAGATTATTTTTGCACTCCTCAAAGCTGCCCCCCATGTCAAGGACTGGTGGGAAAGCCACTGTGAGAAAAAGGACGAGACAAAACCCTCTTTGTTCTTGGTCGTACCCACTTGGAATTATTTTCGAGACATTTTCAAGGAACAATACTATCCCGTGGGGAGCTATGAGGACAAGTACATACAATGGACCACGCTGCGGCAACAAAGGGATCAAAATGTGCATGAGCTGATGAATCTGTTCCATACCTTGCACACCAAGTTGGGTATCAAAGATTCAGAGAAACATCTGGTGCTAAAGTATCGCAGTTTTCTGCATAGATACATTTAGGAGGTAATGGAGTTCCTCGACATCTCCTCGCTTGGTACGACATACCGATATGCTGCCAAGATTGAGCAGAAATTCAAACAGAAGAAGCGAGACTTTGGTTCTACGAATCAAAAGCAAGGGAAAGTTGCTCCCAAACCATAGAACAAAGGACAGAGCCAAGGCACGGTGACTGAAGACAACCTGTCGAAGCCACAATCAAAGAACAACACCACAAAGCCAAAGAAGGACACGGGAAAGTGGTGTGAGTTCCATAAGAGCTCCACTCGCAACACAAGTGAGTGTCG